>JBBDGP010000348.1:857500-1510000 GCA_037952835.1 Lithobates septentrionalis | reverse complement strand
AAGCCTATGGATGATGTCACTGCTCCCAGGCATAACCAGCCGTTGTTGAGTGCTCTCCTTTCCCCTGCAGTCAGTGCTGGCAGTCACAAGAAATCCCAATACTGAACTGGAGTGGGCTGAAAATAGATAAATATATCATTTTTTTGTGACACAGGTTAGTGTCAGCATAGGTGTTAGAAGGGGAGAGGGAGCATTTTTAAGATTTGTTAAAGTAGAATTCTTAAATACTTTAAAGAAATTTTAGCTTCGGTCACATTTGTACAAGTGCAACTTTGGATGGGTGCGACTTTGACCAATGATAATGGATGACTGTTGCACAACTTCGTATGTATAACATTCAAGTGTGACTTTCATGTGACTTTTGAGGGTTTACATTGCAGTCTACGGCACTCAAGTCAGACCAAAGTAGTGCAGGAATCTTTTTAAAGCCGCTGCAACTTTAAGTCGCACATATTTAAACAGCTGTCATTGAAAAACATTGGGGTGCATCTTGTCATGCAACTTTAGTGTTCAAAGTCGCATGACAAGTCACGCCAGTGTGAATGGAGCCTTAAAGGCAGTCTTAACCACTTCCATACTGCACAAATTCCAGCACTTCTCTCCTACATGTAAAAATCATCAAATTACTAAGAAACCCCAAACAATTTATATATATATATATATATATATATATATATATATATATATATATATATATATATATATATATATATATATATATATATATATATATATATATATATATATATATATATAAAATTTAGCAGAGTCCCTAGGGAATAACATGGCGGTCACTGCATCTTTTAATGTCACACGGTATTTGCGCAGCAATTTTTCAAATTTGGAGAAAAAAGAACGCTTTCCTGAAAAAAAAAAAAAAAAAGTTTGCCCAATTTTTTTGTATAATGGGACAGGTGATGTTACGCCGAGTAAATAGATACCTAACCTGTCACGTTTTAAAATTGCGCACACCCATGGAATGACGCCAAACTTCGGTACTTAAAAATCTCCACAGGCGACATGTTAACATTTTTTACAGGTTACATGTTTAGAGTTATAGAGGAGGTCTTGAACTAGAATTATTGCTCTCGCTCTAACGTTCGGGGTGATTTTTATTGTTTATTTTGCTTTTTAAATTTTTACACTTTCCCTTTAAAAAAAAAAAAATTTGATCACTTTTATTCCTATTACAAGGAATGTAAACATCCCTTGTAATAGGAATAGTGCGTGACAGGTCCTCTTTATGGAGAGATGTGGGGTCTATAAGCCCGGGCCTCTGAGAGTCATAGAGACTGCCGGGGACCATCTGTCTCTCAGAAAACTCTATGGCTAACTTCCGCCGGCAGTGGATTCCTTCTCCGATTTGCCAATTGCACGGGTGAGCTGGGAGACGCACCGGAGGGCGGCGGGCGTTCCTTCCCGCTGTCTATAAGAATGATCAAGCGGCTGATTGTTTTTACGGTGAAGGGAATCACGGCTGAAAAAAAACAGTATCTGAATGATGCCTGTAGCTGCACCCATCATTCAGATATCACCACTGAAAGCCCAGGACATCATATGACGGCCTGCGGTATTGAAGTGGTTAAGCTGGCCACAGATGGATTAAAATTCGGCTGGTTCAGGAGGGACCAGACAGATTTCAATCAATCTATGGGCAGGCTGGTTGTCTAGAAGTGCTGCCAGCTAAAGCCGGTGCTGGTGACTGTATTCTGACAGCAGGGAAACCTCCCTACTGTCAGCATACAATAGCTCCATGAGATCGATTCCCCCATCAATCTTGAATGTGTGGATAGGGAAATCAATTAATTTTCTTTCATTCACTGGTTGAACAAAAGAAAAAATATTGTGTATGTCCTGCCCTAGTTGTAACCAAGTACTGTGGGACCCGGAAAAACCTACAGGTTTTTTTTGTACCTGCTCAGGAAAGCACTTGGGCCTTGTACATAAAGGGTTCAGTAAAGAGAAGTGTGTGAAGCAGCCTTTACATACATGACATTGTTGAAGCTTTCAGCCAGCTATGTAAAAACTCCAGTTTGGTGAGGTTAATTACAGATGATAATGGGAGTACTGGCTCTTGAAACATTTAGCAGACTTCATCGCTGGCTAGCAGTTTTTTTAATTCCCTCCCCATCAGTTGTACGCATGTATGTGGCAGTTCTGCTATGTGTTTTTTGTCCTGGAAACATACCTAATTGCGTGCCCCCCAGCACTGTGACCAACCGCTCCCAGTCACATAGCAATACTCGGGAGGTGGTAGGACAGATTCCTGATCACTTCATTACGGTGACGGCCAATCACGGTGACCACATGATCAGGAAACACCTGGCGTTCAGATCATCTCAAAGGTCCAGCTGGAAGGGGTTATAGTGTTAGGGAAATTTTAAGCTTCTCCCTATAAGCAAATAATTTCTCTGTGCTTAAAAGCACAAAAACAGCTCTCCAATAAAATGCCAGGAAAGAGCGCTTGTACGTCTCTAAGTAACACAGACACAGATACTGGTATCACCTTGAGCTTAGCAGAATCCTTCAGAGAATAGCCAGCTCCTTTTATTTATACTATAAACATGAATAACAAAGGAAGGTGGTGGCTTCAGAATTAGCCAATCCGACACTTGTATTCTTTCAAAAGAACAAATCACACTCATGTATATATTCAAATAGAAATATAGTAGTGACGTGTGCAGAGCCATGCGGCAAGCGTCTTTATGAGACAGAGTGTCAATTTGAACACTACTGTCTCAGAACTCGATCGTGTGCACATTCCCACTGCTACCAATGACGCAAGCCATACTCTATCAAGGCTCAGTGGGCCATAATTTTGTATGGTTATGCTATGGTTCCCATGTACGCAGCTCTGCTTACTTAGGAGTTTAGATGTGGTAGCCATGGAGTGGCCAGTCCCTTGGTGAGGCATAAACAAACATCCTTAAAAGAGTAAACAGATCTGCCGTGTCCACGGGAAGGTTTCTGCAGCCAATGGTCTTCCACCAACATCTGTATGTGCGAATACGCTCATATGAGCGTATTACAGCAAAACTGACACTGGGGGATATCTGACAACATACATTAATAAAAATTTCCACAACAATAGTGACCTATTATCTGTGTTTGGCTTTTAGACATTTTTTTCTCATCCTGGGGCCTGAAAGTCCACATACAGCCTTTGTTCTGGCAATATGAGAAAACCTTAAACTGATTTCATACAAATATTGCACATTTCCACAAAGCACAGTGCTAACTGTATACCTATAGACTGCCACGGGCCATTTCTTGTGTACGGAGCAGACACCAACATCTTAGGTAACAAAGGTAGACGGTGTTTTTTTTCCAGTTTGCACTGACTTGTCTCTTTGTGATTTCAGAGTACACGAATGGCTCTGGATCACCTGGAGTCTGTCCCAGAGAAGCTCAGTCTGTTGGATGACATGAAGGATCTAAATGTGAGTACAGGAGATTTACACAAACGTTCACTGATTTTCAGGTATGGGTGGAGCTGCTTAAGTGTTAGGTTGAGAAAACGGATGTTATTTTGAATTGTCACACTTCCTTGTCCCTTGTGAGCAGAGGCTCATTCTAGTCTGCTGACAAAAAGGGGTTTGATGTCCATCTTTAGAGACCTTAACCCTCCCCTCGTCACTATGGCTAATGATTGCTCCCGATACCATGTAGAATTCCTGTACAACGTTTTATGGGTGATGCTGCAAAGCACTCAGTCTGGGAAGGAAAGCTCAAACCACATCTCCCTCCCTCCCTGTGCGTCTTCCTTGCCAGCTACACTGACTAGATTTTATGTCCATCTATATGACCATGCATTCAATGGTCAGACCTTTGCCGTGAATAGTATGGAAGTGCATAGTGACCGTGGCCCTATAATGACTACGAACTGGTCACACAATGACCAGGCCTCTGCCATGGCTAGTACAGGAGTGCATAGTGATTGTGGCCCTATAATGACCATGACCAGCCCTCCGCCATGACTAGTACAGGAGTATACAGTGACCATGGTCACACAATGACCAGCCCTCCACCATGGCTAGTAAAGGAGTACATAGTGGTTGTGGCCCTATGACCATGAACCAGTCACACAATGACCAGCCCTCCGCCATGGCTTGTACAGGAGTATACAGTGACTGTGGCCACACAATGACCAGCCCTCCGCCATGACTAGTACAGGAGTGCATAGTGGTTGTGGCCTTATAATGACCATGAACCAGTCACATAATGACCAGCCCTCCGCCATGGCTAGTACAGGAGTGCACAGTGATCACAGTCCTATAATGACCACTCAATGACCATCCCTCCACCATGACAAGTACAGGAGTGCACAGTGACCGTGGTCATACAATGACCACTACATGACTATATAATGATCACAGTGACAACCCTCTGCCCTCTAATAACCACTACCTGAACACACAATGACCACAGTGACACCCCTTCATCATGACCAGTATCTCATCAGTGACAGTCCTCTGTCACGACTAGTACAGGAGTGCACAGAGGACTATAATGACCACAACCTGACAACACAATGAGCACAGTGACACCCCTCTGCCATGACCAGTACCAGGAGTGCAGTTCCCTGGCCCTAATATAGTCACTACCTGACATCAAAATGACAAACTGTTTTTTTTTTAGTTTTGCATGAAGTAGAGAAGGATTAGACCCTTTGTTGGCTGTTTTTTGCTGTCTGTACAACTTTTCAAGACTGGAGATAAGGCTGGAGCTTGGCGTTCAATAACTGCAGGCTGTGAGAGAAGTAATGTTCGGTGAAGCTGCACTGCACAGTGCTGGAGTATTACAGACTTCTAATGTCATCCATGTCCGCAGAGAGCTGCATCATACATATCTACAGGAAGTAAAGGTGCCCCCACAAATCTGGTCCTAGAGAGACACTTGATTATTGTGCTCCCTGCAGAGAGATGAAAGATTTATAATAGATGTGACGTTGAGAGTTGGTGACACAGACAGCGCAATGTTTGCTCCCTTCCATTTCTCTCCAGCACCGTACGAGACAATAACTTGCATGTGCACAGAGTGCGTTCCCAGGACAGGCCGCCTCCCTTCCAGCAGCCAGAAGGGGGACACAGGAATGTGGTGGGGGTCTTACCTCTAATCTCTGCGCCCCGAGAGCTGAGAAACCACAAGCAATTCTCACAATGTTCATTTGTAATGAATAGGGCCCCTAGGACATTCGTATTCCGGTGTGAGGGAACAAAGGGGGGAAATCGAGTATGGGACGACCTTGAGAAAATGATCTGAATGGGGCTGCCATGAATGAGAGCCATTCTTTAGCTTGCAGTGTCAGTGCTCTGCTATAGTAGCACTCAGACCTACAGATACAATCTGGTCCTGTGGAGGCTGATGGGAACGCACAGCTGTGAGAAAGCTATTGTTCTATTCACTGGGATTAGACCTGCCGCATTATAGGACTTTGCTTATTATCATTGTACAAGAATCTCCATAATATACAGGAGGAAAACAACGGCCTGGTCAATGCTGAATAGCCTCAAGCCCATGGCTGTGGGTGAGGCCGAGGACCCGATACACACAGGATGCCATCCATATACAGATATATAGGGACGGGAAGGATCACACCAATGGAACAGAGGAGTCAGACTTTTATTATACACAATATACACCACAGGCTACTTTGTTTTCCATGGCTCCCAGGCCAGGGTCATGTATGTTTTTGAGGAAACAGATGCAGAGACTCCTAGATCATTTTATTTTACGAAATATGGCAAAAGCAAGCACAGAAATGGCCCAGAGCATAAAAGGGAATCCCAATTACCACACAGACATGCAACTAAATGGCTTTTGGCCTTTCATACACCCCCAAACCTCCTTACAGTTACTCCTCCAACCCCACATGCTCATTGCTTATCTCCATATACGACACCTGTGACTATTATTAAAAGCATTCTTTTTTCTTTTTTTTTTGTCTTCTGTGCCCGATTAGGGAGATTTCTCTTCACTTCCTGTCTTGTAGACTCAACAGGAAGCAAGAGGATCTCTTTCCAGTATGAAAGAAATTCCATCTTAGACAGTTGTCACAGGAACAAGTGTTCCCCATTTGAAGATTTCCCTGCTTGTTCTGTTGGTAGCAACATCATTTTGGACTTGCCCTCACCTTCAGTCGCTGTGATTGGTGATCAGAACACATATTGGGGAGGGGGACACAAACGGCAATAAAAAAAATGACCGATGTTCTAACCTCTCACCACTCTATCCAAATCTAAAATAACCATCACCGCTCTTCATAAACTTTTAACAAACAAATCATACAATTATTTTCAAGGAGAGGGAGTCCTGTACAGTGAAAGATCCACCAATGCTTGCTCAGTGGCTGGATATAATGTACAGTGTAGGAGCCGATTAGTATTCTGGTGTTGTGGTCATTGCAGGTCGCGTAGACAATGAGGGACATGGAGAGAGCAGGACCCCCAGATGCCATGGGGGTGATCAGGGCATTGTGGAAGCTCTGCAGGAAACCGTATGAATCACATCTGTATTTCCATTGTTTGGCAGAATATAGCTCAGAGTTAAAGGTTTCCCCTGAAACGGTTTGAACACCTTCAGCTTACAGAGGGCGCTGTTCGTGATTTACAGCCTTCAACTTATTAGCTTCCCCCAGGACGGTCATGTACTGAGGTATAAAATCAGCTGCTGACATGGGCAGCCTGGCATTGCCATCCTTACACAACTAAAGAGGTAACTATGGAAGCAGAAAGCCAATTTCAGATAGCTCAAATTTCACAGAGCCCTCAGCTCTCTTATTAAAAAGAAAGGCAAGGTTCACATCTATGCGGGTGCAGGAATGCGTGTAAATTGCACGCATCCCGCAGCCACACCCAAAACGCGGTGCTTTAGAAAAAATGCACAAGGGTGCCATTAACTCCTAACGGCACTCCCACACACTGAAAAACACAGTGCAGTTTACAACGTGCAGAAAGTAAGGTTCAAAAGCACCATGTGATTTCCATGCGGTCACATTGTAAAAAGGTGCGAAGACCTTTTGACCTCATGCACACTGGGTGCAAAAAAACACTGCTTTTAAGGGCATTTTACTTTTTTTTTTTCTTTTCTTCAGCCTCTGAACACCTTTGTTAGCCTATGTGGCCATGCACACATAGAGGTTTACAGCTGTATTAGAGAACTGTTTAGAGCAGGGGTGCCCAACCACCGGGCCGTGGCCTGTTGATGACCGAGCCGCACAGTAGGAGATGAGTGGTGACTGTGGTCCACACAGGCCTATTACAGACTGCGGTTGCCGCTCACCTCCTGCTGTGTGTACTTTTCCCGGTCCTCCGGCGTCCTGGCTGACGATGTCATCCAATCTGCAGAGTAGGGGGTGGGAGGAGCTGGAGATCGGAATGGAGAGCTCCTCCCACCCCTTGTCCGTTAATGTAAAAGGGACTGCACATGTAAAGGGGAGCTGATGACACAGATATAAAGGGGGGGGGGGGACTGTGCTGTAAAGGGGGACTGAGGACAGACTCCGTGCCATCATGACTGTCCATAGGAAGTGAGCCCCCCTCCTCCTTTCATTAGGCCCTTAGCAGTAACATTGAACCACCTGAGTATTCTTTCTTCAGGCTGAATCTGGCACAGCAGACATTGTGAGATCATCCTACTCTATTCTGTCTGTGTCCAGATTATGTTGCAAATCATGTCATTGCTTGGGTACCTATCAGATACCCAACATATGGAGCAGGTTTGCTATTAACCACTGAACCCACTCTGGTTGGATTTTGGGGAGCAGCATGCTAAGCTTTAGCCACATAGGTAAGATTACTATGTCCCTGGTGCTCAATCTTCACCCCTTTTGATACTTCTTGTGCAGCCCTCAGACCCAAGCAGTAATTAGTGACAATAGGAACATCCTCATCTGTAGCCTCGGACCATCCCTGTACATGCTGAATTTTAGACTGCAGACCCTTGGTGATGTCGAGGGCTAAACTGGGGGTCCTCTATGCCACACACAGGTCTGCCACTACGCCTGCACTACCCTTCCCCACAGGGCTTCATCCTGTGTGACACTGTTGGTTGCCAGTCTAGATCCATCTCTCTATATGGAGCCTTGCTTGGTGAAAAGGTTGCAGGTTTGTGGCTCAGGTATGGGTCTGTAGACTTAAGCCTACACAGGCCTCTTTCATCCTAGTCTTGGGGCAGAGAAGGCCATAGGTTCAACTTTACTATCTTAAAGACTTGGGTCATAACTCTAGGAATATCATCCCAGCAGACTCTACTGAGACAGGTATTTTGCTTTGAGATGGGTTCCCTTTACATTGAGTTCAGAGACTTACTTGGATCTGATTTGGAAGTTTTCTGTCCACACAGAATGGGCAGATTGCACATTCATGTCGGGCTGGTCAGCGATTTTGCGACTATATATATGGATTTTAGCATATTTTTTTTTCTAAGGAAGGGGGAGCGACGGGCCCGATTTAGTTTTATTCCGGCTTCTATATAGCTGAAATATCACTCTATGAGGATTTGTTTTATCGGCACAATAGAGAGAAGTTTGTCCCATATGCTGGTATGTGTGTGGAGGGGTGAAAATAGGAAACAGGTGTGGTGTCATGGTTACCGCATGTGTATCGCCAGAAACGAAGCCGCTTTCTACAGATTTAACTGCGACTACAAGCAGATCGTGGCTTGGCATGCAGTCACTGTACGAGAGCCAGGGGCCAATATATGGACATTCATCATCGCAGTTTCATGCCCAGGAATGAATATCCTCCCAATAAATTCTGCTTTTTGGTGGGGCAATTTGTGCATTTAATAAAAAATATATATTTATAGTATTGTACATGAACGTTTTTGTGTAGCCAGAACACTTTTTTTTTTTTTTTTTTGTTTTCAAAGAAGTGTCAGATTTTTTTCTATATGTACAGTTTAAAGCTGAACTCCAGGCAGGTAATAAACAAATACACAGTTCCATATTCATCAATACATCATTGAATTTTTTTTGTTTTTTTTTTCACCTGAATCTGTTCTCAGTAAAGCTGAGGTTATGAGAGGTAGGAGAAGCACACAGATTCAGTCAATTGTTCTGCTGTGCAAGGGTCAGGGTGATGGGGGAAGAAATCGGTGTGACAGAGGGAGTTTACTGCTTTTCGTTCACTGTCCAATCATAGGCTGGGGGGGGGGGGGGGGCACAAGACCTGTAAGTGTTACTGAACTGCAGCGAGAAAAATTGGGTCTCCTGCCTCCTCCCTTGTGGAGAGTTGTGTTAAAATAGAACTAGTGTCCTCATTAGAAGATTTCCCCTCTATTCTGGTGCTGGGGACAACCCAAATTTTTTTTCTGTTTTGGCGATAACAGTAAACTGGTTAACTAGAGAGGGTGAATCTCCCTAACGGGGACACAGCAATAAAAACCTAACAGGTGTTCTAATCCCCCCTCCACTCTATCCAAAACTAAAAAACATTTTCTTAAACTTTAATCTCAGGTCTGGGTGGATAGGAATGCAAAGTCTTTGGCATATAAAACAGCTCCAGTGTATGTACTGCATTTGGCGTGTATTTAGTGGTTTAAGTGGTGTTCAGCAAGTTCTGTAAATGCCATATATGTTTTAATGAATCCAATTTGCTTAAAAAAAAAGGCAAAGGTCACGGAGCTTTCCGTATATAGCAGATCACACAGAATGACATTGGACTACTTCTATACCTGTAGCTGTATTGATCCGATAATCTGTGTTCTGTGTAGGACTCTCACCTCCAGCGTGAAGTAATGGAGGAAAGGTACGGGCAGTATCGGGAGATCATCGGCTCCTTGCAGCAACAGCTGGAAGACTCAAAGCGACGAATCCAGGATTACAGGGTATGCCATTCTTCCTTACAGGTGACCTCACAGAGGTCTTAACTGACCTATCCACATCTAGGTCACTGGGCTACCCATTTTGGTTTGTCAGACTACAGATGAGTCTGCACACTGCCCATCTTAAGTGATCTATTCATCACACCTGCATAGCAAACATTGTAAGTCCAACCAAAACTGAAGACTCTATGGAGCAGGGGTTGGCATTTTTAAAGAGATGAAAGAAACTATGGTCAATGATATGTGATGAGATAAATCAAGGATGAGTGCTCCACAGGGGAGGTTGGGTAAGACAACCCAGTGGGGCTCCATGAGAGAGGCAGGGTGAGAATAAACCAGTGCTCCTTGGGAGAGGCAGGGTGAGATTATCACAGCGGTGCCCTATTAGAACAACTTGAGTATAAACATAAAAACTTGACTTTTGGCTAAGATCAAGTGGTAGCATCTGTTCTTTTCAGTGTCCAGTAGGGGTGCTCTGCTGTCGTTCTGGCTAGGTAGTATCCCTGCTGGAGTGATGGGGGCTCTGAAGGCTAGTACCTGCTGGAACAGAAACCAGGATGCCCACAGGCAGTTGAGGCACAGGAGTAATTCCCTTGGGAAAACTGGATAGGCTCAGTTCCTCCTGATTTGAGTGGCTCTATTTTGTCTGGCCATGGGCTGGGAAGGCAAGAGAGTCTGTGGTGTCTGTGACCCCTGGGAGTGGTCGCCATAGAGGTGCTCTTAGTAAAGCTTGGGTGTAGGACCCCACAGTCACAGCACCAAATACTGTATTTATCAACATATAACACACACCCCAATTTTAAGAAGGATGTTTAAAGAAAAAAAATGTTTTCACGGCCCCCTTTACAGTACACAGTCCCCCTTCCCCTGCACAGTACACAGCCCCCCTCATCCAGTATACAGCCCCTTGCACAGTACACAGCCCCCCTGCACTCCCAGGAGACCCCCAGTCCTGGGACAGCACTGCCAGCATACTCTACAGTTAAAAAAATCACTGCCAGCCCCTTCTACACTGCTCCTCCTGTGTCACTCATATTGTAAAACAAAGCTTCCATATACCTCAATAGCTCCGTTTTTTTTCACAGACCTGGTCACATGACTGCTCTCCTCTAAAGTTACATAGATGTTCATGTGACTGCTCTCCTCCTCCAATCTAAAGTTACACTTGGAGGAGCAGGAGGAGGAGAGCAGCCAGAAAAAAAACAGAGCTATTGAGGTATTTAGAAGCTTTGTTTTACAATGGCAGACAGAGGAGCAGTGTATGAGAAGGGGCTGGCAAGTGATTTTTTTTTCTCAACTCTAGACTATGCAGGCAGCGCTGTCCTAGGGCCAGGAGAGACGGGGCAGCCAGCCTGACATCCCCCCCCCCCCCAATGGGTGTCTTCCAGGGCGGACCGCCCGATCCCCGCCCCCTCTTGGTAAAACATATTATCGGCGTATAACACGCAGGCACTGTTTACTTTCTGTTTTCAGGGGAAAAACGTGTGTTATACACTGATAAATACGGTACTTTTTTGTGCACTGCGCCTTTTAGCTAAGTCCGGGGCAATTTTTGTTACCGGGCCTCAGGGCCTAGCCAGTGCACATTGCATGGTCACTTATATTTATTTTTCTCCATTGTTTTGTCACTTTCACTTTTGTGTGTGTGTTTTTTTTTTCTCAGGATGGAGGGTGAGTCCTCAGGTTTGCCCTGATGTCTAGGGGGAGGATGTCTGACCCTCAAGCGCCTTCCTCCTCTGACCCTGGTACTCAGTGGTTGGCTTTGGCTGGCCACAAGGAGAGGGGTCCACCAAGCCTTCTGGCTAGCCAGACCATGTCAAACCCTATGTCCCTGTCAGGAGCCTTGCGCCCTGGGGCATCAGGGAGAGGTCCTACCCCTTTGGGGGGCAGACAAGGCACACCCCCCTTAAGTGCACTTTTTAGTGTGTGTTTCACATGCATGTTTTTTGTTCACAACGGCTTTAGTTCTTCAGCACCACCCCGTATAAGTAATATAAAATAAACCTAAAATCTTGTATAAGCTTAGCACACACTCCTTGCCTCGGCCTAACCGGGGGGGGGGGGGGGGGAGAGAGATAACAATTGGCCAGAAATTCAGGCCAGTCCTTTGACTGTTCTTCTGGGATCAATTAGTCAGAAATGTCTACAAAGGTGCAGAGCGTACATTAATCATGTCATCCATTATAGTTCCAAGACTGTACAACAATCACCTTATTTCTAGGGTCATCTTAACATTGGGCACATAGGGGGTGATTTTTTGCTAGAACGATCACACTATTAAAGTTGCCCGTTCAATCCTGTGATTAATAGCTAGGGATTGCTACATGTGCATGTAGTATCGCTCCATTGCACACATTTAGAGCACCGTGCCACCACTAGTAATTGATCACTACAGTCCACTGTTTCCTATGCGTACGGCTTGGTCGCTAATTGGGCAATAATCTCTCTATCAAGAATTGCCTGTGTGTGTGTACCCCAAAGCTGCACCATCAGAATCCTCCATAGACTACTGAGGGATTTTTGAAGTATTGGCTACCCATCGCCAGGTAGAAGTGATTCATTGTGGATGTGCCATTATAGAGAAATCAGATAAGGTATTGCGGGTTATTTGCCTGTATCAATGAAGGGTCCTGAAGGTGTTCGTCTTTCAAGGTTAGCCATGTAGACCTGTAGGATGTCTTCTTTTTTTTTTTTTCCTCCTCACCCGCGCTGTGTAACTATGGAGACTTCCTGGAATGCCGTAGCATGTAATGTGTGTCCCAGCCACTGACAATCTGCTCAGTGGGTGGGCCCCATTCACTTCTATGGAGTTAATTATCCGTGATCAATGATGAGATTTTGATTGCGTGACCTAAGTTCACCCATGGTGCTCTAGCCTGATGCATGTGGCCAGCGTAGGGAGGTGAATAGTACACAGAAATGTTGAGGCCTGGCCATATACATTTCACACTCACCTGTACGTCAACAAGGCAGGGAAATTCTGCTTGGTAATAAACTTTTCCAAAGCCGTCAAAACTGAGATCAACCAGTGTGTGAACACCCCCCCCCCCCCCACAAATCAAGGGCACTGTGACCTCCTTCGCACATAAACAGTTCTATGACCAATGCAGGCCCCCTTTAACCCTTCCACTGCCAGAGCCAACTTTTTTTTCCCTTCATTTTACATAAATATACACACACATATTAAAACGTGCTTCATCTCAAACATTTTTTTCTGAAAGCGAAGGACACATAAAAAAACAAGTCGTAACGCCCAAGCCCAATTTTTCAACTTTGACATGTGCTAGTATAACTGTATATATCATTGCAATGACTTTGTGTATCCAGGTAAATTGTATCTTTTTTTCAGGACAAATTGGGCTTTCTTTTGGTGGCAAATAGTAATGGATAAAGTTGTGCTCAAAAGGTTGCATCCCCTTGGCAGAAATCGTGAAACTTTGCCATTGATATTGAAAATATGACTGATCCTCTATTTAAGGATAGTGATCATAGTACATTATTATCACATAGTAGTTTGGCTCCTTTTAAAATCTGAATAACAGAAATCACCCTAATCAAAAGTTTCAATCTTCTGGAATGTTTGGCCTTGGCTGCGATTGGTAAGGGGGTGTGGTGGCTGAACAAAGTACACAAGGCATTCTGTGTGTCTGCACAGTGTCCTGTACCTCTGTGACCTGAGAAAAATGTGTGTTCTGCTCAGGCTCGATAGGGAGGGGGGATGTAGACAGTGCATCTGCAGCTGCTGCTAGAGTGCTGACAGGGGATGGAGCCTGTCCTGACTCCTGCAAAAGTTCAAGAAAGGAAGGGTGACCCCTGGAAGTCGCACAGCTATGGTGTCCTGCTGCAATGAATGGAGTGGCAACCTCAGCCTGGACTCCGATCAGGCCATGACCCCAACTTGTTTCACTCCGCCCCCCCAGAGCTTAGTCATGGGGATCAATACTAAGCTCCAGAGGCGGAGTGAAATGCGTTGGGGTCGTGTCCTGGTTGAGGTTGTCATTCCATTCATTGCAGCAGGACACCATAGATGTGTATTATAAAATACAAGTATGCGACCACACGCGGAAAAAATTTTTTTTTTTAGGGTAACATACATTTTATGCTGGTTAAAAAAAGGTACCATATATTTTTAAAATTAAAACAATAAACATGTTATACTTACCTGCTATGTGTAATGGCATTGAACAGAGTGGCCCTGAACCTTCTCTTCTGGGACCCCCCCGGCGCTGTTTGCTCTTCCTCTTCTCTGAGTACCCTCATAGTAAGCTGCTGGCTATGGGAGCACTCATGCGGACTCGCTCCTGAGCCAAGCTGTATGTGTCTGTGGACACAGCCTGGCTCTGCCCCGCCCCCTGCTCCATTCTCACTGTTTCTCTACCGCAAATGGTATTGAAAGGACAACATGGCATGTACATGACTAAAGCCATACGCATAGTGTACCAATGATGTAATTGGATGATCAAAAGACAGGCATAACACACCCATGCAGGCATGAATAAGAATATTAACATATACAATGTAGGGGGGGACTTGATCAACAGAAAAATAAGGAACACGTATAATGTAGAAAAATCTATGGCAATGTCCCATTGTGGTCGATCAAAGGCGGTAGACAAGAAACTTTCATTAACAGGCAGTTGACAAAGAGGTATTGTAAAAAGGGTAAGGGGGCCGGTGGCTCAAAATTTGCAGTAGAAAAAAAAGGGAAAATGGTGCCCCTCAAGCGGGAGGGGGAAGGGACCCCTAGAGCCAAGAGAAAAAGGACATGGGAGGGACCTTGCCATGGGGGACAACAACCTTTGTTCCCAAAAGCAAGCAAAAATAGGGGGACTACAAGCATAAGCTCTCCGGTCACAAGTGGAGTAACTGCGTAGTAAAACGGGAGATGGTTGGTAATCAACTATTCAAAAACGGTATGAGTGAGCGCTCGCTATTAAAAACCAGCAGCTAGCACAAAACCAACCTTACATTCAAAATATAAAATGTGACAATGCAGCGCTTAAAATATTATAAACCAAAACAATATGTGCATGCTAAAAAATGGTGCAACACAGACACATTATAAGTAAATAAAAACAAATCATATGTTATGAGGAAACCACTGACAAAATGTAGGTGGGGGGGGGAGTCCTTTAGGAAAGTGCTTGTCCTCCAAAATTGCAGTAAACTTTTCGTTAATGAAGATGTTTTGTATTCTAGATTTAACCTCCTCAAAGCTAAAGGAAGGGAGCTTCCACATGTGGGCTTCAGTTTTCTATAAAAATTAAGAACATCAAGATGTGAGACTGCCATGGCACGTCTTTTATTGGTCTGTAAAGGCTTCCCAGGGGTTTTCCTTAATATTGATTTGCGTAAGCAACAATACCATATTATACACCCTAATCCATAGGCGACGCTCCACTGGGCAGGACCACCATATGTGGAGCATGTTGCCATCAACCCCACAACTGCGAAAACAAAAGGGTTTATATGTAGGGACATATTTAGCAATATGTGCCTGTGTAAGACCTGCATGGCCTCAAATGGACATGTAAATTAGGGATAGTGCACCTTTAGTGGTCACTGAAGATTTACAGAGGGATTCTCAGCCCGTGAGGGTTCTCTGAAGAGTGTGATTTTGGGTTTGTGACTCAACAGTGTGGTGCAGCTAGAGGCAAGGAAACCTCCTCAGTGTTTGACAGTGGCAGGAGCTTAATGGCCCTTGTTGGGGTCTCTGTGCTTTGAGAGAGAAGACAAGTGTTGCTGTAGATGGGCACACCACTGGATCGAAAGAGGAACCAGGTAAATAAATAAGAGGGGCTTGGGGGAACTGATCATGGAAGGTTTTTAATGCAAAAAATGCATTAAAGTGGTTGTACACATCAAATATGAACAAAGCATAACTCTCTCTCTCTCATTTAAAAAAAAAATATATATAATACTTCTGGTTGGCACTTGTTCATGTGCTGGAAAAAGCAAAAATTGAGCATTACTGGCACAATTAGGTGTGAAATAAATGATTTTTTTTTTCTAGTCAACAAAAAACATTTCTCTCTTTACAGGAAGAAAAATTCAAAGCAGACATCCAGAACGCTCGCTTATCAGCGATGTCCTCATCACTGCGCGCAAACAGCGGCTTCCTGTCCAGCTCTCTGCGTTCAGATGTTACCTGTAAGTTTTAATTGTAAATATCTTCTTAGGATGTAATATTAAAAAGCTAATCTTTCCAAGTTCTTATTTAATTTATTAAAAGATTAACATACACTTTAAGCGCAGCTTTTAACGAAGAATGAAAAGGTAAACTAAAGCCAATTATCCTGGCCCCCCCTCCGGACCCCACTGCACTTAACGGCTGTGCTGCCAGTGTAGTGGGCCATACAGTCTCAGAGAGAGTATCCACCATAATGCTTGCAATGACAAGCACTCATTGGTCAGCACAGCCATGGCATGCATCATGGCATTAATCTGATTGATTGGAGTTGGGCAATACAGGCCGGCTGGGAAGATTTTTCCCTCAGACACGATGCTTGAGCAGATGTGTGAAAGTGGTAGGTCTCCATCCTGCACTGACATACACACACATATATATATATATATATATATATATATATATATATATATATATATATATATATATATATATATATATATATATATATATGTGTGTATATGTGGTGGGTTTTCATCCAGGGTTGACATACAGATGTGGGGGGGTCTCCATCCTTAGCGGACATACAGCTGTGTGTCAACCCAGGATGAAGGCCCACCACTTTCACACAGCTGTATGTCCGCTAAGGATGGAGACCCCCCCACATCTGTATGTCAATCCTGGATGAAAACCCACCACCTCCATATATATATATATGTATGTATGTCAGTGCAGGATGGAGATCCAAACCACTTCCACACATCTCTATGTCAACCCAGGATGAAGGCCCACCACTTTCATAGAGATGTGTGGAAGTGGTTTGGATCTCCATCCTGCACTGACATAGATGGGAAATGGCTTTTGATCTGCAGCCTTGTGGAACTCGCACAGCACTTTATGCTGCTTGGTCTAGTTTGCTTATGTTTGAAGTGGCACATCCTCCTCTCCAATGATGTGGCTGATTAAAAACCAGTGTTGCTCAATGGCAGAAAGTGCCTCTTGTCCACAACAGTATGTACTATTATAGGCGAAAAGTTACAGTAGGACTGCTGCAGGTATAACGTAGCACCTCCTAACCCTTCTTGGGAAGTTCTGACAAGCAAAGCTTTGACACTTCCTGCCAATGCTCTACCGTGCTCACCCCTGCCTACCTTTTTATTAACTGGTGATGTGGTCAGTGTCCTTAATCTGTTTCTGGTTACATCCAAAAATGACCTCTACTCCTTAGGTCAGCCTTTCTTAACCAGCGTTCCATGGAGCTTTAGAATTCTGCCAGAGGTTTCTTGAGAATTGAGCAATTTCAGCCTCTCATATAAGTAACCACTGACAACAGTAATCCTTTTTAGCTATCTGTAAGTGGGGAATTCATCCAACTAACCAACAATATAAGCCACATTCATCCCTTTGCCCACTAGTATATGGAGGTCTTCACTGACCCCCAATGCTGGGAACACCATGGGCCACCACTGTGAGGGAACACTGAAATTTTCACTATAAGCTTTTCTGGCCATTATTTGTTTTGTTTCCTTATTATATAGAATAGTCCCAGGTGTCAACCACTTAAATACCAATATCCCTATACTTTTATTTATTCTTTTATCTTAACTTACCGTTCAGTCCAATGTACCACGAGCTGCAGATAATAAAAATTAGCAAGGGTGCCCTGAGACATAAAAGTTATTTCAAGTGTTTCTCCGTGTTAATAAGATTGAGAGGCTGCCTTAGATTATAGGCTGATCACATGGAATCTTATCCTAAATCCTATTCACATGTCAATAATGACTTGGGAGTTTACACCTGAAGCTGTGAAGTGTAGGATGGATGGAGGGGGCTTCATTCTAGCTCCCAGCAGGAACTCCAAAAAAAAAAAAAATAGACATAGCATGAAAAAAAGACCCACCAAATGTTTTCCTCATGAAAACCGACAACATTCCACATTTCCAACAAGTGTTGAAGCATGAAGCGCAGTGCTCTGATTACTTTGTACGGAGCTTATGTCAAAAGCGCTCCAGCGCGGTGTGAATGCCGGGACGGCTCTGTGTACAGTAAGATGGATTTGGAGTGCGCTGGATAATTGTCGTGTTTGGGGGCAGCTCTCGCTCTGTGTGTAAAAACTTGTCTATTGTCCCCAAATTGTTTGCGGCTCTCGGTGTTGCACACAGAATGTGACTGGGGCACACACACAACCATTTCCTTTCTACTCAACAGTGAGGTGACCCCGGGAACTGGGTGAAGTGGTTCATTTGAGCCGGGGAAGTACATTCATCTGAGCACAGATAATCGGTCCAGGCCACATTCCTGGCTCTTCGCCCAGTAGTAGTATTGTATGCGTTAGCCGCTCTAGGTGGGCTGTGTTCCTTGGCTCTCGGTGGACCCTGAGGTCTCGCAGATACACATTACATTGTAAGGAGTTAGGACATTCCTCACTTTATATCCTGTCATGTACTGTTTGGCAGATTAAATATGCCATGTCAGCTTTAATCTTCTTAAACAAAAGTGGAAAGCAGATCAGGATGGAGGCTGATACATGGGGGGCTCTGATGATCATGCCAAGAGCAAGGGCAGACTACAGATCCAATCTCCACTATGGTTCAGGATGTCAATATTATTATCTTCTTCTGATCTTCATGTAAAAATACAGGCCTGGATGTTATTTCTTCAGTTCATCAGAGGGAGCGTACAATTTTTGACCATTAACCTCCTTTTTTAAGGATTTCCCCATAGATGTAAATGCTCACATTGGTCCTCGTCTCTAGAAAAAAGAGCCGATGCATTCCCTGAGACAAAGAAACCCTAAACACACCAGTGGTCACTTGATCTGTCCAAAGCCGTTGTCAGTGGTATGTATGGACTGTTGGTCCTCCCTCCACTGTTCAATGTGGAAAGGCAGCAGCCATGATGCAGTGGGAAAAAGGGAGGGGCTTAGGGGGAAATGAGGGTGCGAGCCTTCACCCTGAATAAAATTATGTTTTCTTGGTAGCCATCATCCTGTAATGCAGTTGTGGGGAAGATTCAGGTGTCCGGCCAGGTGTACCTTACATGAGGTTCCTTATGCCACTGGGAAGCTTAACCCCTTCATGACCCCAGGTCAAAACAAACCTTAAAGAGGAAGTAAACCATGGTGGATATTACTTCCTCTTTATTTCCCTGCAAAGGTAAAGTATAATGGGCTACTACTATGCATCGCATAGTAGCCCATTATGTGTCACTTACCTGAAACCAAAGCCCACGATGTCACGGTTGACCCCACAAGCAGGGAGCGTCCATCTTCGCCCCTCTTCCTTCCGGGGCCGCAAACTCGGGCTCTGTGACTGGCCGGAGTCGCGTGATGTCACTCCCATGCATGCGTGTGGGAGCCGCCAGTCACAGCACGACCCCTATTAGAAACGGCACAGCGTGCCCTTTCTAAAGTGCGCATGCGCCGTAGTCATGGGCGCTCGGCTTTTTCGTAAATATCTCCTAAACTGTGGAGGTTTAGGAGAGATTTCCAGCACCGACAGGTAAGCCTTAATATAGACTTACCTGTAGGTAAAAGTGGTTGTACAGGATGTACAACCACTTTAACGTGTTAGTATAACTGTACATATCATCATATGACTACTACATATCATTATATAACTACTTAGTGTATCCAGGTGAATTATACAGTATTTTTTTTCAGGACAAATTGGGCTTTCATTTGGTAATGGAGATCTCCTGATTTTACTGGCCCAGAATGGTAAAAAAAATGAATACAATTTAAATTTAGCCTTATATTTTCATGCCGCTACCATGACCGACCACCAAAGAACAACCTGCAAAATAAATTTGCCTACTCCTGATGATGCTAAACACTCCTAAACTAGGTCAGGCACCTAACTAGTTTTGTTTTTTGTAACAAAAAAACAAAACAAAAATAAAACAAAGGCTGTTGGAGACATCTTGTCCAGGGAGGAGGACAACTAGATACTCTGGGGAAGATTTACTAAAACTGGTGCAGCTGTGCTTAGTAGCCAGTCAGCTGCTAGGTTTCATAGTCTAAGCTTCATTGAACAAGCTGAAGCTAGAAGCTGATTGGTTACCATGAACGGCTGCATAAGATTTTCTGTGCTCCAGTTTTAGTAAATCTCCCCTAATGCATCTTTTACTCTTTCCTAGCAGAGCAGTCTGTTTCACCTCTTCACAGAGGAGGAACAACTTTGGTAAGCTACAGAATAAATGATCACTGTAATAGCAAATCAGAGGCAATCCTGTGATCGGGATCCAGTCCCCCCAGGTTCCAATAGTTAGTAGGAGACCCGGAGCTGTCAGACAGTCTGGTCTCGGTGCTGGAAGCACATTTCCATCACAAACGGTGTAACACATATATGCAGTGTCCAGGAACTGGGCTTTAATACTGGGAGTTGCATAGATGTGTTACATGGTCATGAAGGTGTTATACATTTTACTTTCACTTTCATGTACAGCACAGGCTTACATTGCCAGGAGGGCGTCCATGGACGTCCTCCCATCATCACGCTGCCTGCGCCCCAATTCCCGGGGGTGTGCTCTGTGATCCCTGCGTCCTTAGGACACAGCTGATCACAGATCTGGGGGAAAAGGGCCAATCATGTGATCAGCTGTGTCCAATGACGATGATCACGATGTTAAACACAAGCCGGTTATCTGAATTCCTTTCCTCACACTGAAAGCGTGAGGAGAGACGATAACTGGCTTGTGTGATAGGGACATCTACTCTGATAATCATGGCACGGATTATTAGTGCTACCTATCAGTGTCACCTGTCGGCGCACATCAGTGAAGGAGAAAAATTACCTTTTTTGCAAACATTATTATCAAACTATGAAAACCTTTTTTTTTTTTTCTTTGTTTTGAAAAAAATAAACCCAAAGGTGATTAAATACCAGCAAAAGAAAACAATTTGTGTGAAAAATTTATAAAAGTTTCATTTGGGTGCAGCGTTGCATGACCACGCAATTGTTATTCAAAGTGCGACAGTGCTGAAAACTGAAAATTGGCCTGGGCAGGAAGGGGGGAAAAGTGCCCTGTAGGCAAGTGGTTAAACCATTATTTTTTCACACAAATAGAGCTTTCTTTTGCTGGTATTTGCTCACCATCATTTTTGTTTTTTTGCTATATAAACGAAAAAAAAAAAAATGTATAAAAAAACCCCACATTTTTCTTATTTCTGTCAAAAAGTTTTCACGGAAATAATCTTTTTTCATAAATTTTGGCCAAAATGTATACTGCTACATTTCTTTGTTAAAAAAGCAACCCGAATCAGTGTATATTATTAGTCTGTGTGAAAGTTAGAGAGAGTCTACAAACTATGGTATATAGATTTGAAAATCGATTAATCCTGATGTACCGAGGACTGATCTAATTTCTTGAGTCCCTAAAATGCCAGAACAGTACATATACCCACCAAATGACCCCTTTTTGTTGAAAGTAGAGAGTCTGGGTTTATTTAGTAAGAGGAATGGCAGGTTTTTGTGAAGTTGCTTCATTTTTTTCATTTTCCAAAAAATTGTGACAAAAAAAAAATGACAAGTTTAAATTACAATTTTTTTTCTCGTTTTTTTTACATACTGTCACCACTGCAGTAAAAAGTCGTCATATGGCTGGTGTGGCAGTGATCTGGGGTCCTGACTGGTGACATATATACACACACATAGTTGTGCTCATAGGTTTACATACCCTGGCAGAATTTATGATTTCTTGGCCATTTTTAAGAGAATATAAATGACACAAAAACTTTTCTTTCACTCATGGATGGTGTTTGGCTGAAGCCATTTATTATCAATCAACTGTATTTACTCTTTTCTTTAATCGTACATCACGGGACAAAGAGCCATAGTAATTTCTATGTGGGTTATAGTCCACCTTCAGGTGCTGGACACTGGCACACCCTAAACAGGAAGCTGCCTCCCTATATAACCCCTCCCATACCAGGAGTATCTCAGTTGTTTCCCCAGTGTCTAAGGTGTTGGTCACGAGTGAAGATGTGCTGAGCTCCACTGGAGCAATCCTTGCTGGGGCTAGCTATGTAGCTGGATCCATTCAAAGTGTCTTTTAGGCCTAATTGAATGGTGCCCGGGCCTCGTATCCGAAGAAATGAGGTTTTGCTTGTAAGTGCTTCTCTTTTTAGAGAGCTGGACCCCGGGATCCAGTACTTTTGGTATTAGTGCCATAAAGTTTTACTGGTGGGGTGCTATTACAGGTCCAGGATTGTGGGTTCCCCCGAGGGTCCCCGGTCCCTGAAGGTTTGTTAACGGAACCCACCATGAAGCGTGAAGATTGGGTCTGTTGGTTTTACCACAGAAAACCCTGCGGCGGGAAAGGTAAGTGGAGTTTTCTAAGGAATTTTTTAATTTTCTTATGAAATGTCTCCTTTAAAGTAAATGTTGTCATGCCTAAGTGTCACCACTGGGGGCTGTTTGGAGCACGTACCTTCTCATGCTTTGCTCAGAGATCACGCTGTGTCACAGAAGCAGCAGACTTTTTTTTCCTGAGGCTAGCAGGCAGACCTCCGGTAAGTTTGGGGGTTTTTGCTTCCTCCCAGACACCCCCACCTGGGCTGAACTCTTCCCCTCTTTATGAGGCTGAGTATAAGGGAGAACTAAAAACAATCATGCCGTTTTCTTTCACCTCCCCTACTCGGCGGTGGCTTCCACGCCATCCCTCCCTCACAAGCCGATCCCGTCGGATCGGAGGCCCATGCTTGCGCGGGAAAACTTTTTTTTTTTCTTGAAAGAGAAAGGAGGGGGGGCATGATGTGAGGTGGGGGCGGGGCTTAGCGTGGCGCTGGCGTCCTCCACGGGAGTGTGTTTAAATAAAACAAAAAACCTCCATTTGTGCTGGCTGCAAAATTGTCGGAGAGACATAAGAGCAAAGAGGAGCATGAAAGAGGTTTTGGTGACACAGGCATTTCCTATTTGCATCAGGCTGAGCAGTAATGGCAGAGGCTAGACTATTGCTCAAGTGATTTCTTCTGGTAGTACCTCTGCTTTGTGCATGAGGCTAAGGTCAGAAGGGGGGGTTGAAACACCTCCAAAAAATAGCTAAAAGGGTCTCCCTCAAGCTCTGGAAAGCCTACTCATCTCTACAAATGACATCCTCCCCTGAGAGGGGGTGGCTGGTCAGAGTGAGCATCGGTGCCATGAAACGTTTGCAACTGTTTTCAACACTGCAGCCCCTGTTTATTTTACTAAAAAGATCTTTTTTTTTCCTCAGCCATGTTTAAAAAAATAAAAATAAAAAAAGTTTAGCGACTTTAATCGCATCCCAGTGTTGGTCAAAATGTGACAGGTTCAGGGGACCGTGGTGAGGCTGATGACTCTTAAGATTGATGGTGCAATTTCTTGCTGAATGGTCCGCTTCACATTTATGTACCCTTAACTGAGTGTTTGGGTTCGCTAAAGTCTCCTTAAGCTGTGCATGCCTTTTCCTGTCTATTCATTACTGGAAAAGCTTTTTTGTATCTGAGAGGATCACCCAGATGAGCATTATTTTCCCTCCTGAAAAGTTTTTACTTTATCCTAAGGTGGAGGAAATTCACTAAGTAGGGTATACCAGCAATTAACGCTGCTATATCCTCTGTGAATAAGAGTTTGACTTGTCCGGCAGAAAATGCTCAAATGCTTAGGGATCCAACGGATAAAAAGTTGGAATTCCGATTTTAAAAAAAACACTTTTTTTCTCTGGCAGATTGAGTGTCTTAGCCTGCGCTGACAGTAATTGCTTAATCATTGAGAGACCAATTTAAACAGGTGTTCAAGGTTATCCTGCTCAGCAGGCCCAGGATCTGGCAGCTTTATGTTTGCAATAGTTGCTATGCGAGATTCTATCCTTCAGGCCTTGCGCCCTTCGCTATGCACCATGCAGAAGCTCCTAGCTAGTCTTCCTTTTTGCGGTGAAACAGCTATTTGGGGATTTTTTGGATAATACATCCAAAGAAATTTTAGTGGAAAAAGTACCCCTTTTGCTGTTTAAGGAAAGGAGTAAATGTATTTTCGTTTTTAAAGCTCCTTCTTCTGTGCCAGGGGCATCAGCCTCCAGGCAGTCACGACGGCTTCCGCCGTCGGATTCAAAAGGTAATCCTCAGGGTTAACCTCAGGGACAAAAGAGGTCTTGGGGGGAGGAAACCTACAAGATACTGAAGCCTTCTTATGAGGAGGCGCCCCGCTCGCTCAATAGGGGGAATTCTTCTGCAGTTCTCAAGGATCTGGCAGGAAGAGTGTCAAGACAAATGGGGGACTTCCTCAATAGCTCCAAGGTACAACTGGAGTTGAGTTCTAAAAGTTCCCGTCTCCTCATTTTCTCAGATCAAACGTTCCTAAGGATCCAGAGAAAAAGAAGTCTTTCTCTCAAGCATTGGACCATCTTTTGGCAAAAAGTGATCATGGTGGCCCCCATGTAAGAGCAAAAGTTGGGGTTTGGTTAAATCCAAATGGACATTCTGGATCTCAAAAATCTAAATTCAATTTCTGAATATAGCCACTTTTTTTCGCATGGAGTCAATCTAATCCGTTATCTCAATCCTACAAGGAGAAGAACTTCTGGCGTCTAAGATGCTTAGCTCCATATGCCTATTTCCTCGCTCACGACTAATCTTCATTTTCAGTGTGTAGCTCTGCTTTTTGGTCTAGCTACTGCACCTTGAGTGTTTACAAAGGTTCTGGCCCCTCTTCTAGCCAGATTAAGGGCCCAAGGTATAACGATTATGGTTTACCTGGACGATCTGTTCTTGATAGTCCAGTGGGTAGCCCGCTTAGTCCAAAGTATGGTCACCACATTCAACTACCTGGAATATCTAGGTTGGATTCTCAGCCTAGGAGAAATCTTCTTTAAAACCATGAAAACGGCTAAGATACTTGGGTCTGATCAAAGGTACACCCAGAAAAGGGTATTCTTGCCCCAGGCAAAGATCAGTGCCATAAAGGAACTGATTTAGGTGGTCGAAGCAAGATGAATTTTTCTAATTAACTTGGCATGAGGTTGTTGGGAAAGATGGTGGCTTCATTCAAGGCCGTTCCTTATGCTCCGTTTCATTTGAGACTGCTGCAAAACATTATCCTATCGGCTTGGAACAAAGGGTTCAATCTCTAGATCCCCAATGTGTCTGACTCCAAAGCCTACGGCCACATCACCCTGAAAGCGCCCGATCTTGTCTGATCTTGGGCCTGCTTTAGTACCCGGATGGACCACCTGGAAATACCAGGTACTGTAGACTGGGTACGCCGGAGCCTCAGTTTATGGTTAACCACTTCAGCCCCGGAAGGATTTACCCCCTTCCTGACCAGAGCACTTTTTGCGATTCGGCACTGCGTCGCTTTAACTGACAATTGCGCGGTCGTGCGACGTGGCTCTGAAACAAAATTGATGTCCTTTTTTCCCACAAAAAGAGCTTTCTTTTGGGGGGCATTTAAAGACCGCTGCGATTTTTATTTTTTGCGCTATAAACAAAATAAGAGCGACAATTTTGAAAAAAAAAAAAACGCATTATTTTTTACTTGCTATAATAAATATCCCCAAAAAATATATTAAAAAACATTTTTTTTCCTCAGTTTAGGATACGATACGTAATCTACATATTTTTGGTAAAAAAAAAATCGCAATAAGCATTTGATTGGTTTGCGCAAAAGTTATAGCGTTTACAAAATAGAGGATAGTTTTATGGCATTTTTATTAATTTATTCTTTACTAGTTTTGGCGGCGATCAGCGATTTTTTTTTTTTATTGTGAGTGCGACATTATGGCGGACATTTTTGGGACCATTGTCATTTATACAGCAATCGGTGCTATTAAAATGCACTGATTCCTGTGTAAATGACACTGGCAGTGAAGGGGTTAACCACTAGGGGGCGGGGAGGGGTTAAGTATGTCCTAAGGGAGTGATTCTAACTGTCAGGGGGATGGGCAGTGTATGTGATGTCACTGATCTCTGCTCCGATGACAGGGAGCAGAGATCGAGTGACAATGTCACTAGGCAGAGCGGGGATGCCGGTGGCGATCGAGTCCGTGGGACCCGCGACCCGACTCACGGAGATCGCGGCAAATTCAAAGTAACGTACGGGTACGTTACTTTGCGCAGCCGTGCCATTCTGCCGACGTATATCTACAGGAGCCGGTCGGGAAGCGGTTAATATCCAAAAATTTGCAAAGGGGAAAATTCTTCCATCAGTTACCACTGAAGTTATCCAGATCAGAAATGACCTTGCCCATTATCATTCTAGAAATTCAGGCAGAGCACTTGGTTCTGAGGGCCTGAACGTTCAGTTTATGGTATTGTCCTGCCAGGATTCAATCTGACTATGCCACAGCAATGGCCTATATTAATCACCAAGGGGGCACAAGGAGTTGTGCAGCCCAGAGAAAGGTGAATCATATCCTATCTTGGGCAGAAAACAATGTACTTTGCCTATCTGCGGTCTTCATTCTAGGAATAGAAAATTGGCAGGCAGACTACTTGAGTCGCTAGCAGTTGTTCCCGGGAGAATGATTCCTTCACCCCGATATCTTCCTGTCAATATGTCAAAGATGGGGGATCCCAGATATAGATAGATTTGTTTACGTCCAGGTTCAACAAAGAAATCAACAACTTTGTGTCAAAAACAAAGGATCCGCTAGCATGCGGAACAGATGCCTTGCTATTCCCGTGGAATCGGTTCTCACTGATTTATGCATTCCCTCCTATTCTACCTGTGTCCGTGACTTCTTCGCAGGATCATGCAGGAAGGGAAGCCTGTGATTCTTGTGGCCCCCAGCAGGGTATCAGAATTGGCTGCTTTTTCTTGTAAAGAGGGATATTATTATTGTTCAAGGATAAGGTAGTATTGCGTCCTCATCCTAACTTTTTACCGAAGGTAGTATCAGGTTTTTATCTAAACCAGGATATTGTTCTATCTTCATTTTTTCCAGAACCCTTTTCTATGGAAGAAAAATCACTACATTCTCTTGATGTGATGAGAGAAGTCTACTACAAGTAATCGTTCTAGCTTATGGTTTAAAGATGTAGTTTCTATCCTCTCAAATCAAAACGCACTCCTCTAGGGCTGTTAGTGCTTCTTGGGCAGTGCATCACCAAGCTTCCATGGCTCAAATCTGCAAGGCTGCAACTTGGTCTCCGATCCATACATTTACCAGATTCTATCAGGTGGATGTAAAAGACATGAGGATGTCGCCTTTGGGCGCAGTGTACTGCAGGCAGCAGTATAGGTCCTCTGATCGCATGGTGCCCTACTTTTGTTGTGTCTCCCTCCCCTCAGTTGGCATCCCTCATAGTAATTACTATGGCACCGTGTCCCATGATGTACGGTTAAAGAAAATAGGATTTTTATAACAGCTTACCTGTAAAATCCTTTTCTTTTAAAGTACATCATGGGACAAAGAGGTCCCGCCCCTCTTTCTAGTATACACGTGTATTGCTTTGCTACAAAACTGAGATGCTCCCGGTATGGGAGGGGATATATAGGGAGGCAACTTCCGGTTTAGGGTGTGCCAGTGTCCAGCACATGAAGGTGGACTATAACCAACATAGTAATTACTATGGCTCTGTGTCCCGTGATGTACTTCAAAAGAAAAGGATTTTATTATAGGTAAGCTGTTATAAAAATCCAATCCTATTTTTAAATCATAATCACAACAGAAACTACCCAAATTACCCTGATCAAAAGTTTACATACCCTGGTGATTTTGGCCTGATAACATGCAGACAAGTTGACATAAAGGCTGCTTTCACACTGAGGCGCTTTACAGGCGCTATAGCGCTAAAAATAGAGCCTGTAAAGAGCCTCTCCTCTCACTCCAGTGTGAAAGCTCGAGTGCTTTCACACTGGAGGAGTGCGCTGGCAGGATGACCAAAAAAGTCCTGCAAGCCGCATCCTTGAGGTGCTGTAGGAGCAGTGTGTACAGTGCCCCTGCTCATTGAAATCAATGGGCAGCGCTGTCGAAGTGCCGGCAAAGCGCTTTTAACCCTTTTTCGGCCGTTAGCGGGGGTGAAAAGGGTCGCAAATACAACGGTAAAGTGCCGCTAAAAATAGAGGTGCTTTACCACCGACGCCCCCAATGCCCCAGTGTGAAAGTAGCCAAAGGGGTTTGAATGGCTATTAAAAGGTAACAATCCTCACCTGTGATCTGTTTGCTTGTAATTAGTGTCCTGTGTATAAAAGGTCAATGAGTTTTGGACTCCTGACAGACCCTTGCATCTTTTATCCGGTGCTGCACTGACGTTTCTGAGTCATGGGGAAAGCAAAAGAATTGTCAAAAGGATCTGCGGGAAAAGGTAGTTGTACTGTATAAAACAGAAAAGGGATATAAAAGGATATCCAAGGAACTGAGAATGCCAATCAGCTGTGTTCAAACTCTAATCAAAAAGTAGAAAATGAGGGATTCTGTTGAAACCAAACCACGGTCAGGTAGACCAACTAAAATTTCAGCCACAACTGCCAGGAAAACTGTTTGTCATGCAAAGAAAAACCCACAAATAACTTCAGGTGAAATACAGGACTCTCTGAAAACATGTGGTGTGGCTGTTTCAAGATGCACAATAAAGAGGCACTTGAAGAAAGATGGGCTGCATGGTTGAGTCGCCAGAAGAAAGTCATTACTACGCAAATGCCACAAAGTATCCCGCTTACAATACGCCAAACAGCACAGAGATAAGCCTCAAACCTTCTGGCACAAAGTCATTTGGAGTGATGAGACCAAAATTGACCACAACCATAAACGCTACATTTGGAGAGGAGTCAACAAGGCCTATCATGAAAGGTACACCATTCCTACTGTGAAAACACGGAGGTGGATCGCTGATGTTTTGGGGACATGTGAGCTACAAAGGCACAGGAAATTTGGTCAACATTGATGGCAAGATGAATGCAGTATGTTATCAAAAAACACTGGAGGAACATTTGCATTCATCAGCCAGGAAGCTGCGCATGGGATGTACTTGGACATTCCAACATGACAATGATCCAAAACACAAGGCCAAGTCGACCTGTCATTGGCAACAGAAGAATAAAGTGAAGGTTCAGGAGTGGCCATCTCAGTCTCCTGACCTCAATATCATTGGGCCACTTTGGGAAGATCTCAAACGTGCAGTTCATGCAAGACAGTCCAAGAATTTACAGGAACTGGAGGCTTTTCGCCAAGAGGAATGGGCAGCTTTACCATCTGAGAAGATAAAGAGCCTCATTCACAAATACCACAAAAGACTTCAAACTATCAATGTTAAAGGGGGCAATACACAGTATTAAGAACTGAAGTATGTAAACTTTTGATCAGTGTCATTTGGGTAGTTTCTTTTGTCATTATGATTTAAAAAGCGTAAACACAGTTGATTGATAATAAATGGCTTCAACCAAACACTCCAAACACTAACCGTTTTTTGTGTCATCATTTATATTCTCTGAAAAATTGCCAAGGAATCATAAATTCTGCCAGGGTATGTAAACTTATGAGCACAGCTGTGTGTGTGTGTGTGTGTGTGTGTATGTATATATATATATATATATTACACATACACTTTTTTTTGGGGAGCGGGGGGGGATTGCTTGTTACAGTGTTAAATACTGTAATAGCAATCGTTTTAACCATCATGAATGACTTTGATTCATGACTCGTTGTTTACTATTTTGATGCTTTGATTGGCCCACAGCTATCAGAGTACAGGGTGCTGTTATTGGCTCAAGTACCATGTGATGACTGGTGATCAGAACACACACAAAGTAGTATACTATGATGTCATGAATGAATTCCATTTATAACGCTTGTTTACTAGGTTTCAGGTGACTACATGGTATCTGGGCTGCTCACAGCGGCCCGATACTGAGCACCGCAATCTAGTTGCAGATCGCGTTGATGCGTGTGCGCCACAATGTGCTGGTATCTCACTGTTTCTGGGGAAGCCGCCGCCGGCCAGCAGTAAAATTACTGTTGTCCAGTCAGCAAGTGGTTTAAGTTCATGAGCATATTGGCAAAGGGGGAGAGGGGAACAAGGGAAGGTAAAATTATATACCAATTAAACTTCAGGTTTAAGGCTGGATTCACACCTTTCTGTGTGCTTACATTGTCATCACTAGGCTCTTGAATGTGTCTCATACAGATGCACCATATAAAGCAAAAGCAAACCTGCCTGAGTACATGGTTTAATGGTATAAACACAGAAGTGTGAATGGACTAAGAAAAATAAAATAAAAACAATGAATAATACAATTTCAAAGATTTCCAATGCTGCAAATAGTAAGAGAAGGAAAGATTACAATTTGTATTTTGACAAGCAGCAGGCACTCACCTTCTTGATGTTTATTTCAGCGCCAATAAAGAGAGGAACTCTGCCTTATTCTGAGGGCCTCAAAGATTCCACTAGGAGCCTCAACCTGAATGGAGCAACGTCCTAAAAAAATGGTGATATACAGCAATATTAGGCACATCCCTGACTGCTGGATCCAGTCTTGTCCCTGTGTGAGAATAACCACTGAAATCTATTTATGTATATATATATATATGGATTTTATATAATAATATTTTATTGTAAATCATTTATAAGTAACCTAATTTTTCAAAGTTGTTTTTTTTTTTTAATATTTCAGATACTGTAAATCAGTACAAATGTTTTTTTTTTTAACTGATGCAAGTATCCTCCAAAGATCACCTATCTAGCCAAAGTGTTTGATGGTCTCTGCTCTGGATAATAAGGCAGACGTATGAATATTCTAAATGCTGACAGCCCCTGGTGTACAGCTACTCTCTATGGCTAAAAGTATGTGGACCACCCTACAAATGAAAGCATTCAGGTGTATCCAGTGAAGTATACGGTCAAAATTACAACATAAAAATACATATTAGAAATTTGTGCTCTACCAACCGTGCAGGAACAGCTTGGGGAAGGCCCTCTGCTGCTCCAATATGACTGCGGGTTTGATTTACTAAAACAAGAGCACTCAGAAGCGGATTGGCTACCATGCATAGCCACATTGGATTCTAATTGCAGCTTGTTCAACTAAGCTTTGGTACTAAAATCTGGAAGCTGTTTATTTACTAAAACTGGAGAGTGCAAAATCTGGTGCACCTCTGCATAGAAACCAAACAACCCCCCCCCCCCCCCCAATATGGCTCTGTGTACAAAACTAGCTCTGTAAAGACATGGTTTGACCATTTAGGCATGGAAGAACTTGAATGTCCTGCACAAAGCCCTGAACCTCAACCTGACCATTGGGATGAACTGGAATGCTGTGTGAGCCAGGTCTTCTAAGCCAACATTAGCACCTGCCCTCACAAATGACCACATATTCCCACAGAAACACTCCAAAATCTTGTGGAAAGCCTTCCTAAAATTGTGAATAATGTTACACCCCCAAAGGAGGGAGTAACTAACTATGCTAATGGACATGGTTTAAGAACAGGATGATATACATACATATATATATATATATATATATATATATATATATATATATATATATATATATTGTGTGCCCGCCATATTCTGTGACTCTCCATGGTAACCAGATTGTGGAATTACACAAAATGTGCCAATATGTCATAAATCTTGAATAATGCTGCACTGGCTGCCATCACCTAAAAATATGTACATTCAGCTGCCCCATCCTTCTCACCTGCACCAGGTGCCAAAACTTCTTCTAAACTCACCTTGCAATCAGACTGGGAGCACTCACATTAGAGAATATCTCAATCACCCTCCAGAGGAGCAGGAAGTGCAACCCCTGAAGAATTTCCCCATAACCCTGCAGTGAACAGGGAGCGCTCACACTAGAGAGAATTTTCCCAACTAAACTTCGGCCGGCACTCTCCCCGGCAGGTTTCACATAGAGAGAAATGACTTCACCAAATTATTATCTAAAACAATGAAGCCAAAACATGCTACAAGGTGGCTCAACAGGGAGGTCAAATATCTCACAAATTATTACGATGGTCTTGGAGTCTAGTGTACATATATTAAAATCATGAATCTTTATTAATGGCCTCAATAAAGTATGTTGTAAAAATGACAAATGTTAATGAAAAGAATCTGTCCTCCTTCACGCGGCTCCGCATAGTTCTGTCAATGCGTGTGTGATTCATACAACCAGCAATGTGGGTCAGGCAACATGATTTATTCATCATCCATAACGGTATCAACACCTAATTAATTAAACAACTTGCATCCAAAACACCATTGCCTAGAAGTCCCGCACTGTAAAAGGAAGGACTTCAATGAAGTTAAAATCTCCCAGCAGAGACATTTACATTGTCCTAACTTCTTGGAGGTTCTAAAAATCCACAAAACGTTTAGCATCAATCTGCAATGCCGAAAAACCTACACAAAGTCCTTCCACCCTTGTGTACATCAAAGAACATTTTCCAACTCCTGTGTACATCTAGATGTGCCTTCCCTCCTGACTAATCATATGTACATCAAAGAACTTCTTCCCTCTTCACTAATCCTGTACACACAGTGAAACATCTTCCCTCCTCCCTAATCTGCTGTACACTCAATGTCTTCCCTCCTGATTAAAAAAAAAAACTGCATTCAAACCAGGAATGTTTCCCCTCCTGCCTAATCCTATGTACAACTAGGAGGAATGTCCTCCCTGTGGCTCAGTTTTGGTAGAACAGTATAAGTGACCTGCTACAGAGTTTCAGGACTAGAGGAAAACTGAATGCAGGCCATTCTTAAAGTATGGAATATAAAGTTTGAAGCCCTCTCCCCCTGTAATCTTAAATGACCCCACTGTTCCATCATACAGTAGAAATAAGTTCCCATTCACAGGGCAATCATCATATATGGTTGGTGATACTGGCTTTAAGTTGGATCTTTATAAATGAGCCTGCGTTGATTACAGGCTGGCAGTTAAATGTGTATGATAAACCCGTCCTGTACACATAGAATGGCACCCAATGCTCACATACCGTATGCCAGCCCATTCAAAAATAAAAGGGCTGTCACAACATGGTTCATTGCACAAAAAAGCATGCCCTATGGGACACACAACACGCATCTGAAGTTGAATGGCGGCTACATACAGCTTGGTGGTGTTCACACTGGGCACAGTTGAACTGAACCATGCCCTAGTTTGATTGTTCCCCCACACCCTGCTGGTCATCAATCACACTGTGCTTTAAAATAAGTGTTCCCTGGCACACTTGTGTCATCCCTGCTTCTGTGCTCAGTGATCTAGGGAACGTTTAGTGCCAAGGCATGGTTTGCACTGCCACCGAAGCAAACTTTTATGGACCACAAACTGTTCCCAAGCACAGATCAGAGCACTCACCCTACACAAATCAACCGAACCAAGAGGGTGAGCTGTGCTTAGGGTGTACTCACACTTGGGCCAGTTAAATTGAACTGCACCCAAGTCCGATTCTCCACCCTCCCCCACTGGTTTACAAAGAAGTGTTCCCATGCACAATCCTCTGCTAACTGGACCAATGATCCCTGTTTTATTACAGAGAGAACTATACTCCAGCATACAGTAGTTTGCATTCACACTGCAGCAAAGCGGACCACAAGGGAACTGCGCTCAGGACCACCTGTTCTAAGCACTCACACTACACAATCAAACCGGCCTAAGGGGGTCAACTGCATCTGGGACTGGTTAAAAGTGCTAGTATGAGTGCACCCTTATAGTCAGTGTAAAACTGGCCATACATTATACAATTTTCTCGTTCAATTTCCTTTAGATTTACCTTCAACTATGTAGTGCACGGGCCTGTACAATTTGAAAGTGTTTATGTTAGACCTCATATTATACGCTTTGTGTAAATCTGGATGTAACCCCGATTCATGAAATTTGACCTAGGCACATATATCTATAGTGTTTACTCATCTCTCTCCAAAGCCCTAAGGCCCGTGTCTTTCTGCTGCTTCATTCTTCTGTTATCAGCATGATCACTTCTGACAAGTTCCCTGACACAGGATATAAAAGCAGCTGAAAATTTGTGTTGGGGAAGGTGCTATAAATCTATTAGAGAGCTGATCTATTCACAGTACAGCTCTGCAAGTTTCTTTCTTCCCCTGCCTTTGTGGAGGGGGGCTGCCTTTCCTCCAATCAGCTGTCACACAGTGTATGCCAAGAATCCCCTTCCACTGCTGAAAGAGGAAGTTAAAATTCTAACATGATGTTCACTTTATAAAGAATATAGAAAGGGAAAGACATCAGATATACATGTAAAACGTAAGTAGGGAGATTTGTTTCATCCCTGTGTATCATCTGAGGTTGTTCACTTCACTGGGTATAGGAGAGGGTTTACATCCATTTTAAGGCACTGCAAGATGTGTAGGCACCAGGATCAGATGATACTGTCAAAAAATGATTAATATTCAAGCCAACAAAAAAGCTGGAATAGAATGGACTACTCGGCAAGGTCTGCATGAGAACCTGTCTACAAAACAAGTGTCAGGGCCTAGATAATTACAGGAATGTATACAGTAAGGTTTTCCATTGATCACAATGTTACAATACAATACAGATACTAATTTAGCAGTACATTATGGGTAACAGTGCTGCCCCTGGCCCTTGTAAGGTGCCTTCCTAGTGGATGTGGAATCTGGCTGAACATCACAAAGTTGTTCTTATTGAATAGGTCAATTTACTAGCCAATAAATTCATACATAATAGGATAGAATGGCCTTTGCCACTATCAGGAAATGTGGAACCTGGCATCTAAAATGGAGTGGCTCCTGCTAGGTGGCTTCAACCTTTACATTGACAGGTACACTTTAGAGTAATCCTGCAAGTGCTAAGCTTTAAATTGATCTTTTGGGGGTCTCGGGAATGTTGGGCTTTGACTTCTCCCCAAGTTGAGGTGAACCCTCACCACTAAGTTCCAGTCTTAAGCGGAGTACGCACGGGCAAACGGTTGGTTTGGCAGGAATCGGCTGACCTTCGGCCCATGCGTACAGCTTTGTGTGACAGAAGCCGGTCTACTGACTGGCTGCATCCAATTAGCGCTTGCTGCGAGCACTAATCACTGTGTTGGGGGGGGGGGGGGGGCTCTCTCAGACCACAATAGCTTAGTGGGGAGATTGCTGAACTAATGACGGATATGTTAGAACAGCGATCTGTATGGTGTTTTTTTTTTTTTTGGTTAAGCCTGCTAGGTTAAATGATAAAATAAAATAAAATAAAAACCTAGTGTGTACCCCCGCATTACGCATGTGTTAAGTGCCAAAACATATACTGTCTTCTGAATATCTTGCAGATGATTGGGGGGGGGGGGGGGAGATTTGCAGCAAACTGACGGACTCACCTGTAATCGCAGCAGTTTAATACAATTGCTAGATTTTATTTTCAGAGGATTTCAGCTGTTTATTTCCTTACTGTTCCGCTTGTCTTTTTAATATCTATCTGCCATGCTGCTTTTTTTTTTTAAATTAAATCAATTTGTTTTCTAAATTGTTAATCTCTGTGTGTTCCTTTTTCATTCCCATACAAACATATTGGACATTTTTTTTATTAGAATTTGTAATAAATTGTACTTAAAAACACGCAGAGGTGCACCAACACACTTAAAGGGATAACCATTCTTTATTCCAATCAAAATGAATTGGTTTGACCAATCCTAGGAGCCAGAGCAGTGCAATGAAGGCCAATAGTTGTCTCAATCTTTATAAAGCTGCCTACTTCCACCCCTGCACAGGAGTATGCCAGGAAGATCACCCACAGAGATCCTGCCACTGCTGGCATCAGGGGAAAGAATGCCTTGTTCAATCACTGTGGCAGGACTGGACTTTGTAAAACAGAAGTTTGTTTTTGAGATGATGGACAGTTGGCTTGTGACTGCCTTTGCTGGCATTGTGGTTCAGGGATGAAGGGACATTGTATGTTCCCAGATGTCACAAAGGCACCAATATCTGTATGTGATCTGATTCCTGCCCCACTGGGAGCAGGATGATAGGTGCTGACTGAAATTTCATAGCAGCTCAGTTGCTCCTGCTATTAAGTTGAGGAGCTACACCAGTGATGGTCAATGTTCTTGATGCAGGGAGCCTTGAGTGCATGCCCTGACATGAACAATGAGCTACATATAATATTCAGTGATTGTAATGCTACAGAAAACTAATCAGAGACTGCAGATATGCAACCGAAGATGGACAAAGACAACAGCATGCTCCAAAAAATGGTCAGAGACTGTGAACACGTTATAGGAGCTGCTGGAGACTGGGGTGATGCTTCCGGCGATCACTGCTATGTAAAGCCCATTTACAAATTAATGCTTACACATTTGTGATTTCTACAGTTCCCGAAAAAAAAAAAAAAAAGTACTTGGTCATATTTCTTATTTCTCTCAGCAAGATCAATTATAAATAAAAAGTATCTTTAGGTAGAATTTAGAGCCAGCAGCATATTACAAGGAACAGTCAGTATACATAGACAACCATGCTGGTGACCTCACCCATGGCATTTGTCTGGCTCTACTCGGCAGGCCATGAAAAATAATACAATTAAAAGGACTAATGTGCGGTACACATGGGGAGGTTATTTTTTTTGTTCAACCCAGTGGGCTAAACAGGAAAAAAAAACAAAAACAAACAGAGGTTGCTATGTACTAATACACTGATCAGAATAAAGGTACAGAATACACTGATCAGCGCTCATAACCATTGGCTGCAATCGCTGATCATATGCTAATTTTACAGCATGCTCGTTCGATAAAAGCCGGCCATTTGACTGGCTTCTGTCGGACAGGCTGCAGTACACATGGGCCGAACGGCAGCTGGTTTGTTGAACCGGCTGATATTTCGGCCTGTGTGTACCAGCCTTAACGGTCAGTAGCTTTGTATTTTGATATATAAATATCGGACTCCTTGATACCTCCACATAGTACTCAATATTGTGGAAATATATAGAAGCTAAGAGGGAACTAAATCCCCAACAAGTGCTTGCTCCCAGACTAACCAACCATGCTGAGACTTGTAGTTCTTCTCGTCAATCAGTGCCTTAACCAAAAAATACACTAGAAATCGCACTGGCAGGTGCAAAATAAAGCTGCAGGCCAAAAAAATAATAATTGGAGACCTCATTCTTTTGTGATCTCTCTGCTCAACTGAAGATGACACACCTCACTCACTCAACAGTCACTGACACGCCCTAATATATTTTAAAGAATTTATTAGGCCAAGCATAGTGGTCTCCTTAAAGATGGCTGCTGCACTTCTGTATTGATGAATATTCAGTTTAACCCTGTCCACACTACAGAAGGAACAGCAACAAAGGAAGAGGTTCCGTAGCAGTTAGCACAGTCCAAGTTACACATGAGACAGACACCAGAAACAGTCCAAGCAGGTTTGTCCTGCACTTATATAGCAAGACAGTAAACACATTTGTAATGCAGGAGGGCTTCAAACAGCATGCCCAAAGTACAAACAAACATTGCCCTTGTTCAAGCAACACACTAAAATCAAGTGCTGGCAAAACAAGTCTGATCCATGGAGGTCCACCTAGCAACTTACAGGACTTAAAGGATCTGCTACTAACAGCTTGGTGCCAGAAACCACAGCATAGCTTCAGAGGTCTAGGGGCACCCATAACCCCCACACACACACACACACTGTATCTGTTCACGCCTTTACTAGGTTCTACAAACGGGTAGCTGGCTTGCAAGCTTGAGAAACAGGCATAGCGATGAAAAGCCCAGGAAGCATTGAAAACCCTGCTAGAGTTAACAGTAACAAGGGAAGGGGTTTCCTGACCTTTACTGGCAAAAGCCTGAATCCCCCCCAGACAAACTCACTGGGAAATGGACGACAAGGTGGCCTTCCCCTAATAATAAAAAAAGAAAAAAAGAAAAGAAAAAGGCCATTATTTCGTATAGGAGCGACAGCATTCCGGTAAACCCTAACCAAATCCAGACCATGATGAGCTATTTCACGCGAGAAGGACTGGAACAAAGAAGGCAGAACAATGTCCTCATTTAGGTAAAAAGGATGACACCACTTATGGCAAGAAGGAAGGCAAGGATGGAAGACAACCTTACCTCTGTATAGAACCAAAAAAGGCTGCTTGAAAAGACAGCACTGACAGCTCGGCCATCCTGCATGCCAAAGTGATAGCCACCAAAAAGGCCACTCAAATGGAGATTTTTTTTGAAGAGCTGACAGTACCAAATTCAAGTCCAAATAGGTCAACTACGTTTACATTTGGGAAACAACCTAACACCTTGTAGGAAAGTACAAACCAGGGGTTGACCAGTCAGAGGGTGTTGAAAGAGGCCAGCCAAGGCAGAAACCTGACCTGTAATATTACTTTAGATCAGATATTTAGCACAAGTACGATTTTATAAATTTACAATCTTCAAAAATGTATACAGTAACTGTGTCCAGTTATGAATTATTTATCCACCAGAAAGAATAATGGTCCCAGCTGTTTTTCTGATATTCATAGACACCAAATACTGATTCTTTGTGTCATAGAATCCAAACCAATGTAACTATACCCAAATATTAGGAACTCTCACATTTTACCATAAAGATGGCAGGTTTTGTGTCTAACATCTCCTCTCAGTGCAACAAGGCAGAAGGTTTTATGATTGTGCAGTGCTCGGGATGGGAGTTATGTGTTATTACACTTTTAAAGGTTTTGAAGACTAAAATACACACGTCTTAAAGGCTAGGGTAGACTTTATTTATAACTGTGCTAATTGGGATGCAGATACAAATACTGGTGTCCAGTGAGGAACGTATGGAAGCAAGCACACAGAACCAACATTTGGCCAATACGCAACATTGCATTGTTAGAATGCTATGCATATTCCAAATAAACTTTTTCTTGGCTGCATCATGACTGATGGTAAAAATGAAGATAAGTGAATATATGATCTAGGCCTACTTGCTCCTCGCTGGATCACCTAATCCCCATCAACTAATATCGCATTATCCCCACCTCCGAATAACCTCCACCCAATACAGCCTCCTCCTCTTAATACCCCCATTGCCTAATACCCTTAGTACTTAATAATACCATCCCCTCTTTCTAATACTCCCATCTCCCAAAACCTCCACTACCTAATGCCATCCCTTCTTTTCAATACCTCACCACCTAACACTTCCATCACCTACTACCTTGTCATCTTATACAGCCACCACCTAATACACTTATTACCCAATACCTCCACCTTCCAATAACCCCATCACCTAAGAACTCCACCTGCGATTACCCCATACCTTATTACTTCCACCTCCCCAATACCCCCATCATCTAAAACCTCAACCACTCCCATCACCTAATACTATCCCCTCCTTCTGTTACCCCCACCACCTATACTCTTGTAACCTAATACTTCCACCATCTAATATCCCCATCACATAATACATTCTTCACCTACAACCCTCACTGCCAAATACTTCCATCACCTATTTCCCTATCATTTTATACACCCACCACTGAACACGCTAATACCTCACTTAATACCTCCACCTTCCAGTACCCCATTATTATTATTTACTTCCACCTCCCAATACCTACACCACCAAATACCTCTTTATACCGCCACCTCTTAATAACCCCATCATTTAATATTCCCATCGCCTAACTGCCCTACCATTATGAATCTTCTTGGTATTGGTTTCCCCTCAACTATACCGGTCGGTTTATTATTTTTCTTTGGTGGAACTGGCCATTGCTTACAGTCACAATGTATACAGCAGGACCTGCCAAGCATCGATTTTCTCTCCACTCTAGCCACCAAGGACACAAGTGATATCATTTTTTTTTATTATTATTATTTCAGGCTATATTGGATATGTATTTCGAGAGGTTTAATAAAGCTATAATTTGTGGGAAAATAAGAAATGGTCGCCCAACCCAAAAGGACGCTGAGTAACTTAGAAGTGCTGCACAACAACTAACTAGATTGTTCCTTTCATAGCACCATTATGCAGCTCTAGTAGAAAAAAAAGGTTGACATAACATTTCTCAATGGACTACAGAAACTGTCTGAGATTGAACCTTCGTCTGGCATTTTGTTAAACGAGACCCTCTGTATTCCACTTCAGTGTAGAGTTGTGAAAACAACTGCTGGTTAGTTAGTTACATATGTAATACTAAAAATTACTAAAACAATCAGGTTAGCTCTAAGTGAATATACAGGAACCATTACATCTGGTAAAAATCCTTTTGCACAGAGTCTTTGCCACTGCCCTACCTCCTTTCTTCTGGGTTATTAGTGGCATCACCATATTGAGGAAGCCCCATCCTTTCCTTCCTGTAAACCCACCCAAGTGTTTCCCACTCCTGTCCTTCAACATACAAAGCAGACACTTCAATTACAAGCCCAATTTTAACTTTCAGCTAGTGTGTGGTAACTCACATTGACTCATTTAAGCAAATGGCACTGGCAGAAATGCAAAAGTAGTTTCTTGACAAAAAACACACTAAGGCTTTGCCTTATCTAAAACATCCTATAAAAATTACAACTAAATTTGGTCAACTTTGTCCTTCCAAATTTTTTTTTTTAACTTGTATAGGGCCAGGCTGAAAACATTTTAACAGTGTTGTTGATTCAGAAAAAGTTAAACTAAGCCCCATTAAGCCAATGAGAATTCCATGTTTCTGGGAAGGAGCCACCTTCACCCAATGGACCGCTGCTGCCTTGATGATATAAATCCAAGAATCTAAAGTGGCGTCCTTGCAAATGGCACAGAAGACACTGCAAAAGAGGCCCGCTTCCCCTTGGGAAAATAGGATTTTATACATTGTATGCCCTGTATGAGCTGTTCTCAAGATTATCTGCCTGTACCATGAGGTGCCAAGATCCCATAACCTGTCCGTAGCTCTACTTAATATCTATCGGCTCAAGTGGGCCTAATTAGCTCATTCAGAATCCCTAATTCCCACTGCCTCTCTCTGATCCCTCTGCGGGGGGTTTTCCGCGCTTTCAGATTGGATGGCTCTTCTGTTTTAATTAAGTACTTTAGTGGAAAATCGTGGAGTTAAGGAAAGAGACGCTGATAATCCAAAAGCTGAGCCTACTACAGCTCCCCTCCTTGTTGGCTTACCTCTATACAGGCTATCCCTCCTTCAGCCCATCATGAATGCTGCTGCCAAACCTCACCTCACCAACCTCTCATTGTCCTCCACTGGCTTCTGACATCCCACAAATAAAACTCAAAATGCTAACAAAATATAAAGCCATCCACCACTCTGCCCAGAGCTACAACCCCAACCTTGTTTCAAAATATCAACCAAACCGTCCTCTTTGCTCTTCGTAAGACCTCCTGCTCTCTAGCTCCCTAGTCACATCTTCCCATGCAAGTCTGCAGGACTTCTCCAGAGCCTCTCCAATCTACTGGAACTCCCTACCCCAGTCTATATCGCTTTCTCCTACTCTGTCTTCTCTAGGCGATACCTGTAAACTCGTCTTTTTAGGAAATTCTATCCCATCTATGCCTAATAAACTGAACATTTACTTTCTCCATTAGCTCTTCCCTCACATCAATAACCTTCTGCATCACCTACCTCTACATTTAGAATATAAGCTCTTATGAGCTGGGCCCTCTAATATTGATTTTTATTTTAACTATAATGTCTACCTTTATTTTTTAAAGTGCTCTGCAATCTATTGGTTCTATACAAATTCTGTGTAATAATAAAAAATAATATGTTGTACAATTTTGGTTTAGACTGTCAGCAGTGTTGCAGCAATGATCCAGGTCAAATCCTGGTGTATTACAAGATATCATCTGTGCAGGAAAGAACCTTACTTCAGGCAGGCCAGATCGAGAGGTGATCTGCCACAATGTCATCATTTACTAAGCCAATCCAAGGAGGTGCAATGACCTAGAACCATGGTCACCAATCTTTCAGACCTCATGGACCACTAAGCTAACAGTTTTGAATTTCGCAGACCACTAACATTAATTTTACATGCCTTATGGTCCCCTACCCCTGGGTCACACTGCTGTCTTATACACACAATACTCTGGCTCCCTATACCCCTCAGCATCTCACTGCTGCCTTACACAGACTCATCATTGGGTTTCACCTCCTTATCCAGCCATATGCTTTAATTCCATGCTTCCTCCTACAGTCTGTGATCAGAATTGTCATTGAAAGTCTCCTACTTCACCTCTCACTCTTTGCACTACTCCCCATGCCTCCCTCTGAGTTCACAGCAGCCGGAAGTACAGATGGAGCATCAGGTATCACTGCGCGCTAACAGTATTGACTGTTAGCGGGCATTGAGAACAATGGAAACTATTTTGGGCCGTATACATCCACCACAATGTTGATTTGCAGTAGAAACCCCTGGGGAACCACCAAAATTTTCTCATGGACCATAAGTGATCCACAGACCACTGGTTGGCGACCGCTGACCTAGAATACCCCCAACTGAAAGCATTGCTTAAGTGTCAATAAAGAGTGTACTAATCCATTTTACAAACACAGGTTTAGGAGCTTTTTCCCTTATAGCTCAATTCACTATACACAGAGTAGATGGAAAATTTCCCTTGCCTGCCTCATTCATTCATATTATTTCAATTAAGGAGGCACAGCACCACGTGGGCATTAACTAGGGTGTTCTGCATGCAAATACAGCCTGCCTAGAACACCCACTTCTTTAGACTGACACCCATCCATCAAGGCATTTTCATATTTGCATATTTCCACCCAGTAGCTGGCCCTGTTTTCGCTTTGAGAAGAGGAGTACGGAGGCACTGGTGGGAGGGGCTGGCAGGGTGCTGTACATAGCTTCCTAAAAACATCACAACTCCCTGCCAGCCCCTCCCACCAGAAATGGCCTGCCTGCAATGCACAGAGTCCCTGGGATGACATCACTGGGTGCAAAATAAGGTATGACATGAAAACAGTAAGTTATTATTCAAAAATGTAATTAGCATGGCAGTGAGGGGAAAAGGAATAACCACAAAAGGCAAAAATATAAGTGGAATAAACATCACCTTTAACCCCTTCTCAAACAGCCGCCGCAGTTGTACTGTGGCAGGTTGGCTCCCCTGGACGAAACAACGTTACCTCACGTCAGTTCATGTGGAAAATAAGTGCAGCGCTCAAAATAAATCTCAGAATGAACTGAAAAAATAGTGTACATTAATATAGAAAAGTACACATAAATGATCTGAGAATAAACTCAAAATAATACAAACAGTGTATAGATGTATAAGTATACACTAAAATGTACGTGTGCAGTAAACCTAAAATAAAATTAATATACTAAAGGTCATAACCACAAATGTGAAAATGGAATTTATGTGAAAAATATCCAAGGAAAAAATACAAGTCCTTAATGTTTGGAAAAGTAAACCAAACAATAAATAATAAATATCCAAAACGTGGTTCAAAATAACGGACGCTTGAACTGGATAACGATGTGACATAGAAAAACGTGCCCAAGCTTGATGATAAAAGGCTTACCGGAACTATTGAACCCAAATGGGTGTACACCCAATGGGTCAATCAGACTTGTAGGGCTATACACTCAAGGGGAACTGTCACAAGGGACACAACCTCCAACCAGAAGACCAACTCCAACAATAGACCTCAATGGACTGGGTAATAGACAGAGAACCGCATGGATAGTTGCTCCAATGGGACAAGTTTATAAAAAGGAAGAAGAAGTAGGCACATAGTGTAATCCTGTTTGAATCAGAATGTATTGATAAAAAAGGAGGAAATACACTCACATTTTGGTTGATAAAAAGCACTTTAAAATAAAACAGTGACTCAGCAGAGCGTTCCGACGCGTTTCATCTCACAAGACATCATCTGGGGTGCTCATCTGCTGTAGGCACTGTACTTATATAATAAAAATGTACCTGGGTAATGAGCCACAGCCTCATGGTGTCAATTGTGTGGATTAACATCCACTTACGGGAACAAACAAAATGGCGTCACCGTGTGCACTCCAAGCCTCGTTCTGAAGGTGCCTGAACCGGAAGTGACATCACTTTTGGGTTTAAGCAAAATAGAGCTGCCACATGCTCTCCAAGCCTGAAATGACATTGGCACAAAATAACACCAATCACATCTCAAGGATGAATGCATAAACAAAGAAGATAAATAAGATAAAGGGATGATCTGACTAAACCCAAAAATAAACTAAAAAAACTACACCATCTCAGGACAGACAAAATCCTTAAACAGGGATAAGTGAAATAAATTTAAATTGTGTAAAATGTAAAATAAATGTAAATCATGCATAGGGTGACACCATGAGGTGGGACCCATGACACAGTCACCTGGCTATACAATATTCCATATAAAACGCATACATATAGCCCTAAAAATACATAATAATCAAAATAAAAACAAACACGTTATAAAATATAATTTAGAGAGAACTGAACATCCATTGCACTGCAATGAGAAAATAAACATTAACCCTTATTAATAAAGGCGTTAATGTCCCACTCGATGTTCAAGCCACGCGGAAAGTAAGACCAATTCAAATATCCAATACATTTCCAGACATGAGACGCCTTTAGTCATGGCACCCCCTCTCTACGGGGGGATATATTTGTTGATAATAATAAACTCTGAACCCTGTGGGTTACAATTGTGGTGATTTCTGTAATGTCTCAGTACATTATGCTTAGTATCACCACTTTTGATCTTAGCAATATGTTCTCCAACCCTAGTGGCAAATGTGCGTATAGTCCTACCCACATATTGCCTGCCACAAGGACAGGTGATCATATACACGACGTATTTAGTAGTGTATGTACAGAAAGGTTTAATGGGGTAAACTCGGTTAGTAACATTGATTTTAAATTCAGTAGTTTTAGATCTCCCACGTAAATTGTGTTGACAAACAATACACCTCTTAAAGGGATAGTAGCCCATCAAGGGCTACTATCCCTTACGCACCTTGAGTCAGATTGCCTTTTGGCCACTAGGGGGCGCGTGCGCACCGTGACACCGGAGCCGATGCGCGTGCCCGGGCGGTCGCGATGACTGCCGGGCACCCGCGATTGCGCCACACAGAGACAGAACGGAGATGTGTTAATGTAAACAGACAGCTCTCCGTGCTGTCAGGGGTGAGGAGAGCAATCTGTTGTTCATACTATACCCCCGTTAGAATCACTCACTAGGACACACAATTACCCCTTGATCGCCCCCTAGTGTTAACCCCTTCCCTGCCAGTGACATTTACACAGTAATCAGTGCATTTTTATAGCACTGATCGCTGTATAAATGCCAAAGGTAACAAAAATGTGGCAAAAGTGTCTGATCTGTCTGCCATAATGCCACAATTCCGATAAAAATCGCTGCTCATCGCCATTACTAGTTAAAAAAAAAATAATAAAAAATCCAAAAATCTTTCCCCTATTTTGTAGATGCTATAACTTTTGCGCAAACCAATCAATATACGCTTATTGCAATTTTTATTACCAAAAATATGTAGAAGAATACATATCAGCCTGAGGATAAAATTTGCTTTTAAAAAATAAATGTGGGAAATTTATTATAACAAAAAGTACAAAATATTGTGTTTTTTTCAAAATTGTCGCTCTTTTTTTGTTTATAGAGCAAAAAATAAAAACCGCAGCGGTGATTGAATACCACCAAAAGAAAGCTCTATTTGTGGTAAAAAAAGAACGTCAATTTTGTTTGGGTACAGCGTTGCTTGACCGTGCAATTATCAGTTAAAGCGACAGGTAAAAAATTACCTGGTCATTGAGCAGGCAAATCTTCCGGGCTGAAGTGGTTAAACTGACACTGGTCAAAAAAAAAAAAGTGAGTTTTGTTTAGTTCTACTGTCTGCTTGCACAAAAAGACAGTTTCATAAAAAGAAAGCCTTGTTTGTCCTTAAAAAAAACTCCCATCAATCCGGGTGGACATCATTCCTCCCAGATCGCACCATGCTGCAGGGCGATTGGCCAACTGGACGGATCACTGTTCTGGCCCACTGCCGCTACCATGTGGCCACTGTAACCAATTACAGCAGGTCACATGACAGTTGCAAACAATGGATGGCTTCCTTTCAAGCCATCCATTGTGTACAATTGTTTTGCTAGCTGTGATTGGTCACAGTGATGACATGGTACAGACTGGGTCAATCACAGCCCATTTGTGCCATGTGTTTCATTCAGTAAAATGCTTGCTTATAGTAATTAGATTCATTGCTATAAGCAAGCATAATGTGTATATATATATATAAAAAAAAAAAAAAATACCTATCACTTCCCTAGAGTAGTACAATGTTACTATGGTATCATTATATTGCTCTGGTAAAGTGTGTTGAAAAAAAAAATGATATATATATATATATTTATTTATTTTCCAAAAGAGAGCGGCACTCACGGGTCTTGAAAGAGCACAATAAAGGTTTCATTTTGATGAGGTACAAGATAATCTTCAGGATTTTATATATATATATATATATATATATATATATATATATATATATATATATATATATATATATATATATATATATATATATATATATATATTTTTTTTTTTTTTTTTTTTTTAAAAAAGATACATAGTAAAACAAAAATATAAATTTTTCTTTTTTCATACTGTCACCAGTCAGTGTCCCTGATCACTACCACACCAGTTATATGACAACGCTGTACTGCACTGGTGACAGTATGCAAGGGAAAAAAAAATCTAATTTCTTAAGTTTTCAAAAAATTAAGACCAAAAACTCACCATGCCTCTTACTAAATACCTTGGACTGTCTAAATTCCAAAAAGGGGGATTTGCAGAAACAAAGAAAAACTTGTTTTTTTTTCAAAATGTCTTTGTTGTCTTCTTTCATTTATTTAGCAAAAAAATTAAAACCCAGTGGGGATTAAATACCACCAAAAGAAAGCTCTAGATGTGTGAACAAAATGAATAAAAATGTTGTTTGGGTAAAGTGTTGCATGACCGCACCATTGTCATTCAAAATGTGAGAGCGCTGATAATTGGCCTGGGCATGAAGGAGGTAAAAAGTGCCCTATAATGAAGTGGTTAAAGCAGAACTCCACCCAAAAGGGCAAGTTCCGCTTTAAGTCCTCCTCCCCTGCCTCTTTTGGCATTGGGGAGGGAGGGGGTACCTAGTTTTGACAGGTACCTGGTCCCATTTCCGTTCGGAGTGGCTACGGGACAACTCTGTGAATGTCCTTGAGAGGTCCAGCCAGAGCCCAGACTTGAACTCAATTGAACATCTCTGGAGAGATCTGAAAATGGCTGTGCACCGACGCTTCCCATCTGACCTGATGGAGCTTGAGAGATCCTGCAAAGAAGAATGCAAGAAACTGCCCAAAAGTAGGTGTGCCAAACTTGTAGCATCAATACTCAGAAAGACTTGAGGCTGTAATTGCTGCTAAAGGGGCTTCAACAAAGTATTGAGCAAAGGCTGTGATACAAAGATTTCAAACAAACTTCTTTGTGTCCTATTAAAATTCGGCAGCTACAGGATTTGTAGCTGCTGACTTTTAGTTATTTTTGAGAGTGAACCCCCTCTTTAAGTAAAGACAAGGTTCTTGCAGAATAAACAGGTTCATAGCAGAAATGTAAAGATTGTTCTGGTCCATAGGAGGTGAACAGGTGTCCGAGGCGAAGTGGTTAAACCTTGTTCCGCTTATATGAAAATACTTCCTAAGCCTTGTACATGAAGTTCTTGGTAAAGAGGATTGTACAATCAGATTGAAACTAATATGCTGCAACTGAGAGGCAAAAATAATTTACGTTTCTCAGTAGCAAATGAATAGAATTGGCCAAACCAAACACTGATTAACCCGTTTGTGGAATAAATAGAAGCTTTGCTGCTCCTGCTTCTTTCCCTGGACCTCCAGCTCTCATCAGGTGCACGCCCAGGAGTTAATCCCCGCTCAACTGTTCCGCTTGTCAAGTAGAAATTAACAGGAAGCACAATCAAGGAGACCATGATTAAGCCCTTTGAGGGCTGAAAACGCATTGCAGTGGGAGGTGGACAAGCAAGGCTATATGTTGTGAATCCTCTACTTATTAAATTAAAGCTGCTTTACAGTAATACAGACAGTCCCCGAGTTACGAACACCCGAGTTACGAACGGCCTCAAATGCCGGCCACTTGTGCTCCACGCTGGTTCTGGATACCTCTGGACACATCCTATACTGCAGTACTACATGTACTGCCTGGCCAGAAGAGCCCCAGATAATATAACAAGCACCCGGAACATCCCACATCCATGCACAGGCGGACGTTACACTTACGAATGCAGTGTTCCGACCGGAAGTTACACTTACAAATGCAGTGTTGCGACTCATGAACAACTTCGACTTACAAACAAACCTACAGTCCCTATTGTGTTCGTAACTCGGGGACTTCCTGTAACAGCATCAGAATGTGGCCTGATCATTTCTACTTGACAAGAGTAATTAAAAAGTGTATGTAAATCCACACTTTGTAAACAATCCATTCAGTTTAAAATAGAAATAGGGCAAACAATGAGTGTATAGATATAAATTATAATTACTTTTTCCCCCTTTTTTAAAAATAAGTGATCACATACTCTCTATTCTCAGCTGCTCAAGAGTTGGGGGAGGAAATACAGCAGCACACTGGTCCTCCCAGTGGAAGGCGAAAGGCTGCACGTGGGAGGGGGGGGGAGGTTGTCAGGACAAGTCTGATCATTGGAGAACAGGCTGAGTTCTCAGCAAAACTAAAGAACTGACCACGCTGTGCTCTCATACCTAGAGGGACCTACAAGGGATTTCACACAAAGGAAACAATACAAAAAGGCACATATCAGGAATATTAAGTGTTGAGTTAACCCTCAACACTTTAACCCCTGCCATTCCACACTTTGACTTCCAACGCAACAATAAAAGATGCATCTTCAGCACGGACACCGCAGAGGTAAACACTACTGTAATGCCGCTTACACACGATCGGAAATTCCGCCAGCAAAACTCCGATGAGAGCTTTTTGTCGGAAAATGCGACCGTGTGTATGCTCCATCGGTCTTTTGATGGCAGGATTGCAGCCAGCAAAAGATTGAGAGCAGGTTCTCTATTTTTCGGTCGGGAAAATTTCCTATCCGAAAATGCGATCGTCTGTACAAATTCCGACGCGCAAAATTCCTACGCATGCTCGGAAACAATTCGACGCATGCTCGGAAGCATTGAACTTCATTTTCTCGGCTCATCGTAGTGTTGTACGTCACCGAGTTCTTGACGGTCGAAAGTTCAGAGAACTTTTGTGTGACCGTGTGTACGCAAGGCAAGCTTGAGCGGAATTCAGTCGGAAAAACCATCCAAGTTCCGACGGAAAATCCGCTCGTGTGTACGGGGCATTAGGAAATATCCTAGTACCACATTTTTTATTGCCAAACTGTTTATGCAATCTCTGTGTGTAAAACAAAAATATCAAATACAACAAAGTGATTAAGGCCCCTTTCACACTACCGCGACTTCAAAGTTGCGTGATTTTGCCACAATTTCAGGGTATGACTGTGTAACTCGCATCAAAGACCAAAGAAGTACAGGGACTACTTTGAAGCCGGTGTGACTTGAAGTCACACACATATGAATGGTACTCATTGGAAGTTATGGGGTACAACTTGTCATGCGACTTTTCAGTCCCAAGTCGCAGGACAAGTCGCACGGGACCTAATAGACAATTCAGGGAGGTATGAAGCATCATGTATTGGCCCCATAAAGAATGAGGAAGGACATCTGGTTACAAAGGATAGGGAGATGGCGAAGGTATTGAATTTATTCTTCTCCTCAGTCTTCACGAGGGAATTGGGGGGCTTCAGTAACCAAAACTGCAGTGTTTATCCTCATGACACATCACAGGAAGCACCCCCATGGTTAACAGAGGACAGAATTAAAATTAGACTTGAGAAACTTAACATTTATAAATCACTGGGACCAGATGGCTTGCACCCGAGGGTGCAACTCAGTAAAGTAATTGCCAGACCATTGTTCCTAATTTTTACTAACAGTCTACTGACTGGAATGGTACCAGCTGATTGGAGAAAAGTCAATGTAGCACCAATATTTAAAAAGGGCCCAAAATACATCCCTGGGAATTACAGACCAGTTAGCCCAACATCAATAGTATGTAAACTCTTGGAGGTGATGATGAGGGACTATATACAAGATTTCAGTAATGAGAACGGTATCATTAGTAGGAATCAGCGTGGATTCATGAAGAATCGTTCTTGCCAAACCAATCTACTAACCTTCTATGAGGAGACAAGTTGCCAGCTAGATAAAGTAGGGCCTGTAGACGTGGTGTATCTGGATTGTGCAAAAGCATTTGACACAGTTCCCCATAAACGTTTACTGTACAAAATAAGGTCCGTTGGCATGGACCATAGGGTGAGTACATGGATTGAAAACTGGCTACAAGGGCGAGTTCAGAGGGTGGTGACAAATTGGGAGTACTCGGAATGGTCAGGTGTGGTTATTGGGGTCCCCCAGGGTTCTGTGCTGGGACCAATCCTATTTAATTTGTTCATAAACGACCTGGGGGATGGGGTAAGCAGTTCAATCTCTGTATTTGCGGACAATACTAAGCTAAGCAGGGCAATAACTTCTCTGCAGGATGTGGAAACCTTGCAAAAAGATCTGAACAAATTAATGGGGTGGGCAACTACATTGCAAATGAGGTTCAATGTAGAAAAATGTAAAATAATGCATTTGGGTGGCAAAAATATGAATGCAATCTATACACTGGGGGGAGAACCTCTGGGGGAATCTAGGATGGAAAAGGATCCGGGGGTCCTAGTAGATGATAGGCTCAGCAATGGCATGCAATGCCAAGCTGCTGCTAACAAAGCAAACAGAATATTGGCATGCATTAAAAAGGGGATCAACTCCAGAGATAAAATTATAATTCTTCCGCTCTACAAGACTCTGGTTCGGCCGCACATGGAGTATGCTGTCCAGTGCTGGGCACCAGTCCTCAGGAAGGATGTACTGGAAATGGAGCGAGTACAAAGAAGGGCAACAAAGCTAATAAAGGATGTGGAGGATATTAGTTATGAGGAAAGGTTGTGAGCACTGAACTTATTCTCTCTCTAGAAGAGACACTTGAGAGGGGATATGATTTCAATATACAAATACCGTACTGGTGACCTCACAATAGGAATAAAACTTTTCCGCAGAAGAGAGTTTAACAAGACTCGTGGCCACTCATTAAAATTAGAAGAAAAGAGGTTTAACCTTCAACTACGTAGAGGGTTCTTTACTGTAAGAGCGGCAAGGATGTGGAATTCCCTTCCACAGGCAATGATCTCAGCGGGGGGCATTGATAGTTTTAAGAAACTATTATATAAGCACCTGAATGACTGCAACATACAGAGATATACAATGTAATACTGACATAAAATCACACACATAGGTTGCACTTAATGGACTTGTGTCTTTTTTCAACCTCACCTACTATGTAACTATGTAAGATCTTGGATTCACAATGAACACAAAGTACCTAAAGGGGAACATATAAAAGATAAAATATATCCCAAAAACTTGCTGTGTTCATCCTCTAGATCAGGGGTCTCCAAACTTTCCAAACAAAAGGCCGGTTTACTGTCCTTCAGACTATAGGGGGGCTGGAGTGGCCAAGGGAAGTAGAAAATGCCCCAGTGTCAGTGGGAGTAAAACAATTACATAGTGCCTGTAGTCAATAGAAGGAGGAATAGTACCCAATCATTAGTATTAAAGGGAGGAATAGTTTTCCATCATTAGTGTCAGTGGAAGGAAAAATGCCCCATTGTTTATGTCAGTAAGAGTAATGGTTCCCCATTGTTTGTGTCAGTGGAGGGAATGGTGCCCTCTTGTTGGTGTCAGTGGGAGGATTAGTGTCCCGAGGGCCAGATAAAAGGCAAGCATTCGGCTCACGGGACGCAGTTTACAGACTACTACTCTAGATTATTTGTACTCATCCACGGGCCCTAGGATAATTCAAGGGGGGCACAGGTGAAACACTTGTTGCTGAGGGGGGTCACAGAAAAGCATAACGTATCATACTGTATGTTCTCTCTAGTTGACCTATTTTATAACCAGCAATAACAGATTAATTGCCAGTGCAGTAGACTGTATAAACCCTCCATATATAGATGCAGAAATATAGATAAGCACAGGCATCGTTATCACACAGGGAAAACCATCATATAAATTTATAATTCCAATCCTCGAGGGAAAAAAACTCCAGGAATGGTTTAATTCATGGCTTCAGTGAGGCCAGGAGGGGTGGTGGCATTGAGTTGATAAATCCAACCCAACTCCCACTGTAGAGGAGCTTGTTCCAATCTCCATCCCAGGGGCTGGGATGGACCCAATCCTAAGACACCACTTTGGCCCCTAGGAAAGATGCTCTCGTGTACCAGTGCCACATGTTCCACTTTAGCACTTTTCATACATTTAATGTATCAATAGATGTGCCTGCACAGTACTGGTTTGGTTTTTCCCTATGTAGAACGAAACACATTGGCATGTTAACATATACACAACACCAACCGTCCTACAGTTGATGCAATGTGTGGTGTAGAACATTTGCCCATTCGGTAACATTGGTTGTATCCAAATATCTGCAATACAAGCAGGAACCACAGGGAGAGGTGCCCCTATATCTACATCTCTTTTTTTGCCCCTGTACTCACTTTATACAATCATATTTCTGATCAATGTAACACATCTATACATCAGTAGTGGTAAATCAGATACAATTTGACCAACTAAAAAGTCTATCTGTAAAAAGATGCCAGTACTTGTTAAGGATACGCCTCAATTTTCCATGTTGATTTGAGAATAGTGTAATAATTCTCATTTGCTCGTACAAATTACGTTTATTTGGACCATTGAGTAGATCATTTAAAGGTCTAATCCTCACTCTACTGTAGGCTTTCTTTAAACAAGTGTTGGAATATCCCTGATCTAATGTAGTTTGGTCCTCAGTTTGTCTGCCTCTTGTTTCAATATCATATCATCTAAGCAGTTCCAGCAAATTATGAGGTATTGACTGAAGGGGATAGAATTGCATGTAAGAGGGAGTTCCCAGCTGTGGGCTTGCGATTTGGCCCACTAGCCAGGAAATCCTCAAGTGTCTTTAAATTTGAACATCTAAAAAAGTAATTTGGTTAAAATCAAATGTCACGGTAACAATACTTCGATGTTGTTTCATCCGTAACTTACTGCAATGGGACCGGATCTAAATCTTACACTGGTTTACTAACTCACTTAACCACTTGCTTACTGGGCGCTTTCAACCCTTTCCTGCCCATGCCAATTTTCAGCTTTCAGCGCTGTCACGCGGTCATGCAACACTGTACCCAAATGAAATTTTTATAATTTTTTCACACAAATAGAGCTTTCTTTTGGTGGTATTTAATCACTGCTGTTTTTTTTTTATTTTGCTAAAAAAAAAATTTTGAAAAATAAAATTTCATAAAATTTAGCAAACAGGTGATTTTGGCTCTGGTGGGCACTCATAGGCAGAACTGATATGTACTGCTAGGTGGCACTGGTGGGCATTGCTTAGCAGCAGTGGGTGTCTGTGTGCAGAACCGATGTCCCTCTGACAGAAGCTGGTAATTGTTTTTACTGATTTAGGGGCTTCTATTTACATCATGTGATCAGCTGTCATTGGCTGACAGCTGATAACGTGGTAAGGGGCTGGGATCGGCAACTTACTCCAATCTGTGATCAGCTGAGTCTCATTGACTCGCTGATCAGAGTGCGCTGTGCGCGCCCCGCAGGGGGCGTGCAGAAAGCTCAAGCATGTGAGGACGTACATGGACACTCTCCTGGCAATTTAGGCCCGAGCTGTTGCTGTCTTTTGGCTATGGCGTGGGCATGAGGAGGTTAAAAAAGATCAAATTAAAAAGAAAAAAACTTCTACTGCCATCCTTTTTTTTAAAAAAAATTCCCTCTTACCCTTTTTGCTGGGTCGTCCTTCATAAATATACTCACACATTCATTGAATCCACCATTTCTCTGCAGTACTTGCCATTTTGCTACTGCCCACTTGGTCCCACATTGCGACCTTCCTCTCTGGTATTATCTGAAAAGTGGTTGTCTCTTCCTGATTCTTTCAGCTGGAGCCCTGATGACGTGCATGCACCACAGAACTACATCAGGGAGCTGGCTGCAAAAACCGTGAAGCCAAAGCTGGCCCCCTGATGAGGCGCCATGGCTCATATGCTGTAGAATGCCCCGAAGCCCCCTGGGATGCACAATGTAAGTATCCCAGGAGGCTGAGGGCAGACAAGGGACATCATTTTCCCCTAGGCAAGAAACTTGGTAGTGGAGTTAGTTAGAACAAAAGGTATTAACAAAAAAAAAAAAAAAGGGGAAATGATATAAAGTGGATACAAGATCAATTTTAATCAATTAATAAATTAAGAGACATTTTGTATACAATTGTGTTTTGTAAACTGCATTATTATCATTGTTAAAAAGAAAAACAAGAAAATGATTTAGAAGCCAAGCATGTAAGCAGTGATCTTTTTAACCAGTAATGGGACCCAGGCAGGAGTGCAACAGGAAATAAAGAAAGGGCCACGGGCAAAAAAAAAAAAGAGAAATTCTGTCCTAGTTTCTTCATATAAAGACTAGTACATTGGAGGACAGGCAGCTTATTGGAGGATTAACTTTTCAATGATAGAAAACTGACAAATACTGATAAGTACAATATGTGTAAGGTCATGACATCACTGATGAATAAATGTATCTAGTTCTCGGTACATCTGAGGATTGATTTCTCAGGGTTTTGGTTAAATGTAAAAACATGGCTATCAAGCCTTGAATAAAACTAAAAAAGAAAATATCCAGTCCTATGCCATCACTGTATTAATAAAGAGTGTTAATATCTTTACCCCAGTAATGCACACTGATACTAAAGGGAGCAGAAGGATAAGAAATTTATACAGTAGCTGGTACACAAACGGGCACTAAGAGACAAGAGATGTCTTTAGAAAGATACCATTCAGTAATGCCTTAGAGTATTTGTATGATCATTTTAATAAAAGAAACCAAAATTTGTAGTATTCCAAAATCCCATTTAAGCACAGCTGGACAAATCACAGGAGCCAGATAACCAAGGCTCCTTAAAAATTACAATGATCACCTAAGGCCTCATGCACGCTGTGATTAAAAAAAATTAACTTTTACAGGCGTTTGGCATTTTTTTTTTCAGCCTGTGAAAGCACCTCTATGTTAGCCTATGTGATCATGTATGAATAGGCATTTATAGGCATAATAAAAGAGAATTTGCATGGCTGAAAAAAAAAAGACAAACATCAAAACGCGCATTCGGGAGATGAGCTAAAGGAGCAGACAAAACGCTAGACGCGTTCAAACGTTTGTGCATTCGAATGACCAGAATAAATTATATTCTGGCAAATGGAATCCGATAACGCTCAAAAGCTTGACGTGCCTAAACATGTCTACATTAAATACATGGCTTTAGGTAGGTTTTTTTTAAGCAGCTTTTCTCCAGCCAGGAAATGCAGAGGCATTCAGAGGAGAAAAGCAAATTCCCTTTGTGTATGAGGCCTTAAAAGAGAAGTATGTTTTTTTTTTTTTTTTATTAAGATTCATACTTACCTAGATAAATGCTGCATCTGTCCCCCGACGCCTCTAAACTGAGAACCGAGTGACTGAACACAGGCGTTCGCTCGGTTCTGACAGCTCCCTAAGCAGAGAGCAGCAGACTGTCAGTCAGAGCTTACAAGAACATATTTGGGGGGGCACACCATACAATGCATTTAAATTCAAAATGGTGCTGCTATAAGACCTACAAACAGTACAAAATATTTTACAGCGCACACATACAAGAATGACATTTCCTGCAGGGCTAGTTAAAAACACCTGAACACCTGAACATATTCAAAAAATACGGGGGTTTGGTCACACTATATGGTCATATAGTGCTAAGCCCACTTACTGCGACAAAGTACCCCGAATTAGTGGGTCCTACACTAGTAATAGAATGGAAGATCCTTTGTCTCAACCATGGGAGCTGAACTCCTCTATGTGGGAGAACTGAAAGGGATACATCCAGGTTTTTTGGGCTGGAGCACCCATCCCCCTCCTCATTACCTCCTATTTAGTGGCCACCAGTGTTTAGGATGTATCCCTTTCAGTTCTCCCACATAGAGGAGTTCAGCTCCCATGGTTGAGACAAAGGATCTTCCATTCTATTACTAGTGTAGGACCCACTAATTCGGGGTACTTTGTCGCAGTAAGTGGGCTTAGCACTATATGACCATATAGTGTGACCAAACCCCCGTATTTTTTTAATATGTTCAGGTGTTCAGGTGTTTTTAACTAGCCCTGCAGGAAATGTCATTCTTGTATGTGTGCGCTGTAAAATATTTTGTACTGTCAGTCAGAGCTCTCTGCTCCGCCCCCTCCTCGCTCATTGGGGTGCTGGGCTGTGGAGGGGACGGGGGCGGCTGGCTCAGGCTCGGAGCGGCTCGCTGAGAGCTTGAGCCGGGTGTCAGTCCAGGGATCTGGTGGTACTTCTCCTTTAAGCTGGTCATAGATGGCTGAAGAAAAATAAAATGATCAGATTCCTCCATCCACACAAACAAGGTGAATGGAAGAATCCCCCCACTCGTCTGCCGGGATATTGTATTCTGCCCTAGGTAATGCCCATATGTCATGCTGAACATCCATGATTAAAAGAGCTGAAATTTAAAGAATGATAGGGGAGAATCAGGGAGAGTCAAGCTTGGAAAGAAAGAACTAGATGATACTGGGCGTCCTCCAGCCAGAAAATTAGGTGGGCACTGTCCGTCTCGCTACAGCTTCTAATGCACATTGGAAGAAGCTCACAGTATGCAGTGAAATCAGAGTAAGCGAATTTCAGTCCAGGAGAGGAGCCGGTACAACTGTGCAAGACTGAAGGGAAAAGCTGGAGGTCAGATTTAAGAACTTTCTTCTCTCCAAACTTCACTTACACATTTCTGCGTCCATCAGTGCGATGAGGAAAATTCAGTTTCACCGCCTGGTGGGAGAAGCTTCCTGGCAGGAAATATTGTCACATGCTCATTTTTCACTCTCCCAGACTGAGGTGTGACAACGCGTGGTGCTGGCGCAGAGACCCGGGACTATCGCTCCACTACACCATACACACACACCGGAGTTACATTTCAAAGTCAACAGAACACGTTCCGCATTAACCTTAGAAGAATAGAGAACCGTTTTTCCATTAAATGTGCATTTTCCATTCGTATCTCTGTAGATTTTCCACTGATGCTGGAAGTGGCTTGGAACGGAGTGTAAATTTCCACTGAAGAAGCACGGTGATGCTATTGGCTGAAGTCGGAGTCTTTTCCTACAGATGTGGAGGCTACAAGTGTCAGGCAGGTGCAGCTTTTTACAAAGCCAATACGTTCCCCTGTGCAAAGTCGCTGATGCTCGGCCACAACCCAACGCTGTGCACAGTTCAGTGCTGCAAACCAGTGAATAAGCGTTTTATGGGCACGAGGACTGTGATAAATCTACTTCCTAAGTGCAGATGGAGCAAACCCAGACCTCCCAATAACACACAGTGCAATGTGCAAACCGCTGACATTTCAACATAAGGACTCTGATCAATGGGACCAACCAGGTTTCTAAAGGAAATGTATCACTGCAAATCACAAAAAAAAAAAAAAAAGGAGGGTCCATTCACACTGGTACATTTGTTACGGTGCCCCCTTGCAGGTGCTTTGGGCTCTCCTCAGGTGTGGAATCCAATTGGTAGTTGGTCTTTACCGGAGGGCCTGATGGTGGAGATGGGCCAGAAACCCTTGTGGACCCGGTATACTTTATTGGAAACAGACAAGGTCGTGGCTGAAACAGAGCATCTATGGTGCGGGCACTGTTAACAGGGCTGCGGACAAGAATTTAGTCAGGTCAAAGCAGGCAGCAAGCAAAAAAAGAGTAATCCGGGTCAGCAGCAAACAGGAGACTGGCAGGTATAGAGCTTTCAGTTCTCAGGTATTTGGTAGTAAAACAAAGTACCAGCCACTTTAAAAGTTGATGCCTAAAGCAGAACTATATGCAGTTTCTATTTTGTTTTCACCAACAGGCAATGTCTTTTCTGCAACAAAATAAAATTACCTGCCTGTTTGCAGTCCCCCCTGGGAATGTACACTGTGTTGCACATGCACAGTTCAGTTTACATTTTCTGGCACATACATCATTCCATGCCGGCCAATCAAAACAGTCAAAGACTGGCACCTGGAGGGACCCGAGAAGATGCCGGAACTGAAGAAGGACCTTGCGGGTGTCGGACCTTTGGGACAAAAGGTAAACATCTGTGCCTTTAGTTTTGCTTTAATCACCTAACCTTCAGAAGGTTTTACCCCTTCATGATCAGGGCATTTTTTTTTGCTATTCTGCACTGTGCTACTTTAACTGGCAATTGTGCGGTCATGCAAAGCTGTGCGCAAATGAAATTTAGATCATTCTTATTTCACACAAATAGAGCTTTCTATTGGTGGCATTTGATCACCACTGGATTTTTTATTATATAAACGAAAAAAGACTGAAAATTGTGAAAAAAACCCCAAAAAATAGATTTTCTACTTTCTGTTAAAATACATATCCAATAAAATCAAATTTCTTCATACACTTAGGTCAAAATGTATTCTGCTACAGGTCTTTGGTAAAAAAAAAAAAAAATACACTATACTATTATGAACACTAGTATGGTTCTGACGATAGTTCATGATTAAGATACTGATCAGTACAGACACCATACTAGTAATGACGGTAATCAGCAACTTATAGTGTGACTGTGATAGGGTTGCGGGCAATATGGAGCTAACAGACACTAGCTGGGTCACTATTGGACTGACACTGATGTCGCTAGTGACACTAATACAGTGATCAGTGATAATACTGTACATTGTACTAATGACGGGCTAAAAAAGGGTTAACATCTAGGAGAAATCAAGGGGTTAACTGTGTGCCTAACAGGCATAATGTGTGCTGCTTTTACTAACAGATCTGGCTGCCTTTTCGCCCTGAATTCAGAGTTGATTTCAGGGAGAAGAAACAGACAGATCACGGTCAGTGTACAGAATTCTGTGTGTTTGTCAACATAGAACTCTGTGCTGTAATTGGCCACAGCCAAACACATGCTGGGTCCAATCACAGCATGGGTCTGCATGCATGTGCACAGCCAAACCAGGAAGTACGGGTATGTTGCAGTGCCTGGCTCTGCCACCTATATCTACTGTAAGCGGGCGGCAGTTTCTTGGTTAGAGAGTCACCCAAGGTTGGTGTAAAAGCGCTGGAAGTCCAGGAGGTGGTGGAGATCCTAGGAATCCTGGAAGATTCAACATGGATCCTGTGAATACGGGGGGATGCTAGGAACCCTGGAAATCCTGGAAGACCCAACAGGGATCCTGCAAGTAATACAACAGTAATGCGGCAATGTGCACTAAGGGCCCCTTCACACTGGGGCGGTTTGCAGGCGCTATTGTGCTAATATTAGCGCCTGCAAACTGACCCGAAAGTGCAGCTGCTTGGTCTCCAGTGTGAAAGCCCCGAGGGCTTTCACACTGGAGCGGTGCGCTGGCAGGACGGAAAAAGTGTCCTGCCAGCAGCATCTTTGGAGCGGGGAAGGAGCGGTGTATACACCGCTCCTTCCCTGCTCCTGCCCATTGAAATCAATGAGACAGCGCGGCTATACCGCCAGCAAAGCGCCTCTGCAGAGGCGCTTTGTGGTGGTTTTTAACCCTTTCTCGGCCGCTAGCGGGGGGTAAAACTGCTCCGCTAGCAGCCGAATATCGACGGTAAAGCGCCGCTAACAACAGCGGAGCTTTACTGCCGACGTCACCCCCGTATGAAAGGGGTCTAAAATGCATGGCATCACACTGCCCCTATGTATTGTGTATTGCAGTGTCATTCATTGTGAAAGGTACCCCAAGACTCTGTACAATAGAGTGCAATGCACAAACACAGCAGCACGCCACAACATATCTTTATTTCCCCATCTCCTGCAGCCTCTATGCGGCAACTTCTTGTCTACATGTATTCCAGCTGTGGGTGCATGGCTCAGAATGGGTTTTCTGATGGTGACAGTTCTACCATGCCTACGTTATATGGGTTGAAACAACCTCTTGCAGTCTTCATCAAAAGCCAGTGTGACAACACAGGAGCCAAACTGGGAAACAAGAACAGAGCATTGTCAACCTGGAAGAGGGAGTACCTGAGCAAGGACTTTTTTGGCAGAAATACCAAAGATTACTTTAACAAAAAAAAGTTTAAGAATGACTTTTAAATTGATATGAACATGTTAAAGGTTACATGAGATTTATGATAGGATGTTGAACCTCTTCAAGCCTGGATCTCCTTCCACAGTTGGGAATGTATTTATGTGAGGAAGGCACTTATTATGGTAGATTTATCTACATCAAGTTTGCTCTCTTACATAATTTGCTGTCATGTACATGGCAGTGCATATCACGTCTCACTCTTCACATCATAGACGATCAAGATTTCACGGTTAAGAGAAAAGGAATCCGCTGCTCCAGGTGTGTGCAATACCTCAATTGGAGCCTGGTAAGAGTGCTAGCCCCAGCCCGCCTCAGTGAAAACTTAAGAAAAGAAGAAATGGCTGCACATCCAAAGGTTCTAAAACAAAATGCCTTTTATTGAACACGACCAGGATACACCAGGGACACCAGGTATTAGTCACGTAGACGCGTTTCACACATCTGACCTGTGCTTAATCATTACAAAGACTATACTGAATGCTAAAGCTTATATAGGACCGCTCTGACATCAACGGGTGCTCATTAGGCGGTCGAAAGAAGCATCAGCTACACAACCTGATTGATAAATACGTATGTTAAAAAACAACTCCATCCTCCAAAACAACTGTGTATAAAAAGTGTACACAAATATTATGAATATATATATATATATATATATATATATATATATATATATATATATAAAGACTGTACATACATGAATACATACACCAATATAAACACACATACCTATAAGAAGAAAATCAACATAGATACATGTATACACAATAAACATATTGATAAATAAAATGAAAATTGTATGTTGTTGTTACTACTAATTGGTGAATAAATAAATTGAAAAAATAAATGGAATAAAATGAAAAAAAATAAAAAAATAAAGCTCATAGGGCGCACTATATTTATTATCCCATATCAAATTTAGACACCATGTCGCTCATTAAAGTGCATGTATCGATGAAGGTATTCGAACGCCAAAAAAGGAGGGAGAACATATGAGAACAAAAGAAAACAAAATAGAATAAAAAAGGGGGGAGAGACAAAACCCTTTATGTGAAAAGACTGCCATGAAAAAAGTGGGCACCATGAAAGATGCCCAAATACAAACATGGACTATATAATAAAAAGAAAATATGCAAATAATGTATGTGGATAAATATGTGTAATATAATATACGTGTATGAATATAAACATAGATAAAATGAAAATAAAATACACATGCATATATAATACCTGTATATGAGTTCCCATATACAGGTATTATATATGCATGTGTAATTTATTTTTCCCTTACTCCTTTTATGGATGTAGCACTTTATGGAGGGGTCTGTGTGGGGTTATACATGTGTTTTGACATGTTCCCCATAGATTTATCGCCTCTAAGACGTGGGTCTTTCTGGTGTTTTCTTCTCAGGAACTTGAGACTTTGAGTGACTATGGCTGTATTTTTCCATGCCTTTATTTGGATGTTATATTATGTCTATATTTATCTATATAGACATTTAGGCATTGGCATTTTTGATCTTTTGATTTGTCCATTTTTGGACATTTTTACACATATATTCCACCCTTCCATTTTGTTTATTTTAGGCACATGTGATTCACATGTGCCTTTCTTGACATTAGAAAGGTTGTAAGTATACACGTCTTTGTGTGTTCATTTAGGCTGCCCGTATTAATGAATGTATATATCAGATATGGCATGCCACTGTAGACACATTGATACGTGTGAGTTGAGATACCAGCTTGTGTTTCCATGTTGACTTGAGACAAATATAGATTTTTAAGATTTTTGATGCACTTTACTTTTTAATTTTATGTATTTTCATATTCATACACATAATTTATATTACACATATTTAACCACATACATTTTTTACATATTTTCTTTTTATTATATAGTCCATGTTTATATTTGGGCATTGTGCCCACTTTTTTCAAGGCAGTCTTTTTACATAAAGGGTTTCGTCTCTTCTTTTGTTCTCATATGTTCTCCCTCTTTTTGGTGTTCGAATTAGAGGTCGACCGATATTTGGAAATTTTTGATAAATCGGCATGGGCCGATTATTATCTAAATTAGGCTGATATTTAACACTGGCCGCCGTTCCTCCTCCCCTCTCCACGCTCAGCGTGGCGCTTGATGCTTGCCAGAGCCGCTGAGTGTATGAAACTGACAGGTAACACAGAGGAGAGAGAGAGAGGGGATCTGTCAGAATTGAGATTGATGCCGGGGTGGGCGGGACCCAGTAGCTATCAAACACAGCCAATAGGTTGGGATCTAGGTGGGCCGCTATGTGTATGTGGCCCCGCCCCTTTTCTTAAGCAGCCCAATCATTGGCTGCTGTTTGATAGCTGCTGGGTCCCACCCACCCCGATATTAAGCTCAATTCTGACAGCTCCTCTGTTAGTTTCACACACAGTTTACACTCGGCTCAGTGTGAAACCTGTCAGTGCCACCTGCCAGTGCCAATCGCCAGTGACAACGCCACCTCCAATCAGTGCCACCTTCCAGTGCCAAGCCAATCAGTGCCACCTGCCAGTGCCAAGCCAATCAGTGCCACCTGCCAGTGCCAATAGTGCCACCTGCCAGTTCCAAACCAGTGCCACCTGCCAATGCCAATCAGTGCCACCTTCCAGTGCCAACCAGTGCCACTGCCACCTAGTGCCTGCCAGTGCCACCGCCAACCAGTGCCACCGCCAATCAGTGCCACCTGCCAGTGCCAACCAGTGCCTCTAACCAGTTCCACCTGTCAGTGCCAACCAGTGCCATTGTCAATCAGTGCCACCTGCCAGTGTCATCTGTCAGTGCTACCTGCCAATCAGTGCCACCCAGTGCCATCTGTCAGTTCCAAACCAGTGCCACATGCCAACCAGTGCCATCTGTTAGTTCCAAACCAGTGCCACCAACCAGTGCCACCTGCCAGTTCCAAACCAGTGCCACCTGCCAGTGCCAATCAGTGCCACCTGCCAGTGCCAACCAGTGCCACCTGCCACAGCCAACCAGTGCCATCTGTACTAAGGACATCAAGTGTGTGGTAGAGTGACAAGAGCAAGCAGGGAGGAGTGGGTGAGTTTTTTTTTTTTTTAAATCGGCCTCAAATATCGGCCACAAAAATCGGCATTATATATCGGCCATCAGCCACCCCAATTTCTAAATATCGGCATCGGCCAGAGAAAAACCCATATCGGTCGACCCCTAGTTCGAATACCTTCATCGATACATGCATTTTAATGAGAGACATGGTGTCTACATTTGATATGGGATAATATATATAGTGCGCCCTGTGAGCTTTATTTTACTTTATTTCATTTTATTCAATTTCATTTTTCTATTTATTTATGCACCAATTAGTAGTAACAACATACAATTTTCATTTTATTTATCAATATGTTTATTGTGTATACATGTATCTGTGTTGAATTTTTCTTATAGGTATGTGTGTTATATTGGTGTATGTAGTCATGTATGTACAATATATATATATATATATATATATATATATATATATATATATATATATATATATATATATATACACACACAATAATATTTTTGTACACTTTTTATACACAGTTGTTGTTTTGGAGGATAGAGTTTTTTTTTTTAACATACGTATTTATCAATCATGTTGTGTAGCTGCTTATTTTGACCGTCTAATGAGCACCTGTTGATGTCAGGGCGGTCCTATATTAGCTTTAGCATTCAGTATAGTCTGTAATGATTAAGCACAGGTCAGATGTGTAAAACGTGTCTCTGTGACTAATACCTGGTGTGCCTGGTGTATCCTGGTCGTGTTCAATAAAAGGCATTTTGTTTTGGAACCTTTGGATGTGCAGCCATTTCTTCTTTTCTCAGGATTTCACGGTTGGTGGCTTGTTGACACCTATTTACTACTTCATGGTTGATGTCCGACTTGTGGCACCAAGCTTGCGGTTGGATAGCGGCGGCAGATCACCAACTAATGACTTTCTACCCAGCGGATGGGCACAAGCCAAGAATTTCTTTCCAAGTAGAGGGTGTGGGCCTCTTCTGTAAAACTCTAGGGATTATCTGTAATGATCGTTCTTGGCTTGCCGCTCCCAATAAGAATGGCTATGACCTGTAAGGCATAAAACGTGCATTGTATTTTCTCATGCTGGAATGCATGGGAGATGCCAAGGAGTGACAGCAGGACTGGCACAGCGCCTGAAGATAACAATGCAGGTAGATAGGTGTGTGGGGATTGCTGTGGGCACAGGCTGATTATTTGAAGGTGGGAGGGTTAAAATAGTTTGATGTACATAAGAAGCGTTTTCTTTGCTCGGCAAGGTGCCTGGTGCTGGAGGGCGTCCCTGCAGTGCCCGAGCTCTGCCAGATTTTTGCCAGCTCAGGTTTGTTTGCTTGGCAGAGTTTCATCAGCTTAAATGACATACAATCTTATCATTTATTTCTTCTCATTCACATAGCAGGCGTGTGTTCTTAAAGACCAAGGAGCCATAAAATCCTGGAGGATTGCAGAGCCATCAGTAAGACCATCCATGGAGAAGAGAGTTTACCCGATTGTGACCACTGCCAGCCTTTTACCTGCAATTCCTCAAGGGGACTCACAATCCTCCCATCACCTGGGTGTTCCCAGAACATCTGCAAGTCCTAATGAATAAAGATATGTCACATCAAAACCTCCAAAAGATAACGGTTATCTGCATCTCAACTGATGGCGTCCGGTAATGGCATTTTATGGCACCCTGAAGCACAGATTTTGTGCCCATTCTGTTTAGAAAAAAAATTGAAACGGAATCAAATCTTCTTCCAATACAAGTGTCCGCTGCTTATTCAATTTAGCGCTGATTTCCAGGCAAACAGCTGAATACACAGAGGCAATGCGTATATGGGAGCCGTTTTACCTGCCAAATGATTTGTATTTCTGCCCATCTAGTTCACAGATTTACACATCTCTGCCACACAGCAAAGTCCTGTCTGTGACCTGATTTCCCCCTGCTGCAGTTCAGTAACACTTACCCTGTTTCCCCGAAAATAAGACCTAGCGTGATTGTCGGTGATGGCTGCAATATAAGCCCTACCCCCCAAATAAGCCCTAGTTAAAGTCCCTGTAGGTCTTATTTTCAGGGTAGGTCTTATTTTCGAGGAAACAGGGTAGGGCTTATTGGGGGGGGGGGTAGGGCTTATATTGCAGCGATCACCGACAATCACACTAGGTCTTATTTTCGGGGAAACAGGGTATGGGTCTTGTCCCTTACCCCACCTGTAAATGGACAGTGAAGGAGAAGCATTAGACTGATGAGTTCTCTCTGTCACTCTGCTCTCCCATCCTATGAGCATGTTCCTTATTGGCACATGAGCACTGCAGCACACTTAATTGGCTCCTTGTGCTGCACATCTTTCACTCGGTATGAGTATGTACCCATGTGGTCACCCCCATGCCGCAGCATGTCATTGCTGATCGGGTCTCCGCCATCAGATCTTAGTTTGTATGATGACATTGGCTCTGCCTCTATTCTTCTCTGTATAATCTCTGCTGTCAGCCAACAAAGTGAAGAAGGGGGAGACGAGGACACCAGATTTTTTATGGTGTCTAGCCCTGGACCACCCAAAAAGGGAAGCTCCCTTTGTTCGCATACCAGGTACCCGCTCCCACTGCTGGGTAAGATCGCCGCACAACAATCGCGGTGATCTACGAAATGTCCAGCTCCTCCTTCCCCTCCGCTGCCTTCTGGGAGACACATGGATCCCAGAAGACAGCGAGGCCATTCAGAAAGTGCAGCGCGACTCACGCATGTGCAGTAGGAAACCGGCTAGTGAAGCTGGAAGGCTTCACTTCCTGTTTACCTTAGTGAAGATGTCGGCGCCTGCACCCACAGCCGATGGACGAATTGGCTAGGGGTGCCGACACTGCGGGATACCTGGACAGGTAAGCATCCTTATATTAAAAGTTAGCAGCTACAGTATTTGTAGCTGACCTTTATTTTATTTTTTTACAGGCTGGAACTCTGCTTTACCCACTTCAGCTCCAGAAGGATTTACCCCCTTAATGGCCAGGCCATTTATTGCAATACGGCACTGCGTCCCTTTACCTTGCGAGGTCATGCGACGTTGTACAGAAACAAAATTGATGTCCTTTTTTTCATACAAATGGAGCTTTCATTTGGTGGTATTTGATCACCTCTGCGGTTTTTATTTTTGCACTATAAACAAAAAAAGACCAACAATTTTGAAAAAAAAAAAAACAAAACAATATTTTTTACTTTTTGCTATAATAAATAATCCCCAAAATTAAAAAAAAAAATTATCAGTTTAGGTAAAAAAAATAAAATAAATCGCAATAAGCATATAGTGATTGGTTTGCGCAAAATAGGGGACATATTTATGGCATTTTTATTATTAATTTTTTTTTTTTTTACTAGTAATAGCGGTGATCAGCGATTTTTAGCGGGACCGCGGCATTACGGCGGCCAGATCAGACACTTTTTTTGGGACCAGTGAAATTTCTACAGCGATCAGAGCTAAAAAAAAATATCCACTGAATACTGTATAAATGTCACTGGTAGGGAAGGGGTTAACACTAGGGGGCAATCAAGGGGTTAAGTGTTCCCTAGGGAGGTGTTTCTAACTGTGGGGGGAGTGTACTGATTGGAGGAGGAGAGAGATCACTGTTCCTGATCACTAGGAAAAGACACAATCTCTCTACTCCCGTCAGAACGGGGATTTGTTTGCTTACACTGACAGATCCCGTTCTGGAACTCTGTGGAGCGATCGCGGGTGGCCGGCAGACATCGCGGGCCACATGCATCGGCTCTGGTGACGTGCCGCAGGCACGCCGCCTATTGCTCTTAAAGTGGCCGGCGTACACCTGCGGCGATTTGCGCAGCCGTGCCAGTATAATGACGGCGGCTGGTCGGCAAGCGGTTAACTAGTCTCGGTTATAGGGAAAGTAGCTACATGTAATACTTTTTATAGGTATTGGGTGTAACAGTTCCTTGTGTTATAACAATACTGAGCTCTTCTGTAAGACTAGAGTGCTACTTAAACACCATGACTTTTCTCACCGTATATTATCTCAAATATACCAGAGTCTAATCTATGCCAGCGATTCGGAAAGAGCAGAATATCTTTATTTCGCCACTAAAACAATTTATTTCAAAGCTGAACTGTAGCTTTCTCTTCAGTCTTGAATGGTTGTACTGAAATTACCTAATCTGACTTCACAGCACACTTTGAGCTTCTCACAATGTGCATTAAAAGCTGCAGCAAATCAGATAAATCCCACCTCGTTTCCTGGCATCATCTAGCCCTTTCCTCATTAGTCTGGCTGTCCCTGGCCACTTCAACTCACTGCATTTCAGTTCTTTCAACCATGGAGGCTCAGCATCACATGTGGGTGTTGCCTAGGGCGGCCTGAAAGCAAATGAAGCCTGCCTAGGACCGCTCATTCCTCCAGGTTGGCATCCACCCACCAAAGCATTTATAATTTGCATAACATCTCCCAAGATCCTCCTGACTGCTTGCATCAGGGCTGAGGGCTCTTGAGAGGAGCACTGGGGCGGGGTGCTGTGATGTGTTCAGGAAGCTATGCACAGCATCCTGTTGGCCCCTCCCACCAGCCATGGTCTGCCTTCACTGTATAGAGAACCACAGAGACCCAGTGATTACATCAGTGGATCTAAAAGATGGTATGTAATAAAATTATAATTGTTTAAATAATTAGCATGTTGATGAGGGGGAGGAAAGAACCACAGAAGGCAAAATATAAAAGACTAAACTTCCTATTTAATATATTATTTGTACCTGTAACACACAAACCTCAAGCAAATATTTTACCCCATTAGCAGAAATTGCTGTATATCTATAAATTATTATAAACGTATTCAGCAGAGCTTCTTAGGAAGTACAGCAAGTACCCCTTTCACTCTTCACACAGAATTCAACATTGTAAGGCAAAAAAACAAAGCATCTCATAAATATTCCTCCATGTATAATGCCCTGTACACACGACCGTTTTTGCCGTTGGAATAAACTCCGAAGGTTCCTCCAACGGAATTCCATTCAAGCGGTCTCGCCTACACATGGTCAAACCAAAGTCCGACCATCAAGAACGAGGTGACGTACAACACGTTCGACGGGACTAGAAAAAGGAAGTTTAATAGCCAGTAGCTTCCGTCTCGTACTTGCTTCAGAACATGCGTCGTTTTTGGTCCGTCGGAACAGCATACGGGCGAGCTGTTTTCCCAATAGGAATTGGTTCCATCGGAAATATTTAGAACATGTTCTATTTCTAGGTCCGTCAGAATTTTCTAAAAAAAAAAAGTCAGATGAGGCATACACACGATCGGAATATACGATGAAAAGCTTCCATCGGACATTCCGCTCGCGTGTACGCGGCATTAGCTACTCCTTACGTATGATGATTTGCTGAATCTGGCCTGGGATACACGACACACATCAAAGAACACACTCTGGAGCCTATAGACCCAATCCACTCCTGGTTGGCACTGTACCCGCCATATTACCAGAAACCTGTACTGAGACAATATGAAGGCTGCGATCACTGACTTCTCCTACTGTGTGTTATCTGTTTGATTGTTACGCTCATCCTCCAGTATGATCACAAATCCTGACTTCAGTATGGCTTCACTTGCTGCATGTTTTGTTTCAGATCCATGGCTAAGCATTAAAGCCAGACACAGCCAGGAAATTAGCATTTTCAGAAGGGGGTCCATAACAGAAACCCCTTAGTTTATCTTATAGATTAGAGGGTCCCTTTACAGTGGAACCAAAGTCAGGAATACTCACTTATTCTTCAAAAGGACCAAGGTCCCTTCCTGGTGCCAGCATCTTTTCCTCGGCTTCTTCCAGGTGCTGGTGTTTGGGCCTCTTGATTGGCCTGTGCCTGATGATGTCACTCCTCCTGGCAAACTGGTACTGTGTCAGAAATACATACGCATGCGCAGCTCTATGTACAGACAAGTAAGTGTATTTTACTTTTCTGCAAAAAAAAAAATCCTGCCTGCTCGCAGTTATTTGATTTTTTTTTTTTAGCCTTTAGTTCCGCTTTAAGAAGATGATGCAATTTTTTTTTTTTTAGCGGTTCCTGACGTCTGGTGAATAATCCTCTTTATCTGAACCAAAAGGAAAACATCAAAACATCCAAAGAGCTCATATTTGTACAAGTGAATTTATACATTGCATTCAATTAATGGATCTGAAGTCATTTCAGGTGTAATGTGCCAGAAAACAACAATGTACCCGCAGGCCTTCTATCCCTATCCCAGCCTGACTATAGCGACATGCTGCTCTGTGCCTTATCAGAAGACTTAGAACATTTTATGCTACAATGTGCATATCCCAGTCTCTTACAGCATGACTAGTCTATCTCTTGCAGCATGTCTGCAGTTTATGGCTGTCTGGCAACATGTCCCTGTTCTGTCTCTTGCAGCATGTCTGTGGTTTATGATTTGCTGCTTGCAGCATGACCCTCAGTTCCTGGCTGTCTCTTGCAGCATGACCCCAGGTTTATGACTTTTGCAACATGTCCCAGCCGCTGTCTCCTATAGCGTGTCCCCAGTGTATGACTATCTCTTGCAGCAAGTCCCCAGCCTCTGACTGTCTCTTGCATAATGTCCCTAATCACTGACTTTATCTCGTAGCACATCTCCAGTACCTGACTGTCTCTCGCAGCTTATCCCCAGTTTATAACAGTCTCTTGCAGCATGTCCCCATTGTCTTTCCCCTGTAGCATGTGTCCGGTCTCTGTCTGTCTCTTGCATTTTGTGCGGAACATCCCTCTACAACATTGATGTACCATAATAACTGCACTATACCCTTTACATCTATTGCATCTGTACATAGATGGCATCACTTTATAAATAATTCATTATAACGATATTATGTGAGAAAGGCGGGTGTAAATACAGGAATATGGTTGCAGCTTGGTGGTTTTGCTGGTGCTAAAGTTACAGGCTGGTGGCACACCCAACATGAGGTTGCAGGTTGGTGGCACATGCAGGATAATCTTGCAGGCTGATGATACAGTGCATCCGGAAAGTATTCACAGCTCTTCGCTTTTTCCACATTTTATATTATGTTACAGCCTTATTCCAAAATGGATTCAATTCATTATTTTCCTCAAAATTCTACAAACAATACCCCATAATGACTATGCGAAAGAAGTTTGTTTAAAATCTTTCCAAATTTATTAAAAATAAAAAAAATCCTTTAGTACATAAGTATTCACAGCCTTTGCTCAATACTTTGTTGAAGCTCCTTTGGTGCCATGTACAGCCTCAAGTCTTTTTGAGTATGATGCTTCAAGCTTGACACATCTATTTTTGGGCAGTTTCTCCCATTCTTTTTTGCAGGACCTCTCAAGCTCCATCAGGTTGGATAGGGAGCGTCGGTGAACAGCCATTTTCAGATCTCTCCAGTGATGTTCAATCGGGTTCAAGTCTGGTCTCTGGCTGGGCCACTCAAAGACATTCACAGAGTTGTCTCGTAGCCTTTGTTATCTTGGCTGTGTGCTTAGGGTTGTCCTGTTGGAAGATGAACCTTCACCCCAGTCTGAGGTCCAGAGCACTCTGGAGCAGGTTTTTATCAAGGATGTTTCTGTACATTGCTGCATTCATCTTTCCCTTGATCCCGAATAGTCTCCCAGTTCTTGCCGCTGAAAAACATCCCAAGTATGATGCTGCCACCACCATGCTTCACTGTAGGGATGGTATTGGCCAGTTGATGTGTCTGGTTTCCTCCAGACATGAGGCTTGCCATTCAGACCAAAGAGTTCAATCTTTGTTTCATCAGACCAGAGAATTTTGTCTCTCATGGTTTGAGAGTCCTTTGGGTGCCTTTTGGCAAACTCCAGGCAGGTTTTCGTGTGCCTTTTACTGGAGGAGTGGCTTCCGTCTGGCCACTCTACCATACAGACCTGATTGGTGGAGTGCTGCAGAGATGGTTGTTCTTCTGGAAGGTTCTTCTCTCTCCACAGAGAAACACTGGAGCTCATCGGTTTCTTGGTCACCTCCCTAATGGGGCGTACACACGGTCGGACTTTCTAGAAAGCTAGGTCCGACGTACTTGCCGCCAGACTTCCGGCGGACTACCGCCGGACTTTCTGAACGGCCGGACTTGCCTACACACGGCCGGACTTTCCGGAATCCGGTCTTCCCGACGGACTTCCGCCGGACTTTCAGAATGAACGGACTTTCCCACACACGGACAAGTCCGTTCATTTTGAACGTGACTCGGGTACGACGGGACTAGAAAAGGAATTCAATCTCGCCGCTTTTTTTGGCGAGATTGAAACCTTGCGAGCCCCGTCGCAGGCCCTTAGGTCTGGTATGGAACTTTAAGGGGAACCCCCTACGCTGAAAAACCGGCGTGGGGGTCCCCCCAAAATCCATACCAGACCCCGATCCGAGCACGCAGCCCGGCCGGTCAGGAAAGGGGGTGGGGACGAGCGAGCGCCCCCCCCCTCCTGAACCGTACCAGGCCGCATGCCCTCAACATGATGGGGTGCTTTGGGGGAGGGGGCGCCTTACGGTGCCCCCCCACCACAAAGCACCTTGTCCCCATGTTGATGAGGACAAGGGCCTCTTCCCGACAACCCTGGCCGTTGGTTGTCGGGGTCTGCGGGCGGGGGGCTTATCGGAATCCGGGAGCCCCCTATAATAAGAGGGCCCCCAGATCCCGGCCCCCCCACCCTATGTGAATGAGTATGGGGTACATGGTACCCCTACCCATTCACCTAGGTAAAAAGTGTCAATAATAAAACACAACACAGGTTTTTAAAATAATTTATTAAACAGCTCCGGGGGGGGGTCTTCTTCCGTCTTCGGGGGTCCCTCCGGTTCATCTTCTCCCGGCGTCCGGTTGGTTCTTCTCCGCTCTCTTCTCCCGGTGTCCCAGGTCTTCGGCCGGCCCCTCCGCTGTCTTCATGTAGCTCTATTGCCAGCGGAGGTCCGGACTTCTGGGCTTCTTGTCTTCTTGTCTTCTCTTCCCCCAGATGTTGACACGACGCTCTCTCCGGCTGGACTGGTCTCTGAGGGCTGCGTTGTGACTTATATAGGCGGAGACCCCGCCCCCATATGATGTCACAGTCCCTGGGCACGCTGGGACTGTGACGTTTTAGGGGGCGTGGTCGACCACGCCCCCTAAAACGTCACAGTCCCAGCATGCCCAGGGACTGTGACATCATATGGGGGCGGGGTCTCCGCCTATATAAGTCACAACGCAGCCCTCAGAGACCAGTCCAGCCGGAGAGAGCGTCGTGTCAACATCTGGGGGAAGAGAAGAGAAGACAAGAAGCCAAGAAGCCCAGAAGTCCGGACCTCCGCTGGCAATAGAGCTACATGAAGACAGCGGAGGGGCCGGCCGAAGACCTGGGACACCGGGAGAAGAGGCCGGAGAGCGGAGAAGAACCAACCGGACGCCGGGAGAAGATGAACCGGAGGGACCCCCGAAGACGGAAGAAGACCCCCCCCCCGGAGCTGTTTAATAAATTATTTTAAAAACCTGTGTTGTGTTTTATTATTGACACTTTTTACCTAGGTGAATGGGTAGGGGTACCATGTACCCCATACTCATTCACATAGGGTGGGGGGGCCGGGATCTGGGGGCCCTCTTATTATAGGGGGCTCCCGGATTCCGATAAGCCCCCCGCCCGCAGACCCCGACAACCAACGGCCAGGGTTGTCGGGAAGAGGCCCTTGTCCTCATCAACATGGGGACAAGGTGCTTTGTGGTGGGGGGGCACCGTAAGGCGCCCCCTCCCCCAAAGCACCCCCCCATGTTGAGGGCATGCGGCCTGGTACGGTTCAGGAGGGGGGGGCGCTCGCTCGTCCCCACCCCCTTTCCTGACCGGCCGGGCTGCGTGCTCGGATCGGGGTCTGGTATGGATTTTGGGGGGACCCCCACGCCGGTTTTTCAGCGTAGGGGGTTCCCCTTAAAGTTCCATACCAGACCTAAGGGCCTGGGATGCTCGCCGCAATGGGAACATTTGTTTTTCCTATTGCAGCGAGCGCGAGATGCAGTAACCTGCTCCTCCGTCGTATCTGGTCCGTCGGACCAGCATACAGACGAACGGGCTTTCCGTCAGGAACTGAGTCCGGCGGAGTTACGACGTAAAGATTTGAAGCAGGCTTCAAATCTAAAGTACGTCGGATTTCCGACCGAAGCGGTCCGTCGGAAGTCCGATGGAGACCACACACGGTCGGATTGTCCGCCGGACTTGGTCCGGCGGCGTCCGTCGGACTTTTGCAGGTGAAAAGTACGACCGTGTGTACGCGGCATAAGGGCTTACTCTCCAGATCGCTCAGTTTGGCCGGTAGGCCATTGTGCTCATTGGGACCCTCAATGCTGCAGAAATTTGCCTCGATACAATCCTGTCTCCGAGGTCTACAGACAATTCCTTCGACTTTGTGGCTTGGTTTGTGCTCTTACATGCACTGTTAACTGTGAGATAAGGATGAGCTCCGGCATGTTCGCACAGCCAGCCAGGAAGTCGGCACTGCGCTGCGCTAATCACAGGCAGTGAGACATTGTTCCGATGCACGGCTGCAGAGATCGAGAAATGTCTGCCTGTGATTAGCGCAGCACAGTGCCGATTTCCTGGCGGGCTCTGCACGTGGGCCGTTGCGAACACGCCAAAGCTAATCCTTACTGTGAGACCTCATATAAACAGGTGTGTGCCTTTTCAAATCATGTCCAGTCAATTTACCGCAGGTGGACTCCAATCAAATTGTAGAATCATCTCAAGGATGATCAGTGGAAACAGGGTGCACCTGAGCTCAATTTTGAGTGTCACAACAAAGCCTGTGACTACTTATGTACATAGAACTTTTTTAAATTTGCAAAAATTTCAAGCAAACTTCTTTCATGTTGTCGCCTACAGGGATATACAATGTAATACTGACACATAATCACACATAAGTTGGACTTAATGGACTTGTGTCTTTTTTCAACCTCACCTACTATGTAACTATTATGGGGTATTGTTTGTAGAATTTTGAGGAAAATGATGAATTTAATAAATTTTGGAATAAGGCTGTAATATAATACTTTCCGGATGCACTGTATTTGAAGTTTAAGTTTGCATGCTGGGGGGCTTGCGTGGGATATGCAGGATAAGGTTGCGGGCTGGTGGGATATGCAGGATATAACTGCAGCCTGGTGGGATATGCAGGATATGCCCATCCCATGTCTCTGGTATCAGATGGTTTGCACAGCCTGGGAGGGGAAAGTTAGTTCAGTTGCTCTTTTGACGATTTAATCTCCCTGAAAAAAAAGAGAATCTCTACAATAGCAGCACATTTTTTAGCAGTGACTGGCAGCTTTTGTGCAATGTTTACAGGCTGGCATAACTATGCCAGGGGAGGAGGGGTGCCCAGAGAGTTATTCTGTGCAGGAGAGGCAAGAATCTTATTCCAGATATACATGCTGCATCTTCTGTCCTTTTCCACAGGACATCACTACAACCGTTTCAAGGCAAATGTAATAAGGCAAAAAAGTTTTTTTGTTCCAGAACCACGAAGAGGCTTGTAAGTCATGAAGCTGGGACATAGAAACTGCAAGAAAGTAATATCTCACACCTTGGGTCCCAAGAAAGGCAACGAGCCAGATGTCCTACAGAAAGGACCTTCATGTTAGTTCACAATATCTACATCATCTTATCTAATGTTGGTCAAATAAAAACAAAAAAAAGATCAATGGATCACCCTAAACCACATAAATAGTACAGTTTTTATCTTAATCTGTGCAGTCCTTCCCCTGAACCAGAAACAAAAGTCATTAGTTCCTATACTGTATCTTCATATGACAATTTCACCATTCATTGATGTGGCTGGGTCTGGTACTCATCTGAATGGCTGGGAACCACTATGAGTACAGACCAGTCTTAAAAACGAATGAGACCAGAGGTATGCACGTGCAGTAGAAGTTGATGTGGCTAGAACTTCTCTGTGCAAAAGGCTGTGCCACACACTAAAGAAAATGGTAGTAGGGTGGCAGGTAACTATTTAGGTAGGTGGCTTCGACAGGGGGAGGGGTACAACTGCATTAAAAGTAAAGTTGTTCTGTTAATAGCGCGTTTGGCACAACTATCAGTCTGTCCATGCATGCCAGGGTGCTAGGTGTAATCCTGGACTCTGAACCCAACTTACCAACCATTCAGTGCCTTCTACTCCTCTCTGCCAATCCCTTCACTGACTTCCGCTCACCTAACAAATACAGTTCAAAATTCCAACAGCTTACAACAAGCCATCCACAACTCTGCCCCCCAGCTACATCACTAACCTAGTCTCAAAATACTAAAAAATACTCTCGTCGGTCCTCTCAAGACCTCCTGCTCTATAGCTCTCTCTCGTCACCTCCTTCCATGCTCGCCTCAAGTACTTCTCCAGAGCCTCTCACATGCTCTGGAACTCCTTACCCCAATCTGTCCAACTATCTCCTTATCTATCCATCTTCAGGTAAACCCTGAAAACCCATCTCTTTAAAAAAAAGCCTGTCCGGGCTCCTAACTAGTAATATACTGTGTTTTTACTTTCTTCATCAGCTCATCCCCCGCAGTAATTACCTTTCGTATTATTTGACCCCCCTCTTAAATTGTAAGCTTTAATGAGCAGGGCTCTCTGTTTCCTCTTGTGCCAAACTGTATTGTAACTGTACTGTCTGCCTTCATGTTGTAAAGTGCTGCGCAAAGTGTTGGCGCTTTATAAATCCTGTATAATAATAATTATAGCTGATCTCAGTTCTATGCCATTATATGGTCCTCACTACAGGGAAATTATATACGTCAGCAAACCAAAGATGTGATGTGGCATGCAGATTTTTTTTCTTCTAACCAGGTATTGTTGGTGTCAAGACTGCATTTTCTTATGTTCATGTGTTTTGCTTTTGCAGGAAAATGCAGGACAAATCATTTGAAGTGAATGAGCCATAAAAAGAACCACCTACAAAAAAATAAATAAATAAATAAACCAACTAATTGTTGATTACAATATCACACTTACCAATTGTCAACATATACATGTATAAAGCTGATTAATTGTAAACCATCTTAAGCTGTATAATGTACAGAGCATATCTGTGATGCTATAGAATGTTCGTATAACTGTGTACTGTTTTTATATAGTAATAAAAAACTATTGAAATTAAAAAAAAAAAAAAATGTTCCAACTAGCTGGACAGTCATTCTGGCAAATGCTGCTATCGGTAGTTGATCATTCTCTACCTCAAAATGTTGTGACTGTCATCCAGCTCAGCATGTTTTAATTTAAGGAGTTGTAAACCCTCACAGTTTTTCACCTTAATGCTCCTGCTGCTGTCAATCAAATCCAGTGACACGGGAACCGGGGATGGGGCCGAGTCCTGCTCTGTGTGTCAATGGACACAGCAGCAGGACTCAGGAGAGCACCCGCACGAGTGCCCCCACGGAATGCGGCTTTCCATGGGGGCATGCGATGCGGAGAAGGAGCGCCCATGGGGGACCCAAGAAAAGGAGGATCGCAGCCGCTCTGTCCAAAACCCTTGTACAGAGGAGGTAAGTATAACATGTTTCTTATTTTTAAAAAAACAAAAAAAAAAGGGTTAATGTACACAGGACATTTTTACAACCTCTCCTGAACGATTTAACTTGACAGATAAAAACCCACGTTTAAAAGTCAGTTTAGCCCCGTTTACATGCCGCGTCTAGCGGCGTTTTATCGCTTTTGCGTTTAGAAGCGTTTGAAAAATGTATTATTTTTTTTAAATAGCCAAAAATGAAAAACGCCTGTAAACGCCGGTACTGCGTTTCTGCATACTGCCAGCACTATAATATATTTCATCCTATTTAATTTTCCACATTATCGCTGCATCCTAAAAGCATTTAATTGAATGTGTGTCTGTGCATAGATCTATGTGTGTAGGCCTCCATAAAGCCCTGTTCACATATATGCAAATTGGATGTGTTTTGAACCGCATCCAATTTGCATGACATGTGAGCCAGTGTTCTATCAAGAAATGCCCCCCCCCCCATCGAAAAATGCCTCCTATAGGTCTGCGCATGCGCAGTAACAAACGTCACTCCAGCTGATATGCATGGATGTGCAGCCAACAAAGGAATGTTTCCAACACCTTGTTGAATCCATGCCATGCAGAATTAGGCAGTTTGGAATGCAAAAGGGGATCCAATCCGGTACTAGCAAGGTGTACCTAATACAGCATGTATTGTCAGTAGTAATAGTATTTTAAAATTTTAACCACTTTCCGCCCACTTAAATTGCCGGGAGGGTATCCATAGATGTCCTCTCGTTCTCATGGGCGTGCGAGGGGCGGCGCGCTCTGACTCGACTGATCATAGATCAGGTGAAGGGCCAATCACAGCAGGACCTTTACCACGTGATCAGCTGTCAGCCAATGAGTGCAGCCTCATCAGCAGAAATCAGTGAAGGAGAAAAATTATTCGTTTGCAAAATATCATAACAAAATATTAAAAAAAAAAATTTCTCAAAATTTTTTTTTGTTCGTTTGTTTAGCAAAAAATTAAAAACCCAGTAGTGATTAAATACCACCAAAAGAAAGCTCTATTTGTGTGAAAAAATGATAAAAATTGAATTTGGGTACAGTGTTGCATAACTGCGCAATTCTCATTCAAAGTGTGAGAGCGCTGAAAGCTGAAAATTGTCCTGGGCAGGAAGGGGGTATAAGTGCCCAGTAAGAAAGTGGTTAAGAAAAAAAATAATAGTAAAACACTATAGATAAATTACACACACACACTGAGGTGCAGATATCACTCGTGACGTGGATACTGTGGAGTTAGCACAGTGTATACTGGAGTGCAGATCTCACTGATGACATTGATTCTGGACTGTGAGCTGTATGCACTGGACTACGGATCTGATTGTTTACATGGATACTAGGGAATGAGCTGCATGTTCTGGAATGCAGATCTCATTAATGACATGGATACTGGGGAGTAATGTGTGTGTATCCTGGAGTGTGACTCTCACCATTTACCTGGATACTGGGGATTGAGATATGTTCTGGACTGAGAATAGTTTGTTTGTTACACATAGTTTAGTTGTCCTTTACCTGCTGTTTATTACTGCATCGTCACTAGGGTTGCACCGATACTAGTATCAGTGCTGATACCGAGCATTTGCCCCAGTACTTATACTCGGGCAAATGCTCCGATGCTTGATCTGATACCTAGGCAGTCAGAGGTGATCGGTGGGGGAATTACCAGCACCAATCTCCCTATATAGATTTCAATAAAGCAGCTGACAGTGGCTTCTCCTCCTCTCCCTTCCGCAGCTTTCAGCTGCTTTATTGTAATCTTTACAGCAGGATCGGTGCTTGTAATGGCCCACACCACCGCACCGATCACCTCTGACTCTCCCCGTATCCTCCACCAGTGCCCCTCTGTGTCCTCCTCCATGCTCCTCCGGTCCCCCTCCATGTGCTCTGCTCCGGTCCCCCTGTTCTTCCTTTTCCGAATAAACACAGTCAGTGATCACTGACTCTGTTCATTCATAACTGAGCATCGTAAATTGTGTCTACGATGCTTCAGTTTATGAATGGAGAGGAGCCTCTGTCTCCTGTATATTAATTTCCAGTGCAGGTGAGGCTGCAGAGAAAGGGACTGGAGAATCTCTATCCTCAGTCCTTTTCCATGTCTCAAAAGGGAGATGTTAAGACCCCTGATATCCCACCAAAACCCCCAACAGGGCTGATGAAAAAATAAAGAATTGTAATAAATATTTAAAAGGTTAAATTGTAAAAATAATAAAAAATAAATTAAAAAACACATTGGCAGCGTCAAAAAAAGAAAGCATTGTTAAAAAAAAAAAAAAAAAAAGTAAAATATAATAATAAAATTAAATTGTGAAAAAAAAAAAGACTGACTGTACAGCTGAATGTAAAAATAAACCAATGCCGGCAATAATAGACAAATAGGTAATAATAGACAAATTGGTAATTTTTTTTTGTTTAAACGTCACAATTAGAAAAGGAAATGGGGTGCCACCCCCCCAACATAAAACTATACCAGACCCTTATCTGAGCATTAAAAAGGGGGGTATGAGCGAGTGGCCCCATATCCTGCCTTCCCCCCCCCCCCCCACGTGAATGAGTATGGGGTACATAGTTAGCCTCACCCATTCACCAAAAAAGTGAGTAAGGACACAACATGAGTTTTGGACAAGTACCCCCCCCCCCCCTTTCCTGGCCTGGCCTTTTTTTGGATCAAATTTGTGTTTAAAATTGACGACATGTGCAATTCCCATAGAAGGCAATAGCTGGGAATTTGCATCTGAACCACACCACAGTGCTCTAAAAATGCACAGGATTCTTTCAATTGGCAGCGAATTTTAGAGGGGCTTTTAAACTAGTCAACAACGGGGGTGGTGGGTCTAGAGGTAGAGAGTCCGCACGGAACAAATTCCGGAGGGTAGTATTGGGGGCATTGGTGATAGGTTGACTAACGCACCTCAACCCGAGCTAAGTACAGTAACAAGTCCCATTTGCAACCTCAGAACACCCAATGAGGAGATAGTAGGCGACCGGTCTAAACTACGTGGCATGTTCACCAACGCTAGGAGTCTGGCGGACAAGATGGGAGAACTAGAGATACTGTTGTACGAGGAGGATTTAGATTTTGTAGGAATTTCAAAGACTTGGTTCAACAGCTCTCAAGATTGGCTGGCAATCATTCAAGGGTATTACCTATATCACAGGGATAGAGGGTAAAAAAAGGGGAAGGGGTATGCCTGTATATCAAAAATGATGTGAATGTGAGAAACAACATCACTAATGGAGCAAGGGAGGAGGTGGAATCCTTATGGGAAGAGCTACACAAGGAGCAAACTAAGGGGAAAGTAATAGTGGGAGTATGCTATAGGCCCCCTAACCAGAAGGAGGATCTGGAGGCCAACCTCCTATCACAATTTGGATTAGCGGCAAGGATGGGAAGTGTCATTATAATGGGGGATTTTAATTATCCAAACATAGACTGGGTGGAATTCATCTAAGGCTCGCCAGTTCCTAAATGTCTTGCAGGACAATTTCATGGGTCAGATGGTAAATGCACCAACTAGGAACAAAGTGTTACTAGACCTACCGATTACCAACAATACAGACCTGATCACGGATGTGGAAATACGGGGCAATTTAGGAAACAGCGATCACAGGTCAATTAGTTTCAGTATAAATCTATATTTAGACTAAACACAAATTAGATTACACAAATAGGAAACATAAGGGAAAACAAAGACACTGAATTTCAAAAGAGCCAACTTCCCTAAACTACGATCTTTGTTAGTAGATACTAAATGGGATCAAATCTTGGGAACAAAGAACACAGAGGAAAAATGCTTTAAGAGCATATTAAATAAGGGTATTAGCCAGTGCATCCCAATGGGAAATAAATTTAAAAAAGCAAATAAAAGTCCTGGGTGGCTAAACTCCAACGTAAGAATGCATATAAAAGCAAAGGAGAAGGCCTTCAAAAAATACAAGGCTGAGGGGTCATCATCAGCATTCCAACTTTACATAGAATGCAACAAGAAACGTAAGGGTGTAAGATAGAACACGAAAGGCACATAGTGGAGGAGAGTAAAAAAAAAAATCCCAAGAAATTCTTTATGTACAAAAATCGTAAGAAAGGGAGGTCAGATCATATTGGTCCCATAAAGAATGATGAAGGGAATCTGGTTACTAAGGATGGAGAGATAGCGAAGGTATTGAATTTATTCTTCTCCTCAGTCTTCACAAGTGAATAGGGGGGCTTCAGTAACCAAAATTGCAATGTTTATCCTCATGACGTTACAGGAAGCACCCTCATGGCTAACAGAGGACAGAATTAGAAATAGGCTTGAAAAACTTAACATTAATAAGTCACCGGGACCAGATGGCTTGCACCTGAGGGTCCTTAACCACTAAGCCACCGCCCACCGTCATATGACGGCTGGACGAGGCTTCTGTTGTTCTGGGCGGGCGTCATATGACGTCCTCGCCCTCCCGAGCCACTAGGGGGCGCGCGCGCGCCGCCGCGTCGTTCGGGACCCGGTGCGTGTGCCCGGCGGCCGCGATGTCCGACGGGCACCCGCGATTGCCGGGTAACAGAGCAGGACTGTGGATCTGTGCATGTAAACACAGATCCACGTCCTGTCAGAGAGGAGAGGAGACCGATGGTGTGTCCCTTGTACATAGGGACACCGATCGGTCACCTCCCCCAGTCAGTCCCCTCCCCCCACAGTTAGAATCACCTCCTTAGGTCATACATTAATCCCTCGATCGCCCCCTAGTGTTAACCCCTTCCCTGCCAGTCACATTTACACAGTAATCAATGCAATTTTATAGCATTGATCGCTGTATAAATGTGAATGGTCCCAAAAATGTGTCAAAAGTGTCCGATGTGTCCGCCGCAATATCGCAGTCACAATAAAAATCGCAGATCGCCGCCATTACTAGTAAAAAATAAATAAATAATAAAAATGCTATAAATCTATCCCCTATTTTGTAGACGCTATAACTTTTGCACAAACCAATTAATATACGCTTATCACGATTTTTTTTTACCAAAAATATGTAGAAGAATACATAATGGCCTAAACTGAGTAAAAAATTTGTTAAAAAAAAAAAAATTGGATATTTATTATAGCAAAAAGTAAAAAATATTGTGTTTTTTCAAAATTGTCCCTCTTCTTTTGTTTATAGCGCAAAAAGTAAAAACCGCAGAGGTGATCAAATACCACCAAAAGAAAGCTCTATTTGTGGGGAAAAAATGATAAAAATGTCATTAGGGTGCAGTGTAACATGACCGCGCAATTGTCATTCAAAGTGCGGCAGCGCTGAAAACTGAAAAATGGCTTGGGCAGGAAGGGGGTGAAAGTGCCCTGTATTGAGGTGGTTAAGGAACACAGTTAAGTAATTGCCAGACCATTGTTCCGAATTTTTATGAACAGTCTACTGACTGGAATGGTACCAGCTGATTGGAGAAAAGCCAATGTAGCACCAATATTTAAAAAAGGGCCAAGATACATCCCTGGGAATTACAGATCAGTTAGCCTAACATCAATTGTATGCAAGCTCTTGGAGGGGATAAGGGACTATATACAAGAGTTTAATAAATTACAACGCTATCATTAGCAGTAATCAGCATGGATTGATTAAGAATCGTTCTTGCCAAACCAATCTATTAACCTTCTATGAGGAGGTGAGCTGCCATCTAGATAAAGGAAGGCCCGTAGACGTGGTGTATCTGGATTTTGCTAAAGCATTTGATACAGTTCCCCAGAAACGTTTACTGTACAAGGAAAGGTCCATTGGCATGGACCATAGGGTGAGTACATGGATTGAAAACTGGCTACAGGGGCGAGTTCAGAGGGTAGTGACAAATGGGGAGTGTTTGGAATGGTCCAGGGTAGAAAGTGGGGTTCCCCAGGGTTCTGTCCTGGGACCAATCCTATTTAATTTATTCATAAACGACCTGGAGGATGGGGTAAAGAGCTCAATCTCTGTATTTGCGGACAATACTAAGCTAAACCCACGCTAGGGCAGCTATTGGCTACTGGCTATGAACTTCCTTATTTTAGTCCGGTGTACGTCATCACGTAAGAATTCGACGGACTTTTGTGTGATCGTGTGTAGGCAAGTCTGTTCGTTAGAAAGTCCGCCGCAAGTCCGTCGAAAGTCCGCCAAAAGTCCGTCGAAAGTCTGTCGGACAGGCTGTCGGACTTTTGTAGCTGAAAAGTCCGACCGTGTGTACGCGGCATAAGAGCGGTAAAGATGTGGAATTCTCTTCCACAGGCATTGTTTTCGGCGGGGAGCATGAATAATTAAAAAAAAAAAAAGATGATTGAGATGATTTGAGCTTTGCTATATTAGACTTTACCAAATATGAGGTGGTCAGATTTATGTCCAATTGTGTTAATTTGCTGCAAAAATGTCCTCCATTGAGTTTAACCTCCCAGAAATTAGACATTCAGGCACCATTCAACTGCCCTCCAGTAGCCCTTACATATTTATTTTATTTCAGGTACTTACATTGTACATTCACATCAGTCCCTACCCTCAAGGAGCTTACAATCTAAGGTCCCTAATGCCGCGTACACACGGTCGGACTTTCCGGCATACTTGGTCCGGCGGAACAGAGTGTGCCGGACAATCCGCGTGTGTGGGCTCCGGCGGACTTTTTCCCAAAAGCCCGCCGGACCTAGATTTGAAACAAGTTTTAAATCTTTCCGTCGGACTCAGTTTCGGGCGGAAAGTCTGCTCGTCTGTGTGCTGGTCCGACGGAAAGCCCGCTCGTGTGTATGCTGGTCCAACGGACCAGATACGACGCGAGGGCAGGGTATTGCATCTCGCGCTCGCTGCAATAGGAAAAACAAATTTTCCTATTGCGGCGAGCGCGGGGCATACCAGGCCCTTAGGTCTGGGATGGATTATAAAGGGAACCCCCCCTACGCCGAAAAAACGGCGTGGGGTCCCCCCTAAAATCCATACCAGACCCCGATCCGAGCACGCAGCCTGGCCGGTCAGGAAAAGGGGTGGGGACGAGCGAGCGCCCCCCCTCCTGAACCGTACCAGGCCGCATGCTCTCAACATGGGGGGTGGGTGCTATAATAAGAGGGCCCCCAGATCCCGGCCCCCCACCCTATGTGAATGAGTATGGGGTACATGGTACCCCTACCCATTCACCCAGGGAAAAAGTGTAAATAAAACACTACACAGGTTTTTAAAATATTTTATTAAACAGCTCCGGGGGGGGGGAATCTTCCTCCGGCTTCGGGGGTCTTCTTCCGGCTTCGGGGGTCCCTCCGGTTCATCTTCTCCCGGCGTCCAGGTTGGTTCTTCTCCGCTCTCTTCTCCCGGTGTTCCAGTTCTTCGGCCGGCTCCTCCGCTGTGTTCAGGTAGCTCTCTTGCCAGCGGAGGTCCGGACTTCTTGTCTTCTGGGCTTCTTGTCTTCTCTTCTCCAGATGTTGACACGACGCTCTCTCCGGCTGGACTGCTCTCTGAGGGCTGCGTTGTGACTTATATAGGCGGAGACCCCGCCCCTTTTGATGTCACAATCTCCGCCTATATAAGTCACAACGCAGCCCTCAGAGAGCAGTCCAGCCGGAGAGAGCGTCGTGTCAACATCTGGAGAAGAGAAGAGAAGACAAGAAGCCCAGAAGACAAGAAGTCCAGACCTCCGCTGGCAAGAGAGCTACCTGAACACAGCGGAGGAGCCGGCCGAAGAACTGGAACACCGGGAGAAGAGAGCGGAGAAGAACCAACCGGACGCCGGGAGAAGATGAACCGGAGGGACCCCCGAAGCCGGAAGAAGACCCCCGAAGCCGGAGGAAGATTCCCCCCCCGGAGCTGTTTAATAAAATATTTTAAAAACCTGTGTAGTGTTTTATTTACACTTTTTCCCTGGGTGAATGGGTAGGGGTACCATGTACCCCATACTCATTCACATAGGGTGGGGGGCCGGGATCTGGGGGCCCTCTTATTATAGGGGGCTCCCGGATTCCGATAAGCCCCCCGCCCGCAGACCCCGACAACCAACGGCCAGGGTTGTCGGGAAGAGGCCCTTGTCCTCAACATGGGGACAAGGTGCTTTGGGGGGGGGCCCCCCAAAGCACCCCCCAAAGCACCCCAAGATTGACATCCTTTTCTAGTCCCGTCGCACCTGAGTCATGTTCAAAATGAATGGACTTGTCCGTGTGTGGGCAAGTCCGTTCATTCTGAAAGTCCGCCGCAACTCCGGCGAAAGCCAGTCGGAAAGACGGGCGGACTTAGCCCGCCGCAAAGTCCGGTCGTGTGTGGGCAAGTCCGTCTGTTTTAAAGTCCGGCGCACCTGGCGGACAAAGTCCCTCAGAAAGTGTGCTGGACCAAGTAGGATAGAAAGACCGACCGTGTGTACGCGGCATTACTCACATTCATACTAGGGCCAATTTAGACAGGATCTAATTAACCTACCAACACGTATTTGGAGTATTGGGAGGAAACCAGAGTACCTGGAGGAAACCCACACAGGCACAGGGAGAACATGGAAACCCCAGGCAGATGGTGTCATGGTTGGGATTCGAACCAGCAACCCTTTTTGGTGCTAAGTGAAAGTGCTATCCACTACACCATTGTGCCGCCCTACATATAAACATGTATGCTAAGCCTTCATGATCATTCCTATTTCCATCCCTCACTCTCCTGACCTCCTCTGATCCCAGATTTTCTCTTTGCTCTGAGTCAGCCTTTTGCCAGATAAGAAGATAGGAGGGCACACAAGCCTGGCTCTGATAGTAGAGTGCAGCACTCATAATGTATATGGGTTGAGATGAAAGGAGTCTGAGGAATGATAATGGACAGAGGAGGAGATGATGGCTCACTTTTATAGCAGCTTTCCAAGTTTTCTCAAAGTGATGGGAGATATATGGATTGTCCTTCCATAAAATATCATGGTATGAATCAGGTTTTATTAGTGTATTAGCACAGACATGCTATACTCACACGTAACAGGGCTGTATATGCATAGCTCCCAGCTATCCCTGATTTGGAACAAAGTCCCTCTTTCCTCCTCTTTATTACTCACTTTGGTCTCATCTATATAATTGTATATAAAATGCACTTTTTAACGTTCAAATCTTTTTTTCTTCTTTTCATCGAATAGTAGTGGTAAAAAGAAAGCACTTGTGGGTTTAAATAATTTTTTTGGACAATTCCCCTTTGGGGGGAGTTTGGGGTGTCCTATGCCTACATACTTTTGCCAACAGGTGTCCCTCATTCCCATCTCTAACAAAACGTTGGGAGCTATGTACACTGCTCAAAAAAATTAAAGGAACACTTTGAAAACACATCAGATCTCAATAGGGGAAAATATTACGCTGGATATCTATGCTGATATGGACTAGGTAATGTGTTAGGAACGAAGGGATGCCACATCTTTTGATGAAATTCAAAATGATCAACCTACAGAGGGACGGAATTAGACACCCCGAAAATACTCATCTTTTCAGACAGTTTTTCACTAGTTTTGTATTTGGCTAGGGTAAGTGTCACTACTGGTAGCATGAGGCGATACCTGGACCCTATAGAGATTGCACAGGCAGTCCAACTCCTCCAGGATGGCACATCAATACGTGCCGATGCCAGAAGGTTTGCTGTGTCTCCCAGCACAGTCTCGAGAGCATGGAGGAGATTCCAGGAGACAGGCAGTTACTCTAGGAGCGCTGGAAAGGGCCGCAGAAGATCCTTAACCCATCAGCAGGACCGGTATCTGCTCCTTTGTGCAAGGAGGAACAGGATAAGCACTGGCAGAGCTCTACAAAATGACCTCCAGCAGGTCACTGGTGTGAATGCCTCTAACCAAACAATCCAAAACAGACTTCATGAGGGCCCGACGTCCTCTAGTGGACCCTGTGCTCACTGCCCAGCACCGCGGATCTCCATTGGCATTTGCCATTGAACACCAGAGTTGGCAGGTCCGCCACTGGCTCCCTTTGCTTTACACAGATGAGAGCAGGCTCACCCTGAGCACGTCACAGATGTGAAAGGGTCTGGAGAAGTCGTGGAGAGCATTATGCTGTCTGTAACATTGTTCAGCATGACCGATTTGGTGGTGGGTCAGTGATGGTCTGGGGCAGCATATCCATGGAGGGACGCACGGACCTCTACGGGCTAGACAATGGCACCCTAGGTATTGGGATGAAATCCTTTGACCCATTGTCAGACCCTACGCTGGTGCAGTGGGTCCTGGGTTCTTCCTGGTCCACGACAATGCCCGGCCTCATATGGCGAGAGTATGCAGCCAGTTGCTGAAGGATGAAGGAATTGATACCCCACGCTCACCTGACCTAAATCCAATAGAACACCTCTGGGACATTATGTTTCGGTCCATCCGACGCTGCCAGGTTGCACCTCAGTCTGTTCAGGAGCTCAGTAATGCCCTGATCCAGATCTGGGAGGAAATACCCCAGGACACCATTTGTTGTCTCATTAGGAGCATGTCCCGACGTTGTCAGGCATGCATACAAGCCCATGGGGGCCATACAAACTACGGAGTACCATTTTGAGTTGCTGCAATGAAATTTCAGCAAAATGGACTAGCCTGCTGCATCATTTGTTCACTTTGATTTTAGGCCCTCTGTAGGTTGAAAATTTTAATTTCCATCAAAAGATGTGGCATACTTTCGTTCCTAATACATTACTCAGTCCATATCAGTGTAGATATCCAGCATGATATTTTTCCCCATTGAGATCTGATGTGTTATTAAAGTGTTCCCTTAAATTTGTTGAGCAGTGTATATGGAAGAGCAACTCCCCAATGTTACATAATCACACAAAAAAAAATTCAGCACTTTGGACTTATCACTTTATTTGTAGACTTTAAAAAGTGTGAAAGATTATCCAACAAAATTCATATTTCCTTTATTGCTAAAAAGAGTTTGTAAATTACAAACTAGTTTCAAAAAAAGGAAAAACACATCCATTTTACAATATGCTATGATGAGTGCGCAAGTACAGGCTATGTGCTACAAAGCATGAAGATGCATTAAAAAGTTAACATGCTTCCATAAACGCATTACAAACACATGCATATTTAAAACACAACAATGTGAATGTCATTCTTCATGTGTTTATTGTGCATACATGGCAAGAGTTTTACTGTATGCTACACACTAGTATTATTATTATTATTATACAGCCCTAAATGAAAAAGTACAGTTACAATATAATTCAATAAAGGAGGGTTAGTAGGGTCCTGATCATGAGAGCCTACAATCTAAGGTAAATGGAGAGACAACTGATACAAAATTGTAGTACCTGTAAGGGAATAGTTGATGGAGAAAGTAAAATTCCAGATGCTAGCTGGAGGTGGGATAGGCTTCCCTAAAGAAGTGAGTTTTCAAGGATCACCTAAAGGTGAACAGAGTAGAAGATAACTGCATGGATTAGGGTAAGGAGTCCTGGAGGAAGGGAGAGGTTCTGGAGACGCACATGAGAGGAGGTGATGAAGAGGCTAGAAAGCAGGAGGTCTTGGCAGCAGCAAAAAGGATGGATTGGGTGAAGATTTGAGATGAGGCTGGTGATGTAGCTGGGGGTAGATTCGTGATAACTTTGTATGCTGTAGTCAGTAACTTTGATTTCTATGCCTTGGATGAGTGGAGACGAGGTGAAAGATTGGCAGAGAGGGGTAGAGGACACAGAGTGGTTGGATAGGTGGATGAGTCTGGCAGTAGTATTTATGATAGACTAATGGGAGATGCCCATGTACAGGTAGGCCAACAAGGAGGGAATTGCAATAGTTGAGGTGAGAAATAACGAGGAAGTAAAGAAGAAGCTTTGTGGTGTCAATTGTTAAGAAAGGAGAGATAAAGATATAGAGATAAAAGGCAACAAGATTTGGATAATGATTACATCTGGAACTGAAAGTATAGGTCCAGGATTAAACCTTACAGTCTGGCCTAAGTGTAGCGGTTCTTTCCACTGCTGTTGATCATGTTGGGTGAAGGGACTTGGGGGGGTTTAAGGGGCTCAGTTTTGGAAAGATCGAGTTTGAGGGAGTGGTGCAACATCCATGCAAATATCTCACTTAGTAAGTTAGTAAAGCATGAGGAAATGAAAAGGGTGAGCAGAGGAGTGGAGAAATAGATTTGGGTATTGTCGGCATAGAGGTATTGGAAACCATGAGGTGGTTATCAACTGACCCATAGAGTAGTTGTAGATAGAGAATAGAAGGGGTTACAGGACAGAGCCTTAAGGGGACTCCTAGGGAAGAAAGAAGAGGAGATGAGCAGTAAGAATTGTAGGTGGCACTGAAGGTGTGCTAAGATAGGAGAAGATCTAGGAAAGAGCAGAGTCTTTGAGGCCGAGGGAGTGGAGTTTCTGGAGGAGAAGTGAGTGGTCAACTGTGTCAAAGGCTGCAAAATGGTCCAAGAATATATCAGTACAGATTAGTGGCCATTGGTTTTGGTAGTTAGTAAGTCCTTGGTGAGTTTTACAAGGGCAGCTTCTGTGGAGTCTTGCAGGCACAAGGCAAATTGAAAGGGGTCGAGAAGGTTGTTAACAGTAAGGTGGTGGCTCACACAGTTGTAGACTAGGGGGTTCTAGAAGTTTGGAGGAACAAGGATAAGGGTCTTAAGTTGTTTGGACAGGAGGAGTTCAGTGAGGATTTTTAGCATGGGGGGGGGGGGGGGGCAGTGCATGTTTTAGAGGGGTGAGAAAGATGGCAAAAAAGACTGAAGATGTGAGTAACAGAACAAAGAATAGAGTCAAAAGATGAGCAGAATAATTGTCATAGAATGGGGCCCTGGGGACAAAAAGGTTAGGTGGGCATCAGACAGAAGAAAAAGTAAATCCTCTGTGGTAACGGGATCAAAGAAGGAAAATATTGAATATGTTGGCGTTCATGGTATGTTAGGTGAGGGGCATATCAGGACAGTGGGGATCTGGTCACAAATTGCATTAATCTTGTTTTTGAGGTGATTGGCAATGAGTGAGTTAGTGGGTGAAGGCATTGGGGGACAAAGTAGAGAGTTAAAGGTAGAAAAGTGTTATCGAAGAATAGATAAGGAGGTGTTGATGAGAGTGATGAAATAGGTCTGTTTTGCAACATGGAGACATGAACTGTATTTGTCGCAAGGCAGATTTATGTTGGTTGAAGTCTTGTAGGGATTAGTTTTACACCACAGAGAGCAAGACTATAGGGTTGATTTACTAAACCAGGAGAGGGCAAAATCTGGTGCAGCTGTCATAGTAGCCAATCAACTTCTGACTTCAGCTTGTTCAATTAAGCTTTCACAAAAAAAAAACCTGAAAGTGGAGTCCAGTTTAAGTAAAGCAGCCCCATATGTCTTTTGAGATTTGTGGTGTCATCTGTTTACCAAGGTTGTAGCAGTCCGGCCTAATTTTGTGGGTGGTGAGGGATGATTATTATTATACAGGATTTATATAGCGCCAACAGTTTGTGCAGCGCTTTACAACATGAGGGCAGACAGTACAGTTACAATACAATTCAATACAGGAGGAATCAGAGGGCTCTGCTTGTTAGAGCTTATAATCTAGAAGAGAGGGTCAAGTGATACCAAAGGTAAAAGGCTGTGGGTAATGAGCGAATGGAGAAAATAAAAGTACAGTTATTAGGCAGGGGCAGAATAGGCTTCTCTGAAGAGGAGGGATTTCAGGGATCATCTAAAAGCAAACAGAGTAGGAGACAGTCGGATAGATTGGGATAGGGAGTTCCAAAGAATGGGAGAGGCTTGGGAAAAGTCCTGGAGGTGAGCATGGGAGGAGGTGACAAGGGAGCTAGAGAGCAGGAGGTCTTGGGAGGAACGAAGAGAGCAATTTGGTTGGTATTTTGAGACTAGGTTAGTGATGTAGATTTTAGCGATGAAAACAGTATCATTAGTAGTAATCACCATGGATTCATGAAGGATCGTTCTAGCCAGACCAATCTATGAACATTCTATGAAGAAGTGAGCTGTCATCTAGATAAAGGAAGGCCTGTAGATGTGGTGTATCTCGATTTTTCAAAGAGATTTGATACAGTTCCCCACAAACGTTTACTTTACTATCCGAGGTCTGTCGGCATGGACCATAGAGTGAGAACCTGGATTGAAAACTGGCTACAGGGGCGGGTCTAAAGGGTGGTGATAAATAGCGAGTACTCGGAATGATCCGGTGTGATAAGTGGGGTCCCCAATGATCTGTCCTGGGACCATTTCTGTTTTATTTATTCATAATTGATATAGGGAATGGGATAAATAGCTCAGTCTCAATATTTGCGGATGATACAAAAGTTAAGCAGGGCCACAACTTCTGCGCAGAATGTGGAAACCTTACAAACCTAAATAAAATAATGGGTTGGGCAACTACATGGCAAATGAGGTTTAAAGTTAAAAAATTTAAAGTAATGCATTTGGGCGCTAAAAGTACGAATGCAAGTTACTCACTGGGGAGAGAACCTCTGGGGAAATCTAAGATGGAAAAGGACCTGGGGGTCCTAGTAGATGATAAGCTCAGCAATGGCATGCAATGCCATCGGAACAGAATATTCCGAACAAAGATAACAACAGCATGCATTGAACGATTCCTGCTGGGAGGGCGTACATGGCCGTCCTCCCATTTCAGTGATTATACCAGGCTGATGCCTGCACCTACAGGCATCAACCCATTTTTGTTCTTTTCAGCCGGCAATTCCCTGCACCGTAAGAACAATCATAGCGACAGTTCAGCCGCTTGATTGTTCTTACAGGCTTTTCAACCCCCCCCCCCCCCCGCCCTTCACTGCTTCTACAGGCTCGCCCATGCGATCGGTAAGCCGGAGAAGGAATCCGCCGGCACCGGATGTAGACCATAGATTTTCGAGGAACAGATGGTTCCCGGTCATCTCTATGACTCTAGGAGGCCCGGGCGCCATGGACTGGCAGTTGTAAATACTGCCATATACTCCGCTGGAAAGCCGAGATCTTTCAGTTTTTTTTTTTTTGATCTCAGGCTTTCCAGCCTGGGAGGAGAGATGTGGGGGGAATTATTGACCCCAGATCTCTCCATAAAGAGGACCTGTCATCCACTATTCCTATTACAAGAGATGTTTACATTCCTTGTAATAGGAATAACAGTCATAAAAAAAAAATCAAAAAAATTTAAAGGAAAGTGTAATAAAAAAAAATTCAAATAAAATAAACAATAAATAAATTAAAAAAATAAAGTGACCCCGTCCCTGCACACAGAAGCGAACACATACGTACGCCGCACCCACATATGTAAACAGCATGTGAGGTAACGTCGCAAATGTTAGAGCGAGAATAATTCTAGCCCAAGACCTCCTCTGTAACCCTAAACAGGTAACCGGTAAAAAAAAAAAAAAAAAAAAAAAGTAAAGCGTTGCCTATGGAGAGTTTTAGATCCCGAGGTTTGGCACCATTCCACAAGCGTGCGCAATTTTAAGCATGACATGTTGGGTATCTATTTACTACTGCGTAACATCATCTTTCACATTATACAAAAATTGAGCTAACTTTAGGGTTTTTTCTTTCTTTCATGAAACTGTTTTTTTTTTCCAAAAAACAAAGCGTTTGAAAAAATGCTGCACAAATACCGTGCGAGATATAAAGTTGCAACGACCGCCATTTTATTCCCTAGGGTCTTTGCAAAAAAAAAAAAAAAAACATATATAATGTTTGGGGGTTCTGAGTAATTTTCTAGCAAAAAAATTGTGATTCTTATATGTAGGAGTGAAGTGCCAGAATTGGCCCGGATGGGAAGTGGTTAAAAAGGGGATCTGGCCTCATCTTGAGTATGCTGTCCAGTTCTGAGCACCAGTCTTCAAGAAGGATGTGCTGGAACTGGAGAGAGCCCAGAGAAGGGGAACAAAGCTAAAAGGGACTAGAGGATCTCAGCTATGGGGAAAGACTACAAGCACTGGACTTATTCTCTCTGGAGAGGAGACGCTTGAGAGGGGATATGATAGTAATGTACAAATACCGTACTGGTGACCTTAATATAGTGAAAAAAACAACTTTTTAGTGAAAGGGAGTTTGAAAAGACATTCGCTGAAATTGTAAGAGAAGCGGTTTAAAGCATTTGTTAACCCCCCCCCCCCAAAAAAATTATTAAAAAAAATTCAGATCCTGTTCCCTTAAAGTATGTCATACAGCACGGTGCTTGTGCCGTGTCATTTGGACCCCCCTATCACCTGAAATACCTGGCTGATCCTGCCTAGCTATGCCTTCCCCTCTGCAAACAGACCACGATAATCATGGCTGCTGAGCCCCTGACATTGTAGTTCGCTTACGTGCCTCCGTCATCTGCAGCCTGCCATCTGTCTCCTGTGTCCTTCTCCCTTCTCCTGCTGCTCCAATATCTTCTATTACATCATCCCATCCTCTCTGCACCATTATAAGAATTTTCCCTGTGCCTGTGTTCTGTAAAAATACTGCACGATTCTACCTGTATGAGCTCCGCTCCCACTGCTCAGCTGATTATTGGCGACTAGGCGTTCTGTCTCTCCTCTCCCCATCTCCTCCCCGGCTGATGTCAGTGGGAAGGCTCGGCCCTGCCCACTGAAGCTATGAGCCGGAGACGGAACAGAGGAGAGGAATTAGCTGAGCGCCCAGAGTGGAGCTCATACAGGTAGAATCGTGCAGTTTTTTTTTTTATACACAACACAGGCACAGGGAAACTTCTTATATTGGTGCAGAGAGGATGGGATGATGTAATAGAAGTGGGTTAACAACAACTTTAACTTTAAACTGGATAGAGGGTTTTTTACTGTCAGAGTGGTAAGGATGTGGAATTCTTTCCACAAGCAGTGGTATCAGCAGGGAGCGTCGATAGTTTTAAAAAAACTATTAGATGGGCACCTTATCGATCACAACATACAGGGATATATGACTTACTACTGACACAAACACACGTGAACTCACACATCACAGGTTGAACCCGGATGGACTGGTGTCTTTTTTCAACCTTACCGACTATGTAACTATGCAGCTCCGAGCAGAGTTGTGAATGGCTTTGTAAGTTGTTGTTGGTAAGTTATTGGATGATGAGAGTGAGCTGTTATGAGAGTGAGCGATAAGGTCAGGGCAGGACAGGGATGAGATATTGTGATAATGGCAGTCTGTTGTAAAGTAGAGAAGAGAAGGTGTGGAGGGTTCTATGAATAGTTAGTTGTTTGCTGGACAGAAAGATAAACAGATCATTGAGAAACTGATAGGGTTTGTGGACAGGGAGAGGAAAAGAGGTGTTTTTTAGAAGTGTCAAGAAGTGCAGAGGTGGAAGAATACAAGGTCAAGGGTGTTGCCATCACAGTAAGTTGAAGTGTGTGTCTGTTGTGTTGGCAGAGGTTAGGTTGGGGGAGCTAATAGGTACCTGTAGTGTTAACATTAATAGGAATGTTAAAGTCACCAAGGATGATAATGGGTATTTCAGAGGCAGAGAATCCATCAAGGAAGCTTGATACCAGTCCTGGAGGCTGATAAGTCAAAATGGAGTTTAATTGGATAAAATCCACACATGATAAAAGTGATCACTGACAAATAAAAAAATGGCAATGTGGGAAGCTTTTTTTATTTGTCAGTGATCACTTTTATCATGTGTGGATATCCAATTAAACTCCATTTTTGATCTACACCATGTGGAGTGCCTTTTTTCCTTCCTCCATGGCTTTACTCCGGATTGTTCCCTTTTGACCATCTCGCTCCAAAACCGAAGGGTGTGCCTGACCGTGGTTCAGCTCCTGTTTATGATGGCTACTCCTTACTGGTGACCGGGACCTAGAGGACATCATTCGTTTGGACATCTCGGGAGACTATCCCCCATGCTCTATCGACGCACTGCTATACGGCATGTGCGTCCTACGGATCTGGTAAGGGTACCCAACTTTTTCATTTGAAGATTTATGTGCCTTGTCATCTGTGGTCGCCTTCTCGTTTGAGTGTCCACTCACCTCATATGGTTTATGGTACCCCACTCTTGGGAGAAGATTTCCACTCACCTTCCATATCACGGACTTTGGTCCCTTGCGGTCCCATATTTCACCATTTGACTTTTTCAATTTAATTTAGCAGGCCATATTATTTGTTTATTACAGGTTTGCTTTATGTATTCACAGGTGTATTTATAACATTATTCACTTATGTTTTAGCGCTGCACTTTTGGTTTGTCTGTGTGCTAGCTGTTTTTGCCACACTTTGTTTCTGTTTTTGTTTCTCTTGGGTTAGCGCAGCATTTTCTATATCTTCATTTCTATATTTGCCTAGGTACACATTGGAGCGATTTGGTATGTGATTTCACATCTCAAATTGCATGCCAAATCGACGGCAATGGCACCGTCCGAATCAGTGCGACGCCGCATTAGCGGCGCTGCACCGATTCCCAAAAGTGGTTTTTGTACTACTTTTAGCGACTTTGAGTGCAATTTCCATTGACATATGTGCAACAACCCACACAGATGTCTCTGAAATTGCCCCCCGAAGTCGGGACTGACATGCGGGAATGAAATCGTGCGAGTTCACCTGAACTCGCACAATTTCATTACCGCTGTCAGTGGGCTTAATCTGCTTTGTACTAACAATTAAAACACAACATACAAACAAAAAAAAGTTATAGGCAAAGAGTTACTAGAGTTCCATGTGCCGCCTTGTGTCCACATAATCTTCCCTCGCCTAGCAGACATGCTGGGCAAGTCAGATTGAGGTCATCCAAGATGAAGTGGCAGGCGGCTTTCATCTCTTCAGTCTGTAAGGGCTCCCTGAAGGGCCCGCTTGTCCTTCGGCTCCACACAAACCCTGCAGCAGGCATACTTGCTCATTTCTAGGCTGGCAGGCTGTGCCCAGTCCATCCCACGCTGGTACCAGGACACTGACACACAGCATGGCCCGGGTTAATTTTGTATCATCTTGGCTGTCACCGTCAATCCAACAAGTTTGTTCCTACAGAAACCCATTACCTAATCTCTGACTGCCACAAAGAATGCCAGCACAGCGCTGTTTTTTTTTTGCATATTTACCTTTTGTATTATAAAAGTGAATTGTAGGATATAAAACTCTGGTGCAGCAAAATGAAAACAAGAAGCTGCTAAAATATTTCTAATGGTCAATGTCCCCATCTCCTCACCCTGTAGTGCAAATGCAGAATGAGGTCCAATATCTTCCTATGGAGATGCAGAGAAAATGGGGTCCCCTATCTCACCATTGGGGGTGCAGACATAGTGTGATATACCATTTCTCTATAGGGGTGCAGAGAAAATGGGATCCACCAACTCCCTATTGAAGTGCAGAGAAAATGGGATTGGCTAGCTTTCCACATAAGAAGGGGGGAACCATATGGAAATTGCTATCTTGCCATGGTACAGGCCACAGAGAAATGTCAATCATTTATTGAAGTGGACCTGTTATCAGATATATATTTTTTTTACCTTAAGTGCACTATGTTCAGTAATGTGTTAGTGTAACACTTATAGGTATTTACTGTATTACCCCTCCTAGAGATCACAGTACCCACCCTGACAATGTCTCCAGAAGGCTGGCGCCATTATTGTTCTGGCACCATTCAGGATCACCATCAACTTCCTGGGCTAAGATTGTGTCATCTCTCAGGCACCATCATATAAATCCTGGTGTTTGCAGTTCCTAGCCATGTTCTCAAATGTTTGACACAGATCAGTCCTTCCTCTCAGGTTGTTGCTAAAGGGTAAAATGTTGAAATCTAACCACTGGGCAGTGGCATATCATCAATGTGTGCAATGTGTACAGTGCACATGTGCCCCAAGGAAGAGGGGCCCGCTGTGCCCAGACACATAATGCACAAATGGAGGAGGTGCCCTGTACCCTTTACACTCCTATGTGCCTTCCTCCCTGCAGCAACGATCCTCTGTGACTCCCTTGCAGCTGCCGGCATCTCCTCCTCTTCCCACCCAGTGGCATTGAGTGCTGCAAGGGAGCCACAGGTGAATTTACCTTTAGATCCCCCACACTACTTCTATCGCCCCACCCCCTCTTGTACTGCACACCCCCCCCTAATCACTAATCCCTGTTGGCGCCCTCCCTGCAGTGCTGCTGATGGGCTTCCTCTCCTCTCTCCTGCCCGCTACAGCTGATGTCAGGATGGAGAGTGCGAGGAAGGGTGTTGGTATGTCATCTTTATCAGCCCGTTCCAGAATAAACACAGTGAGCGATCACTCCTGTGTTTACTATGCTTCAGCTTGTGAATGAATATGAGCCTCTGTACTGAGACTTCTATTCATTCATATGCAGCACATCTGAGGCTGCAGAGAAACAGAATAAGGACTGTATGTCCTCAGTCCCTTTCTGTCTCAAAAAGAGACATCAGTGGTCTGTTTAGACCCTTTATGTTTCAGCCCCCCCCCCCCCCCCCTCCAAAAAAATAAAAATAAAAGCATATTAATAATAACAATGTAAATCAAAGTAAAAAAGAAAAAACAAAATGCCTAGTTTACATGGGGCATAATATAGTGTACACTTGTGCAAGGCCATGTTTACCCACACAGGGATTCAGAGGTGTCCCATGCATCCCTGTTCAGGCAGTCCAATTGGTTTCAACTAGGATGCAGCAGCTGCACACACACAGCTGCTGCTCTTGACTTGACATCTCTGCGGGTGCGGATACATGCCTCTGAACTCACACTGTTTGCGTTCAGGGCTGTGCACCTGCACCCACAGGGATGTCAGATTGGAAGCAGTTACTGTATCCGTGCAGCCGCTGTGTACCAATTGACATGAATAGAACTGCCTGCACAGCGGTGCACAGAACACCTGTGCGCAAACATATCCCTCACATGTGCGTACACTTTAGTACACCTTATGTGATTAAGGTCACTGGAATTTAACAGGAAGTTAGTGCTAATAGTGATTTTAGTATATTTTAAGTGAAAACAGTGATTTAAAAAAAGCGATTTAATAAACATTTGCAAAAATTTTGCAGGACCTAAAATAATCAACCATTGCAGGGACTGTACTGTCACTATGTTCCCCAGTAAAATCCCTCTTGGTCTGTTTGATTTTGCGGAGATTGTACTGAGGGGAATTTACAGATAGGCTGACCTTGGGGGGATTATACTGGGGACAGGTTGACCTTATTGGAAGGGGGAGGGGGATTATATTGATCCTGGGACAGAGAAGTATTATACAAGGGGGACAGACTGACAAGGGGGGATTATATGGGGGGACAGATTGAACCGGGGGGGGGGGGCAAGTCCTCTACTGGGGACAGACTGACAACAAACTGACCTGGGGGATTATACTGGAGGACAGATTGACCTAAGGGAGGGAAGGATTTTTCTGGAAGACAGAGTGACTGAAGGGGGGGGGGGATTGCACAGGGGGACAGACTAATGCGTTTTGGTTTAACCATGCCACTGAAGCCCCTTCCACAAGTAACACAATTTGGCCACACCCACTGTTCACCGCAGCGCGATATACCCTTCCTCCTGCCTGCAACCGACTTATGACATCATCTCAGCCAAGTCAAAGTCAATGACTGGAGCTGAAGGACCTCTTTTTAAAGATTAAAGCTGGAGGTTGCATGCAGACAAAGACTCCCGTGTGGAAAAACTGATTTGATCAGTAAACACATGCTTGTTCCACTTGTACTCCAGCAGGCTGTAGTTATACAGAGTCCTCTGAACTCTGATAACCTATGATAGCAGAGCACTGGCAGAATCTGCTCAGAGGTCTCCCCGAGACTGGGTGCCTGCAGCGTGGCAACAAATTTCCAAAATCCCGGTCCTCAGACCATCGCATCATTAATTGCTGTCTGTACAAATTGAAAACAGACCGTGGACATTTCACAGGATAAAGTGCTATTTTGTTTTGAAAACATTGTGTCTTAGTTTACTATTGGAGATATTCTAATGAAAATATTGGCTGGTCTTTTGGCAAACTATTCCAAACAAAAGACTCCCACATACCATGTGACGGAGATCTGAAGGTCAACAAAATCAAAAAACTCCATACCAGGACTCACACTCTTCATCCCCAGAGAAACGGTGAGAATACAAATAGAAATGTGCTGAAAAATGTCAAAGTACAAACTCATTGTGAGAGCGCAATATCAACATAGCATTGCACAATAACACAACAATAGGATGGAAAAGGAAGCAGTCAGCCCCCCCCCCCCCGATATGTCTTACTCTGTGTGCAAAAGCTTTAAAAGGGAACCCTGATCATATTCTTTGTGTATGCGGGGAAGCCTGACATATAGACATACCAGTGCTCCATACTAACATCCCCACACCAAGCACTTCAGTCCTCCTTCGGCTCCCTCTGCCTGCAATAAAGGGCATCTCCCTTGTATGAACATTTTAAGCTCCACCAGTATGTAGACCTTACCCCTACAGTCACATTTCATCTGGCATATACTTTCTGCCCCTGGCTGCTCTGCTTGCTAAATCCCAGACACTGATATTTTTTATTTTCTGAAAGCTCCAGAACTTGAGCATGATAAACGTAGCCAGCGTGATGTTGCCTGGTTCCAGCTCCTCCCCTTCTCTGAGCCCACTGACCCACCCAACATATTAAAGAACAGAGTCAACAGATTTTGTGGTCTTAACAACTTTCCTAGCGACCCTTTAAATGGGCCTTAGTAACCATGAGGTGGCGCAACTTTTTTATGATGTGACTCCTGTGATTGGCTCTCACAGCAGTCACATGATCGGAAGCCCTCCTGCTTGCTTCTGATCAGAAGCCATAAGAGAGAGCGATCAGCATGTTGGGAGCATGCAGTAAGTGCGCTCTCAGCACACAGTCTCTGGCCACCATGGATGCATATGTGCATTGGCTTGAGATTAAAGCCCACCCTCTTTGGCACTGCACACATGTTACATATTCAGCAAAAGGTTAAGCTAGCTATACACCCATTCGAAAATTACATGTTTTCGAAAAGTTTGTTCAATTTTCTAATGGTCAGTGCTGTGAACCCAAGGACTGTTTTTTGCTGAAGTAGCGAGGAAAATCAAAGGAACAGTATGGCCATTTTTTCTCATTTCGTATCTGTTTGAAAGAACAGATTTGTGTCAGACATAGCGTTTTCTTTGATGGCCAAAAAGTTCAATTTTAGTCCCATCAGACCAGAGCACCTTCCTCCATACATTTTGGAAGTCTCCCATATGATTTTTCGCCAACTCAAAACGTGCCATTTCTTTTTTGCTGAAAGTAATGGCTTTCTTCTGGCCACTCTGCCATAAAGCCCAACTCTATGGAGCGTACGGCTTATTGTTGTCCTATGTACAGATACTCCAGTCTCTGCTGTGGACCTCTGCAGCTCCTCCAGGGTTGCCTTAGGTCTCTGTGCTGCCTCTCTGATTAATGCCCTCCTTGCCCGGTCCGTGAGTTTTGGTGATTCGGCCGTCTCGTGGCAGGTTTGCTGTTGTGCCATATTCTTTCCATTTGGTTATGATAGATTTAATGGTGCTCCTAGAGATCATCAAGGATTTGGATATTTTTTTTATAACCTAACCCTGACTTGTACTTCTCAACAACATTGTCCCTTACTTCTTTGGAGAGTTCCTTGTCTTCATGGCAGTGTTTGGTTAGTGGTGCCTCTTGCTTAGGTGTTGCAGCCCCTGGGGCCTTTCAAAAAGGGTGTGTATCTGTAATGACAGATCATGTGACACTTAGATTGCACACAGGTGGACATCATTTCACTAATTATGTGACTTCTGAAGGTAATTGGATGCACCAGAGCTTTTTACGGGCTTCATAACAAAGGGGTGAATACATACGCACATGCCGATTATCATTTTTTTTTATTTCTGAAAAATAGTTTTATGTATATTTTTTTCTAATTTTACTTCACCAACTTAGACTATTGTGTTCTGATCCATCACATATAATTCAGATTAAAAAAACATTCAACTAAAGGCTGTAATGTAACAAAATAGGTAAAAAGCCAAGGGGGTGAATACTTTTGCAAGGCAATGTATATATATATATATATATATACACACACACACATACACATATACACACACACATACAGTTGTGCTCATAAATTTACATACCCTGGCAGAATTTATGACTCCCCTGTGCAGATTCACGTACCTGTACGTGATTCTGCACTTCCAGGTCTGGGACACGCACGCCGCCGACCAGCTCCAGTCCATTATTGACACGTGATTAAGCACATCTTTATTGTGTCCAACGCGTCTACTTTGCACTTTGTTGGTGTCCTGCGGTGCTACCTTGCGATTTTTCGATAAAAATGTGGAACGAACTGTGATGTGCAGTCACTTCTTTTGTGATTGGACACAGTAGGAGCAAATCAGCAGGTCCAGAGGACTCGATGTCCGCCGGGACCCGCCGATCAGTCGAGAGAGAAACAGAACGGTGGTCTGCCTATTTAAACAAGGCAGATCGCTGTTCTGTGAGAAGGGAAGGTAGTGGATCCTGCGTTTCTGCTAAGCAGGAACACGGATCTCTGCCTTCCCACAGTACAATCACCTCCCCCACAGTTAGCAAGCACTCCCTAGGCACACAGTTAACCCCTTGATCGCCCCTGATGTTAACCCCTTCCCTGCCAGTGTCATTAGTACACTGACAGTGCATATTTTTAGCACTGATCACTATTGGTGTCACTGGTCCCCAAAAAGGGTCAAAAGTATCACTTTGTGTCAGATTTGTCCGCCACAATGTCGCAGTCCCACTAAAAGTCGCTGATCACCACCATTACTAGTAAAAAAAATAAAATACAAATTCCATAAATATATCCCATAGTTTGTAGACGCTATAACTTTTGCGCAAACATACGCTTATTGGGATTTTTTTTTACCAAAAATATGTAGCAGAATACATATTGGCTTAAATTGATTAAGAAATTACATTTTTTTATTGCATATGTTTTATAGCAGAAAGTAAAAAAAATATTGTTTTTTTTTTAATTCTCGGTTCTATTTTGTTTATAGTGCAAAAAATAAAAACCGCAGACGTGATCGAATATCACCAAAAGGCGGCTCTGTTTTTGGGAGAAAAAAAGGACATCATTTTTATTTGGGTACAGCGCCACACGGCCACGCAATTGTCAGTTAAAATAACGCAGTGCCGTAGAGCAAAAAATGGCCTGGTCATGAAGGGAGGTTAAAACTTTCCAGAGCTGAAGTGGTTAAGATAAAAAGCCTTCTGTGTGCAGCAGCCCCTATTAGCCCCCCATACTTACCTGAGCCCCATCTCGATTCAGCTGAATCTATGCAAAAGTTAGGTATGCAATCTAATATAAGACAAGTGCAGTACTGTCCAGTAGTAGTTCTGACAGTAAAGTATCTTGGAAGAATATAATAAAAAAAATATAGTTGCAAGTCATGCCTTCTCTCTAATACCAGCTCTATGCAAGAAAAACCAATAACACAGGCAGAAACAGTTTTTTTCTATATATACCAATAAAGTAGATGTAAACGGCAACTAGATAACATTATGTTTGCTCTGTGCACAGTGCATCATAAACTATTTTTAAATTTAAAACACATGGTTTATGAACTTTTATTACTCTTTATTACATCTCAGGGCTACTCTTTCCTTGCAACCTCTTTTCATCTATGTGCACTTCAGCAATGGCTGCAGGGCATATCCCAGAGGGGCTTTCCTGATGGTGACAACGGCGGACCATGCCTGTGCGCAGTGTGTTAAAATGGCTGTTTTTAGCTCCCATTGGAAGCCTATGCATCAGGGTGACAACACAGAAAAACAATTGGGAGGCAGAAACAGAGCATTGTCCCCCTATTACAGGAAGTGTCTAAACAAGGACCCTCATGGCAGGATCACCAGGGATGTCAGTAGCAGGTTGGCTTCTAAGGGATTTTAGTATTCAGGTTTACATCTGCTTTAAAGTGACCCCGTTGCCATTTAACTGCTGGATATCTGTGCTATAGCCGAATGACGGCTACAGCGCGGACCTGAATTCCCGGGAGGCCGTCATATGACGGCCTCCCCTGTGCACGTGCCCCGCGCGCGCCCTGCAGGGCGCGCGTGGAGCGCGCTGTGATCACCGAGTCACTGAGACTCGGGTGATCACCGATCCATGTAAGGGGCCGGTCCCGGCCCCTTACCATGTGATCAGCTGTCAGCCAATGACAGCTGATCACATGATCAAAACAAAAGCTCTGTGATCGTTTTTTCTTTTTTCTCCTCGCGCTGACAGTGCGAGGAGAAAAAAAAGCCGATCACCGGCTCACCAGCAAGGGACATCGGTCCCGAAGAGGGGGAGGCAATAATGCCTCATACGTGCCTCAATTGTGCCACCAGTACCCCCTGCCAGTGCCACCTGACATTGCCACATCACAGTCCCCACCAGTGCCACGTATCAATGCCCCTAAGTGCCACCTATCAATGCCTACAAGTGCCACCTATCAATGCCCACCATTGCCACCTAACAATGCCCACCAGTGGTGCCAATCAGTGCCACCTAGCAGTGTACAAGATCAGTGCCCATTATTGCCACCAATCAGTGCCCATCACTGCCACCTATCAGTGCCCATTGGTGCCGCCTCATCAGCGTACATCAATGAAGGAGAAAAATTACCCTTTTTAAAATTTTATAACAAAATATAAAAAAAAAAAAATTTTTTTTTTTAAAAATCGGTCTTTTTAAATTTTTTTAACAAAAAATAAAAACCACAGAGGTGATCAAATACCACCAAAAGAAAGCTCTATTTGTGGGGAAAAAATGATAAAAATGTCATTTGGGTACAGTGTTGCATGACCGCGCAATTGTCATTCAAAGTGCGTCAGCGCTGAAAGCTGAAAATTGGTCTGGATAGGAGGGGGTTTAAGTGCCCTGTAAGCAAGTGGTTAAGAATGACTTTATGTGAAAAAGTGACTTTCCCAAAGTGTGTCAGATGCATAGATTCAACCGAAGGCCACTTGAACGGAGCAAAGATCAAAGTAGTGGGTGGTGGGAGAGGTGAGGCCAGAGGGTGGTAAAATAGGCAGGTGAGCAGAGGTTTTATGGCACCCTGACTGCCCACCAAAAGAATGTACATATGCAAAAGCAAAAAATAAACCCCCTGTCATGTTCATCAAGCAGTATCCTTGCCGAACATGACCAATTAAAGTGAATGGGGCTGTACCACAACTGCGAGGAATGCAAGGCAATTTCAACCTTTTTAGGGTTAAACAGACGGAGAGGACGCTACATATCACCTCCACCGCTTGTCCACTACTCTCCAAAAAGCTATCCACCACAAATCGACTTTTAGAGGAGAGGCAAGGGCTGCCACTCATCTGAAGGAGACCTAAAAGGTCTTCATTTTCTGGGATTTTTGAGGGCTAGTTCACACATGAGGTTGGGGATCAGTAAAACTCTGCAGTTAAGGCACAATTTTACCGCCCCCTAACCGCTACCCCCTTTAGCTGCAGAGTCAGCGGTTGGGGGTGTACACATGCTGGGGCCACGATGCTGAGACCCCCTGCTCCTTTCAGCGGGCTTAGCGCCTGCCAAACACAACCCATTCAAATGAATGGGACCACTGTGCAAGCGCCCCGCAAGCGCATGCATATGTGGAAAGCTAGTGCAGGTTTCAAGATGTGAATTAAGCAGGCAGTGAGGAGGCAATATAACATCTCCTCACTGCCTGTCAAATGCTCTATGAAGAGCGATCCAAATGCAAATCCCTCAGAGAGCAAAGCACATGTGAACGAGCCCTTAAAAGTTTAGTAACATTTTATTACCTTGTAGCTATTATTATACAGGATTTATATTGTGCCAACAGTTTACACAGCACTTTACAATATAAAATGGAGGCAATACAGTTACAATACAATAAAATACAAGGAGGGTGAACAGAGCCCTGAGCTTACACTCTAATAGGGTGGGGCAAGTGGTGCAAAAGGTTTTAACTGTGGGGAATGAGCTGATGGAATTGACAGGAGATTAGTTGGAGGCAAGATGGGCTTTCCTATAGAGATGAGTTTTTAGGGATCGCCTGAAGGCAGCCAGAGTAGGAGATAACCAGACAGATTGAGGTAGAGGGTTCCAGAGGATGGGAGAGGCTCTGCAGAAGTCCTGGAGACGAGCATGGGAGGAGGAGACAAGGGAGCGTGAGAGCAGGAGGTCTTGAGAGGAGCAGAGAGGACAGTTTGGGTGATATTTGGAGATAAGATTGGTGATGTAGCTCGGCGCAGAGTTGTGAATGGCTTTATACGTTGTGGTTAGTATTTTGAATTTAATTCACTGGGCAATTGGGAGTCAGTGTAGGGATTGGCGGAGAGGGGTGGCAGATACTAAGTGGTTGGTAAGGTAGAGGAGTCTAGGAGGAGCATTCATAATAGACTAATGAGGGGATAGCCTATGGAGAGGTAGGCCTATGAGGAGGGAGTTGAAATAGTCAAGGCGAGAGATAAGAGAGTGAATGAGTAGTTTGGTGGTTCCATTAGTTAAAAAGGAGGAAATTTTAGAGATGTTACAGAGGTGAAGTCTACAAGCTTTTGACAATGATTGGATTTGGGACTGAAAGGACAGGTCAGAGTCTAGGATTACACTTAGTACCCTGGTGTGAAGGGAGGGATTGATAGTTACATTATTGATTTTGATGGAAAAGTCATGGAGGGGGGGAACGGCCGGGGGCAATATCATCAGCTCGGTTTTAGAGAGACTTTGTGGTGCAACAACCATACTGATATGTCAGTAATGAGAGAGGAGACTCAGGGAGTGAGGTGAGGAGTAGAGAGAGAGAGAGAGAGAGAGAGAGATGTGGGTGTCAGAGATTAAATATGTTACATTAATTTTTCTAGCAAATGTGCAGTTTTCCTTCAAGGTACACTGGAATGGACTTTAGAACAGTTTCAGGGCTTTCTGTTTTCAGTGGTAACAAAGTGTGAGTTTGGCAAAGCAACCTGACCCGCTGTGCCACATTCCCCACAGGGAACCCTATGGCACTTAGGTAGGGTGACCTTGAAGCACCTTATGCAGGACCAGCTCCAGATCCCATTAGTAGATAATAAAGAGCACTGGCATCGAACGGGGTCCAGCCTTTATGAATTCCCATGCTGCCCCTCTGATCGCATGCACAGCAGTCATGCCAAGGTGTTCTCATTTTGGAACAGTCTTCTCCTCAGCACAATAGTTCATGGCACAGCACTGCTGTAGCCGGGGAGGGGGCAGGCAGCTGCTGTCTCTTGTAGATGTGGGAAAGTGGCAATTAGTTACGGATAATTGAGCTGGGATAACAGGCAGCAGCATAGCCCGCTCTCTCTAATCAGTCAACCAGATATACTTCATGATGAAGGAACAGATCACGCCTGGACCTCTCCAGAGCTGACTGCAACCTGACATCCCCGAGAACCAAATTGGACTGATCTCTGGCCAGCTGTTCCCAAATCTCTCACTTGACAGTAACTCTGGGCCACAAGAGAAATCTGTCAGATAACTTCCAAGAAATATTGCAAACATCAAAGGGCTTATTCATTTTACCTTTAATCAAACTTTACTGTATCCTTTCCGAAAACAGATTCAGCAGGATTTTCACAGGGTTTCACAGCTGCAGCTTTGTAACATGATCATAGCTTCCAATTGTTCCTCATTTGAAGGGACGGTCTTACATTTGGATCTAAATCACTCTGTTCCTCTTTCCTTCTCAGTTGTCACTCCTTTTTTCACTGATGTATGGACTATCAAAAGCGTTATATGCATAGGCGTTCGCATGGGGTGTACCTGGGCACAACCTGATCACCTCATGTGGCACTGATTCCCCCTGCTGTAACAGTACCGATCACTCTCTGTGTTCATTCTTACCTGAAGCATAGTAAACAGTGTTTACTGTGCTTCAGTTTGTGAATGAACAGGAGGTTGCTCAACACAGTAAACTTCCCATTCAATCACTGTCCAGTGCAGCTGAGACTGCAGAGAAAGGGAATGAGGAATTCAGTCCCTTTCTATGGCTCAAAAGTAAGACATCAGGGGTCTGTTTTTTTTTGTTTTCAAAAGGCTTTTATTTGGTAACAAAAAGGAAACAAATGTAAAACAAGACAGTCAGAACAATAAGCGTAGAGGATTCAGGCAACAGATATTGTTCACATAAGTTAGATACAGAAATATACCATAATGTCGGACATGCCTATTAAAACAATTGACGGGGTCTGAAAGTCTAAACTTAACCAAGTAAATGAAAAACAGCAAGAAACAAAAAGGAGAAAAAACAAAACAAAATCCTAATACAAATAATATTAAAAAAAAAATAAAACGGTCAGACTTGGAGTCTAAATAAAAACCAAGGATTCCATTTAGCATCATAATGAGGAATAGTGTCGTGTAAGGTATGATAAATCTTGTCAGCCAGCATCATGTGATCAATTCTTGCGACTACTTATGTAAATTGGACAGAGGGTGACTTCCAATGTAGAGCAATCGCCCATTGCATAGCTACACAGATAGAGTGAATTTGTTTAACCAACGGTTTGGGAGAGTCTGGAGGGGACTGGAACAAAAGGCAGTGTTGGCAGGAAATACCAAGAGGCTTACCCCCCAATTTATCTATCAACTTCAAAATCTCCCTCCAAGTGGGCTGTAATTTATCGCATTCCCAAAAGGTATGGAGAAAGGAACCTTGTTTGAGGCAACCCCTAAAGCATAGGTGGGAGGATTGTGGGTAGATCTTGTGAATGCGCATTGGGGTGTAATACCAGCGAGTTATCAATTTGATAGTGGTTTCACGTATCATTATGGCTTTAGTACACTTGCGCAAATTTTGCCATCCGTTTAACCAGTCTATGTCATTGTCTTCAAGACCTAGTTCTAGTTCCCACTGAGATCTATACTTTAAGGCTGAGTTTTCTGTGGTAGCTTCTAAGTAGTTGTAGACCAATGAGATAAGACCCATTTGACGAGGTGATGTGTGGCAAAGGTCCTCAAATAGAGTCGTAGAGTTCGAAATAGGGCCAGGATAGTGCTGTTGGAAGAAGTGTCGTATTTGTAAAAAGTGATAAAATTCACTGGCTGGAAAGTGATAGGTTGTTTGTAAATGAGAAAACAAGATGAATTTCGAGTTTAAAAGAAATTTATGTAACGTAGTTAACTTTAAATCAATCCAAAGTTGGAAGGAAGAGGGTCTATCATAGGCCGAAGGGAATCTAGAGTCTCCTAGAAATGAGGCACCTAGAGGAGTTAAGGATATGAGTTTATATGTCTTTTTGTATAGGTCCCAGAGTTGAAGGCCTGCATGAGTATTCAAATTCTTAGAACCCAATTCCGTTCCAACCGGATTGTTAGACCACATAAGGCCTGGGAGAAATTGGGGAGCGATGGACTCACTTTCAAATTGAACCCAGGGGACTCTGGAGTTGGTAATGTTCCATTGGACTTGTTGTGTGTATCTACTGGCTAGGTAGTAAAACCATATCTGAGGGACACCCAAGCCACCCCTTTTAGAGGAGCGGTACAAAACTTCCTTGGTAAATCGTGGGGGTTTATCTTGCCAAATAAATCTATTAAATAATGTCTGGATAGTATGTAGGTAGGTTTTAGAAAGTTTAAGAGGAAGGGATCTAAAAAGGTACAGTAGTTTAGGGAGGATTGTCATCTTAAGTGCAGTGATTCTACCAAGAAATGAAATGTGTAGGTGTGACCATAGTTTGAGGATACCTTCCAATTTAGAAATCATCGGTGGGAAATTGACCTCAAAGAATTTGCAGAAATCCCTGGTCAGGTTAATTCCTAGGTAGAAGAGGTGCGATTCGGCCCAAATAAAAGAATAGGCTGATTTGAGGTGGTGTAAGTCCCCAGGTGTAAAACCTACCGGGAGTGCTATTGATTTTGCCATATTTATGGATAGGCCTGTGATCTCTGCAAACTTCGATAGGGTCTGAAATAAGTTCGGTAAAGAAATTAGGGGATTAGTGGGAAACATCAAGACGTCGTCTGCATACATTCCCAAATTTGTACACCGGGTGGCCCTTTGAATAACCCGAGATATCTGGGCTTTGGAGTATAGCTATGGCAAGGGGTTCGAGAGCTAAGGCGAAGATTAAAGGTGACAGAGGGCATCCTTGTCTTGTGCCCTTGCCCAGGCTAAAAAATGCAGAGCTACAGCCTGGGAGTCTAATCCTCGTCTTAGTTTTACGATAAAGGGCAAGGAATGCTTGTAGGAATGCTCCCTGGAAGCCCATACGTTGTAGGAGTGATGTGATATAAGTCGATGAGACACTATCAAATGCCTTTTGTATGTCTAGGCTGAGCATAAGGAGCTTCCGCGAAAACAGGTTGGCATCTTTTTTTATATTTGTCGCAAGGCGAATGTTGTCAGTAAAAAGTCTATGGGGGGAGGGCGTGACCGGAAGCCGACCCTGATGGCAGCCTAATCCCTCAGCTCTCTCAGCCCACAGCGAAAACGGCGTATTTTGGGTGACTTTGACCGCAAATACATGGGCAAATCCAGGACCACCAGATCCTCCAAGCCTAGAGGATCGTCCCTGCCACCTCCAGGGGCTTCCACGGACCTCCGTTCCTACTTCACACAGCCCAGAATGTCCCAGGGAGACGAGGCCAATATGGCGCCGGACACTCCAGCCCGCACATCAAGGAGTCCCGCCCAGTCCCCACGATCGGACCATCCTGAGCAGCAGCTCTTGGAGGGACTTCAGCAGACCAGAGAGTACCCCCGGGCATCCATCACGGACATGGGAACGGTGAGTCCCCACCGCCAACCACACTCCCCCACTGAACAGACTCGGTCCGCCATGCCGCCCGCCTCCCCCCCGCACTACACTCAGTGCTCGGCGGCGTTCCCGCGACTCCTGAGAACGGCTCCGGAGCCGCTCTCTCAGACCCCAGAGACAGTCTTCACTGATTCCTCAGACATCTCCCAGGACTTCCCCCCTCTGCCAACTCCTGCAGGTCTGCAGGCCGGCTTACACCGATCCCCTGATGACCCCAATGAGAGATCATGGGCAGTGGATGCCGCATCCCCACCTCCCAAATCGCAAAGAATGTCTCGCTCCAGAGACCTTAGTGCACCCAGGCGGCCATCCCCCTCAATACCATCCTACGCACAGAAAGCAAGTGCCCCTCTCCCCCACCCAGCAGAGGACTCTAGTTCTAGACCCCCAATGCAGCAGCAACAGAGAGGGGCATACATAGACCCATGGGACCCCCCAGCAACTGGAGTGCAAATCAACCATGCAGCAGGTGCTTTAATCCTACACTCCCCACCACGTGTATCATCCCCCCCTCGCCACTACTGCAGCCCTGCAAGAGACTCATATGTACCCCCACATATGCCTCAACCATGGCATACATATCTGCAAGCCATGCCTACAAAAGAGGATTTCAGACAACTAATTGAGGATGTGAAATCCACATGTCGCACGGAAATTCAAGTACTCCAAACAGGCCTTAAACATCTGACAGACAGAATGGAAATGGCCGAAGAAGAAATACAAGAAACGAAACTAGCGGTCCATAGAACACAGCTACAGGGAGCAGACCACAGAGCAATGCTAAGAGATATGCAGAGACACATAGAAGACCTGGACAACAGGGGGCGCCGTAACAATATATGGGTGAGAGGCATCCCGGAACCAGAAAACGCAGAGGACCTGCAGACCACTTTGCAATCCATTTTCAACAATCTCATTGGGGAACCCCCCTCCAAACACATAGATATGGACAGAGCCCATCGGGCACTCAGACCCAAGGGAGCCACCCCTAAACCCAGAGATGTTATCTGCAGAATCAGCTCATATCCCCTCAAAGAGGAAATCATGAGACAAGCACGTCTGGCACGCAAAATAACTTATATGGAAGCTCAGATTCAAATCTACCCGGATCTGTCCTGGATAACACTGCAAAAACGGAGGCTTCTTCAACCTCTACTACAGCAACTACAGAAAGAAGCCATTATCTACAGATGGGGCTTTCCTTTTAGCCTCACAGCGAAACATCAGGGTAAATCCGCTGTCCTACGATACCCAGAAGACCTTCGTACATTCTGCGACATTCTTGAAATACCAATCCCACAACTACCAGAATGGGACATAGTTGCTACACCCCCACCGCCACCTGCAACCTGGCAAAAGATCCCAGCTCCTAACCGACCTAGACATCCAGACTCCCAACGCAAGTCCGCAAAGTACAAGGATCGCAGATCCACTACTACCACAACAACAAACAACACGGGGACTTAAGCATTTAGGCTCAGCGAATAGAACGGTCCTACCAATACCCTGTTTGAAAAGATCCTGGACTGTCCCATTTGAATAATCCCTAACGCCCAACCTTAGTTAACCAGTGAGGGCTAAACTCAGACGAGCTTTGAGTAGATCGGCATAGAAGCCATCGATTATCACCCCCCTCCCCTTATTTTTTGTTCCCACTTATTTCAATTTTATTTCAGCTAGTTACTGGCACACAGTATTAGACTGTGTGCGGTTTGGAAAATATTGTTGACGGGATGCGGGCTCCTGGGTGGACCTCTTCAACCGCCCCAACGGGGGTGGGGGGGGGAGGCTCACGCGGAGGTCCGCTCTAGTCTAGGCCTGTTGGCCTATCAAAGATGTTTGACGAGGTTGATGTTCTCTTATTTTTGTGTATTAACTGTTCGCCTCTTCTCTCCCCAGTCTTCTCTCTTCCTCTCTCTTTCTAACCACCTTCTTTGGTACATGACCAAGTCCATGAAATTTCCTGGTCTCCTCCCGGAGAGTGCATTTCCTGACCCTGGGATCTCGAACCATGACAAGCCGCCACTAGGTAAGCGTACACCTGCACACACTGAACCGCCACCATGACTAAGGTACTTTCACTAAACGTACACGGATTGAACTCCAATAGGAAAAGACATCTGGCACTGAGGGAGTTTAGACAATCAGGAGCTGATATTATTATGGTCCAGGAGACCCATTTTGACAGGGAAGGCTCATTCGCGTTTGCATCCAAATATTACCCCCAGATATATATAGCTTCGGGTAGTCGTAAAAAAGCTGGAGTGGCCATACTTTTCAAGAAGGGAACTCCCTTCACATGCGTGTCTCAATACTGTGACCCTAACGGCCACTTCATAATTTTGAGAGGAACGTGGCAAACACAAGAAATAACGCTATGTGCACTATATACCCCTAATACTAAACAACATAGCTTTCTATCCAAGGTAATATCCCGAATATTTAGGTCTACTCCTGAGGTGCTTGTTTTGGGAGGTGACTTTAATCTTGTACAGTCACCCACGGCGGACCGCCAGACGTTAGCCCCTCACGCTCCAACGCCTAGGGTCCACAGAGACTCGAGACTATTCAGACAAATCACCAGACGATATGCGCTCTTTGATGCGTGGAGGGCTCTATGTCCTGGAGGCCGACAATACACATTTTACTCAGCTCCCCACTGTACACATACACGCATAGATTACTTTTTCCTTAATAATTTTACTTTAAAACTGACACGTAAAGCGCAAATACGACCTATCTCTTGGTCAGACCATGCCCCTATTTTACTAACGCTAGACCTAGGCACCCCCGTCCGCAGACCCTACAACTGGAGACTAAATACATTCCTTCTCCAACACCAACCGGCCCTAGACGAACTAAACTCTACACTTAAACTTTATTTCCTAGAAAATTCCAATCAGGAAGTGTCACTCCCTACTCTTTGGGAAGCCCACAAGGCGGTTCTTAGGGGTAAATGTATAGCGATCTCCTCAAAACTTAAAAAAGACGCATCAGCTGCCAAAATAGAAGCAGAGAGCCAACTTAAAACACTTGAACATAGGCTCCAGACCAGCCCCACGATAGAAAATCTAAGGAAAATAATTAAACTTCGTGCCACTCTTCGTGATCTAGCTATGGGACAAGTGGAAAAAGCCCTAACCAGGTTGAAACAATTGTTTTATGACAAGGGGAATAAAGCACACTCTCTGTTGGCTAACAAATTGAGGGAGAGATCCCATATGCAAACCCCAAATCAGATTAAAAACAAATTAGGTCAGTTACTATCACACCCTGAAGAAATTGCAAACACATTTGCGGACTTTTATAAAGACCTCTACAACAGCCCGGACATACCTAGCTATCCTCCCTCTTCTGACCTGTCCCACTCGATGAAACAATACCTAGAACAGAGTGGAATTCCCCATATACAATCATCAGATCTACTAACACTTAATGCACAGATCACTGATGAGGAAATAGAACTCACTATTAAATCCCTACCGTCCCATAAAGCTCCGGGCCCAGATGGGTTCCCATACGAATACTATAAAGCATTTCTCCCTCTTATACTACCCCATCTTCGTAAACTGTTTAATGCTTTCCTCCAGGACACTCAAATTCCCTTAGAAATGCAGAAATCCTTCATCTCCCTGATTCCCAAAGCAGATAAAGACCCCTCCATTTGTGCAAATTATAGGCCTATTGCACTGTTGAATTCTGATTTGAAAATCTTCACCAAACTTCTGTCTAATCGCCTGAATGCGATCCTGCCATCATTGATCCATAAGGATCAGGTAGGGTTTGTCCCAATGCGACAAGCAAGCGATAACACTAGAAAAGTAATAGATTTGGTGGAGGTGGCGAGCAGGGACGGCGCCCCCTCTATGTTGCTCAGCTTAGACGCTGAAAAAGCTTTTGATCGGCTGGGGTGGCCGTTCCTGTTCGCCACGTTGAGCCACATGGGCTTCCGGGGCCCCTTCTTGCGGGCAATACAACACTTATATTCAAACCCTTCCTCACAGGTCAGAACCCCTTTTGCACTCTCAACAACATTTTCAGTCTCGAACGGTACAAGACAGGGGTGCCCGCTGTCGCCCCTGTTGTTTGCACTATGTGTAGAACCCCTAGCGGCTTCCATCAGGAATAATCTAAACATACGAGGAGTCATGGTCAGAGATAGAGAGTTTAAGATTTCCCTCTTTGCGGATGACATAATTCTCACCCTGACCCAACCCCACATCTCCCTCCCAAATTTACACGCTGAGCTGGACCAATTTCGAGCCATCTCGGGATATAAAATTAATGCCTCAAAGTCAGAAGCTCTGCCCATTAACATCCCGGACGCTGACATCACACTCTTAAAATCTAACTATAATTACAAATGGAAAACAACTGCCCTGAAATACCTAGGGATTTATATCACCCCTAAATTTAATACCCTGTACCAAGAAAACTTTCCCCCTCTTTTTGGCACCATTAGATCCCTATTAAATCAATGGAAAAAACACCATATATCCCTACTAGGACGAATTGCATCTATTAAAATGACTATTCTCCCGAAGCTACTGTACCTTTTCCAAACACTCCCTATACCTATACCACTTAAGCAATTGAAAAAGCTCCAATCAGACTTACTTCACTTCGTTTGGAACTATAAAAAGCACAGGATCTCCAAAACAGTGTTGATGGCATCACGCAGTGAGGGGGGTTTAGCCTTCCCCAATATCGTTAAATACTACCAAGCCACACAGCTGAGAGCGCTGGCATCATGGTTTACTCAAAAATCATATAATAAGTGGACAGAGATCGAGAAATTATGGCTAGCCCCGATACACCCGAACAACTTATTATGGAATGCAAACGCGGAAGTAGCTCCAGAACGCCTTCTGGGTCCCATGTCCATGTTAAAGAGGATTTGGCGCAAATTAGCCCAACCTCACAAATTAACCTCAGAAAAATCGACCCTGACATCTTTTGTCTGCAACCCCAAGGTGCCAGATAGCCTCACGCATCAGATGTTATACCCTTGGTCCTCTAGGAACCTGTTCCACTTTGGAAACATAATAGATCCCAGAACTCGTAGGCTCCTATCTTTTTCGGACCTGCAGGCCAAGCACAAACTCCCAAAACAAGCTTTTTACGGATACCTACAAATACGACATTACGCACTAACTATAGCCCCAAATCTACAATTTTCACCTCCATCCCCGTTTGAAACTACCATCATGGCAGGTAGCTCACAGAAAGGGCTAATATCAGAAATATACAAGATTTTGAATACCATCGATCTGGAAGAGCAGGGTAAACACCATTACATGCTCAGATGGGAGAAGATCCTTGGGGAAGAACTTCCATTAGCGCAGTGGCAGGCAATATGGAATCAGACAGCGAAGAGTTCAATGTGTACACTATATAAGGAAAACTCATATAAGATTCTCTACTTCTGGTACATGACCCCAGATGTACTTCATACAATTTTCCCAGATAGCTCAGATAAATGCTGGCGATGTCAGGACGCTAAAGGCACTCTCATACATATATATTGGACCTGTCCAATACTAGCTCAGTACTGGGAGATGGTTCGCCATCTCCTCTCTCGCCTCTTAGAAGTAGAGGTCCAAGCGACTCCAAAATTCTTTCTATTAGGTCTATCACCACTAAAAATTTGCAGACCATATAAGAAATTAGTAAGACATATACTCACAGCAGCACGCTGTCTTATAGCCTTAAACTGGAAACGTACCTCTCCACCCTCAGCTGAAGATCTTTACTCTAGAATTAAAGATATAGAGCTGATGGAGAAAATGACAGCTAGAATTCAGGACAAGCTGGAGGCGCATAACAGGGTCTGGGAGCTGTGGCACCTCCGGGAGGACCCACCATGACCAGGTAACAACGCCAATTAGAAGGCTTATTTTCTTCTTTCCCTTCTTTCCTTTCTTTCCTCCTATCCTATTCAGTAACTGAATGAGCGTTTATATAAGCATACCTGTATTACCATAGGAACCAACATTAGACAAGCCATGGAAAAAAAAAAAAAAAAAAAAAACACATGTGTAATACCACAAATGGATATACTGTACAATGTTTGTGAATGTCCATGTTCCTCTATATTGTATTACTATAACCTTCAATAAAAAAATTTGATATTTGAAAAAAAAAAAAAAAAAAGTCTATGGGGTATGAAACCTGACTGGTAGGGGGAAATAAGTGAGGGAATAACATTTGCTAGTCTATCAGCCATGATCCTGCTAAAAATTTTCAAATCGTTATTAATGACCGAGATAGGTCTGTAATTTTGGGGCAGGGTATGGTTTTTAATCGGTTTTGGTATCAAGGACATATTGGCTAATAACATCTCTTCAGGGAAACTACCACCTTGCAGTACCCAGTTAAATAAATGAACTAATCTGATAGTAAGGAGGGCGGAAAATTTCTTGTAGTATAGAGAGGAAAATCCATCAGGACCAGGGGCTGATCCTGATTTTAAAGATTTTATTACGTTCAAGACCTCTGTAGGCGTGATGGGTGCATTCAGTTTTTCTAGTTGTGTGGGGGTAAGGCTCGGTATGGGAATATTCTGAAACCAAGCTTCGTCAGATGGAGAGGGTTTTAGTTGGGAAGGTGCCAGAAGGGAAGAGTAAAATTGCTCAAAAATTTGAAGGACCTCCTGGGGATGGGAGGTAGTATGCCCAGAGGGGGTCATTAATCTATAAACGTGGGGCGGACGGGTAGAGTGATTCGGTTTTCTAGCGAAGAATGGAAGAGGAACTCTCGTGAAGTAGAAATTTGGCTTTGGACCAGCGAAGAGCCTTTTCCACCCTTTTCGACAAGATGGAATCTAATTCTAATATCTTTTGGTCAATTTTGGTCAATCAATCAATCTGTCTGGTGGATTCTAGATGTAGGGAGTTAGTGTTCTTATAAAGATTATCCAGGTCTTTAGTGAGGGTTAAAATTTTATGTCTGTCAGTTCTGTGTCGAAGCTATGCTAATTAGTTTACCCCTTAAGACCGCTTTATGTGCAGACCAGATCATGGAGGGAGGAGTGTCAGGAATGGCATTGATGTCAAAGTATTCCTCAATAGCTTGTGCTACCTCTGCCTCCACAACCGAATCTGAGAGGAGTGCCTCATTCAACCGCCATGAGTAAGTAGTGGGGGCTAGTCTAATGTACTTAGTGGTGAAAGCAGTTGCATGGTGGTCCGACCAGGTACAGGGATGAATGCAAGCATCCGTGGTGTTAGCAAGAATAATGGGAGTTGCATAGATATAATCCAACCTCGCATAACTATTATGGGGATGGGAGTAAAAAGTATACTCCCTAGTACCAATGTTATGTGCTCTCCAGGAGTCAACCAGTTGATGATCCAGTAGACCACTGGAGAGGGATCGAGGAAAAGATTTAGAGGAGGGAGTCATTGTAGATCTATCTAGGTTAGGGTTGGCCACCATATTAAAATCCCCTCCTATTATCATGTGTGGTGACTGATAAAGGGAAAGGCGGTCAAAGAAAGATTTAAAGAAAGAAGCTTGGGAATCATTGGGAGCATAGATACTAGCAACTGTCAATTCTCTATTATGAATAAGGCCCTTGAAAATCCCGAACCTACTATCCTTGTTTTTATAAACTTGTTTTACCTCCATGGGGAAGGTAGAGTGCAGGAGTATGGCGGCACCCCTGCTTTTCGTTTGGTGCAAATAAAAGCCCTGAGGAAAATTCCTATGGAAAAATTTGGGATGCGAGGAGTGCGCAAAATGTGTCTCTTGTAAGAGGAGAATTTTTGCTCCAAGCTGCTTATAAAAAGCAAAGGCTTTCCTCCTCTTAACTGGGGAGTTAAATCCCTTAACATTATGGGATATGCATTTAATCACTATGGGGATAGTTGTAATATATTATAGAACTATCAAGATTATAGAACTATTTAGTATCAAGGAATTGCCTGTAGCTAGCACCCTGCATTCCAAAGCCAATAAAGGGGGTCGACATACTCATGCACTGAAGAGCAGAAAAGATAAACATATAACGTAGACCAGAATAGCTAACTTAGGCATTGAGTCTGAGAAACACAGCTTCTTCAAGGTCTGGATGCAAAAATGGTAGGGAGGCTGACCAAAACCTAAAAAAAAAAAGAAAAAAAAAGATAGAAAAAAAAAGAGAAAAAAACAAGTCCAGTAACAATGAACAAATCATCATAACCTAAAACTGTATCAGGTAGAAGTAGACCTGACAAAAGAAAACACAACTCACGAGACAACTAGGTCTCAAACCCAGCCGATCGGTGGTTCTGTTCTATGTTGAACAGTGAAAAACGTGCCTGCAGTAATGACAAAACCAAAAATAATAAAATGTGGCTGAATATGAAAATAAAAAATAAAGAAGAAGTCAGGGTCTGCGAGGCTACGGCTGGTTGGGGTGAACATGTCGCGGCTCCAAGGGACAAACATCTGAGCTATTACAAACTGAGGTGCATGTTGTTGCAGCATCTTGGTGATGTCATCAGTGCCGAGAAGATCATCGAAAGGGATCCTCAATTCTATCTCCGACGTCGTATCGAATCCTTCGCCTATCTCTCCTGGTTGGAGGAGTGTGCCAAATAGGTGAGGGTCTGGGAGTAGAAGGAGGCCGGCGAATGATTTCAGGATCAAGAAGGCCCAGTTTCACCAATACTTCCTGACCTTCCAGGAGTGATGTGGCAGAATATGTGGTACCATTGTGGGGAATTACAAGCTTGAAGGGGAAGCCCCATCTGTAGCGAATGTGAGCAGCTTGAAGGGCTGTAGTGACCTCTTTCATTCCCCTTCTCCTATCAAGGGTCGCAGGGGAAATATCCGGGTAAATTTGGATAGTATGGTCGTCCAATGTGATGCGTTGCTGATTGCGAGCAGCTCTGAGGATTTCCTCCTTGATTAGAAAGTCCTTCATGCATAGAACCACGTCCCGAGGAGGTTTATCATCAGGTGGTTTTGGTCTGAGGGCTCTATGTATGCGGTCACAGGTGAATGATCCCGCTTCAGCATCTGGGAGCAGAGATTTGAATAGGCGGATCACTGTGGGAATGAGGTCTGTCACCGATTCCGGGATACCTCGTAGGCGCAAATTATTGCGGCGATTACGGTTGTCGAGGTCTTCTATTTGGGATTGAATCAGTGAGAAGGCAGAGGCCAGGGATTCATGCTCTCTGGAGAGGTCACTGTATGCGAGCGCCAGCTCATCATGCTTAGTTTCCAGCCTTTCTGTCCTGGAGCCTAAGGCCGCGATCTCCTGAGAGAGAGTATGGGAGGTCTTGTGCAGCTCAGTCTGGAACTTGGTAGCAAGCCTGGAGTACATGGCCTCCAGGCTAGTCTCCAGGTCAGTCTTAGTAAGGGAGGCTGTGTACTCATGGCTAGAGTCCAGTGCAGGTGATTGGTCGGGCAAATATCCTGGCGATGAGGAAGGAGACGGAGGTTTATTTCTCCCTGTGGCGCCATTTTGAGACATGCTGCCGAGCTCACGTGTGCGGAGGAGATAGTGAGTCAGGGTGTGCTGAGACGATCCTCTGGGTTTTTTCCTTCTCCCAGGCATGCACCACGTCTGAGGGGCTCGAGGGGTGATAAAATCGATGAGAAGATAGGTGAAAATAGCCCTCTAGAAGCAGTTATTGTCCCAGGCTGGAGCTACACCATCAGACGTCCATCACGCTCGGCGCCCCGCATGCGCCCCATCAGGGGTCTGTTTAGACTTGTGATATTTCACCAACTGGGCTCCCAAAAAATTGTAAAAAAAAAATTACTTCTTATATTATCCTTATACTATCCACTGCCCTACTGGCACAGTCCACTGCTCTACTGACACCATCTTCTGCTCTTATGACAAAGTCCACTGCTCTACCGACTGACACCATCGGCTATCCTACTGACACCAACTACTGCTCTACTGACTGACACCAACCTCTACAATATATATAATATACACACATGCAAGCATGTTTGAGCTCTGGGGTGCACACCCTAATGCAATAGGCTGCTCACACCTATGGTTATACAGCACTAAATATTTAATCCAACCTCTATACCAAGGTTTCTTAGCCAGGGTTCCTACGGAGATCGTTAGAGGTTGTTGCGCAATGAGCAATTTCTTCCTCTTAGATAAGTTCCCTTTGACACCTTTGATCTTTAGCCATCTGTAGAGGGCTTATTCTTCCCAATCACAAGTGTAAGCAGCATTCTTCCCACTGACCATCACAATAAGTTGCAGATATAATGAATTTTAGCAGGGGTTCCCTGAGACCGGAAAGTTATTTCAAGGCTTTCGCTGTGTTGAAAAGGTTGAGAAAGCCTGGTCTATAATATTGAATGTGGTATTTTAAAAATCCATTTATAGGAAAAGTAGTGTTAAAGACACTTGACAGTTTAACCAATCATTGTTTGTGTATGAATTCTTCATGCTTTGCATAGCTGAGGGCTGCAGGGTTGAGATGCAGGTGGATTTCACCTGGGTCTCCCGTTTTTTCCACCACCCACCTTCTCTTATTGGTTGCTAGGATGCTGGCAGCCCAGACCACACAGCATTATTGATTGCTAGGATGCCAATGGCCAGGCCAGCACAGCATTATTGGTTGCCGAGACGCTGGCAGCCAGGGCTGCGTATTGTAGTTGGTTGCTAAGACGCAGGCAGCTGGGCCCCACAGCATCATCAGTTGTTATAATAACCAATGACAGTGTGTGGCATGGGGGCTGAACCTACACAGAGCTGAACATGGACTGAGGACAGAGCGTTTGATATAAAAGCTCCGGCCTCAGTGCTCCCAAACCCACCTCCTAAACTGGCCTCATGGGCAGTATGGGCCTGCCTAGGTGATGTGGCAGCAGTGTGTTCTGTGTCTAAAAAATGTGTTTGATAAGGCCCCGAACGCAAAAGGGCCTTATGTGTTCAGGGGTGAATGTCCAGCATGCAGTTTAGCTGCATGCCGGGCATTTGTCCCTGAATGCATAGGGCCCAAAAAAAAAAAAAAAAAATCCACTCAGTACAGTAGATGCAGCATATTCCTGCCTGAAATAGATGTTGACAGGCTGCAAGCAGCAGGGCTGGACGCTGCACCTGTGCCACCTGGGATCACTCCATGTGCAAGGGGGCCTGATGTGTCCTTTTTCCCATCGCAGCATACTCTCTTATACTTCCACGTGTTTTTGATGGCAATGAGCTCAGAGCGAAGGCAGGGCTGGGACTATGAAACACTCCTGGCTATATTTTTACAAGTTTAGAAGATGAGAAGTTGTAGGAAGTCTTCAATGGCTGTAAACAAATACTAACAGAGAATTTTTTTTTATATCGTTAACTTGGAAACTGACTTGCATTTTATATCATTATTTTTTTGGATCCCACAAATGTTTTATTAGGGAGATCAGGCAAACATAAAACTGCAACAATTTTACAGGGTAAAGGTTGAAACAGACAAAATATCTTTTTTTGACTGCCATTAAAAGAGACAGACTTGTATATTCTAAATGAATCCAGTTTTGGAAATAAGAGCAGTAGCTGGGAGATGTCTTACCATAAGAGGCAGAAACAGTCAATAACGAGGATAACTTAAAGCATGAAAAGGTTTTCTTCAAATTACAATATCCAAAACTATAAATATGAAAGCATCAACTAACTACCTACCTTTGACTGATCGGGCGAAAATACCCCCCCCCCCCCGAGAACCGAGCAATCAAACACTGCTGATCGCTCAGTTCTCAGAGCTCCCTAAGCAGAGAGCTGGTGACTGTCAGTTGCCGGCTCTCTGCTCTGCTTCCCCCCCTGCGCTCACTGGAGCACTGGGCTGTGGAGGGGGCGGGAGCGGCCAGCTCAGGCTCTCACTGAGAGGCCGAGCCGGGTGTCGGCCAAGGCATGTGGGCAGATCCTGACCATATGGTCGCGATCTTGCCTGGACCAGCTCTGTGACTTTAGCCCGGTGTCTGCAGGAAATGGGTCACAGGACTACAGAACAATATACACTCCTGTGATCCACAGGAGAAGTACAGCCAAACGAGCTGTGGCTGTACTTCTTCTTTAAACAAAAATAATATATACATTTTTCCTTTGTGCAATCCTGAAAGCACCTTTGCTCTGTGCCCTTTTTAAAAAAAAAAAAAAACTGACAGTTTTATTGGTTTTCCAACAGAAAATACAAGAAGGCACGCATTGTTGTAGAAAGCATAGACCTGGCAAGTTGTCTACATACATTATTGCCAGCGGTAAAACTCAGTTGAGAAATGCAAATTATATAGCCAAAGACAGTATACGGTAACATCAGATCGATTGAGTAAGATTCAGAATTCTGTGTCAGTCTAAACTGCAAAAGTGTTGGCGAATGGAGGAGAAGGGAAATATAGTCAGAAGGTTAGGGCGAAATCAAAAAAGCAAGAGAGAGCGGAAATAGTCAAATAGAAAATAGTGGGAGAGAAAAGATAGCAGAGGACAACCACCGACCCCAGGACCTCTTCACTGCCCGGGAACACCAGCCACATTCCACCTCCCCGAGATCGAGGTTCATCAGGTTATAGGGGCCTCCAACATATACCACAGCTCCCACACCCGGTTGTGTGTATCGAGGGTATTGTTTAGGGAAACTGTCAAATATTCCATCCGTTTAACATCTCTGATCCTGGAGTGCAGTTCAAACAAACAAAGAGGGGGGGTTCCCTCCTTTTCTATTTCAGGGTTACCAAACATTGCACAGCCATTAGCACCTGGGCCAAGAGCTGTTTAGAAAAAGAGGGAGGTGGGAGGCCCAAGAGCAAAGTTTTAGGGTTGAACGGCACCCAGGAACCAAAGATGGAGTGGAGTAAGGAGTGCACTGTCTGCTAGTAGGGAACGATCAGAGGGCAGGACCAATAGGTATGATATAGCGTCCCCACATCTTTACAACAGCACCAACAGCGGCGATCGGCAGATGGGTATATGGAGTGGAGCAAGTCAGGGGTTTGGTACCAGTTAAATACTTGTATTGGTTTTCTTTGTAGAGCGAACTTATAGAGCTCTTAGAGGCCTGCAGCCATATAAGCTGCCACATCTTCAGGGGTATATCCTCACCCAAGGTCTGCGACCATTTAAGCTGCCATGTCTTCAGGGGTATATCCTCACCCACATGCGCATGTAGGCATGTCAAGGTCCGGTTGGCGACAGGACCATGGTCAGGAGCTGATAGGTGCGCAAGATCATACCTTTAGGGGACGAGCCCTCTAAACAGATTTTCTCAAACTCAGTTAAAGGGGAGAATTGGAGGTTCGTTACCAAAGATTGCACATAATGACAAATTTGGAAATAGCTAAAAAAAGGCCTGTCTGGGTAAGTCAAAAGCATCCTTCGGATCCTGGAAGGACCACAAGGTTCTGGTTCTGGTATCCACCAATTGACCTAGCGAAATAAGGCACTGTGCATCCAGAAGTGGGACATCTGCGAGGTCAAGCTGTCCGGGACATTGGGTGTGAACAGAAATTAGGTGACCAGGGAGGCAGTAGAGGTAAGCGGATACAATGATTTGGCGCGCCGCCATAGCGTTCGCAAGAGCGCCATTGGTCCCAACAGTTGTGACCCACCGAGCGGTACGTCCGTACTCCACAGCATGGAATTTGGGTGGGTGGGGGCCAGCCACAACTTCTCAATTTGTGTCCATCGATTGCATGCATGGAGGGTACACCAAGAGGCTACAGGGCGCAACTGGGTGGCTAAATAATACCTGGCTACGGTGAGGAATGCAAGGCTGTCTTGGCCGCGGGGGGCGTATAGGATTGGTCTAAAGATCCAGTGCCTCATATAGTTCCAGAAAAATTTTATCAAATCGCCCTGAAGGGTCCTAAAGTGCTGGGATGGGTATGGGCAGCGTCTCAAAGAGGTAAAGAAGTTTAGGTAGAAACACCATCTTGATGGTCGCCAGGCGACCAAAGAGATAGCTTTAGGGATTTCCACTTGGCCAGGGAGGCCCTAATGGAGGTATACAGTTGGGGAAGTTTGCCTTGTAAAGAGTGTCATAGGAGGGTGTGAGGTGAACACCGAGATATTTTAAAGTGGAAGTCTTCCACACATAATTGAATGATTGGGAAAGGGCAGACAGTGTCTTATGGGGTATATTGAGGGGGAGGGCTTCAGTCTTGGAATTGTTAATTTTGTAACCTGAGAGAGAGCTGTACCAATCTAGCTCTACATGTAGGTTCGGGAGGGAGACATGAGGTTGCGCAAGTGTAAGCAGAACATCGTCCACAAATAAGGAAATCTTAAAATCCCTAGTACGGACTGGGATGCTGTGGATGTTTGGGTTCTGTCTGATATGGGCTGCTAGGGGGTCAATATATAGGGCATAGAGGAGAGAGGACAGTGGGCAGCCCTGTCGGGGGAGGTGGGGGAGGAGGCAAACTGAGTCCTAACTAGAGCCGAGGGGGATGAGTATAGGTGAGTGATGGCTCGAAGGAAGGGGCCCTTTATACCGACACAGTGGAGGGTTGCAAACAGGAAAGGCCAGCCCAACCTATCAAATGCCTTTTCTGCCTCTAGGCTGATAAACAATGCCTCAGACCTATTCTCGTTTTCTATGAGGTCAATAACTCTCCTAGTGGTGTCCCTCACAATAAATCCTACTTGATCCTTGTGGATCAGAGACGGCATTTAAGTTGTTTAACCTACTTTCTACTAGTTTAGTAAAGATTTTTAGGTCTGTATTAAGGAGCACAATCGGCCTGTAGTTGGATCACAGTGTATGGTCCTTTCCCGGTTTGGGGATCAAAGTGAGAAAGGAGGTCTGCATGTCTCTCGGGATAGGTGTGTTGATCAAGAAGGAGTTAAACAGAGGGGTGATGTGGGGGAGAAGAAGTGGTATAAAAGTTTTATAGTAGAGGTATGGTAGGCTATCGGGCCCAGGAGCCTTGTTATTCGGAAGAGATCTAATTATGTCAGTTACTTCCTCCTTAGCGATAGAGGAGTTGAGGCTAGTTAGGGCGGAGGGGGAGAGAATAGAGAGATCACAGTCCGCTAGGTAAGAATGGATGGCCTGGGACAGGTTGAAAGATGGAGGATTATGTGGCACACTGGGATCATTATATAGAGTCGAGTAATAGTCGTAAAAGAGTTGTGCAATTTTAGAGGGATGAGATTGAAGGGTGGTAGTTGAGTCTTTGAGAGTTGTGGGTGAAGCAGCTGTCGCCCGCTCATGGAGTTGTCTTGCTAGAAGCGTGTGTGGTTTGTTGGCCTTGTCATAATAGGCTTGTCACAGCCTAAGAAGGGCTTTCTCTGTCTTGCCCAGGTCAATGTCCCACAGCCCAGCCCTAGTGCTTACCACTTACCAGTGGTCAAGGAAGGGGAGGACAATAAGCGTGTCTCCAATTGTCGGATATTATCTAGCAGCAGCCGGCGGGCCGCACTAGCATTACATTTTAGGGCAGTGGAGAGTGATATGCACTGGCCATGGAAGACCGCTTTATGGCCTTCCCATAGGGAAGAGGAGGAAACATCAGGAGAACTGTTTTCTGCAAAGTACAGCTTCAGGGTTTGTTCCAGCTCCATTTTGGAAGGATCATACTTAAGCAAGAACTTGTTTAAGTGCCAGTGACAGGCTCTAAAGCAGGGATATGCAATTAGCGAACCTCCAACTGTAGCAAAACTACAAGTCCCATCATGCCTCTGCCTCTGGGTGTCATGCTTGTGGCTGTCAGATTCTTGCTATGCTTCATGGAACTTGTAGTTCTGCAACAGCTTGAGGTCCGATAATTGCATATCCCTACTCTAAAGGATCTCGGGGAGAGTGCTAGGAAGAGTTTAATCAGTGCGTGGTCAGACCATGATATTACTTGGATATCCGAGCCTATACAGGCTCTCAGGGTTGGGGCATTAAAGCGGGGTTCCACTCAAATTTTTAACTTAATCTTACCCCCTTCAGTTAATTGCATAGATGTTCAAATGCCGCACAAATTTTTTTTTATCGCCGTAATTACCTTTGTATTGTACTTTATTGTGGCACTTCCTGTCTCTCCTCCCATGGGAGTAAGCGGGTTTATTGCCTTTCCCCAGCGCCGCACTGTCTCCTGGGAGCTAGTGTCAGGCTTCCCAAGATTCAATGCAGAAACAATGATCATGCTGAACAAGCTGTGAATGAACAGCATTCACCGCATCCAGGAAATCAATGCTTGTGGGCTTCACATGCCCACAAGCAAGATGGAAACAGCCAGCATCACATTTTTAAAGTTATTCTTCAGTACGAAAACAGAGAGAGGCGGAAATATTACACCCAAACTGTGAGTATTATTTTGGGATTAGCAAAGTGTCTCAATGACCTAAAAAAAAAAAAAAAAAAAAAGATTGGTCGCCGGACTCCCACTTTAAGTTATTCTTCAGTACGAAAACAGACAGATGCGGAAATATTACACCCAAACTGTGAGTATTATTTTGGGGTTAGCAAAGTGTCTCAATGACTAAAAAAAAAAAAAAAAAAAAAAAAAAAAGATTGGTCGCCGGACTCCAGCTTTAACAAAAAAAAAAAAGTCTAGATGCGAATGGGACTTGTGGGGGTGAGAGTAGAAAGTCTGTGCCCTTTTTGAAGTATCTGTTATATGCACTAAGGCAGAGGAGATACAAAGTCTTATACACCGATTCTGTTGCTCTGACAGGGAGAAAATACAGAAAATAATAAGATAGCAGCAATCTTCTCAGAGGTATTGCATTCAAAAGGGGAGATTCAGATATTATAAAAGTTGGGTTTTTTGATAAAGCGCCAAGTGGGAAATTTGTTGGCGTTTAATCTTGTATCCTTAGCATAAAGAGAAGGTTTGTGACTTTATCTGAAGTATGCGACCAAATTGGCAATGTGAACATGGAGTGGCTGGCGAGTATGAAATATAAAATAAACCTAGCAACATTGTGTCATCTCATATATACAGAGGCATAACAAACACATTATGTAAAATTGTAGTTGGATTAATTAAATATACATCACAGCATATTAGCTTGTAAATTAATGATACTGACACAATAATGGCAATAAAACCACCAGACTCAAGAATCCATGTACACATAATAATAGCAAAACCATAACATATTGGTATAGGCCAGTACAGCATATTAAAATAAAAAGTTGATGTCACTCTTGATTTGATGATCATAAAAGCATCTACATAGCTTAACGCGTTTCATGGATACCTCCAATCTTCAGAAGCAGATGCAGTATTGTTATCTATAAAAAAAATCGGTAGAATATCTTAAAGGCTAACCAGATGACAGGCGGGGGAAATAGGAATAAATCTTGGACTAAGGATGATAACCTTGAATAATCCATTGTTACCTACAGATGACCTGTGTGTGTGGGCGAAGGACGCCAAGGGCTGAAACCGGCCAGGGGAGAAAACATATCGGTCCCGGGAGCTGAGCCGGTGACCCCATGGGAAAATAGATGGAACGCCAGTAGGAAATGACTATCCCTGAGGAATGCTCCACCATAAAGCTTATAAAGTGATATAGCCACATCACCATATACCTAAAACAATATAAAATACTGAAAAGTAACTGAATTTATACGTGAATAAGTCACATAGTAATCACTATAGGCAAGGGTGTACTAACACCAATAAGGTATACTTTTGGTGGTGTATTAATAGTGAAACTATAATCAAGGATAAAAAATAAAATAAATAAGTGATACAGTGTTGACCAGTTTGGGGAATTAATGGAGATAATTAAACTAACATGTACACACGAAGGACAAAAAATAGCGCAGGGACAAAACAAGGACAGAGTAACTGCCATAGTATTACCTGGGATTCCCATGTGATTCCATAAAAACCGAATGGTGCATACTGACCACTAATAAGACATCCAACAGGGAATATATAACAGACTAGGAGGAATATATGTACTCCAATGCCGCCAATGGGTGACTGCCAACGTCACGTGGGCGGCTAATTAGAAGGAAGGCAACCCCCACCCGAGCAGATCCTGCCGCCCGGCAGTTGCCGCCAATTCCCTCATGACAGGCGCCCGCATGTGGAATGCACAGCGCCAGCGTAATGACGTCAGTGGTCAACGTCACACGCCCGACGCTGGGGGGCGTGGCGTCGATGTGCAATGGGACGATCACCTGAACCCCCACGTCACAAAGGACAGAGAGGGAAGGGGAGGGCTCCCACTGTGCATCGCAGCTCCCGGGAATGAGATCCCCAGCAGGTGACAAGGCCCATAAGACGCCCACACCCACACCACAAAGTCTTAATAGCAAAAAATTTAAAACAGAGTACCAGGCAACTAATGTCAAACATTGCCATAACCAAAAGCCTGTCCCTGGTAAAAACCCAAAAAGGATCCAACAAGAGAGATAATGTAAACTGTATTGATGCTGTTGGTGGACAATAACAAAATGGGAATAAAATATAATCAGAAACGCATACTTCCATCCCTGATTATTTGATAAAGGAAAGAGGTTTGGGACTTTGTGTGAGGTCAATACATAAAATGTCAGGTACCTCCATCCATAATTACTATTTGCATAAAGAGAAGGTTTGGGACTTTATATGAAGTATGTGACCAAATTGGCATTGTGAACATGGAGCGGCTGGCGAGTATGAAATACTACGTATAGATGGATTCTTGAGTCTGGTGGTTTTCTTACCATTATTGTGTCATTATCATTCATTTACATGCTACTATGTTACTATGTGATGTATATTTAATAAATCCAACCACAATTTTACATAATGTGTTTATGTTATGCCATTGTATATATGAGATGACACAATTTTACTAGGTCTATTTTATATTTCATACTCGCCAGCCACTCCACGTTCACATTGCCAATTCATATAAAGTCCCAAACATTTTCTTTATGCTAATAGTAATTAGGGATGGAGGTACCTGACGTTTTAGGTCTTGGCCTCACACAAAGTCCCAAACACAATTCCTTTATTAATCTTGTAGCCTGTTCTAATTTGAAAAACAGTAGACATTGTGTGCAATTTTTTATAGCACCAACAGTTTTCTCAGCGCTTTACGATATAAGGGGAGACAACGCAATTACAATACAGTTAAAGACACAAGGAATAGGAGAGCCAAGCTCATGGAGCTTAAAGTGAGGGGGAGGTGGTACAAAAGGTAATAGCTGCAGGGATGATCTGATGAAGGTGGGCGAAGTGCCCCATTACCAGAGGTATAGATTGAAGCCTGTGGGCTCTGATGCAAAAGTTGACTTGGGGCCCCCCACTACCACCCAGGGCTCCACTACTACTTCCCACTACCACCCCCAGGATGGACGCCCCTCTGACTTCCAAACTCACATACAAGCCAGCCCACTGCTTTCACACAGGCTGCCTGTCCCCCCCTTGTGTGCACGCGCATGCATGGTTGAGCAGGGCAGGGAGGAAGATACTGTACTGGCTGCGCCGCTGGGGGAAAGGGCTTGCCATGTAAACCCGTGTAAGTGAAACCGGAAGCTCAGAGGGCCAGTGACGGGTCTGGGCAAGCCCCCGCCCGGCCAACCCAGACCCTCTGAGTTTACTGAATTACTTGTGCAGGATCAGGTTGCAAGCAATACAGCAATTTTCCCCAGCAATACAGTGTAAAACAGAGGTAGGCCACCTTAGAGCTTTACCTGATCATGAAAACAGAGCAAAGATCACCGGGGGTTTGGAGCCTTTCTTTTTTTTTTTATTTAGAGCCCTTTTACACTGGGGCGGTTTGCAGGCGTTATTGCGCTAAAAATACCGCCTGCAAACCGACCCAAAACAGCCTCTACTGTTTGTTCAGTGTGAAAGCCTGAGGGCTTTCACACTGAAGCGGTGCTCTGGCAGGAGAAGAAAAAACTCCTGCAAGCTGCATCTTTGGAGCGGTGAAGGAGCGGTGTATTCACCGCTCCTAAACCGCTCCTGCCCATTGAAATCAATGGGGCAGCGCGGCTATACCGCGGCAATACCTATGCGAGTGCTATGCGAGCAGTTTTAACCCTTTCTCGCCCACCAGCGGGGGTCAAAACCGTACCGCTAGCGGCCGAATACCGCCGCAAAAATGACGGTAAAGCAGCGCTAAAAATAGCGCTGTTTTACCGCCGACGCCCCCACCGCCCCAGTGTGAAAGGGGCCTTAAAGAAATTAACTAGCAAAGCCTTACTAAATAGGAAGGAAAACTCAAACATATAACAAAACAAATGTCACAGTATAAATATATACTTAGCCTACCTTAAAAGTGGACAGTGTCAATCACTACAGCAGTGAACAGTGTCGGTAGGGCAGAGGATTATGCCAGAGTAGTGAATGGCGTCAGTAGATGGTATCAGTAGTTTTTTTTTTTTTTTTTTAATTGTTTTGTAATTTTTACAATTTTTTTTTTTTTTTTAGCGGCCCTGTTGTGGGGCTATGGTGAAATATTAGGGGTCTAAACAGACCCCTGATGTCTCACTTTTGAGAGAGAGAAAGGAAATTGATGACACAGTCCTTAATCTCCATCTCTGCAGCCTTACCTGCAAAGTATTAGCCAGCGGTGAGCTGGTTAATTCTGCACAGTCTCCCTATTCATTTTCAAATGGAAGCATAGTAAACACTGTTTACTATGCTTTAGTTATGAGTGAACACAGCGAGTGATCTATATGAATCACTCAATGCGTTCATTCGGAAAAGGAAGGGGTCAGTACATGACATTTACCAGCCCCTTCCCCTGCTTCTCCATCCTGAAAGAACTCCTGCAGCAGCTGGTGCAGTAGTACTTTGCGGCCCCTGACCGTCTGTTGTATGTTTTCGGTCTGTGACCATCTTTTTTAGTATGTTTGCAGTCTTTGATCATCTCTTGCAGTATGTTTTCAGACGCCCTATCTCTTGCAGTACGTTTGAAGTCTCTGTGCATCTCCTTTCGCATGTTTGCAGTCTCTGGGGGTTGATTTACTAAAAAACTGGAGTGCAAAATATGGTGCAGCTGTGCATGGAAGCCAATCAGTTTCTAACTTTAGCTTGTTCAATTAAGCTTTGACAAAAAAACAAAAAACTTGAAGCTGATTGGTTTCTATGCAGAACTGCGCCAGATTTTGCACTCTTTGTAGTATGTTTTCAGTTTCTGATCATCTCTTGTAGTATGTGTACAGTCTCTGACCATTTCTTGTAGTATGCCTGAAGTCTGACAATTTCCTATTCCATCTCCTCCCATAACTATTTGTAGTATTACATTCACCAAATGCTAACTGCAGCCCTTTGGTAATGTTAGGAGCCGCACTTGGAGTTCCCCTATATCAAGTAAGTTGCTCCCCGCTGGTCTACAATAAAAATTACACTAATACAGTATAACATATTGCAGTTTCTCTGCAGGTATAGGGACTTTTATATAAAAGATCTACGGGTAACATTCAGAAACATGTGCAATAAAGTAATTTTCTATTTTCTGTTCAGTGCTCCTTTAAGTGACACTGGCACTCACAATTCGGACCAGATCAATAAGCTGAAACATAACTTTCCACAAATCACAGAGGTGTTGGGAACATGGAGGTGAATTGTTGCAAGTGTGATAAGGACAAGCATCTATCTAGTCCTAGCCCTGAACCAGCAGCTGGCCTGGAGAAAAAGATGAAGCGGAAATTCTCTGTTCTGGAAGGTTCAGACTGCAGCCGTCTCACAAGAGATGCCAGAATTAGATGGCTCCAGAGCCAGCCAAGAGTCGCTGTGCCCAGGGCGAGCTGGCATGGCAGCCGCAGCTCAGTCTGACGTGATTAGAGCGGGGCGGTATCGGCTGCACGCAAGACAGAGGGAAAAAAAAAAAAAAATGTTGGCTTGGCTAAGCGCTGGAATACTTTGTATTCTTAGAAACTGGAAGAGGACAATTGAGCCAGTTCCATTACGTAACATTATGTTTTGCACTGGTAACTAACCAGAACTGATGTAACAGGCCTGGGAATCGCAGCCGAGTGCAGGGCGAGATATTGTGCTCAGTACTGCGCGTATTGTATGGTTGCAGCACAGTGTACTTTGTCTGTCACACAACACCAAGTACACAAGCACAAGATCTGCCACTGCTCTAATAATGGAGAACAATTCCGATACAAATCAGAGAACAGAGCCAATGCTCTTTATATCATAGTATGAAAAACAATTAACAGATCACTGAAGAAAAAAAAAAAAAAAAAAGATTACTAGGTGTTACTGCATACAGAGAAAATGATGTGGGATTCAAAGACATGTCAGTAATTACAATTTATGAATTAACAGGCAGTTTAATACATAAGGCCTCATTTACATAGGCATGTGAATCAGTGTATCAAATTGAGATGAGTGGCTGTGTCCTTGCAGCCGCTGCTTTGCCTTTCGCTTACACGGGTTGTCTGCATGCAGAACCTGGTGGCTCAAGCCACATAAGGCCCAGTCATAGCCTATGAGTCTCAGCAACACATACACTATATTGTCAAAAGTATTGGGGCGCCTGCCTTTCCACGCACAGGAACTCCCCCATGGCACCCCAGTCTTAGTCCGTAAGGTTCAATATTAAGTTGGCCCACCCTTTGTAGCTGTAACAGCTTCAACTCTTCTGGGAAGGCTGTCCACAAGGTTTAGGAGTGCGTCTATGTGAATGTTTGACCATTTTTCCAGAAGCGCATTTGTGAGGTCAGGCACCGGTGTTGGAAGAGAAGTTCTGGCTTGCAGTCTCTGCTCTAATTCATCCCAAAGGTGTTCTATCGGGTTGAGGTCAGGACTCTGCAGGCCAGTCAAGTTCCTCCATCCCAAACTCGCTCATCCATGTCTTTATGGACCTTGCATCGTACACTGGTTCAAATCATTTCATGTAGGGGGGGTTATGGTGTGGGGTTGGGCTTGGCCCCTAAGTTCCAGTGAAGGGAACTCTTAAGGCATCAGCATACCAAGACATTTTGGACAATTTCATGCTGCCAACTTTGTGGGAACAGTTTGGGGATGACCCCTTCCTGTTCCAACATGACTGCACATCAGTGAATTTATTTTGGGTTGTTTTTTGGTGGTAGGGGTTGGTAGTAACAAGAAATATACTTATTAAACTGCGCAGGGGGTTTTTCACTGTCAGGGCAACGGACGCAGAACTCTTTTCCACAGATGGTGGTGGCTGCAGGGAGTATAGATATTTTTTTAGAGACTCTTGGATGTGTAAAGAACACAACATACAGGATATGGGAAATAAGTATAGACATTGACACACCTACACAAGTTGAACTGGATGGACTATTGTCTTTATTCAACCTAACCTACTATTAAAGTGGAGTTCCACCCAAAAGTGGAACTTCCACTCATCGGATTCCCCCCCCCCCTCCGGTGTCACAGTTGGCACCTTTCAGGGGGGAGGGGGGTGCAGATACCTGTATATTACAGGTATCTGTTCCCACTTCCGGCAAAGATAGCCGCAGAATCTGCGGTTATTTACGCCACTTCCTGCTCCCTCCCTGCTGTCTGCTGGGAAACACACGGGTCCCAGAGACAGCAGGGACCATCCGTATTGCGCTGCGCGACTCGCGCATGCGCAGTAGGGAACCGGGAAATGAAGCCACGCGGCTTCACTCCCTGATTCCCTTACCGAAGATGGAGGCGGCAGCACCCGAGGACCGAGAGACGGTTCGGCCTCGGGTGCCGACATCGCGGGCGCCCTGGACAGGTAAGTGTCCACGTTTTAAAAGTCAGCAGCTGCAGTATTTGTAGCTGCTGGCTTTAAAAAAAAAATTTAAGCTAAATAAAAAATAAAAAATAAAAAAATGTTTTTTGTTTTACTAGTTTGAGCCAGTTTTCCTTTGATAATAATAAAACAAAAATAATCAGGTGATATCCATAACCATTTACTACTAAATGAAAGCCTAACCTTATCCTGAAAAAAAAAAGGTATAATTCACCTGGATGCACAAAGTATTTGTACAGTTTTACTAACACATGTCAAAATTGCTAAATTGTGCTTAGGCATTTAGATTTGTTTTACCCTTAGGCATAAAGGGGTTAAAAAAAAAAAGTGAAAACACAATTGTTTATAATACACTTCAAGCAAATACTGTAGGTCATCCAGTTCAAATTTATGTACATTAAAATATGTAAACCCTAATAATGAACTTCTCTTATTTGTCCCCTTTTGGTCGGTTGAATATATCATTGAAAGGGTTTTCTATCTGACAAGTGCAAAAAGAAAATGTTGATCCCGCCAGAACTATTGTGAGCTGATAACTTCCGGTGCCCCCTGGTCTTTGCTGCATTTGTATAATATAGCATTCTTCCTTGCCATCAGAACACTTCAAATTTATGTAATGGAGAAGAAGAGAGGGGGAGATCTTCAGCAGTCCTGAACCAGGCTGAGAATGCTGTTCATACTTAGATATAGTAAGTACGGTGAATGAGAGTGGTCACTCTAGGGCAGGATTCCCCCTCCTCCCAAATTAAAATAAATAAAAGCCTTAAACACTTACCTAAATCTATGGCCACATAATATGCTTGGGCAAGGGGTGTTGCTTTTGCCTAGAGATGAGTGTTAAAGTAACGCTAAATTCTGGTTTTAAAAAATAAGTTCAGTTCACATATGTATTCTTAAATAAAAAAAAATAAATAAATAAAAAGTCTTCGATTGCTCTCAGCCTTTTCAGAATACCTTTATTTTGCTGCTGTGAGCCAACTTTGGGCTCAAAATGTCATGTCCTGAGCTGCTAGCCAAGCCTAAAGGGTTACTCGCCACAAGTTGCCCCACCAAACCCCTACCCTGCCCCTAAACATGCCCATATAAATTATCCCATGAAATGACACTTAATATTTATAACTTAATTCTGCATAAAACATTTAACAACTTTATCAGTGGCCATCAGTGCAGCCTCCCCTGTGCCCAACAATGCAGCCTACCTGTGTCCATCAATGCCGCTTTACCTGTGCCCAACAATGCAGACTACCTGTGTCCATTAAGGGTGGGCTCAGGCGTGTTCACAGCTCCACATGCCCGAGCCCACCAGGAAGCTTACACTACGCAGCGCTACTCACAGGAACCGAGACGTTTCCCGATCTCTACAGCCGCGGATCGGGAAATGTCTCACTGCCTGTGATTAGCGCTGCGCAGTGCAAGCTTCCTGGCAGGCTCGGGCATGTGGAGCTGTGAACACGCCTGAGCCCATCCTTAGTGTCCATCAATGCTGCTTCACCTGTGCCCAACAATGCAACCTACCTGTGCCCATCAATGCAGCCTACCTGTGCCCATCAATGCAGCCTACCTGTGCCCATCAATGCAGCCACCCTGTGCCCAACAATGCAGCCACCCTGTGCCCAACAATGCAGCCTGTGCCCAATAATGTAGCCTAGCTGTGCAGGGGAAGAGAAGAGAGGAAGAGGATTATTGGCCGGATAATCAGAGTGCCGAGGAACATCTCTGTAACAGCTTTTATTTCAATTACACCCCAAAATAGATTCTCCTACCCTTCCTGAGTACGGCGATACCACATGTGGGAGACTTTTACACAGCCTGGCCACATAGAGAGGCCCAACATGCAGGGAGCACCATCAGGTGTTCTAGGGGCACAAGTTTCAAATCTAATTCGACTACCTATTACACTTTTGTGAGGCACTCTAGTGGCATGGATGTGGCATGGATAAGCATGAATGGGAATGGATGACCCTGGATGGAGATGGCTGAGTATAGATGGGATGACTGAGCATGAATGAGTATGGCTGAGTACGGCTGGGTAAGGCTGAGAATGGATGGGGGGTGGATGGGATGGCTAAGCATGGATGGATGAGCTGTGGATGGGGATGGCTGAGTATGGCTGGGATAGCTGAGTACAGCTGGATAAGGCTGGGTACGGCTGAGAATGGATGGGGGTGGATGGATAGCTGAGCATGGATGAGTATTGCTGATTAGGGATGGATGGCTGAGCATGGATGGATGAGTATTGCTATGGATGGATGGATGAGTATTGCTGAGTATGGATGGATGGATGGATGAGTATTGCTGAGTATGGATGGATGGATGAGTATGGATGGATGGCTGAGCATGGATGGATGAGTATTGATGAGGATGGATGGCTGAGCATGGATTGATGGATGGCTGACTGAGGCAGGAATTGTCACATATCAGCGCTGTGGGCACTACACATCCAGCCCACAGCGCTGCAGCACCTGATCGCTCCCCTCTTCACTCAATTCCAAACCCAAATGCTAATAAAAACCTCCAGGACACTGGGGCATGTCCCTTCACATAAATCACACTCTCATATTACCTCCCTCATCCTGGAGATAAATCCCCCAAATATTGGGCCTCCATCTTTTACCTGTGCCCAACGCTCCCATCACCTCACGCCCACTGGCAGAAGCTGCCATCCACAAAATTTACCTTTGATTCCCCTTCTTTCCAAAACCAGCCTCCCCTTCTCTTGTGCCCTTTGGAATGTCCGCTCTGTCTGCAACAAACTCGCCGCTCTCCACGACCACAACTTGCCGTTATTGAAAACTGGCTTTATGAATCTGACACGGCTTCTCCTCCTTCCCTATCCCATGGTGGCCACCTCTGGAGTCACTCACTCCTCCAGACCCAGTGGACAGAAGGCAGGTGGAGTGGGAATCCTATCTCCATATAGCACCTTTCAGGTACTTCACCCACCTCCCTCTGTCACTCCCCTCATTTGAGGCACATTTTATTTGTCTATTTTCTCCAGTTTCTTTAAACATTACTGTGAAGGAGAAATCCACATCCTTACAGTAAAGAACCCTCTACACAGTTTAAGGTTAAACCACTTCTCTTCTAATTGTAGTGAATGGTCGCATGTCTTTTTAAATCCCCTTTCAATGAAAAGTTTTTTTTCCCTGTGCTAGGGGCACCAGTACGGTATTTGTACATTGATATCATATATCCTCTCAAACGTCTCCTCTCCAGAGGAGAATAAGTTTCCCCATAGCGGAGATCCTTCAGTGCCTTAATTAGCTTTGTTGCCCTTCTCTGGACTCTCTCTAGTTCCAGCACATCCCTCCAAGTAAAACCTCACTCAATTCTGCTACTATAGACGAGGTTGCTAAACTTTTTTCTAATGCCCATCTAATCACCTGCCCCCTGGACCCTGTTCCCTCGCAAAAGCTACAGTCACCCTCTGGCTTTTTCTTATGCTCTTTACTCACATCTTCAATCTCTCCATTCTCTTCTAGCATCTTCCTCAACTCTCTAAAACCAGGGCTGGCAACCCGCCGATCGCGATCTACCAGTCGACCGCAAGTAGGTGACTGGCAGATCACATGCTTGTCCCTGCCTTGCCGACCTGCAACTGGCAGAGCTGCGCAGGAAACACGCGAGTTCTGGGAACCTGTCAAAAGTCGACAAAGGCATTCCCCGCCCCCACAGCATACCCTCTGCTTATGTGAGGCTGCCGGGCATGGGAAGCATCTGCTGTCTACGTAGCGAGGTTTGGGCTGCAGATCGAGGAAAGCCTATTCTGCCGATGATAACCGGCGGGTAGAGCGAGGAACGAATCTGCCGCTGATGACAGCGTGTGGGCGGGCAGAGCTAGGAAAGCAACTGCCGCCTATGACAGCGGCCAGGGTCTGGCTCTTTCAGAAGGTGCCTAAGCTGGGGTGCATTGTGCTGACCCCTCCCTCCTCCTCAGTCCATCCAAAGCGTTTATGGATGACATCAGGTGGGATGGACGAGAGAGGAGGGCTGGCTAGGGTCAGCATAAGCACAGTTAGATCTGCCACAGTAGCTACATCTCTGCATCAGGTAACAATTTTTTTTGTTACCCTAAGCCCCCAGTGGTGTGCTCTCCAAACTCCTCAGTAATGTGCCCCCTGATACCCCAGTGGCAATTCCCCCCCCCCCCCCCGAGGCCTCCAGTGCCATGTCCCCCTGACTCCCCCATACCGTGCCCTTCTGACCTTCCTGTGCCAGGCTATCCTAAGCCCCCCATACCATGCCTTCCTGACATTCCTGTGCCAGACCAGCCTAAGCCCCCCATGCCAGGCTCTCCTAAACCCCCTGTCTTGCTCATCTATGTCCACTGCCCTACTTTTTCCTGTACAATGCCCTACCTACTACTGACCTCCGTACACTGCCCTACCTACTACGGACCTCTGTACACTGCCCTACCTACTACTGACCTCTACACACTGCCCTACCCACTACTGACCTCTGTACACTGACCTACACCCTACTGACCTCTGCACACTGCCCTATACACCACTGACCAGTGTACACTGACTTACATACTACTGACATCTGCACACTGACTTACCTACTACTGACCCATGTACACTGCCCTACCTACTACTGACCCCTGTACACAGCCCTACCTACCACTGACCCCTGTACACTGCCCTACCTACTACTGATCCCTGTACACTGACCTACACCCTACCTCTGCACACTGCCCTATACACTACTGACCTCTGCACATTGCCCTACCTACTACTGACCTCTGTACACTGACCTAACTACTACTTACAATGGTCAGAACTGAGAGCAGCGAGCTAGGCCTGAAACTATTCAAGCAAGTAAGCCTGCAGTACCAAATGTTGAGAGGGTGACCAATTACTCCCCAGTCATTGTGAATGAAAGTAAATGTTGAGTTTCTGGCTGAAGCCAACTTTAAAGGTAGGCTACCTACCTACTGCACCCCAGGGACCTATGATCTCTTCCTTGTTGTCCAGGTAGATCTCCACCTCTCAAACGGTTGCCTACCCCTGCTCTAAAACAGGCACTAGTCTTGCCTATACCTGAAAAGCCCCCAATGAAACCCACCAACCCATCCCCATCTCCTTGCTCCCCTTTTCCTTCAAACTTGGTCTACAAATGACTCCCTTCAAGATTTCTCCCTCAACACCCCACAAAAACTGCTCTCCTATAACTCACGATCTACTAACAGCTAAAAGCAATGGACACTATTCTGTACTCCTACTTCTGGACCTGTCCGCTGCCTTTGACACAGTGGACCACCCCCTCCTCAAAAAAATCCACTCCTTTGGTCTCCGCAACTGGCTCTCATCCTACCTACATCATCCTACCTGTTCCACTGCGCCTTCTGTGTCACTTACAATTTTACTTCCTGCTCTCCTCTTCCTTTTTCAATTGGGATCCTCCAAGGTTCTGTTCTTGGACCTCTCCTATTCTCGATCGACACCTCCTCCCTGGGTCCGTTGTTTGCCAGCCATGGCTTCCAATACCATTTCTATGCTGATAATTCCCATAACTATCACTCTATCCATCAGTCTCCACATGTATCACTAACTTACTAACAGACATATCAGTCTGGATGTTACACCGCTTCCTCAAACTCAGTCTCTCCAAAACATCTCATATTTTTTCCGCCACGTGCCTCTTCCCTTGACTTCTCTGTCAAGATCAATGGCACAACTATCAACCCGTCTCCGCATGTCAAGGTACTAGGTGTTATCCTGGACTCTAAACTAACCTTTCAGACCCACATGTTCAAAGCTTGCTGCCTCAACACACACAACATCTCCAAAGTATGCCCTGCCTAACCAAAGACACCACAAAGCTTCTACTTCACTCCCTGATCATCTCTCACCTAGACTACTGCAACTACTCACTGGCTTACCTTTACATAGACTATGCCCTCTTCAGTCCATCATGAATGCTGCTGCCAGACTCCTCTACCTTACCAAGTGCTCTGTGTCTACCACCCCTCTCTGCCAATCCCTCCACTGGCTTCCGCTTACCCAATGAACTACATTCAAAATACTAACGACGACTCAGCAAGCTATCCACATCTCCCCCAGCTACATCACTAACCTAGTCTCAAAATTCCAACCAAATTGTTCTCTTGGTTCCTCTCAAGACCTCCTGCTTTCTGGCTCATTTGTCACCTCCTCCCATGCTCGCCTCCAGGGCTTCCCCCAAGCCACTCCCCATTATATGGAACTACCCACCCCGATATGCCCCACTATCCTTTACTCTATCCACTTTTAGATGATCCCTGAAAACCTCTCTCTTCAGAGAGACCTATCCTGCCCACAGCTAACAATTGTAATTTTATTTTCTCCATCAGCTCATCCCTCAGTTATTACCTTTTGTATCACTTGACCCTCCCCTCTTAGATTGTAGACTCTAAGAGGAGCATCGCCCTCTGATTCTTCCTATATTGAAATATATTAAAACTGTACTGTCTGCCCTCATGTTGTGAAGCTCTGCGCAAACTGTTGGTGCCATATAAATCCTACATAATGACGACAATAAAAATAATAATGCTGACAATGTTTCTAGGGAGCCCCAAAACCAGGGTGCAGTGCTACATTAATAATGACTTAGGCAAGTAAGCTGGCACCTTTGAGCACCCTATCCCACGTATTTGGTTAGTGAATTCATCCGTCACATGTACCAAGCAACAGCAAGACTCAGGAAGTGGCTTGCAGTGCTCATTCGTGTCATCATTAAAGAACACACAGGTTTCTGGTCTACCAGAGTGCTCTACAAAGTGATAGCACTGAAGGACCCCTTTAGGTACTACAATGAACACCCTGGAATTGTAATCTGTATAACGCACACCTCAGTGCACAATGTACTATACTTTACCCAAGAACACCTGAGCACGGGCACCATATATTACTGCAGCTAGGTAACTTCTGGCTGGTCCTATTCTTGTTCAACCATCAACACTTGTCAGCCTCGGCCTGTAGGACATATCTCCCATCTTTAAATCTAAACACCTGGTGGAAAAATGGATGCGCAGACTTGGTGGAGAACTATGCATTTATACTACCCAACATAAATAATTTTAACTGCATGCTTTTTGACATTATTCAACAACCATTTTTATGTGCAATGCAATACTCAGGATCAGTCACATTAGAATAAAAACAATTGCACAAGCCAGCACTGTGCCAAGACACAAATACAGAGAAAATCTTTTAATCACAGGCTTACTGCATGCCTAAGTCATGTCGATCTCACATTAATCTACATGAATGTGCTGCAATGCACTAAGAAACAAGAGACCTGTAACAGGTGGGGCAGAATACTCTGAAGAGAGATCAGAATCTGAATTCCATTAAGGGAACCTGTCCTGTACATAGTGATTGTGTATGCGTGCTTTACCATAGGAATGTTATCAGATATATCATAGCAAACTTCTCCATGCTCATCCTCATCAATGTTGGAACAATTTCAGCAATGTATTTGGAATCTTTACGACTGTAGGAGACACCCTCAACAATGTACGGGTCATCCTCAACAACACATATCAATATGAGGAGAGGGAGATCAGGTGCAACAGACCTATGGGCACTACAAACTTAAAAACGATCGTACTTGGTTCCACTTAACATTAAGAAAGAATTGCAGAATATTCACCCCAGAAGCTCCAGATACCATGCCACAGCTCACCATGGCCTCCAGCAGAGCTGCACAGGATGAAGAGGGTAACTTAGGATAAGTGTAGAGGCAACAGCATAAGAACTGCAGACGGCTAACGTGTAGCAATCCCCACACTATGCTTTGGCACTGGTGAATAGAGATTCTTATAGGTGATGTGGTGGCCAGGACATCAATGTACGGTACAGATGTTAAACGTGAAGTACTAATGTGCCGCTAAACGTGTAAACAATATATATGGTAAAGTGCTAAAGTGCAAAAAGATAAATATAAAGCAGCTGGCTTCTGAAGTGTTGCCAGCACCAAAAATATGAGTGATATGTAATGAAGCAGCGCTAAATATGTCTTCAGAAATTCTAAATAAGGATAGCTGATAATAAAGTGCTAATAACGTTCCCAAGTAACTCTGAACCAATCTTAAGGTATAAAGTGCTAATAATATAACAATATAAAGTTCTAATAACAAAATGCTTATAACAATATAAATTCTCAATGTGCAAAATGATGCAATAATAATGACATCAAAACAAAAATTCACAGCGATGACTGATGTAACTTCGAATGCTAGGCAAATAGTCTCTATAAGGGTAAATACAACAAAGAAAGGAAAAAGTTCTAATGCAGATAATATAATGACCAATAGGAATCCTTCTCCAATCCACACCCTGTGTGTGCTAGCCTCTCACCTCAAGGGAAGACCCCAAATGGGTCTAGTCGTGTGTCAACAGATCAACAGATGTCCTTTTCCTCCTCCTTGGGTGTATCTCAAACGAATGGTCACTGCAATCTCCAGGCTATTTGTCCACAAACACAGAGTTCCACGACCAGCTCCTTTTAAAAAAGTTTCTAGTCATTTACTTTTGATTTCACTAGAGGCATGGATTTCTTTTTTCACCAAATCGGAAATATTTTCTAACTGCCACTGTCTCCAGGTCACACAACACTGTTTCCCCAAACTTCCCAGGTAGAGCCGGTGTCTTGCCAAGAAAGTTCCCCCGGCGGATAAGGACCCCCCTGTACTGTGCATGCGCAGTACGAACGACTACGGAGCCACCGAAAATTGCCGAAGAACAGCTGATCCTCAGCTGTATACGGCGCCTGCGCACTACATTCTAACCTAAGTCCATGTTAAAGCCCCACCATCCAAGTGGACATAGAGTTAGAATATTAAAATGCCGTGCCCAAAGCGTGGTGAGCGTAGCGAGACCGCGAGGGGCCTGTTACAAAAATGTTTTTTTTTTTAAAAAGTCAGTACAGCTGACTCAGGTGTTCAGCTTCAGCTCTTTTTCGGCGGCTCCCTTGTTGTTCCTACTGCGCAAGCGCTGCGCCTGCGCACTACAGGGAGGTCATTATCCGCCGAGGGGAACTTTCTCGGCAGAACACCGGCACCCTGATTATCTCACCAGCAATGTTCAGAAAGGACAGTACAGGCTCCGGCTGCCATTATTCACTATCAGTGGAAAGTGGCCTCTTCTGTGGATGTGTTCAGCTTAAAGGGACACTGTAGTGGCAAGGTGGGAGAATGCACACAAAGGTGGCTCCATAAACCATCTGCCTAATATCTACTTTGAATAAAAAAAAAAAAAGTCCTTTCTCTCTCTCTCTCTCATATATATATATATATATATATATATATATATATATATATATATATATATATATATATATATATATATATATATATATATATATATATATATGTATGTATGTATGTATGTATATATATATATATATATATATATATATATATATATATATATATATATATATATATATATTTATATTTATTTATTTATTACACACATATATATATCTCCATCATCAACTAGTCTTTATGTTCTTTTTTATTACACTTAGAGTAGACCTCTGGGTGTGGGCCTGCATGAGGGGCGGGGGCAAGGAGCAGGGGACCCAAAAAGAAGAGGATCAGGGTTGCTCTGTGTAAAACCACTGCACAGAGCAGGTAAGTATAACATGTTTGTTATATAAAAAAAATAAATAAATAAGGGTTTACCATCACTTTACCAATCATTGTACAAAGCTGCACACATTTTTAATATCTACTGGGGCCCCTTGACTGCATAGGCTATTATGGAAAAAGGTAAACTTCACCTTTAAAAGGTTTACCTGTTCTTAAAGTGTTGTTAAGCCACTTTCACATCTTCATACTATCCCCTCTGTGTTCTAAGCCTGTATGGGAGCCAGCCGATCATGTGATCGCCGAGAAGAGCTGTGAAATGAGGTATAGCAGACTTTTTTTTTTAGAAATCACTCACACAGGGGGACACATGATTACAACACAGGATTAGAACACAGTGGGGATGGTATGAAGATGTGAAAGTTACTTGAGCAGCGGGAGTTGAGGGGGCAGGCACTGTCACAAGCTGACAGGCAGAGAGGGGAGGGGGAGAGCACAGAGAAGACAGATAGCAGGCTGCGGATGACTGAGGCACATACGGCTGACTCCGGTGTCAGGGTTCAGCAGCCATGATATATCAGAGTCAGAGTACAAGGAAGAGGATATAGCCAGGCAGGATCAGACAGGTATTACAGGGGGCCAAATTACACTGCACAAGCACTGTGCTGTATAAAATGCTTTAAAGGAACAGGATTTTTCTCTTTTTTTTGGGTTAAACGCTTTAAAGTACCCGATAATCAATTTCTGCTAAGCTCTTCTAATAGCCCCTAAAGCCTAAAATTGCACAGCTTATACAAACATTTCCTAAAGCTGTCCTCAAGTGCCACCACTTGTGCATGTTCTGTAGGTTTCCTTACAAATGTACAGGTTAGGCAGGGTCTCAAAAAAAAAGTGATTTAGCTACTGTTGCTAGGTGCTTGGCTAAAAATGTACAGTGAGAGAAACATTGGTTGCAGGTGCTCTCTGTAGCTGCTGCCCTGCGAGGCTGAACTGGTTACATAGTTAGTCAGGTTGAAAAAAGACACAAATCTATCTAGTTCAACCAAAAAAAAAAAAATTATAAAAATCATACAATCCCCATATACACAATCTTTCACTCACAGTTGATCCAGAGGAAGGCGAAAAAAACCCAGCAAAGCATGCTCCAACAGCGGGGGAAAAAATTCCTTCCTGATCCCCCGAGAGGCAATCAGATTTTCCATATTTGGAGATGAAATCGTTTTTCCTCTAGACGTCCACTGTGATGACCTTAAAGAGAATAAATTTAGTTCCTCTAATCCTCATAGCTGAGCTCCTCCATGCCTCTTATGTATGTAGTTGCTCTTCTCTGCACTTTCTCCAGTTCCCCAATATCCTTTTTGTGAACTGGTGCCCAAAACTGAACTGCGTATTCCAGATGAAGTCTTACTAATGATTTGTACAGGGGCAAAATGATATCTCGCTCTCTGGAGTCCATATCTCTCTTAATACAAGAAAGGACTTTGCTCGCTTTGGAGCTTGGCATTGCATTCCATTATTGAGCTTATGATCTACCAAAACCCCCAGATCCTTCCCCACTATGGATTCCTCCAGTTGTACTCCCCCTAGTATGTATGATGCATGCATATTCTTAACCCCTAAGTGCATAACTTTACATTTATCAACATTAAACCTCAGCTCTAACGAGCAGGGCCCTCTGATTCCTCCTGTATTGAATTGTATTGTACTTGTACTGTCTGCCCTAATGTTGTAAAGCGCTGCGTAAACTGTCGGCACTATATAAATCCTGAATAATAATAATTTGCCACTTAGTTGCCCAATCGGCTTTGTTCGGGTCTCAGGTCTAGTAATCTGCCAGTGATGTCGTGACGCCAGTTTTAAAAAAATAGAAAGTATTCAAAAACACAGATCTTGGCGTTTTGAATACTTTCAAGAGCAGAAAAGGGGTTTGGGGTCTTAGGCCCCTTTCACACGAGGTGGGCTCCGTTTCTACGGAGCCCGCCTCGGTCCGCCGGCTCAGCGGGAGATCAGTCCGTGTGAAAGGGGCCTTATAAACACCAGATCCCTCCATAAAGAGTACCTGCCTATTACTGTCACAAGGGATGTTTACATTCCTTGTGACAACAATAAAAGTGATAAAAAAAAATAATTAAAAAACGAAAAGGACAGTGAAAAAATAAAAAACTTTAAATCTACAGAATATTGGCACCTGACATCGGCTATTGACCTGAAAGGCAGCCGAAAAATTGGTATCGGCCCTGAAAAAACTTGACACCTACTGGACATCTTCCAATGTGGAAGGAAGTAAGCATGATGTGTCCTTTCATCAGCTGCATTCAAGTTTCCTTGGCCAACTGGTGCAGCTATGCAGCTATGGTCCTCAACGTTGCCCGATCATTGGTTTCCTCAATGCTGAGAAATACAGGCAGATACTTATCCATCATGTCAAACCATCAGAGGGGTGTGTGATTGTCCCCTAATTTATTCTGCAGCAGGACAATGACCCCAAACATACAACCAATGTCATTAAGAACTATCTTCGTAAAGAAGTGTTAAGAAGAACAAGGAGTCCTGGAAGTGATGGTTTGGCCCCCACAGAGCCCTGATCCCAACATCATGGAGTCTGTCTGCGGTAACATGAAGAGACAGAAAGATTTGAGGCAGCCTACATCCACAGAAGATCTGTGGTAAGTTCTCCAAGATGTTTGGAACAACCTACTTGCCAAGTTCCTTCACAAACTGTGTGCAAGTGTACCTAGAAGAACAGATGTTGGTTTGAACCCAATAGGGTAGTCACACCAAATATTGATTTGATTTACAATTTTCTTCTGTTTGCTCACTTTGCATTTTGTAAACTGATAAAAATTAACAATTAAAATATACATTTTTGAAATCATTCTTACTTTACAATATTTCTTCACCCCTGCCTAAAACTTTTGCACAGTACTATACCTTCTGTGTGTTCCTTTATGCTCAAACTGCCGTTTATTCTAAACTAGTACCAATACACTGAGTTAATTTACCACTAAATGGTCTTGTGCCTATTTACTGGTACTAATTTACAACAAAGTTTTTTGGAAAATTATTTTTTATTAATTTTAAGACATTATACAAACAAGGTATCATAGATACCCAAAACTCAAAAAGAAAACGATAATCAGTGGCGAAGGCTTGTAATTTACAAACAAGTTAAAGGTATCTACACTTGTGTTCTCATAAGTGCTTGCAGTAACTTTCATTCAACCAGGTGTGCCAGAGGGCCTGAGGTTGTTCTTGGAGTCGAGGCGCAGAACAGAGAACCCAAATTACCAAGAGGCTCCTTTAGGGATAGCACTATACTACCAGTGTGGAACCACAAAGCAAATGAATCTTAAAGCGGTATTGAATCCAAAACCAAACATGTAATCTATTGCAGCTTACCAATCAGATGTGGTGGCTGTATTAGTTTTCTTTTTTCCCCTCTGTGTTTTCATGTTGATCTGGGCCAGGAACATGCGTCCTGTTTTATACAGATACCACTTTGGATGAAAGAGCACAGGGGGCAGATCTGGACAGCAGCACTGTCAGCCTGAGGGGAGTGTTAGAAGTACTAACAGATTTAAAAACAGCAACAGATCAAACCTGAACTCCAGCTAATACTTTATAATCAGTTACAGCAAACAGGTTTTTTTCCTTTTGGGATTAAGATTTACATACATAAATAAAAGCTGATCACTTTAGATACTACTGCCAGTGTTAAATGGTTTGTTTCAACCGTGTAACTGCAAGAGACTAAGAATTGGTAAACTGCAATATAATAAAATGTTTGCTTTTGGGTTGTAGGCCTCATGTACACTGCTGCTAAACTCACGTTTAGGAGCTTTCAGCATTTTTGGGGTTAATTTACTAAACTGGAACACCCAGAATCTAGTGCAGCTGTGCATAGAAACCAATCAGCTACTAACTCCAGCTTGCTCAATTAAGCTTTAACAATAAAACATGGAAGCGGATTGGTTTCTATGCAGAGCTGCAACAGATTTTGCACTCTCCAGTTTTAGTAAATAAACCCCTCTGTGCCCATGCACACATATGCTTTTACCAGAGTTTAGGAGCAGCAGTGTTTAGAGGCATTCGAAGCTCCTCTCCTGAACGCATTAGAATCGCATTCAGGAGGGGAGCTTTAGGGCAAAAAAAAAACGCCAAAGGCTCCTAAACGTGTCCAAATGCCTTTAAACGCTAGGCACGATTAGCACTTCAGAGTTTCTTCATTTCAGTGGCCAGAATAAATTAAAATTCTGGCTAATAAAATAAACTCCCAAACACCAAATGCTTCTAAACCCTGCTGAACTCACCTAAACTGGTTTGAAAAAAACGCAGCTTAGGTGAGCTTTTAACACTGATTTTCTTCTGTCAGGAGACAGTGTGCATGAAGTCTAATACTGCTTTAAAGCTAGGTTTGATGAATACGGTTCTAGATACTTACTACCAAGAAAGTCTGCAGTAGCAAAACAATACTGGGTCATCTTGCTCCTATCTTTTTCTTTCTTTTATGGTCCAGCAAAGGTGTAACAATAGCCAAAGTGGACCGATCAGCTGCTATGGGCCTGGGGTGGAAGAGGGCTTAATTAGAGGGGATGTTGAGGCATTTTAAACATTGAAAATACCATATTTGTAGTCAGTCTTCAAGTAAGAAAGCGATAACCCTAAAAACCAAGGCCTGAGGTGTGCCTTGGCCTAGCTGGACAGTATGCCTGAAAAGAGGGCAAAAGACACATGTTTAGGTGAAGAAGGGTAGGTAACCATCCGTCAAGTAGAGTAGCGCACGCCCGGATGGTAACAGTATATGTATCCGGTAAGTATCTGCTATGACAGGAGAAACCCATCGACTCATGACTTGTGATAGCAGAAACCCCCTATTGAACCTGCGAAGCAGCCCAGAACTTAACTAAACATCCCGTGAAAGATGGATTGAGCCTGATGCCCGAGAAAACCCAGACATGAGAATGAACCGCTTGCGATGAGAGCATGCGTAGGCGAAATGGAGCAAAGGCTGGTCCGAGGAGCCCCTGCAAAATGATGGCCGAGAAGAACGAAATACAAACGGACACCAGTGAAGAAGCTCTGAGAAAATCCCCCAACCCCTGGCCTACCCATGCTTGGTATGGGGAAGTGAGCGGGTGAGTTGCAAAAATGGACAACTGGCAGGAGTCTGAAGTACTGGATACCTGATGGATATGCTGATGGATTAGGCGGATAGGCCAATGCGCTATGGTACAGAACACTGGTCCCACCTGGACGATAGGATAGTGCTTCTGCCTGTAACCTGACAACCGAGACTGAGTCCTGAATGCACCAATTATCTTACCCAATCAACAGCAGGACTGATGGAAGGGAGTGCAAAGATAGTTGAAATCGGTGTGGATGCCAATACAACCCCTCCCCAACTGTAGCAAGTGCTGAATCGCCAGAGCACGGACGAGTACCTTGATGGAAAAAATCTTCGCAGGAAAGAGCAGCCAAAAGTAACAAATGATACTGGGATTTGCCACTAGGCACCTTGGAGGCCCGGCCCCCCACCTTCAGAATTAAGGTAAAGAGCCAGACCAAGCACCCCTTGAAGTCGCTGCCTCCAGTAACTTGATTGGTAATGAAAGCATGACTGACTGCCGAAACCAAGATACTTAAACTAAACCTGATGAGATAGTGATGAGGGCCATGCGCAGGCCTGGAAATACTTCCAGCAGGGCCATGCGCAGGCCTGGAAATACTTCCAGCAGGAATGGAAGAAGAGCAGGAGCTGGGGGTGCGTAGACACCCTGCCTTTGACTGCGTGAGCTTCAGTCACCTCCATCCTGACTTGCAACCATACCAGGTTGTGGAGAGCATGCTTAGCCCACATGAATCTGCATTCAAGAACAATGCCTAGCACATGTACCCTGCTGGTGGATGAGTGGCTGAGATGAAATTGGAAACAAACCGAAGTGGACCGCCGTCCCCTGTGCCAAAAATCAGCCGAGAGCTGAATTATGGCCTGCTCCTTAAGACTGGGTGCTACACTGTTCTAAACCCCCCCATGGTTGAAAGGATGAACGTGAACTAGTCGTTACAGGAACATGCGGCAAGCCCAACCTAAAGAAACACAATAAAGAGAAATGACAAACAAGCAGACATGAGAACAACAACGCCCCTCTGGCCTACCTAAGTATGAGAACCTGAGCAGAAATGTCAAGACCACCACGCGTGAATGAACCTGATGCCCCCCCCCGTTCGTGTAAGTGGTAAGTGAGCCCGAGTAACCTGCAGCGCAGAGACAGGTAATTAACTGAACACTCAGGAATGGTGTACCCACAGACCGTGGTGGGTGGTTGTACAGGCGTAATGAATGAACGTGCATCGTATGACATATGGTATACGGGCGAGAAGATTGTGGCCAACAATCATTTAACAAAATGAAACCTCAGCCTCTAAGGATCTGTAGACGTGACAGATCCCGAAATGTGAGCCCTAGCTAACTAACCCAGGTACAAACATGAACAAAGATACGATGAGACATGACAACCAACGAAGATGAAAACAGCTACTGAAGTATATGCTGTGACTGTGTGGCACTGAAATGCTATAACAGCTCACGCTGACAGAACCGCCCGCTATGACAGAACCCCCCGCTAAAGGCAGAAACGCTGTGACTGAAACGCTGAGGCAGAAACATAATGACTGAAATCGTGGGGCAGAACGCTATGACCGAAACGCTGAGACTGAAACGCAGAGGCTGAAATGTAATGACAGAATCCTGGGGCAAAAACGCTATGACAGAAATGCAGAGACAGAAATGCTGGGGCAGAACGCTATGACCGAAAACGCTGAAGCTGAACGCTGAGGCAGAAACGAATGACAGAACTCCTGGGGCAGAAACGCAAGGACAGCAAACTTTATGACAGGAATGCTGAGACTGACCATGAGGAAGAAACGCAATGACAGAATCCTTGGGCAGAACGTTGACAGACAATGCTGAGACTGAAACGCTGAGGCAGAAATGTAATGCCAGAAATCCTGGGGCAGAACGCTATGACAGTCAAGTAAACAGGAGATGACGGCTCGGTGATTTCCTGCATGAGAGATGGTGAGGCTGCAGATGGACATCAGGCTGCATTGATGGGAGATGGGCGCAGATCAGGCTGCAAATGGGTGCATATCAGGCTGCATTAAGGCTGCAGATGGGCACAGATCAGGCTGCATTGAGGCCGCAGATGTGCGCATATCAGGCTGCATTGAGGCTGCAGATGGGCGCATATCAGGCTGCATTGAGGCTGCAGATGGGCGCAAATCAGGCTGCATTGAGGCTGCAGATGGGCGCAAATCAGGCTGCATTGAGGCCGCAGATGTGCGCATATCAGGCTGCATTGAGGCTGCAGATGGGCGCATATCAGGCTGCATTGAGGCTGCAGATGGGCGCAAATCAGGCTGCATTGAGGCTGCAGATGGGCGCATATCAGGCTGCATTGAGGCTGCAGATGGGCACACATCAGGCTGCATTGAGGCTGCAGATGGGCACACATCAGGCTGCATTGAGGCTGGAGATGGGCACACATCAGGCTGCATTGAGGCTGCAGATGGGCACACATCAGGCTGCATTGAGGCTACAGATGGGAACTGATCAGGCTGCATTGATGGGCACTGACCATTATTTTGCTTCAAAGTGGTTTATTTTGAAAACTGAAACTCCCCTCTTAAATTGAAGGTGCGTGTTATACGCCAATAAATACGGTAATTTGCATGTGAAGTTAACACATACCCATCACTGTATAATTAAGGATTGCAAGGGTTCTTGTTGACACGTACCCTTTACCCCCTGTGACATTTGCAAGATGTGCTGATGCCAAATGTAGATTTATTGGCCTTTAAAACATCTAGTCACCCCAGCCAGCACTGAAATTACCCTGTATGCCTAACGCAGACTTACTCAGACTATAAAACCCCCCCAAGTTAAAAAATGACAGGTGTTTGTAGTTCTGAAAAAAAAAAACCAAACAAACAATCATTCCAATAGTTCAAAGACGTTTATATTAGGCCCCTCTGGGCTTTCACAATGGAGACACAGCAGCGGCTCTTTCAGGGCGCTTTGCAGGTGCCATTTTAAGCGCTGTAGCGCCTGCAAAGCGCCCCAGTGTGTCTAAGGCTGGGTTCACACTAGTGCGACAAACGCTCCGACATTGGGTGCTCATGTCGCATGACATGTGAAAATCAATATTTCCCTATGGGAGCCGTCCTAACTGGTCCGACACAAGTCGGTCCGACTTTGAAAATGCTCCCTGTACTACTTTGGTCCGACTTTAATCCTACTTCAGCCCATTGACTATCATTGAAGTCGGATCAAAGTCGGATCGCCGTCTCGCATGATCCGACTTTGGCATGCGACTTGTGCTCAGATGATCTTGAGGGGGAACTCTGCACCAAATTTTAAATAGAAAACCGGCATGGGTTCCCCCTCCAAGAGCATACCAGGCCCCTGTATATATCACTAAAGTGATATATACAGTATCACAAGTTGTATGGGACTATCACATTCATAATTATATGAACTTTTAATGTTTTTTTGTTCTCAATTTATCCATAATTTTCTCTGATTACTTAATGGTTGCTGAAAACAGATACATCATCAGTTCACAGCCAGAAAACTATTGGTGACAAAACAACATTCATTTATTTTTATTTTAACACATTTAACCACTTCAGCCCTGGAAGGATTTACCCCTTTCCTGACCAGGCCATTTTTTTGATACGGCACTGCGTCACTTTAATTGACAATTGCGTGGTCGTGAGATGTTGTACCCAAGCAAAATTTATGCCTTTTTTCTTTTGGTGGCAGCCCATCTGTGCCATGTGATTAGCTGTGCCGTATCAAAAAAATGGCCTGGTCAGGAAGGGGGTAAATAATGTGTAAAAAATATATATATATATCACTTCCCCAGAGTAGTACCATGCTTCTATGGTAACATTATATTGCTCTGGTCACAGTGTTAAAAAAATCATAATAAAAAAAAAAGCAAAAACAAAAAAACTTTTTTTTTTTACTACCATCACCAGTCAGTGTCCCTGGTCACTACAACACCAGCTATACAATAACGCTGTACTGCACTGGTGACAGTTTTAAACATTTTTTTTTTAAATGTGAATTTTTATTCTTTTTAATTTCTTAATTTTCCAAACAATTATGACAAAAAATGACAACTTCAAAACACCCGCCATGCCTTTTACTAAATATCTTGGACTGTCTACTTTCCAAAAAGGGGTCACTTGGGGAGTATTTGTAATGTCCTGGCATTTTAGGGCCCCAAGAGATTAGATAGTCCATCAGTACATCAGGATTGATCAATTTTCAGATACTGTACATATCATAGTTTGTGGACTCTAGAACTTTCCTACAAACTATACTGTACACTGATTTGGGTTATTTTCAGCAAAGAAATGTAGCAGAATACATTTTGGTCTAAATTTATGAAGAACAATTATTTATTTGAAAGTTTTTTTTGTTTATTCAGAAAAAAAAAAAAAAAGTGGTGATTAAATACCACCAAAAGAAAGCTCTATTTGTGTGAACAAAAAAGATAAAAATTTAGTTTGGGTACAGTGTTGCAATTTTCATTTAAAGTGAGACAGTGGTGAAAGCTGAAAATTGTCCTGGGCAGGAAGGGGGTAAAAGTGCCCTATATTGAAGTGGTTAGGAAAATTGACAATAGGGAGGCTGCCAGGGGGTACCACGGGGCCCTTAAATCTGTAGTTACACCCCAGCTGTCATCCTTAGCCCCACTGCATCTCGTACAAGCCAGAATCTGTTCGCTATGGGGATCTGACAACTTCCAGTGACAGCAGGTTAAGAATAACATTTAGCCATGTTGTAGGTTTTTTTACAGCCAGACACACAGTCAAGTTCTGTATGAACATGAGTATAAACAGCTGCCATGCCAATTCCACAAGGAATATAGCGCAGGGACATAACTTTCCTTCAGATTTCACAATGAAATGAACTATTTTCAGTTTAACAAAAGAAAATGATGAACGTGAATACGCCGGGATGAGATTACACAGCAGGGTAAGTCCCGTTTAGTGGACAATCACTCCTGCAGGCTGAAGACTCCGAGATCTTGGTAAAAACTGCTTCTTCTCAGAGTAATTGTACAGGTCAGGGAACAGAAGGCAGAGATCTGCTTTATGTACCATGACAAACACTGCTGTACATCACAATGTAGACATATTTATACCACAAGGAAGCACCCAGGAGGAACTCCCCTCCACAGATGTGCAGAACACGGATAATTGGAACAGACATGTTTAAATTCATAGGTGGCACCTGCAACCTTAGCGCTGCTTTGTCATCTTTCATTTTTTGTGATTTCACAAAAAACATTTGAACAACAAAGCAGACACTTGACAGCTCCTCATAGCGGTATAAAAATGCAGGCCTCCAGCTACTGGGAACAGTTTAAGAACAGTATGATACTCAGAACTGAGAGAGCTGCAAATAAAGACAAAAAGCAGGAAGTTCCCTATTATGTAAATATATTTGTGTGCTTCCAGGAACTTCTTCATATTCCCATTGCACATATTCCTGGATGAGCTCACCAGTATGGGTGCTGCAGCAACAACCAGCTGGATAATGGTTCAAGTCACAATGAAGATATTTGCCAGCACACCATGGAACGACGTAGATAGCGTCCAAACTTATAATTTATTGCATGATCACAACACAAGGAGAGTGCAAAGTTTCAGAGTCACGCAGGACCCCTTAGTCAGACATGTGATGACATGCCTGACGAAGGGGTCCTGCGTGACTCCGAAACGTTGCACTCTCCTTATGTTGTGATCATGCAATAAATTATACGTTTGGACGCTATCTACGTCGTTCCATGGTGTGCTGGCAAATATCTTCATCATTCATTCTTCCAGGAACTTCTTCTCCAAAAAAAGAGAGAGAATGCACTAAAAGTCGGTACTTAGAAGCTGTGCCTTAAAAAGGCAGGCAGAAAAAGGTAGGGAGATGACTTACCATGCCTTCTTCTGCACTGTGTCATCTGTCTGGAAGTACCCATTTGTATAGAGGAGCGGGGCTTTGCCTCTGCACGTCAAAGCTGCCCCCTTGATGACTGATAAACGGATGACTGGTGGAATATTATTATAGATGGATGATCCACAAAACAAATGAAAAAGAAGCAGGGAGATCCTTGCACTGCAGGTCATCAGTTACTGTTACAGCTTCTTCTCTAGCAAGGTGAACAGTGAGCAGAACAGTAGTGAGATCACCAAATCCCACTTCAAATCTGGAAAGACTAGCAATCAGAGGCAGCAGTGCCTCGGATCTCACACTGCATATATACAGCTGTCGTGTACCTGGTAAGTGAGCCTGACAGAGAAAGGCCTCCCCTTCAGCTCCGGCTCGGGGGCCACTCATAGTCAAAACAGTAGCCGCAAGAGCACGGCGAGGTATGAGCACCTATGATTAGTCCAGTAGTCTACGCTGGTAGTAGTCGACACGTCACTGGAAAGGTGCCAGGAGACGGAAACAGCTGACAGCAGGCAGATGAGACCGCAGGACAGGTTGGCACAGGGCTTGGCTGTCGACAGACTGTGAAGGCAGAGCAGGAAGCAGGAGCCAGAAGATAATGAGCTGGACTGACGGAGCTGTAGAAGGCTGGAAGAGCTGGATGCAGGGTCAGATGAGCCAGGTTGGTAATGGGCGGGCAGATCAGGCAAAGACGACAGACAGCCGGGTAGTCAAGTCACAAGCATTGTCGGCAAGGGAGAGTGGATCAAACAAGAGCAGAAGGCAGAGGCAGGTAGCAGACAAGGATGGTCAGAAGTATGCTGGGTCAAAATCAGGAATCAGGGACACACTCACAGAACACTGTAGACGAAACAGCAAATAGCCAGTGCAGTAGCTTTGCTTACAAAGGCAGTTTGGCGCCAGTATTGGTGACAGGCGAGCGGCTGCAAATGCGTGTGAGCATGCGCACATCTGCACAATATCTGCCTGGCCCATTCCCAACCAGCATGTGTGCCTTGAAACTTCATCTGTACTATGGCAAAGCCTTTCCTGACAACAGCTAACAGAACAGAAGTGCTTAGGCACAGTAAGTGCTCTGCTATTTTTCAGGAAGGATTTAAGGCAAAGGTTGATTGATTTTTCAGGGTACTGCTTAGGCACAATTACATTTTCTAGAGGTTCCTTATAACATTATTATACAGGATATATATAGCACCAACACTTTGCACAGTGTGATAGGCCTCTCTAATAAGATCTGTTTTCACAGGTTGCCTAAAGGTGGATAGAGTAGGAGACAGTTGGAGCAGATTGGGAAAAGGAGTTCCAGAGGATGGGAGAGGCTTGGGAGAAGTCCTGGAGGCAAACATGGGAGGAGGTAACTAGAGAGCAGGAAGTCTTGGGAGGAACAAAAAGAACGACTTGGTTAGTATTTTGAGACAAGATTGGTAATGCAGCGGGGGCAGAGTTGTGGATGGCTTTGTAGGTTGTTTTTAGTATTTTTAATTTTATTTGTTGGGTGAGCGGAAGCCAATGGAGGGAGGACTAGCAGAAAGGGGGAGACGATGACACCAAATGAATGGTAAGGTGGGGGAGTATGGCAACAGTATTCATGATGGACTGAAGGGAGGGAAGCATATGTAGAGGCAGGCCAATGAGAAGGGAGTTGCAAAAGTCAAGGTGAAAGATAACCAGAGCGGTAATTAGTAGCTTTGTAGTATGGTTGGTTAAGAAGGGGTATATTTTGGAGATGTTCATAATCTAGGATGTGGCATGTGGGAAAGGACGGATAGTTGTGCCATTGTTCTTGATGGAGATGTCAGGGGATGGGGCATGGGTGGAATAATGTGAGCTCAGTTTTGGATAGACAGAGTTTGAGGAAGTGTGACATTTATACTGATAAGTCTGTTAGGAAATTACAGATGTGTGAGGAGACTGATACAGTAAGCTGAAAGGTAGAAAAATAGATCTGTGTGTCGTCAGCATAGAAATGGTATTGGAAGCCATGGGGGCTATCAGCTGACCCAGGGAGGAGGTGTCGATAAAGAATAGGAGAGGTCCGAGGCCAAAATAATGCAGGACCCCATTGTAAAAATGAAGAGGAGGGAAGGAAGTAGAAATGTGACACTGAAGGTGCGGTGAGATAGGTAAGAGAAGAACAAACAAACAAAAAAAAAAAAATCAGAGTCGCAGAGGCCCTGGGAAGGGAGTTTATTTATTTTTTTATAAGAAGGGGGTGGTAAACTGTATCAGAGGCAGCAGACAGAAGAGTAATGCCACATACACACGGTCGGAATTTCCGACAACAAATGTTCGATGTGAGCTTGTTGTCGGAAATTCCAACCGTGTGTGGGCTCCATCGGACGTTTGTTGTCGGAATTTCTGACAACAAAAATTTGAGAGCTGGATCTCAAATTTTCCGACAACAAAATCAGTTGTTGTAAAATTCCAATCGTGTGTACACAATTCCGACGCACAAAATTCCACGCATGCTCGCAATCGAGCAGAAGAGCCGCACTTGCTATTGAACTTCGTTTTTCTCGGCTCGTCGTATGTGTTGTACGTAACCGCGTTCTTGGCGACCGGAATTTCCGGCAACATTTGTGCGACTGTGTGTATGCAAGAGAAGTTTGAGCCAACATCCGTCGGAAATAAATCCAGGATTTTGTTGTCGGAATGTCCGATCGTCTGTACGCGGCATAAGAGTACAGCGTAGTGACCATTGGTTTTGGCAGTTAGTAAGTATTTAGTGGGTTTTAAGAATGAAGTTTCTCTGGAATGTTGTGGGTGAAATCCAGACTGAAAGGGGTTAAAGGAGATTGTTAGTGAGGAAAAGACTAGGCGTTCTAGAGGTTTGGGGTTAAATGGCAGCTATTTTTGGGAAGAATTTAGGACAAAGGGTTGATTTTTCAGGGTACTGCTTAGGCACAATTTTTCTTGAGGTTCCTTATAACTAAGCAAATCTATACTTTTTGAGTGTAAGTCCATTTTTAAAGGTCTCCTGGCCAGCATGGAAGCTGAAAAGTAACTGTGGCAATTCCTTCAAGTACATCATAATAAGGTGTCTTCAAAGAGTGAGGTATGACCAAAGTTTTTTTGCCCACACTTCTCTGTGGGTCATAGGAGTACTTTACTTTTGTTTATCTGTGACAAAGAGTCAGCTGATAGGGAGCTATTGCTCCCTATCAGCTGACGGGGCAAAGCCGATTAAGACTCTGACAACAATGTTGTCAAGATTCACTTGACTGCCTGACAACTGACTCCACCTCTCTGAGAGCCAACTGCTCCCACCCACTCACCAGCTCGGCTGTCCAGTGGAAGCATAAGGTGTAAAGCAGACAGCAGTGACCGTCAGTCACTGCTCTCCACTAAGAGCAGACCAAGAACTGAGTGACTAGGCACATTTATGGCCAGCTTAACATGTGAATTATTTTACCTGCCAAACAATGTGCATTGCTACTCAGCCACATATGTGATTCACTTTCCTCTGCCACAGCTGTCTGGCCATACACCGCTATTTAGAGCTTGCATTTCTGCAGCTTCCTATATAACATACTGATTATCAGCCTGCTTGATGGGACTATGAATAGCCATCATCACACCAAAATGGGTCAGCTGCTCCTGAAAGTTACAAATACCCAAAGATAGATTTGAAATAATAAAACGAGTAGTATTTAAAATCTTATGGGTTTTAACTAATAAATAATTGGGTTAAAAGAGTGTTATGTTTGGCTGGAGTTCCACTGTAAATGCCCACAATGAATATCACATTAAAATTTAAATGCAATCAAGTAAAATAGCGTACATGAATGTATGAATGGGCCAGCGCAGCTCACAGATAATCCAGTCAGCAGCTGTACTAACAGACAACACAGATTTCAACATAGTGTGTTCTGATTAAGCTATTGCTAAGTGAGAGTTTTGACCCCAAAGGATGGCAAAGAGTCTATTTTTTGGGCTACTGAGTCATCAGAAATTGGTGCCACATCCCTGAACAGAACAAGAAGAGTCCTTTTCCTTTGGAAAGGATTTTTAGGCACCATTCAAAACCAATATTATAATAAAATACAAAAAGTTTAATTATATAATTGCTTAAAAAACAATGTGTTTGTAAAATGTATACAATTTACATAGGCACAATCACATATACAAAGAAAGAGGGAGAGCATCTCCATCCATTAAAAGGACAAAAATGACAAGAGGGATCCAACGCATTTCGACTCGCAAAGTCTTCTTCAGGGGGTTCTTTAAAACAATGAGATGGATAGATTTTGCAGGGTAAATAACAGCCAACAAGTAAAACCAGAACAAAAAAAACAAAAATATACAAAATGAACAATTTAACATTCTCGGATACAAAATAACTCACAAATGTGCTAAATGGAGACCAGATATATGCAGACACCACCAGGACCTCCCCAGGTGACCCAGCGGCGAGGAGGTAATTCAAGGGACAAAGGCCTAATGTCAAAAAAGTTATACATAAATGCAAAAAACCACATAAAAAGGAGAAAAAGGCACAACATATTCGACATGATACCAGGGTAAGCTTGTAGAGTTTCTGGACCTGGATATAACCAGCTCCACAGAACAATGCTTAATGTGCTCATAGATGAACAAGTATTTACTAAAAATGTGAAGGTGGATAGGGCTGGAATTGTTGTAAATATATCACATAAGAAGCCCCGTTGGTTCCGCAAGATGGAAGGTCAGTATATGACTACATCAAGGAACCAGACAGTTATAAAAAAAAACACTCTAGAATCTGACATGTGCAACAAAATGTGTGCAACTGGCTAACCATAATTCAAAAAGTACAGTGGCCAGCACGTTCTATGTACTGAGGGATCCCAGAATAATGCGGAGGTTCCTACAGCATCCACTTATATACAGAAACTTGAAAAAAGTAAAGTATTCACACCCCTTGAAATTTTCCACATTTTGTCATGCGACAACCAAAAACATAAATGTATTTTAACAACTTCCCGACCAGCCCCCGCAGTTATACTGCAGCAGGTTGGCTCCCCTGCGTGAGCAGTCGTAGCTGTACATCGGCTCTTTAAGACGTTGTAGAAGGCGCGCACACCCGCAGCCTGTCCCCGGAGTCGATGCACGTGCCCGGCGGGGCACGATGAACGCTGGGTATCCATGATCGCTCGTGACAGAGTGAGAACCGGGATCTGTGTGTGTGTAGACACACAAATCCTGGTTCTGTCAGGAGAGGAGAGAGATTGTGTGTTCCTACTAAGTAGGAACAACGATCTCTCTCCTCCTCTAGTCAGCCACATCGCCCCCACAGTCAGAACACACATTGGGAACACAGTTAACCCCTTGATCGCCCCCTAGTGTTAACCCCTTCCCTGCCAGTGACATGTACACAGTAATTAGTGGCTATTTATAGCACTGATCGCTGTATAAATGTCAATGGTCCCAAAAAAGTGTCAAAAGTGTCCGATTTTTCCACCGCAATGTCTCAGTCTAGATAAAAATTGCAGATAGCCGCCAAAAAATAATAATAAAAATGTCATAAATCCAACTCCAATTTTGTAGACACTATAACTTTTGTGCAAACCAATCAATATACACTTATAGCGATTTTTTGTTACCAAAAATATGTAGAAGAATACATATCGGCCTAAACTGATGAAGACATTTTTTATTTTTTTGGGGGGATATTTATTATAGCAAAAATTACAAAATATTGTGTTTTTTTTCAAAATTGTCGTACTTTTTTTTTTTACAGCGCAAAAAATAAAAACCGCAGAGGTGATCAAATACCACCAAAAGAAAGCTCTATTTCTGGGGAAAAAAGGACATACATTTTGTTTGGGTACAATGCTGCATGACCGCGCAATTGTCAGTTAAAGCGACACAGTGCCGTATTGCAAAAAAATGTCCTGGTCATTAAGGGGAATATCTTCCGGGGCGGAAGTGGTTAAAGGGATTTTATGTGATAGACAAATTGGCACATAATTGCAAAGTGGAAGGAAAATTATAAATGGTTTTCAAAAATGTTTACATATAAACATCTAAGAAGTTTGGCGTGCATTTGTATTCAGTCCCCTTTACTCTGATACCTCAACAAAAAATCTAGTGGAACCAATTGCTTTCAGAAGTCACTTAATTAGTAAATAGAGTGCACCTGCGTGTAATTTATTCAAAATATAAATACAGCTGTTCTGTGAAGCCCTCAGAGGTTTGTTAGAGAACCTTAGTGAAGAAACAGCATCATGAAGGCCAAGGAACACATCAGATAGGTCAGGGATAAAGTTGTGGAGAAGTGTAAAGCAGTTAGGTTATAAAAAAAACATCCCAAGCTTTGAACATCTCACGGAGCACTGTTCAATCCATCATCCAAAAATGGAAAGCGTATGGCCCAACTGCAAACCTACCAAGACATAGCTAAACTGACAGGCCGGGCAAGGAGAGCATTAATCCGAGAAACAAAGAAGAGGCCCATGGTAACTCTGGAGGAGCTGCAAACATCCACAGCTCAGGTGAGATAATCTGTCCACAGGACCACTATTAGTCGTGCACTCCACAAATCTGGCCATTATGGAAGAGTGACAAGAAGAAAGCCATTGTTGAAAGAAAGCCAAAAGAAGTCCAATTTGCAGTTTGCGAGAAACACTGTGTGGGACACAGCAAACATGTGGAAGAAGGTGCTCTGGGTCAGGTGAGACCAAATTTGAACTTTTTGGCCTCAAAGAAAAACACTTTGTGTGGCGGAAAACTAACTGCACATCATCCTGAACACACCATCCCCACAATGAAACATGGTGGTGGTGGCAGCATCATGTTGTGGGAATGCTTTTCTTCAGCAGGGACAGGGAAGCTGGTCAGAGTTGATGGGAAGATGGATGGAGCCAAATACAGCGCAATCTAAAGAAAAAAAAACTGTCAGTCTGCAAAAGATTTGAGACTGGGGTGGAGGTTCACCTTCCAGCAGGACGACCCTAAACATACAGCCAGAGCCACAATGGAATGGCTTAGCATATTTATGTGTTAGAATGGCCCAGTCAAAGTCCTGACCTAAATCCAATTGAGAATATGTGGCAAGAATTGAAATTGCAAAATCCAGACACACTCCCTTCAGACAAAAGTCTGATGCTTTGTCTGCAGAAAATCCGATCGTGTGTACAAGGCTATACCCAAAAAGACATGCAGCTGTAATTGCAGCAAAAGGTGGTTCTACGAAGCATTGACTCAGGAGGGCTAAATACAAATGCACGCCACACTTTTCAGATATTTGTTAAAAACTGTGAAAACCATTTTATCATTTTCCTTACACTTCACAATTATGTGCCTCTTTGTGTTGGTCTATAACATAAAATCCCAATAAAATACATTTATATTTTTGGTCATAACATGACAAAATGTGGAAAATTTCCAGGGGTACGAATACTTTTTCAAGACACTGTAGCATCTCACAGAAGGTGGGAATTAAAGGGCACCAATAGCAATCCTACATGCTGACTGTCTCATAGACCATTGGTCACCCTGTCCAATCATATAGCCCATAATAGGGTGGATACACACCAACTAAACTATAATATATGGATGGCTCATCCCACAAATGTGGTAGGCCACTTAACAATTGTAGCAGAAAGGCAGGAATCCCACCATTAGCCGCGTGTGGCATGCATTAATGCCACCATAGCATCCTCCACCTCACATGCGGCAGATGATGTCACTTCCGGCGTGTCTGCACCGTTGGTGTGCATACCCTCCCGAACGTCTGAAGTGCCAGCATGGATGGGCGGCTCTGGAGCTCCTGGAATGCACAGACGCAACCAAAGGGCCCAGGAGCTGCACAACCTCCAAAACGGCATAAGCAGTCCATCTCCGATGATGGGCAGGGCGGAACAAGAAAGCTCCAGAGCCACGCATGCGTGTTGGCGCTTCAGACATTCAGGGGGTGCGTGTGCCAATGGTCCAGAATAGTCAGAAGTGACACGGTGGCCTGCCAGAAGTGACGTCACCTGCTGCATGCAAGGTGGGGGACGCTATGGTGGCATTGAAGCACGCCACATGCAGCTAATGGTGGAATTCCCGCCTTTCTGGCACTATTTTTGAGTGGCCTACCACATCCATCCACATATATGATCCATCCATATATTAAAGTTCGGTTGGTGTGTATCCACCCGTTACCCCCTATTATGGGCTATATGATGGACAGGGTGACCAATCTTCTATGAGCCAGTGAGCATGTAGGATGGCTATTGTTGCACTTTAATTCCCACCTTCTGTGAGATGCTATAAGCGGATGCTGTAGGAACCTCAGCATCATCCTGGGATCCCTCAGCACATCCAACATGCTGGCCATGGTGCTTTTTGAAATGGGGTAAGCCAGTTGCGCACATTTTGTTACACATGACAGACTCTAGAGTGTGTTTTTTTTATAACTGTCTGGTTCCTTGATTTAGGCAGTGTACAACCTTCCATCTTGCTGAACCATGTTCCAATGTGATATGTTTACAATTCCAGCCCTATCCACCTTCACATTTTTGGTAAAAACTTTTTTTTTTTTTTAAATATATTATTGTTATTATTTAGCCCCTTTTGTAGTGTGTGATTGTTATATACTCTGTAGAAGGTTGGCTGTTATAACTGCCTTTGTAAATTGCTTTCTTTATATAAATGCACATTACAAACTCCCTGGCTACCCCATGGCAAAAATCTATCTATGTCATTGTTTTAAAAAGACACCCCTGAAGAAGACTTTGTGAGTCGAAACGCGTTGGAGTCCCTCTCGTCATTCTTGCCCTTTTGATGGATTGAGATTCTCTCCCCCTTTCTTTGTATATGCGATTGTTAAAATGCATACAATTTACATATGCACAAACACATTGTTTTTTTAAGCAATTCTATTATAAACTTTTTTGTATCTTATTATAATATTGGTTTGGAATGGTGCCTAAAAATCCTTTCCAAAGTATCGCTTTTCTTGTTCTGTTCAGGGATGTGGCACCAATTTTTGGGCAGCTAAGGCATATCTGATACAATTTACCTAGAATGCAAAACTTCAAAGATTGAGCAGCATCTTTGATAGGGGTGCACACAGAACAAGAAAGTAATTGACTTCTATGGATACCGTCATTGTTCAGCAACCTCTAAAATCATCACAGCTGGTAGGTAGGATGTGTCCCATTTCTGATGACTCTGTAGCCTAAAAAATAGACTGCCATCCTTTGGGGTCAAAACTCTCAATTAGCAATAGCTTAATAAGAACACACTATGCGGAAATCTCCTGTGTTATCTGTTAGTACAGCTGCTGACTGGATTATCTGTGAGCTGCGCTGGCCCATTCATACATTCATGTACACCATTTTACTTGATTGCATTAAAATTTTAATGTGATATTCATTGTGGGCATTTACAGTGGAACACCAGCCAAACATAACACTCTTTAACCACTTCCGGACCGCCCACTGTCTTTTAAATGCTGACTTTGAAGGAGGATATCGTTGTTATGGCAGCAGCTAGCTGCCTTAACCCCGGTATGTTCATCTTCAGCAGGCAGTCCGCTACAAGATAAAAGTGGTCTCTGCAGTGGATTCGCCACAAGATCACTTTTAATCGGCTGCGGGAAAGTGCCCCCCCACCGCGATCCGGTGCCCTCCGCCGCTTACCGGAGCCGTCGGCAGCGGAGGCGATCGTGTGTCCCCTGCCTGGGTATGGAGACGAGTGAGGGGAAGATGGCCCCCACCCATCTCCATATCACTGCAGGGCGGAAGCGATGTCAAAACGTCACTTCCGCCCATAGCTTTTAACCACTTCAGCCCCGGAAGGATTTACCCCCTTCCTAACCAGAGCACTTTTTACAATTCGGCACTGCGTCGCTTTAACTGCTAATTGCGCGGTCATGCAATGCTCTACCCAAACGAAATTTGCATCCTTTTCTTCCCACAAATAGAGCTTTCTTTTAATGGTATTTGATCACGTCTGCAGTTTTTATTTTTTGCGCTATAAACGGAAAAAGACTGAAAATTTTGAAAAAAAAATGATATTTTCTACTTTTTGTTATAAAAAAAATCCAATAAACTAAATTTTAGTCATACATTTAGGCCAAAATGTATTCGGCCACATGTCTTTGGTAAAAAAAATGTCAATAAGCGTATATTTATTGGTTTGCGCAAAAGTTATAGCGTCTACAAACTAGGGTACATTTTCTGGAATTTACACAGCTTTTAGTTTATGACTGCCTATGTCATTTCTTGAGGTGCTAAAATGGCAGGGCAGTACAAAACCCCCCCAAATGACCCCATTTTGGAAAGTAGACACCCCAAGGAAATTGCTGAGAGGCATGTTGAGCCCATTGAATATTTATTTTTTTTGTCCCAAGTGATTGAATGACAAAAAAAAAAAAAAATTTACAAAAAGTTGTCACTAAATGATATATTGCTCACACAGGCCATGGGCATATGTGGAATTGCACCCCAAAATACATTCAGCTGCTTCTCCTGAGTACGGGGATACCACATGTGTGGCACTTTTTGGGAGCCTAGCCGCGTACGGGGCCCCGAAAACCCAGCACCACCTTCAGGATTTCTAAGGGCATACATTTTTGATTTTACTCCTCACTACCTATCACAGTTTTGAAGGCCATAAAATGCCAAGATGGCACAAACCCCCCCCCCAAATGACCCCATTTTGGAAAGTAGACACCCCAAGCTATTTGCTGAGAGGCATGGTGAGTATTTTGCAGCTCTCATTTGTTTTTGAAAATGAAGAAAGACCAGAAAAAAAATTTTTTTTTTTCTTTTTTCAATTTTCAAAACTTTGTGACAAAAAGTGAGGTCTGCAAAATACTCACTATACCTCTCAGCAAATAGCTTGGGGTGTCTACTTTCCAAAATGGGGTCATTTGGGGGGGGGGGGTTTGTGCCACCTGGGCATTCCATGGCCTCCGAAACTGTGATAGGCAGTGAAGAGTGAAATCAAAAATTTACGGCCTTAGAAGGCCTGAAGGCGGTGCTTGGTTTTCGGGGTCCCGTGCGCGGCTAGGCTCCCAAAAAGTCCCACACATGTGGTATCCCCGTACTCAGGAGAAGCAACAGAATTTATTTTGGGGTGTAATTTCACATATTCCCATGGCATGTTTGAGCAATATAACATTTAGTGACAACTTTGTGCAAAAAAAAAAAAAAAAAAAAAAAAAAAATTGTCTCTTTCCCGCTACTTGTGTCACAATATAAAATATTCCATGGACTCGACATGCCTCTCAGCAAATAGCTTGGGGTGTCTACTTTCCAAAATGGGGTCATTTGGGGGGGGTTTGAACTGTCCTGGCATTTTATGCACAACATTTAGAAGCTTATGTCACACATCACCCACTCTTCTAACCACTTGAAGACAAAGCCCTTTCTGACACTTTTTGATTACATGAAAAAATTATTTTTTTTTGCAAGAAAATTACTTTGAACCCCCAAACATTATATATTATTTTAAAGCAAATGCCCTACAGATTAAAATGGTGGGTGTTTCATTTTTTTTTTTCACACAGTATTTGCGCAGCGATTTTCAAACGCATTTTTTGGGGAAAAAACACACTTTTTTAAATTTTAATGCACTAAAACACACTATATTGCCCAAATGTTTGATGAAATAAAAAAGATGATCTTAGGCCGAGTACATGGATACCAAACATGACATGCTTTAAAATTGCGCACAAACGTGCAGTGGCAACAAAATTAATACATTTTTAAAAGCCTTTAAAAGCCTTTACAGGTTACCACTTTAGATTTACAGAGGAGGTCTACTGCTAAAATTACTGCCCTCGATCTGACCTTCGCGGTGATACCTCACATGCATGGTGCAATTGCTGTTTACATTTGACGCCAGACCGCCGCTTGCGTTCGCCTTAGCGCGAGAGCAGGGGGGACAGGGGTGCTTTTTATTTATTTTTTTTTTCTTTATTATTTTTTTGCTTTTTTATCTTATTTTTAAACTGTTCCTTTCATTTTTTTTTTTTTTTAAATCATTTTTATTGTTATCTCAGGGAATGTAAATATCCCCTATGATAGCAATAGGTAGTGACAGGTACTCTTTTTTGAAAAAATTGGGGTCTATTAGACCCTAGATCTCTCCTCTGCCCTCAAAGCATCTGACCACACCAAGATCGGTGTGATAAAATGCTTCCCCAATTTCCCAATGGCGCTGTTTACATCCGGCGAAATCTAAGTCATAAAATGCTCGTAGCTTCCGGTTTCTTAGGCCATAGAGATGTTTGGAGCCACTCTGGTCTCTGATCAGCTCTATGGTCAGCTGGCTGAATCACCGGCTGCATTCTCAGGTTCCCTGTTGAGACAGGAGAGCCAGAGAAAAACACGGAAGACGGTGGGGGGCATTCCCTCCCACTGCTTGTAAAAGCAGTCTAGAGGCTAATTAGCCGCTAGGATTGCTTTTACATGAAAGCCGACCGCTGGCTAAAAAGAATGATACCAAGATGATACCTAAACCTGCAGGCATCATTCTGGTATAACCACTCAAAGTCGTGAATGGCGTACCTGAAGACAAAAAAATGGTTAACAATAAAGCACAGTAAACGGTAAAGTATAAAAAATTGCATACCTGAAAAGCAAACATGATAAAACATAATAACAATAAAACATTGCAGAATAGAATACAGTAAAAAAGAGCAGAACAATAGAGAGAGAATAGAGAGAGAGAGAACAATAAAACGACAACTATTTTTTTTTTTTTTTACACTTTTTTTTTGTAACTGTAACTTTTATAACTGTAACCGGTTCCAGGTTCTGGTCTCTCAAAATGCGATGGCATCTTGGGAGACCCTGTGAAAGTGTGTCCTAGTCTGTGGAATGCTGTACCCTACGCTAATACTCAACTAGTGAATGGTAGCGTTCAAAACATTCACCAATGCAAAGACCAGGATTGTCAGGACAGGAGGGACAATAATAGCGGGTGTCACGCCTATATCCGTGCTTGCTGCAGACACAATATCTTTTTTGGGGGGGTTCGTTGGGTAGGGGTACTCGGGAGGACATAAAGAAAATGCTTCTCATGCAGCCGACTGCATTTGGTTGGGGATGTGAATGGGGGAAGTACGGGCGCTGCAGAAGCGGTGGGTTCCCAATTAGGATTGGCGAATGCAGCAGGAAGGGCACTATGGGCACGACGGGCCTGTGTTTGTCTTTTTGGTGGCAGCGGGACACTACTTGTGCTTGCCACCTCACCAGCTTGAACTGCACTTATGGGACTCGCCACGTCACCAAGTGTTACTGCAGTGCTGGTTTGACTACGACCGGGGTGTACTAGGCCGCTGGTGCTTGCCAGTTCACCAAAACGCTACAAAAAAAGTGACAGTGATCGATCGATACTGCACTTGGGTGGGCTGGGCCGGGCGGAGGGGCAAAACGCAGGTGCTAGCAGGTATCTGGGCTGATCCCGCTAACACTGCGTTTTTGGGAACCCTAAACTGCTGGGGACGCTAGTATAGATCTGATCGGATCAGATATTCATGCGTTCAGATACTATACCACTAAGGGAGGTGTACGGTGCGTGTACGGTGCGTGCGTGGGTGTTCGCGGTACTGGCGCTAATCTGACGCTGCCTAGGGCGACGCATATCACCTCCGGGCGATCAGGGGGCTAAACCTTTTTCCGGTAATAAACGGCGGGTGCCCTGACACTATAAAAAATAAACAAACTAACCAGCGTCACCCGTAACGGTTATACGGTGATCAGTGGTGAAAGGGTTAACTAGGGGGGCATCAAGGGGTTAAAACATTTATTAGATAGTATATGGGGGTCCCTATCGCTATAAAACACTGACGGCGAACCTAAATATTTACGTCCCTAACTAGCGTCACCAGTGACACTAATACAGCGATCAGAAAAATGATCGCTTAGCGACACTGGCGACAGGGGGTGATCAAGGGGTTAAAACTTTATTAGGGGGGGTAAGGGGGGTACCCTAGACCTACAGGGGGCTAAACCTTTATTCGGTAATAAACGGCAGGTGCCCTGACACTATAAAAAATAAACGAACTAACCAGCGTCACCCGTAACGGTTATATGGTGATCAGTGGTGAAAGGGTTAACTAGGGGGCAATCAAGGGGTTAAAACATTTATTAGGTAGTATATGGGGGTCCCTGTCGCTATAAAACACTGACGGCGAACCTAAATATTTACGTCCCTAACTAGCATCACCAGCGACACTAATACAGCGATCAGAAAAATGATCGCTTAGCGACACTGGTGAGGGGGGGTGATCAAAGGGTTAAAACTTTATTAGGGGGGGTAAGGGGGGTACCCTAGACCTACAGGGGGGTAACACTCACTGTCCTACCACTGCTAACTGTCACAAACTGACACTATGCAGTAATCAGGAAAAAAAAAAAAAAAAAAAAAAACCTGCTTGGTGTCAGTTTGTGACAGGGGGGGGGGGGGGTGATTGGGGGGGGGGGATCGGGGGTGTAATGTATGCCTGGCATGTTCTACTGTGTGTGTGTGTGTGTTTGGTGCACTTACATGTCATCTCTCCTCGGCGCTGGAACGGAAACTGGCCAGCCGAGGAGAGATGACATCACATCCTCTGCCTCTGTGTACTATACAGAGGCAGGGGATGTTTCTCATTGGCTGGGAGCGATCGCGAGGGGGGGGCCACGATCGGATGGCCTCCCCCTCGTCTCTCAATGCTCCCAGCCAAATGCCGACCGCAGCTGGCACCGGGGGGAGGGGTCCGATCGGACCCCCCACCCGCGGAAAGGCAATCACGTTTCAGGTACGTGATTTTGCCTGCCCGTGCCGCTCTGCTCACGTATATAGGCGTGAGGCGGTCGGCAAGTGGTTAAAAGGGCCATATTTTTCTTTTTCATTTTTTTAAATGACATTTTTTTTTATTGCATTTTAATGTAAATATGAGATCTGAGGTCTTTTTGACCCAAGATTTCATATTTAAGAGGTCCTGTCATGCTTTTTTCTAATCCAAGGGATGTTTACGTTCCTTGTAATAGGAATAAAAAACAGTGTAAAAATGTAAAAAAAAAAAAGGTAAAATAAATAAGAAAAAAAAAAATTAAATGCGCCCTGTCCCGACAAGCTCGCATGCAGACGCAAACGCATACGTGACTAGCGCCCGCATATGAAAATGGTGTTCAAACCACACATGTGAGGTATCTCCGCGATCGGCAGAGCGAGAGCAATAATTCAAGCCCTAGACCTCCTCTGTAACTTAAAACATGCAACCTGTAGAATTTTTTAAACATCGCCTATGGTGATTTTTAAGGGTAAAAGATTGGCGCCATTCCAGGAGCAGGCGCAATTTTGAAGCATGACATGTTGGGTATCAATTTACTCGGCGTAACATTATCTTTCACAATATTAAAAAAAAAAAAAAATTGGGCTAACTTTACTGATGTCTTATTTTTTAATTCAAAAAAGTGTATAACTCCCTGGCTACCCCATGGCAAAAATCTATCTATGTCATTGTTTTAAAAAGACACCCCTGAAGAAGACTTTGTGAGTCGAAACGTGTTGGAGTCCCTCTCGTCATTCTTGCCCTTTTGATGGATTGAGATTCTCTCCCCCTTTCTTTGTATATGTAATTGTTAAAATGCATACAATTTACATATGCACAGACACCTTGGTTTTTAAGCAATTATATAATCAACATTTTGTATTTTATTATAATATTGGTTTTCAATGGTGCCTAAGAAAATCCTTTTCATAGTAAATGGAAATGGTAAGTATTGCATTCTACTCTGAATGCTCAATAAAAGGCATGATCCCAGTTCTGTATTGATAAATCATTCTAACAGAGGTTGTAGCACTGGGGTTCTGAGTTCACAGTGTTTTTTATTTTTATTTTATTTCCTGAGTAATCCAGTTTCTTCCTAATGCCCAAAACCACAGCGGGTACAGGCTACCTCCTCTCTTGACAAAGTATAGTTACTGCTGCGTTCCCTTTGTAGATATTTGCCAGCACACCAAGGATCATCAATTTCATCCAAACGTTTTTTTATTCAAAGAATGATCTCATCACAAAACGGTGTAGTGCAACGTTTCGGAGCCACGCAGGACCCCTTTGTTAGGCATGTGACGAAGGGGTCCTGCATGGCTCCGAAATGTTGCACTACACCATTTTGTGATGTGATCATTCTATGAATAAAAAAAAAACGTTTGGACGAAATTGATGATCCTTGGTGTGCTGGCGAATATCTACAAATGGTAAAGGTCCTGTTATCTAGCTAGCGGTCGTTCCAGCACCCAGTATTCTAAGAGCTTATTCCAGGAACATGTGCGATGGGAATATGGACGGTTGTGTTCCTGCCCCGTTCTGCTAACCTCAAAGACTCTCGACTCCATACGTGGTGTTTTAGTATGCCACACAGTTGACACTGCACCACACCCGACATTCCCTATAGCCATCGCAGCTTTATACCAGTACAATGCATTACTGCAAAGCACTGGTGTGAGGATGCCTGCCTTAGATGGGAAGGTATATCACCACAATCCCCAGATTCAAACTTAAAGACAAGAGATGCTCATTATTTGGCCAGATCAGGCAGGTGACTAGATCAATTCTATGGAATCTGGGGGGAAATGTCCTCCGATTCCCCTGTCCTCCCTGCCCTGAGTGGTGCCAGAGTTGTCTGCCCACTCCTCTTTCAACTTGTCATGCAGACCTGGGCAAACATGCTTAAATGGTGTCTGCACATTTGTGAATAATGGAAATTAGGTAGTGAAGGAACTCCATTGCGGCTTTGATTTTTTTTTTTTTTTTTAGCTTTTGGCATATAATCAAAGAAATTGTTGATCAGATGACGGAATACAACAGCCAACAGCCGTTTCTGGTATTTAAACAATCCCTCTTAACAGGGCTGTGTGTAGACTGTAATTAGCCCTTCTGCTGCTGGCTCTCCTTTTTACTTCAACAGCCACAACCCCTACACAAATCTGGCAACCACCACCCTAGCCAGGCGGACTCTATTCATCCTGCTTCTCAGGCCAGAGCCCCTCACAGCCACCAATTTATGAGCCAAGGCTGCAAAAACCTACTTTAGACTTACCGGTAACGGTATTTCTACAAACCTTCCAGGACGGCAGGCCTGAGAGATGAGGGCTCCTCCCCACAGGAAACACAATCAATTGATGGCTTGTTATAAGTCCCCACCCTTCCCCTTGATCCCCAGTATGTAATAAAGTAATCCTGAACTGGTTCACAAGGAGCATTGCTCCACATAGGCCCTTACCACCTAGCGGTTAGCTTATCTTTCCCTCCACATAGGTAGAAATACCGTTACCAGTAAGTCCAACGTAGGTTTTCTCCTATCTCCATCCAGGACGGCACACCTGAGAGGATAATCAAGTAAACACAGCCATACATTCAGGGTGGGACCACAGCTTGTAGGACCTTCCGACAAAAAGCCAAGTCTTGTTGTGACAACACTTCCACAGGGTAGTGCTTCAGGAACGTATTCTGACTGGACCAGGTGGCCGCGCTGCAGATTTGTTCCAGGGAGGCCCCTGCTTTTTCAGCCCAGGATGTTGCTAGTGATTTGGTTGAATAAGCTTTAACCTTTGCTGGTGCTGGAACTCCAGAACTCTCATAAGCCATGGACATCGCTTCCCTGATGCATCTGGAGACTGAGGCTTTAGAAGCCTGAAGTCCCTTCCTAGACCCAGCGTACAAAACTAGCAGGTGACTGGACCTCCTAAAACTCTTTGTTCTTTCTAGATAGGTAAGGAGACACCTTCTTACATCCAGACAATGACATTTTTTCTTTCTCATTTTTTGGTTTATCAAAAAAGGACGGCAATGTTATATCTTGCGTCATATGAAATAAGGATGCTACTTTTGGTAGATGCAAGGGATCTGCCTTAAGGGTGACCCTATCTGGCTGTACCAATAGGAAAGGTTCCTTCATGGACAGCCCTTGCAATTCCCCGACCCTCCTGGCCATACTAATTGCTAACAAAAATGATAATTTTAAGGTTAGAAACTTAAAGGGAACCTCTTCTATAGGTTCAAATGGGTGTTTAGATAACGCCTCTAACACCGTTGTCAAGTCCCATGGTGGGAAACTACTTTTGGAGACAGGGGGAAATCCTTTCCCTGGCCAGCAGAAAACGTTTAATGAGGTCTTTGCCAATCTTACATCAAGATAGACCGAGAGGCCGCTATCTGAACCCGAAGGGTGCTGACCGCTAGACCTTGGTCTACTCCATCCTGGAGAAACTCCAGGATAACCGGAACAGTGGTGGAGGTCATCTGTCTTTCTTTACCCCAGGGACAGAAAGTCTTCCAAACTTTAGAATAAATCTTTTTAGTCACTGGTTTCCTATTCAGAAGGAGGGTACTTATTACTCTCTCTGAGCAGCCCTTACTTTTTAAGATCTGGCGCTCACTAACCAGGCCGTCAGCTGGAAAAATTTCAGCCTTGGGTGGAGTCTGGACCTGGTGCCTCAAGTAGGCTACGACAGTGGTGTTGTCGGAGCTCACTTGAACCTCCTTGCTCATGATGCTCTTTTGAAAGGCTTTTAGGGCCTCCCCCCTGCTTTGAGCTCCCTGTAGTTAGACGACATTCGACCTAGCGAGCTGTTCCATTGGCCTTGGGCTTTCTCCTTTCCAAGGTGGGCCCCCCACCCCCAGGAACTGACATCGGTGGTAACTTTTACTGGATTCCACTGAGCCCACAGCCTGACACCCTTAAGGCTTTTGGGTACTGTCCACCACTCCAGGGAGGACAGGACCTGAGGGGTTAGTAATATCTCCTGATCCAAAGACGACTCCTTTTTGTCCCATGAAGACAGGAAGAAGAAGTAAAGGTCACTTGAGTGAAGTTGCGCCAAGACTATGGCTGGTATACTTGCTGACATCAGACCTAGGGTTCTTAGCACCCCCTTTCTGGAGCATGACGGGGTCTTTATCAAGCACCCCACTGATGAAGCTAGTTTTGTCACCTTGTCCTCTGGCAAGAAGAGCTTCTGCAGTCTGGTGTCCACTCTGTAACCAAGGTCTTGACCTGTTCTGGTTCGAGGGAGGATTTTTCCATGTTGATTATCCAACCCAGGTTTTTTTAGAACAGACATTACTTTGTTGGTATCTGATCTGACCTGGGTGACTGATGGTCCGGAGATCAGTAGATCGTCCAGGTATGGAATTAGAGCTATACCCTGGAGATGTAGAAAGGCTACTGCCTCTGCTAGGATTTTTGGAAAAACCTTTGGGCTCGCTGTTAACCCAAATGGAAGGGCTCTGAACTGCCAGTAAAAAATCTCCCCTTCGAATGCTACCATGAACCTCAGGAATGCCTGATGATCCACGTGATTTGGCACATGCAAGTAGGCATCCCTGAGGTCCAGAGTCATCATGAAGGCCTCCTTCATGAGGTTTTTGTGTACGGAGTAAATACTCTTCATAGTAAACTTTTTGTATTCCAGGTACCTGTTCAGGTTTCTTAAGTTTACTATCAGCCGATACTTTCCTGGTGGCTTGCGAACAATGAATACGTGGGAGTAGAATCCCTGGAACTGTTGTTCCTTTGGTACTGGTACCACCACCTGCTGTTCCACCATTTCCTGGATACTCTCCAGGAGGTCAGATCTTTTCAGGGTATCCCTGGGGGATGTGTAAGGGTGATCATAGAGAGGGGTTTTGCCAAGAACTCCAGACGTTAACCCTCTCGCAGGATCTGGCAGATGTAAATGCTATCAGATATCTTTTCCCACTGAGGGACAAAGTGGGACAGCCGTCCCCCCACCCTGATCTTGGCGTCACTTGGTTTCTTTAGTGCCAAACTTGGGGGAAGAAAACAAACTGTTCTTTTGCTTTCCCCTACCAATGCCCCACCGTTTGTTGGGCTCCTTTTTTGCTCTATGCTGTGGTTGTCCTGGGGGGCCTCGAAAAATTATTTTAAATTTTTCTTTTTTGGGCTTTATTGGGAATTTTTTACCCTTTTCTGATGACCTAGACAGAACGTCGTTCAGGCCCTGGCCAAACAGCAATGAACCCTGAAAGGGAAGGCCACAGTTTACCCTTTGACATAACATCTACTTCCCAAGCCTTAATTCAGACAGCTCTCCTAGCTGAGTTGATTAATGCGCCGTTTTAGCCGAGGCTCTTGCAGACTCAACTGCAGCATCTGCAAGGTAAGCGACAGCTTTTCCTATCACTGATAGGGAGTCAAGGACATCACCCGCTTCGTATTCCTGAGACAGGTGCTTGGTCAATTTCTCCACCCAGAAATTTGCATTCCTGGCTACACAGGCTGCTGCTAAGGCCGGACCCATGACTGATGTATTAGCCTCCCAAGCTTTTCTAAGAAGGGATTCTGCTCTACGGTCCATCAGATCCTTAATACTGCAAGCATCCTCAAAGGACAGGTCAGACAGCTTGGCTTGACTTGAGACAGGGCGGCGTGGGAGCTTAAAGAATGTCTCTTCGTCAGTCTGATTAAAGGGAAACCTCCTTTTCCAAGTTTTTTGTCTGACAATCCTCCTTTCAGGCTCCCTCCATTCCTGTAGGACCAGATCCTTAAGGGATTGATGGAGTGGGAACACGCTGGATTGAGCCTTGCTCAGCCCCCTGTATACCTTGTGCTGAAGTTACTCTAGGGGCTTCTGGAATCTCATCAGTAGCATATATTGCCTGCAGGAGTCCATCCAGATCCTCTAGGGTAAAGAGGTGTCTCCTTAACATGGCATCCTCCCGAGTCTGACTTAACAGGTCTGGATCCAGCTCCCTCACGGAGCTGTGTTCTGACCTGGCCTGGCTTTCCATATCCCCCCCGTCCTCCTCTTCATCCTCTACCTGGGCTAGAGGGAGTGACTGTGAGGGTGGGAGAAGGGCACTAGGTCCCCCTCCAAAGAGGCTCTCCTGGGAGGATGTGCCTTCTCTAGGGGTAAGTTCCTCTGTGTCAGGGCCCTGGGTTGTTGACTGCCCGGCGGCCTCACAGAAAGCTTTGGCTATTGCCAGCATTTCCATTTTTGTAGATGAGATACATTTTTTCTTCAATGCAGAAGCTTCTTTTCCTGTTAATTTGTTTATACAGTTACAGTAGAAGGGCTTTGAGTGGGACTTTGGGAGTTTATCCTTATAGTACCCATATTTTTTTGAGGAGCTATGCCCTGTAGCGGCAGGAGGGTGTTTATCTAGGGCCTCCTGGGCTCCGCTGGGGGATTCTGTAAGACAAACGATATAGCACATAACATTATTTTATCTTTCCCCTAACTGCGGGCTTGTACTGGAGAGGGGGGAAGGGTAAGGTGATTGGTGAAGTCCAGCCTGTTCTGGCCATCCCAAAGATTCTCAGACACCTAGAATCCAGGACCTCTCACCCCCTTCTCCCTTTCCAAGGGGGGTTTGTACTCACCGGGCCCCAACCTGGATCTGCCCGCAGTTGCCTTCCCTTCCTCCTGTTCCATGAGGTTAGCAGGGGCCTGAGCTGCTGGTACCGCTAGCAGGGTTAGTAAAGCAAGCTGACCGTTTTCCACCGCCTTGCTCTGTCTCCACGCCGCTCTCCGCGCTTTCTCCCGGCGTTTCTAACACTTCCGGATTGCGCTGTAACTATGGCGCCGCCCATTTCCTGTGATGCGGCCATGTACCAGAGTGAGTCTTGGAGAGCAGTACTTCCTGTAAGAAGATTCCCGGCAATGGGAGAGAGCGGCTGGCGGCGGTGGTTCATGCACATCCAGCAATGGCGCGCACTCCCTGCGGCCAGAGCGCTGGTGCAAACTTGGGGGCGACCTGTGAGAATGACAAACCTGCGGGTTAGTTCAGCCCTACCTAAAACCTGTCTCAACAGGGGACCATTAGACCCTCCCCAGTCATTTGGTCTTTAAACAAAACAAACATGCTGCTGTGTTCGGGAGAAACACAATCAATACTGGGGATCAAGGGGAAGGGTGGGGACTTGTAACAAGCTGTCAATTGATTGTGTTTCCTGTGGGGAGGAGCCCCCATCTCTCAGGCCTGCCGTCCTGGAAGGTGATAGGAGAAAAACTTTTTTTCATACTGCCCTTGGAGAAGGGCATTTTGGATTCCAAAATGTGTTGGGTATTGTATTCAAACTGATAATAAAAAAAAAAAAAAAAAAAAAAAAAAAAAAGGTTTTCTTATGCCGTGTACACATGGGCGGACTTTTCGACCGGACTCGAGTCTGGTCGAAAAAGTCCGCTTGTCTGTATGCTAGTCCGACAGACAAAAACCGACGCTAGGGCAGATATTGGCTACAGACTTCCATATTTTAGTCCGGTTGTACGTCATCACGTACGAATCCGTCGGACTTTGGTATGATCGTGTGTAGGCAAGTCGGTTCGTTCAAAAGTCCGTCGGAAGTCCGTCGGACTTTTGTTGCTGAAAAGTCCACCCGTGTGTACGCTGCATTAGACTCACTTTGGTCTGGCAGTCTTTATACAACTTCTTAGTTCTTGGATGCTCACTGTAAGAGCCCCAAGTTACGGGATCCTGTTTGGCAAGAGCAGTCTCATCAGGGCCATTACAATGTTATTTGGATAGGTTGGTGGCAATTCTGTATCACTAATCACCATTGCTCCTAGTGTGTCACCGAGATTTCTTTGGACTTTGTGTCATGATGACTACCTAATAACACCGGGCCAGCTAAAACACACATTGTCTCATTAATTATACAGCTTTGTCTGCACTCCTTTCTTCCTGCTTGACATATCACGTCTTACCTGACCTGAAATAAGATGTTTAATTCAATGAATGTCTGTTGGTTTCCTGAATGATTCATTTGTCTTTATCAAGAGTGCAGAATGCTTTACACACTGTCAAAGCTTAAGGTAATTTACTCAGAAGACAGGTTAGCTGAATGCTTAAAAAAGCAAAAAAAAAGGAAGAGCATCAAGCATTCACAGGAATATAGGGGAATCACGGCTGATTTGGTAGCACAGCAGATATTTCTCACCATAATAGACAAAGCTCCATGTATACTCATCACAAATCTATTTCAGTGTTCATAGACACATCCAAATATTAAATCTCTCTCACACCAACTACTACATGGATATCTCCCCATTGTTATATTGGCAAAAACAAACAATTGTGGCATAATATCACCATTGTAGGGGGAACAGGGACACAAACTACTGCAGGGAACTCTCCCAACTGTATGAGGGTGGAAACGCAAACTGTGAAAATCTCACCATTGCGGGAGGTGTGGAGACACAAACTACTACAGAGAAATCCCCCATTGGTGTAGAGCAGTGGTTCTGAACCTCAAGTACCCCCAAGGGGCCATGTTTTGGGAACATCTCTTAGATAAAATAGCTCCTATCAATACTATGTCATTGATATTGATCTAAAGCAGCTGTGCAAAGCAAAGCAAAACCTGAGAACCTGGCCCATCGTGGATACTTGAGGACAGAGGTTGAGAACCACTGGTGTAAAGGCAGAGACAAACTACTGGGTGGGAATCTCACCCCTGGGGAAGGAGCAAAGACACAAACTACTGCAGAAAAATCTCAAGATCGTGGGAGGGGCAAAGACACAAAATACTGTGGTAAAATACCATCATTGTAGGAGGGGCACAAACATATACTACTGTTAAACTAAAACATTGTTATATCTCTTTGATACTCAATATTTTGTACAATAAAAAAAATAAAAAATAAAATAGAAAAGAAAAAAGAAAAAAAATCTTCTGGCTGCCATCTTTGTGCTAATTCGAATAGCTGTTCGAGAGGTGCAAAAAATACAAGAGGATTCTGTCATATATCAAAATCTGCCCTTTACACTCTGCAATCTTATCTCAAACAATAGTACCAAGAAGTGTGTTAAGCTAGCCATACATTATACAATTCACTTTATTTCTTCCTTCCATTACATAGTTACATAGTTAGTGAGGTAATAAAAAGACCAGTCCAGCCAGTTTAACCTATGATGTGTGTGTGTGTATTTATGTCAATAGTACATCCTATACCCCTAAATGTTGTGGTCGTTGAGGTGCCCATCTAAAGGGTTTTTGAAAATATTGATGTTGCCTGCTGATACCACTGCTTGAGGAAGAGAATTACACATCCTTACTGCTCTGACAGTAAAGAACCCTCTACGCAGTTTATGGTTTAACCGCTTCTCTTCCAACTTTAGTGAATGTCTTTTTAAATTCTCTTTCACTAAATTATTTTTTCCCTATGCTAGGGTGGCCAGTACGGTATTTGTACATCGATATCATAACCCCTCTCAAGCGTCTCCTCTCCAGAGGGAATAAATTCAAGGCTTGTAGTCTTGCCCTATAGCTCAGGTCCTCTATTCCCTTAATTAGCTTTGATGCCCTTCTCTGGATTCTCTCCAGTTCCATCCTTCCTGAGGACTGGTGCCCAGAACTGGACAGCATATTCAAGATACGGCCAGACCAGAGTCTTGTAGAGTGGGAGAATTATCGTTTTATCTCTGGAGTGAACCCCCTTTTTAATGCATGCCAATATTCTGTTGGCTTTCCTTGCAGCAGCTTGGCATTGCATGCCATTGCTGAGCCTGTCATCTACTAGGACCCCCAGGTCCTTTTCCATCCTAGATTCCTCCAGAGGTTCGCCCCTAGACAGTAACTTGTGTTTGTATTTTTGGCACCCAAATGCATTATCTTACATTAAAGGTAAGGCATTCAACATTAAACCTCATTTGCCATGTAGTTGCCCACTCCTTTAGATTGACCTAAACCATATAATACGAGGTCAAATCTGCAATCAGGCAGGGCCTTACACTACATAGTTGAAGGTAAATCTAACAGAAATTGAACATGAAAATTGTATAATGTATGGCCAGCTTTAGTCTAAGAGGTAGAATTAGGAGTTTTCAGTACATCATTTGAGCACTTTGATGAAGAGGCAGGTGCCCTAAACATGTAGATGTGGAAGTAGACTTAAGTGGGGTACACACTAAGAAAATCTGGCGAATGATCGTCCGATTTTCCTTGTTGTTTCCAGAGCAAATCAGAACCTATGAACAAAGTCATACGAACATTCTCGTAGGACAAAGGCTTTTTTTTGTGTTTATGGTTTCTGATCTTGTGCAGTCTTTTTTTCTGAATTTTCCTGTACGAAAATCGTTCGTTCTGTTCCTGTACGAGAAAAATTTTGGAGTTTGTCCCTTCAGGAAAAGTCAGAATCGGCTGTCGAAAGTTGTGTGCACACTACGCGAAAATCGAATGAAAATTCTTTGGACGAAAACGTTCGCCTGATTTTCTTAAATTGTGTACGAGCCTTTACTCCCAGGGTATAACTTCAGAACCCATTCTAGTGGCCATTTTGAGAAGAAACAGCCCTTGCATAAACTTTGTGTCCAAATTCTCCTCACTGCATTCAGCTTTCCTCTTGTCGGCTGTCTACAGAGAGTGAGTTCAACCACCATTAATGTGATTCACAAAAGGCACCCCTAAGATCTCTGCCTCTATTCCAGCTTGTAGGTGCTCATTCCTCTGACCTCCACTGCTTCCACACACAATTAAGCAAAGCTCGGGAGTCGTACACCATTTCCAAGAGGTGAAACCAACTTTATTTTTCAGCACAAACACAAAAAACTCCACCCAGGAGCCATCCTCTAACATGTTTCGTCTCCTACTGGGGCTTAATTATAGAGCCCTGAAGATCTATGATTAGGCCCCTGTAAAGGGGCGAAACATGTTAAAAGAAGGATCCTGAGTGGCGTGCCTGTGATTGGGCTGAACAACAAAATTGATTTGACTCTGGAAGTGTTGTGCAGCTCAAAGCTTTGCTATACTGTTGATATAACCTGAGATTTCTAGGAAGTGGCTGTCTTCCTGGTTTTATGCCCTGATCAAGTCACTGTTTGAGCACAATCTTACAATTTTATTAGCCAGTTGCCAACCAGCCACCACCGTTATACTGCTGCAGGTTGGCTCAGCTGCACGAATCGCTGTAGCTGTACGTCGCTCATGTCCGCTGTCCCCGCGGCGATCTGATTCGTTACAGAACCAAATCGATCTATAGACCCAGGCCAATGACCTGCTGATCGGTTCTGGCAAATGAAATGCCTCCTCTGCCTGTGTAACACAGGCAGAGAATACCATGTCATCTCCCCTCGTGGAGCCCTTTTCGGTCCCAGCGTGGGAGGAGAAGACATCTACAGTGAGTACACCAAGCACTACACTGACACCAGAACCCGTAGGCACAGTTTTCACCCCCTGATCACCCCCCTGTTAACGCTTTCACTCCCTGTCACAGTGTCACCAAGTGCAGTTTTCAGATTTTTCACTGATCACTGTACTGGAGTCACTTTAACACTAATCAGTGTAAGGGCAGTTAGTGGTAGGCCCAGGTAGGTTTAGGCTACCCCCATATATTCCCTAATAAAAGGTTTTAACACCTTGATTGCCCCCAGTTAACCCTTTCACCCCTTGTCACAGTGTCACTAATATAGTGTACAGATCTCTTTGCTGATCACTATATTCTTGTCACTTGTGACTAAACAGCAATAGGGCAGTTGGCGGTAGTCCCAGATAGGTTTAGGGTACCCACCATATAGTCCCTAATAAAGGTTTACCCCCTTGATCACCTCCCAGTTAACCCTTTCACTCCCTGTCATTGCGGCGTTAGGGTAGTGTACAGATCTTTTTTCTGATCACTGTATTAGTGTCATGGTTTAGCTAGTTAGCATCAGTTAGGTGTCAGCGTCAGTTAGCTTCAATCCCAGACAGCATCAGATTTGAGCCCTTTGAGTGCCATTAGATAACACACACACCTCCCTTACTAGATTAGTGTTTGAACGGATCAATATCTTTGATCCGATCAGATCTATACTAGCGTCCCCAATAGTATAGTGTTCCCAAAAACGCGACATTAGAAGGATCAGCCCAGACACTTACCAGCACCTGCCTTTAGTCCCTCAGCCCAGCCCAGCCCAGCCCACCCACGTGCAGTAACATTAAATACTTGGCATTATGATAGACCTTGGCATTATGTCTATACACTGTGATTAACATATTGATGTATTTTAGAACTCTCTGAGTGGGCATGGATGATTGCAGCGCTGCCGAGATTCTGATAGTGTGGGTTCTTCCCTTTCCATTCCTACTTCCCTATTATGTTTATCAATTTCCTATTGGTTAAGGGACATGCCTCTTCCCCTATTGGCAGGTGGTCCCATTGGATAATTTAAGGCAGTCAGCTGACTCCTCTTTGGCCTCTCAGGAGCTGACCTATCATGTGACCTTGTTCTGACTCAACTACAAGGCTATAAATGTTATCCTCAGCTTCACATAGAGCTTACATGACCTGGTGATCTATTTATCCCTTGCATCAATTCAGGCAGCTTAACTCAATGAATAACTCACTGTATGGAAAGACAGATGATGAATCCTCTCGAATGTTCCGTTTAATGATGGATATTCATAGGTAGAAAAACGTTGCAGTTGTAAGCCACATGTAAGATGTTACAGCAATGAGGTATACTGTGCACAATGAATCAGAGAGAGGAAGGGGAGGAGAATATACAGAACTACGGTGAGAGAAAGAGTTCAGATAGACAGAGGGAACAAATCTTAAAGACACAGAGCATAATAAATCACATAGTGTAACACAACACTCCCCGTCTGAAATCTTTAGATTTCATAACCATAAACAAATATATATATATTCAATAAGTCCAATACTGTTAAATGTCCTGGAACCTGTAATGAAAAACATGCAACAAGCAAGTATAAACATAAGTCCAACAGGATTGAAGAACATGTAGTCCGAAGTATGACGTCTTCAAAGAGTTCCAAAGTTCAAGGTAGAACCTGTAGATAGCAGCAATGTACTCCCCGCCGTGCCAACAGCATGGCTAGTCCTTGCATAAGTCACTCACCTGGCAAAAGGAGTACTAACTCAGTAATTGGTCGAGTGAAGGTTCGTGTGGATCCTCCCTTGGTTACCTTGACTTCTACCTTCCGGACCTTGTTATCGTCACTGGGCATAACCTTGGTAATAAGACCCATAGGCCACTCATTCCGACAAACTTCCTTGTCTTTTAGAAGGATGAGATCTCCAACCTTAAGATTAGGCTTAGATGTTTGCCATTTGTTACGACCTTGAAGGTGATGAAGATACTCCTTCCTCCAGCGATGCCAAAACACATTGGCGAGATGCTGCACCTGCTTCCATTGACGCCTGTAAATATCCTTGGGTTCAATCTCACTTGAAGATATTACAGCAGTCCCAATCTTTTGAGTAAGGAGCGAAGCTGGAGTAAGGATCACTGGAGCATCAGGATCTGAAGATACCGGCACTAAAGGTCTTGCGTTCACTATAGCACACACTTCAGCGAGAAAGGTAGACAAAGTATCATGGGTGAGTGGTAAAGACTTGTGAGTCTGCAACATGGAGTCGAGAATTCTTCGTGCTACTCCAATCATTCGTTCCCAAGATCCTCCCATATGTGAAGAATGTGGAGGATTAAACAACCAAATACATCCATTATTGGCCAGGAAATTGTCCAATTGTAGCTCTTTACATGCTCCAACGAAGTTGGTACCACAGTCAGATCTCAGCTGCTTAACTGGTCCTCCGATAGAAAAGAATCTTCGTAGAGCACAGATGAAGGAAGAAGAATCCATAGACTCGATTACTTCTATGTGTATTGCTCGGATGCTGAGACAGGTAAACAATACAGCCCACCTTTTACTATTGGCAGCACCACCACGAGTTCTCCGAGTGATGACGGACCATGGGCCGAAAACATCTACTCCAACATAGGTGAAGGGTGGATCTGTACTTAGGCGATCAGCTGGAAGACTTGCCATTTGTTGCTGCTGATGTTTTCCTCTTAACTTGTGGCACTTGACGCACCTGAAAAGCAAGGAGGAGACACACCTTTTCATACCAATAATCCACAAGCCAGCTGACCTGATGGCACCTTCTGTAAACTGACGTCCTTGATGATGTACCAGTTCATGGTGATGACGAACCAGAAGGGTAGTAACATGATGTTGACCTGGTATGATTATTGGATTCTTTTCTTTGCTGCATAAGTCGGATTTAGTTATACGGCCACCAACTCTCAGCAGCTGATTGGCGTCAACTACAGGATTTAGATTGAAGAGAGAACTGTTTTTAGACAACTCAGTTCCATTTTTGATTCTCTCGAATTCCTCCTGATACACCTCTTGTTGCACACAACGGATTATTACCTCTTCTGCGTGGGAAATATCTGCTGCTGTAAAGTGTCCAGAACAGCTGTGCCAACCACGACACTCTGCCGCAGGGTTCTTCCTAAAGCTGCGAGCAATATGAATTAGGCGAGCGATGGCTCTTACAGCAGATGACCAGGTGGAAAAACGCTCAAAGCGGTGTGACCGCAGCTTCTGTTTTGTATTTACAGAAGTGTGGAGTGAGATGTTCACAGCTCTTATTTCCTTATCATCTTCAGGACTTACTAACCCATAGGTGTTGTCAGTAGGGGGTGAGTAGGAGTCCTCACACAAAAACCTTGGAGGTGACAGCCATAAGCTGTCCTGAAGAACATCAGATGACACGGCTCTGGTCCCACAGTCAGCTGGATTGAGTTCAGTGGGAACGTAATGCCATTGACTTGGTAGGGAGAATCTTTTAATACGTTCAACCCTGTTGCTGACATACACATGAAACTGTTTTGTTTGGTTGTATATGTAACCAAGTACTACCTTACTGTCTGTATAGAAGGTGAAAGAATCAATTCTAGTGTCCATTTCACTTCGTATGACTTCGGCAATTTCTACTGCTAACACGGCTGCACAAAGTTCGAGTCTTGGTATGGTATGTGCAGGTTTGGGAGTGAGTTTTGCCTTGCCTAGGACAAAACTACAGTGTGATTCCCCATTCATTTCAGAGATCTTCAAATAGGCTACAGTAGCAATAGCTTCAACTGATGCATCAGAGAAAATATGAATTTCCCTCCGGTAAACAGTTGAAATAGAACCTGGAACATAGCAACGGGAAATCTGAAGTTTTCCTAGTGACTTCAAAGAATGTCTCCACCTTTTCCACTTGTGTTGATTCTCACTAGGTAAGGGAGTATCCCAGTCTATGTTCTCAGTAGATAACTGTCTTAGCAGAATCTTACCTTGAATGGTAACTGGAGCAAGGAAACCGAGTGGGTCATAGATGCTATTCACCACCGACAGGACTCCTCTCTTAGTGAAGGGTTTGTCACAAGTTGACACTTGGAAGGTGAATGTGTCTTGTTCAATGTTCCACAACAAACCCAGACTTCGCTGTACAGGAGGCACATCTGTACCCAAATCAAGGTTTTTTAGACTGGTGGCATAGTCCTCAGAGTGAAAGGCATTCATAAGTTCCTGGCTGTTGGATATAATCTTGTGCAGTCTAAGGTTTGCTGTAGCCAGCATCTCCTATGTTCTGGTGAGGAGATCAATCGCTTCTTTAGCGGTTGGAAAAGACTTGAGCGCATCATCAACGTAGAAGTTTCTTTCAACAAACTGACGAGCATCAGATCCATATTCTTCTTCTCCAGTCTGAGCTGTTCTCCTTAGCCCATAAGTTGCCACTGCAGGAGAAGGACTGTTACCAAAGACATGTACCTTCATTCGAAAGTCTATAACTTCCTTGTGGATGTCATTGTCTTTGTGCCATAAAAACCTGAGGTAGTTTCTGTTGTCTTCTCTGACAATGAAGCAGTGAAACATCTGTTGAATGTCTGCCATAACTGCTACAGGTTCTTGTCTGAAGCGAATCAAGACTCCTATTAGACTGTTGTTCAAGTTAGGCCCTGTAAGGAGCATGCTGTTAAGAGAAACACCTTCATGCTGAGCACTGGAATCAAAGACAACTCTGATTTGGTCTGGTTTACGTGGGTGATACACGCCTAAGGATGGAAGGTACCAGCATTCTTCTCCCTCCTTTAGTGGGGGTGCAGGCTCTGCATGATCTCTGTCAAATATATTTTGCATAAAGTCGACAAAGTGTCTTTGCATCTCTGGTCTCCTGCTTAAGTTTTGTTTTAAGGAGGAGAATCTACTGATGGCCTGTTGCAAGTTGTTGGGCAGTCTCTCTCTTGGGAGACGAAAAGGTAGGGGTGCTACCCAGTTATTGGAGTCGTCTTGAAAGAACTCATTGTCCATTACCTTGATGAATTCTTTGTCTTCCATTGAAGGAGCCAGTATGTCATCTTCACTGGTTGTATTAAACACCGTAGAGCCAAAGTCGTCATCGTGGCACGAGAAAGGGCTTGTGTTACCTGAGATACCATGTTGCCATCTATGGCTGGCTATCTTCTCTTTCACCCAGTAGTGATGTGGGCATGGCTCAAAGTAAGTGTTTCGGCCATTTGGCAGAACATTTGTCTTCAATGACGAAATGTTGGTAGGTCTCTTCATTTTGCCTATACAGACGTTGCCTATGATGACCCACCCTAGATCCATGCGCTGAGCAAATGGGGCATCTGGGGGTCCACTGACTTGTCTGTGTACCTTGTGAAATCTTAGAATGTCTCTTCCTAACAGAAGAAGGATCTGAGCATCTTTGTCAAGTGGCGGTATCTCATTTGCTATTACCTTCAGGTGAGGGTGATGGAAAGCAGCCGCTGGAGTAGGGATTTCTTCCCTGTTAGCGGGTATCTGATTGCACTCGACAAGAGTAGGTAGAGGTAATTGCAAGTTACCTTTGAGAGAAGATACCATGAGTCCATGAGCCCTTCTTCCAGAAACCTCTGTAGTTCCACTACAGGTACCCAAGGTGTAAGGATGAGCTTCGCCTTTTATTTCAAATAGATTAAACAGTTCTGATTTTGCAAGCGATCTATTGCTCTGATCGTCTAAGATAGCATAGGCTTTTAGAGTCTTTTCTGGTTGGTCCTTGTGGTATATGTTCACCAAGCATATTTTAGCACAGGACTTATCGCAGCGGTCTTCTCCACAAACTTCAGTGCAGGATGAAGAAATGACGGTAGAATTAGGCACTTGGTCTGTATTCTCCCCGCCATGCGTTAACCTGGGAGGAGAGTTAGCAGGTTGTGCAGAGCTGGGCTCAAGCGGATGTAGGGCTTGTACATGCTCTTCGGAGCCACACTCTATGCACTTGATGGATACATTACAGTCCCTTGCAAAATGTTCGGTAGAAGCACAGCACCTGAAACATACCCTAAATGTCTTTAAAAGCTCCTTACGCTCTTCAAGAGGCTTTTTCCTAAAGCCGATACATTTTTTGAGGGGGTGTGGCTTCTTGTGAATGGGACACTCTCTGTTAGGGTTTTCAATCTTCCTACTCTGTCTGTCTGTGGCAACAACTGTGGTAGGAGTGGGAAGGATGTCAGTCTTTTTCACGGATACTGGGCCTCTACGGCTTCTATAGTTGCCCTGAAGACTGGTACTCTTAGGAAATGGTGAGAAGAGACTGCACTCACCGTAGGAAAAACTTGGATCATTCTTGGTCTCTGCGATTCTCCTGATGAAGTTGCAGAAGAAAGAGAATGGTGGGAAGGAAACCTTGTTCTCTTTTTTGTATGATGATCCTAGTGCAGACCATTTCTCTTGTATACCATACGGGAGCTTGGAGACAATTGGGTTTACCCCTCTTGCAGTGTCAAGGTAACTGAGTCCGGGTAGTTTTGGGTCTGCCTTGGCTAGCTGAAGCTCAAGGAGAAGGTCACTCAGTCTCTGGAACTCCTTGCTGTCCTTACCAGATATCTTTGGGAAAGTTTCCAGGCGCATTAACAAGGCATTTTCTATAGCTTCTGGACTGCCATAACTTTGCTCTAGTCGCTCCCATGCAGCTGTGAGGCCTGCTGTAGGATTGTCCATGAAAACTGATCTTAATGGCTTAACACGTGCAGCAGATAGAGGACCAAGCCATCTAATCAGGAGATCCAATTCTTGAGCCGCTGTAATGCCAAGATAGCTGATTGCAGTTCTGAAAGCACATTTCCAACTTCTGTAGTTCTCAGGTTGGTCATCAAAACTTGTAAGACCAGTCTTTGTGAGCTCTCTGCGAAGTATGTACCTCACAAACTCTGCTGTCTCAGTTGTCTCTGCCTTTATGTGAGATGCTGTTGGCTGAACGGTGCTGATTGCACTATCTTTGACATTATTGTTAAAGGACACAGGTAAATATGGTGCAGCAGATGCGTTCAGGTGAGTTGCTTGCTTGAAGTCGGTTGTTCCAATGGTACGTTGACTCAATGCTGTACCGATGACAGGAAATTGAGGACTTGCTTGCAGCTTGCTCTGATGCTCTGTGGCATAAGAAGGAAGGTTAGGTAGGCAGGCAGGAAATGCATTGGAGTGATTTTGCATGCAGGAAGTCACTGGAACCTCTTTAACTTGGAGCTGTGAAGGAGTTTCTAGGTTGCCAGGAGCATTGGAGACAATGGAGTGTATACTGCAGTGGCTTAGGACATAGTCTTTAGTGCGTTTGAGGGGATCTTCCATATCTGCTATGTTTAGGTTGATGCTGTCTTTCTCACTTGCACCTTCGTCCGCACTGATAGCTTGCTCTAGGACCCTTAGCTTTGCCATAGCTGCATCATGTTTACACTGTTCATTCAAGATTTCTATTGTTGCTCTTTGACGTGCTGTCTTTTCTGCATATGCGACCTGCACCTTGCTGGCTTCTGCTTCAGCGCGGGCATTAATAAGTCGCTCACTGAGTGTTGAGTATCTTGAACTATGACTTCTTGAAGACCTTTTAGAATGTCTGGTGGAAACAGATCTGTGAGATGCAGTGTCCTGTAGCAGCTCTATCTTTGCTTCTGCCTTTAATTTGGTTTGCTGGATAAAACTGTCTCTTTCCAGATTAAGAGCCTTGAAATTCTTTAATTCCTCGAGTGAAAGTTCTGTGTTCATATTTTGTAAGACATTATTGAACTTGTCACTGGTAAGCTGATAGAGCTCATAAGAGATAGAGAGTTGTTTAATGGCGCCCTGTAGTGTCAGTAATTCACGTTCAACAGACACTGTATTGGATTCAAAGGCAATCTTGTCCCAAATTAGCTTCAAGCTATTAAACAATTCAGTTCTTAAGGCTTCATAATTCTCCATCACTTTCCAGGTGGGTTTGACTGAACGTTTGGGTAAGTCAGTTGGCTCAGTGTCTTGTGTTGGAGTGGCTGTATATTCACATTGAGAGCTGTGGTGACTCATGGCTGACACAGGCAGAGAATGTCTCAGTGATAAGCAGGCAGGATCTGTGTGCTGTAATATGACACCCTGCAGCCTGGTCTGAGGTTATGAAGATTCCATGTGCTGCTGTCTCATTCTTTCTTGCAATGAGGGCAGTAAATCTTGTCTGTAACAGTACTATATGCAGAAATCTTGTAATTAGGCTGTGGAACTCCGTTTTTCTACTGTTCTGACTCAACTACAAGGCTATAAATGCTATCCTCAGCTTCACATAGAGCTTACATGACCTGGTGATCTATTTATCCCTTGCATCAATTCAGGCAGCTTAACTCAATGAATAACTCACTGTATGGAAAGACAGATGATGAATCCTCTCGAATGTTCCGTTTAATGATGGATATTCATAGGTAGAAAAACGTTGCAGTTGTAAGCCACATGTAAGATGTTACAGCAATGAGGTATACTGTGCACAATGAATCAGAGAGAGGAAGGGGAGGAGAATATACAGAACTACGGTGAGAGAAAGAGTTCAGATAGACAGAGGGAACAAATCTTAAAGACACAGAGCATAATAAATCACATAGTGTAACACAACAGACCTTATCATTGATGTTTGATTGGCCACACTATTTGTGCAGTTTTTATATAAATTTATACAGTGTAGGATATGAGTTTGATGCCCCAGTTAAAGTCCATGTGGACGAAACGCGTCGGGCGAGCCTTACTCTTCCCTACACTTGATTTTATTGTTTTTTATGTGATCACGCTTTTTATATTGCTTTTTTGATTATTGGTGATATCTAATAAAAATACGTCATTTGATCTGCACTATTGGCGTTTTTATATCTTTTTGGGAACCACCCATACTCCATAGACTTTCCTGTGGCTGTGATCCTCCCTCGGTCTTCTGAACCGGCAGTCGTGACTTGGATTACAGAAGAAAGATCCCCCTTGAGATCCGGGGTTTCTGGGACCAACCATCGTCCATCAAGGATCTCTGAGCCCGTTTGATTCGGTGTCACCGGCATCCGAATCCACTTCCTTTGGTAAGCGTATTTTATCTGTTTCCATTACACGGTCGTATAATCTATGACCTACAGAGGAGAAGATTCCCACATCAGTTCAATATTTTATATACAGTGTATTTTGGGACTTTCTTTTGTTCGATTTATGGCTACACATTGGGACATTATTGTATTTTACCTATTACCCACTATCATTTACCATGTCACATGTGTTTCATCTAAGACTTCACACAATATAAATCTGCCCTCCTAAAATACTACTCCTGCCTTCACACTGCCAAACAGACCTACTTTATCACACTCATCAACACCTTCTCATCCAGTCCACGTCAACTCTTCTCTACCTTCAACACTCTACTCTGTCCTCCACTGCCTCCACCCACCACCTCACTCACTGCCCAGGAGATTGCCAATCACTTCAAAACTAAGATTGATACAATTCATGAGGAGATCGCCAATGCGCAAAAACCTCCCCCATGCAACACCCCATGTCCAAAGATACAATCATTACTTCCCTCATTCAACCCTGTTACTACTACTGAGGTTGCTAAACTTTTATCTAGCACTCATCTAACCACTTGCCCCCTGGATCCTGTTCCCTCGCAAATGCTACGCTCACCCTCTGACTCGATTCTACGCTCTCTAACTCACATTTTCAACCTCTCCCTCTCTTGTGGCATCTTCCCAAACTCTCTAAAACATGCGCTAGTCACCCCCATACTAAAAAAGCCCTCACTGGATCCCACCAATCTCAACAACTTACGTCCCATCTCCTTACTCTCCTTCTCCTCCAAACTTCTTGAAAGACTGGTCTACAACCGACTAAGCGACCATCTGACCATGAATAAACTTCTTGATCCCCTTCAGTCCGGTTTTCGCCCTCAACACTCCACGGAAACTGCTCTCCTTAAACTCTCAAATGACCTACTAATGGCTAAAGCCAATGGACACTATTCTATACTACTTCTCCTGGATCTCTCTGCTGCCTTTGACACAGTGGACCACCCCCTCCTCCTCAAAAAACTCCACTCCTTTGGTCTCCGTGACTGTACTCTTCGCTGGTTCTCATCCTACCTATCCCACCGCTCCTTCAGTGTCACTTACAACTCTACTTCTTCCTCTCCTCTTCCTTTTTCCGTTGGGGTCCCCCAAGGTTCTGTTCTCGGACCTCTCCTTTTCTCAATCTACACCACCTCCTTGGGTCAGTTGATTGCCTCCCACGGCTTTAAATATCATCTCTACGCTGATGACACCCAAATCTATCTCTCCACCCCCCAGCTCTCTCCATCTGTCTCCTCACGCATTACCAACTTACTAGCAGACATATCAGCCTGGATGTCACATCACTTTCTCAAACTCAACCTATCCAAAACCGAGCTCATGATATTTCCTCCCTCAGGTGCCACTTCCCCTGATCTCCCTGTCAAGATCAACGGCTCAACCATCAACCCATCTCCCCACGCCAAGGTCCTAGGTGTAATCCTGGACTCTGAACTAACCTTTCGACCCCACATTCTATCACTATCCAAAGCTTGCCGCCTCTGTCTTCGCAACATCTCCAAGATACGCCCCTTCCTAACCAATGACACCACAAAGCTTCTAATCCACTCCCTGGTCATCTCCCGCCTTGACTACTGCAACTCCCTCCTCATTGGTTTACCTCTAAATAGGCTATCCCCACTTCAGTCCATCATGAACGCTGCGGCCAGGCTCATCCACCACACAAACCGCTCAGCGTCTGCTACACCCCTCTGCCAATCCCTCCATTGGCTGCCACTCAGTCACCGAATTAAATTCAAGATACTAACTATAACTTACAAAGCCATCCACAACCTGGCCCCTAGCTACATCTCTAACCTAGTCACAAAATACCAACCTAATCGTTCTCTTCGCTCCTCCCAAGACCTCCTGCTCTCAAACTCCCTTGTCACCTCATCCCATGCTCGCCTTCAGGACTTCTCCAGAGCCTCCCCCATCCTCTGGAATGCTCTACCCCTATCCGTCCGATTTTCTCCTACTTTATCCACTTTCAGACGATCCCTGAAAACTCATCTCTTCAGAGAAGCCTATCTGGCCCCCACCTAACAACTGTACATTTATCTTCTCAATCAGCACATCACCCACAGTTATTACCTCTTGTATCTCTTGACCTTCCCTCTTAGATTGTAAGCTCTAAGGAGCAGGGCCCTCTGATTCCCACTGTATAAAATTGTATTGTATTTGTACTGTCTACCCTCAAGTTGTAAAGCGCTACGTAAACTGTTGGCGCTATATAAATACTGTATAATAATAATAATAATAATAATAATAATGTGCCTTTTCTAGGGGGGCACTGTTACTGATGTATTTTTCACCATTGGTCATCATTATTAGCGCTACATTTCATTTCTATTTGTGTTTATAATATTGGTCATATTTTATGTAGCTGCTTTTTTGTATTGGGTCAGTGCAGTGTTATTTACATTTTCTTCAGTATCATTAGATCACTGTCACTTACAAAACACAGCACACAAAACTGCAGCGTTGGCAGAGTCACGCCTGATCCCTGCTAGCACTAACAGTTAATTTTTTTTGTAGCGATTCAAGCAGTCGCTGACAACCAGGTGTTCTTTTACCGGTGAGTCACACTAGTTGTACCTATAAATTTAGTGGCCAAAATGTCCAAACAGAGGTACACTAGTGAAAAGATGTACACGTTGCTGAGCATGGCAGATGAGAGCGAAGGGGAGACCTCAGTGTCAGATTTAGGCTCAGTATATGAACCTGTAGAGAGCAGTGGCACCCTGAATGATAGCAGGGACCGCTACTCAGTCGTCAGAGCTAAGGTTAGGCGTACCCGACCCCGTTCTTCTGTTGCCGAGGTGCAACCGCGTGGTTCTCATATGGAGCAGAGAGCCAGTACTAGTGCCGCTCAACCTTCTGGTGAACTGGCAAGCACCAGAGGCCTAGTACGTCCTGGTCCTAGACAAACCAGCACTGTAGTAACATTTGGTGACGTGGCAAGTCCCATAAGTGCAGTTCAAGCTGGTGCGGTGGCTAGCACAAGTAGTGCCCTGCAGCCACCAAGATTTTAAAGACAGGCCCGTAGAGCCCATAGTGCCCTTCCTGATGCATTTGCAAATCCTGATTGGCAGCCCACCACTTCTGTAGCACCCGTACTTCCCCCATTCACTGGCCAACCCGGAATTCAGGTGGAAACAGCGGATTTTAGTACCCTTGACTTTTAAAATCTGTTTTTCACAGAAGATCTGTACAGATCTTTTGTGGACCAACACAATTTATACACTGGTCAATTTATCACTGCAAATCCAAATTTGACCCTTGCCAGAGAATTTGGCTGGAAACCTATAACGGTTTCCGAATTTAAGACCTTTCTGGGCCTATCCTTCCTCATGGGCATTACTAAAAAGGTTGGAGTTGCGGTGACATTGGTCCACTGACCCAATTCACCATATGCCCGTGTTTTCTGCTTCCATGACCAGGACTAGATACGACCAAATCTTGCGGTTCATACATTTCAATGACAATGAAAACGGTCGTCCTTGGGGTGACCCGGAATAGGATTGGCTCCACAAAATTCGGCCCCTCGTAAACCACTTCAACCAACCGTTTACAGCCTTGTTTATTCCCCATCAAGTTGTCTGTATTAATGAGTCCCTGATTACGTTTTCTGGCTGTCTTGCTTTCAAACAGTTTCTCCCCAGCAAGCGTGCCAGATATGGTGGTCAAAATGTATAAAGCTCTGTGACAGGGCCACAGGCTATACATATAGTTTTCTGGTTTACGAGGGAAAAGATAGCAGCGTGGGGCCCCGTGACTGCCCAGACTACATAGGGAGTAGCAGCAAGATTGTTTGGGACTTGGTGTCACCTTTATTCGGAAAGGGGTACCAATTGTATGTGGACAATTATTACACAAGCGTGCCACTTTTTAATCACCTTTTTGATTTTGGAATTGGCGCAGGTCGCACGATGCGATCTAATCGCTGAGGCCGCTTGTAGAGCCCCGACTTAGACAGGGGGCGAGAGCCTGGTTGAAGTGTAATAAATTGCTTGCAGTGAAGTGGAGGGACACACGGAATGTTTTCGTTCTGTCCTCTATTCACGCAGACACGATTGTCCAAATTCCAACAGCGACTGGTGTTGTTGAGAAGCCCCTCTGTGTCCACGAATACAACCTCAACATGGGAGGGATGGAACTCAACGACCATATGATGGCGCCATACTTGACTGCCCGTAAGGCCAGACGCTGGTAAAAAAAGTATCTCTATACTTATTCCAATTTGCTCTGCTGAACGCTTTTGTGCTATACAAAGAGTCAGGAAGAACTGTATCCTTCCTAAAATTTCAGGAAGAGATCATCACAGCCTGTTGGTTCCCCAACTTCCCAATCCAAATGCAGTGAGCTGGCTGCATGAGGCATTTATCGGATGTCCTCCGTGGTACCTCTACCCAAAGAACACCCCAAAGAAGATGTTGTTTCTGTAGAAAACACGGATAGAAGTGTGACACCCGCTTTTATTGTCCCTCCTGTCCTGACCAAAGTGGTCTCTGCATCGTGACTGTTTCCGTCGCTACCATACACTAGTTGAGTATTGGAATAGGGTACAGCACGGCACAGTCCTAGGGCACACTTTCACACAGGGTCTCAAAAGATGTTAGATGGGCATCGCATTTTGATAGAACCAAAGCTGGAACATTTATAGTTACAATAAAAGTGTAAAAAAAAACAAAACCGAGAAAAAATAAAAAAGCCAAAAATAGTTGTCGTTTTATTGTTATCGCTCTAATGTTCTGCTGTTTTACTGTATTTATGCTTAAAGCAGAGTTCCACCCAAAAATGGAACTTCTGCTTTAAGTACTCGTGACCCCCTGACTTGCCACATTTGGCATGTCATTTTAGGGGGGGGAGCGGGTACCCAGCTGAGTCACCCAGCTCCCACTTCCTCCCCTGGCGCCACGGCACCAGAAGGAAGTTCACCTCTCCCCCCTCTCTCGCTGAAATCTTCTGGGACACGTCACAGGTCCCAGAAGATTGCCCGGCCATACACAACGTGCAGCACGTTGCGCCGGGCGCCCACGGTTGCCCACGGTTGCAATTCCAGCAACGCAGGGAGGAAGGGGAGAGGAGCGAGGCTTTGTGCGCCCGCATCACTGGACTGTGGGACAGGTGAGTGTCTGTTTATTAAAAGTCAGCAGCTACAATTATTGTTGCTACTGACTTTTAAATGGGTGAAACTCCACTTGAACTGTAATATTTTATTGTTACTCGCTTTTATCGTGTTTGCATTTCAGGTATGGCCTACTGTTATACTGTAATGTTACTGTGTTTTATTGTTAACCATTATTTGCTTTGCAGGTATGGCATTCAGCTGCAGCACGAGTTCATTTTGGACAGCAACAGGATTTTCTCTCACGATACATAAATCCGTGACTCCAGCACTGTAGGAGGTGATTTCACCACCACAGTAAAAAAAGAAATAAATAAAAAAAAAGGAGCATATATGCCAAAGCACGGGGCAGGGGTGAACGTTAGGGGAGTATTGCCCCTATGCTTCGGCATATATTTTTACTTTTTTGTGCCAAAAAAATACTTTTTTTGGCACAGATTGCGATAAATAAAGTTGTTTCATTGAGTTAATGTTTTATTGTTACTGTGATTTGTTACCATTGTTTGCTTTGCAGGTACGCCATTCAGCTGCAGCACTGATTTATTTATTTTGACAGCAACAGGGTTTGCTCTAACGATACGTAAATCAGCGACTCCAGCACTGTAGGAGGTGATTTCACCACCACAGTTAAAAAAAAAAAAAAAAAAAAAAAGAAGAGCATATATGCCGAAGCATAGGGGCAAGAGTGGATATTAGGGGCAGATTGCCGCTATGCTTCGGCGTATATTTTTATTTACTTTTCAGAGATTTCTTCATCCCATGGGCTGAACGAAAAAAATAAAATAATGGTGCATGTATGTCCATCATTAGAAGTGGGTGGATGCAGGGCGGTATTCTAATGGTTGGCATACCACCGATCGATCAATGTGAATGGAGGAATCGGTTAGGTTCTCTTTTTTCATTTAACCCACAGGCTGCATAAAAAAAAAACAAAGTAAAAACACATTACAATATATGCTCAACCAGAACCAGGGACATACTGGTATGTTACTGGAATTTGAGTGGTTATACCAGAATGATGCCTGCAGTCTTATGCCGCGTACACACGGTCTGACTTTTCGGCTACAAAAGTCAGACAGCCCGTCCGACAGACTTTCGACGGACTTTTGGTTGGACTTGCGGCGGACTTTCTAACGAACGGACTTGCCTACATACAATCGCACAAAAGTCTGATGGATTCGTATGCGATGACGTACACTGGACTAAAATAAGGAAGTTGATAGATAGTAGCCAATAGCTGCCGTAGTGTGGGTTTTTGTCCGTTGGACTAGCATACAGACGAGCGGATTTCTGGGTCCGGCGGAGTTACGACGTAAAGATTTGAAGCATGTTTCAAATCTTAAGTCCGTCAGATTTGCGGCTGGAAAAATCAGCTGAAAGTCCGGGGAAGCCCACACTCGAATCGGATTGTCCGCCGGATTTGGTCCGTCTGACTTTTGTAGACGAAAAGTCCGACCGTGTGTACGCGGCATTAGGTATCATCTTGGTATCGTTTTTTTCAGCCTGCGGTCAGCTTTCATGTAAAGGCAATCCTAGCGGCTAATTAGCTGCTAGACTTCTTTTACAAGCAGTGGAAGGAAACGTTCGCCCCCCCTGTCATCTTCCATGGTTTTCTCTGGCTCTCCTATCCCACCGGGGAACCCGAGATTGCAGCCGGTGGTTCCACCAGCTGACCTTAGAGCTGATCGGAGACTAGAACGGTTCCAATCATCTCTATGGCCTAAGAAACCAGAAGCTATGAGCATTTCATGACTTCGGTTTTGCTGGGCATAAACAGCACCATTGGGAAATTGGGAAAGCATCTTATCACACTGATCTTGGTGTGGTCAGATGCTTTAAAGTGATTGTAAACCCTTTTTTTTTTTTTTTAATAACAAACATATCATACTTGTCTCCACTGTGCAGTTCGTTTTGCACAGTGTGGCCCCGAACCTCATCTTCTGGGGTCACCCGGCGGTGCTCGTGGCACCTCCTCGCATCGGTAAACCCCCTGGAAGAAGCGCTCTCCCTGGGGGTTACCTTGCGGGCGCGCTCCCAAGTCCAACACTTGCGTGCATAGACACAGAATTCTGGACTCTGCCCCGCCCTTGCGTCATTGGATTTGATTGACAGCAGTGGGAGCCAATGGCTGTGCTGTTATCAATCTATCCAATCAAGAGCCAAGAACCACAGGCAGAGAGGTACAGAGCGTCTTTGCTGTGGGAACAAACAGGCTCAGGTGAGTAAAACGGGGGGACTAGGGGGCAGGTCAGTGTTAGAAGTTTACAACCCCTTTAACCACTTGACGACCGCCTCACGCCGATGTACGTCGGCAAAGTGGCACGGACAGGCAAAATCACGTACAGTGTACGTGATTTGCCTTCCGCGGGTGGGGGGTCCGATCGGACCCCCCCCCGGTGCCCGAGGCGGTCGTCTTTTGTCCAGCGGCGATCGGTGATGAGGGGGAGACCATCCGTTCGTGGCCCCCCCCTCGCGATCGCCGCCGGCCAATGAGAATCTTCCTTTGCTGCTGTATGCTAAACAGCAGCAAAGGAAATGATGTCATCTCCCCTCGGGTCGGTATTTTCCGTTCCGGCCCGAGGAGAGAAGACATCAATGTGAGTGCACCAACACACACACACACACAGTAGAACATGCCAGGCACACAAAACACCCCGATCCCCCCCCCGATCGCCCCCCGATCCCCCCCAATCACCCCCCCCCCCTGTCACAAACTGACACCAGCAGTTTTTTTTTTTTTTTTTTTTTTTTTTTTTCTGATTACTGCATGGTGTCAGTTTGTGACAGTTACAGTGTTGGGACAGATACTGTTACCCCCCTGTAGGTCTAGGGTACCCCCCTAACCCCCCCTAATAAAGTTTTAACCCCTTGATCACCCCCCCTCACCAGTGTCACTAAGCGATCATTTTTCTGATCGCTGTATTAGTGTCGCTGGTGACGCTAGTTAGTGAGGTAAATATTTAGGATCGCCGTCAGCGTTTTATAGCGTCAGGGACCCCCATATACTATCTGATAAATGTTTTAACCCCTTGATTGCCCCCTAGTTAACCCTTTCACCACTGATCACCGTATAACCGTTACGGTTAACGCTGGTTAGTTTGTTTATTTTTTATAGTGTCAGGGCACCCGCCGTTTATTACCGAATAAAGGTTTAGCCCCCCGATCGCCCGGCGGTGATATGCGTCGCCCCAGGCAGCGTCAGATTAGCGCCAGTACCGCTAACACTGACGCACGCAGCATGCGCCTCCCTTAGTGGTATAGTATCTGATCGGATCAATATCTGATCCGATCAGATACTATACTAGCGTCCCCAGCAGTTTAGGGTTCCCAAAAACGCAGTGTTAGCGGGATCAGCCCAGATACCTGCTAGCACCTGCGTTTTGCGCCTCCGCCCAGCCCACCCAAGTGCAGTATCGATCGATCACTGTCACTTACAAAACACTAAACGCATAACTGCAGCGTTCGCAGAGTCAGGCCTGATCCCTGCGATCGCTAACAGTTTTTTTGGTAGCATTTTGGTGAACTGGCAAGCACCAGCCCCAGGCGTCAGGTTAGCGCCAGTACCGCTAACACCCACGCACGCAGCATACGCCTCCCTTAGTGGTATAGTATCTGAACGGATCAATATCTGATCCGATCAGATCTATACTAGCGTCCCCAGCAGTTTAGGGTTCCCAAAAACGCAGTGTTAGCGGGATCAGCCCAGATACCTGCTAGCACCTGCGTTTTGCGCCTCCGCCCGGCCCAGCCCACCCAAGTGCAGTATCGATCGATCACTGACACTTACAAAACACTAAACGCATAACTGCAGCGTTCGCAGAGTCATGCCTGATCCCTGCGATCGCTAACAGTTTTTTTGGTAGTATTTTGGTGAACTGGCAAGCACCAGCCCCAGGCAGCGTCAGATTAGCGCCAGTACCGCTAACACCCACGCACGCACCGTACACCACCCTTAGTGGTATAGTATCTGATCGCATCAATATCTGATCCGATCAGATCTATACTAGCGTCACCAGCAGTTTAGGGTTCCCAAAAACGCAGTGTTAGCGGGATCAGCCCAGATACCTGCTAGCACCTGCGTTTTGCCCCTCCGCCCGGCCCAGCCCACCCAAGTGCAGTATCGATCGATCACTGTCACTTACAAAACACTAAAAGCATAACTGCAGCGTTCGCAGAGTCAGGCCTGATCCCTGCGATCGCTAACAGTTTTTTGGTAGCGTTTTGGTGAACTGGCAAGCGCCAGCGGCCTAGTACACCCCGGTCGTAGTCAAACCAGCACTGCAGTAACACGTGGTGACGTGGCGAGTCCCATAAGTGCAGTTCAAGCTGGCGAGATGGCAAGCACAAGTAGTGTCCCGCTGCCACCAGAAAGACAAACACAGGCCCGTCGTGCCCATAATGCCCTTCCTGCTGCATTCGCCAATCCTAATTGGGAACCCACCGCTTCTGCAGCGCCCGTACTTCCCCCATTCACATCCCCAACCAAATGCAGTCGGCTGCATGAGAGGCATTTTTATGTCCTCCCGAGTACCCCTACCCAACAAACCCCCCCAAAAAAGATGTTGTGTCTGCAGCTAGCGCGGATATAGGCGTGACACCCGCTATTATTGTCCCTCCTGTCCTGACAATCCTGGTCTTTGCATTGGTGAATGTTTTGAACGCTACCATTCACTAGTTGAGTATTAGCGTAGGGTACAGCATTGCACAGACTAGGCGCACTTTCACAGGGTCTCCCAAGATGCCATCGCATTTTGAGAGACCCGAACCTGGAACCGGGTACCGTTATAAAAGTTAGTTACAAAAAAAGTGTAAAAAAAAAAAAAATATGAAATAAAAAAAAATAGTTGTTTTATTGTTCTCTCTCTCTCTATTCTCTCTCTCTATTGTTCTGCTCTTTTTTACTGTATTCTATTCTGCAATGTTTTATTGTTATTGTTATTATGTTTTATCATGTTTGTTTTTCAGGTGTGTAATTATTTACACTTTACTGTGCTTTATTGTTAACCATTGTTAACCATTTTTTTGTCTTCAGGTACGCCATTCACGACTTTGAGTGGTTATACCAGAATGATGCCTGCAGGTTTAGGTATCATCTTGGTATCATTCTTTTCAGCCAGCGGTCGGCTTTCATGTAAAAGCAATCCTAGCGGCTAATTAGCCTCTAGACTGCTTTTACAAGCCGTGGGAGGGAATGCCCCCCCCCCCCCCCCACCGTCTTCCGTGTTTTTCTCTGGCTCTCCTGTCTCAACAGGGAACCTGAGAATGCAGCCGGTGATTCAGCCAGCTGACCATAGAGCTGATCAGAGACCAGAGTGGCTCCAAACATCTCTATGGCCTAAGAAACCGGAAGCTACGAGTATTTCATGACTTAGATTTCGCCGGATGTAAATAGCGCCATTGGGAAATTGGGGAAGCATTTTATCACACCGATCTTGGTGTGGTCAGATGCTTTGAGGGCAGAGGAGAGATCTAGGGTCTAATAGACCACAATTTTTTCAAAAAAGAGTACCTGTCACTACCTATTGCTATCATAGGGGATATTTACATTCCCCGAGATAACAATAAAAATGATTAAAAAAAAAAATATGAAAGGAACAGTTTAAAAGTAAGATTAAAAAAGCAAAAAAATAATAAAGAAAAAAAAAACAAAAAAAAAAACACCCCTGTCGCCCCCTGCTCTCGCGCTAAGGCGAACGCAAGCGGCGGTCTGTCGTCAAACGTAAACAGCAATTGCACCATGCATGTGAGGTATCACCGCGAAGGCCAGATCGAGTGCAGTAATTTTTCCAGTAGACCTCCTCTGTAAATCTAAAGTGGTAACCTGTAAAGGCTTTTGAAGGCTTTTAAACATGTATTAATTTTGTTGCCACTGCACGTTTGTGCGCAATTTTAAAGCATGTCATGTTTGGTATCCATGTACTCGGCCTAAGATCATCTTTTTTATTTCATCAAACATTTGGGCAATATAGCGTGTTTTAGTGCATTAAAATTAAAAAAAGTGTGTTTTTTCCCCAAAAAATGCGTTTGAAAAATCGCTGCGCAATTACTGTGTGAAAAAAAAAAATGAAACACCCACCATTTTAATCTGTAGGGCATTTGCTTTAAAAAAATATATAATGTTTGGGGGTTCAAAGTAATTTTTTTGCAAAAAAAAAAAACTTTTTCATGTAAACAATAAGTGTCAGAAAGGGCTTTGTCTTCAGGTGGTTAGAAGAGTGGGTGATGTGTGACATAAGCTTCTAAATGTTGTGCATAAAATGCCAGGACAGTTCAAAACCCCCCCAAATGACCCCATTTTGGAAAGTAGACACCCCAAGCTATTTGCTGAGAGGCATGTCGAGTCCATGGAATATTTTATATTGCGACACAAGTTGCGGGAAAGAGACAAATTTTTTTTTTTTTTTTTTTTTTTTGCACAAAGTTGTCACTAAATGATATATTGCTCAAACATGCCATGGAAATATGTGAAATTACACCCCAAAATACATTCTGCTGCTTCTCCTGAGTACGGGGATACCACATGCGTGAGACTTTTTGGGAGCCTAGCCGCGTACGGGACCCCGAAAACCAAGCACCGCCTTCAGGCTTTCTAAGGGCGTGAATTTTTGATTTCACTCTTCACTGCCTATCACAGTTTCGGAGGCCATGGAATGCCCAGGTGGCACAAAACCCCCCCAAATGACCCCATTTTGGAAAGTAGACACCCCAAGCTATTTGCTGAGAGGTATAGTGAGTATTTTGCAGACCTCACTTTTTGTCACAAAGTTTTGAAAATTGAAAAAAGAAAAAAAAAAATGTTTTTTCTTGTCTTTCTTCATTTTCAAAAACAAATGAGAGCTGCAAAATACTCACCATGCCTTTCAGCAAATAGCTTGGGGTGTCTACTTTCCAAAATGGGGTCATTTGGGGGGGTTTTGTGCCACCTGGGCATTCCATGGCCTCCGAAACTGTGATAGGCAGTAAAGAGTGAAATCAAAAATTTTCACCCTTAGAAATCCTGAAGGCAGTGATTGGTTTTCGGGGTCCAGTACGCGGCTAGGCTCCCAAAAAGTCCCACACATGTGGTATCCCCATACTCAGGAGAAGCAGCTAAATGTATTTTGGGGTGCAATTCCACATATGCCCATGGCCTGTGTGAGCAATATATCATTTAGTGACAACTTTATGAAAAAAAAAAAAAAATAAAAATAAAAGTGTCACTTTCCCGCAACTTGTGTCAAAATATAAAATATTCCATGGACTCAATATGCCTCTCAGCAAATAGCTTGGGGTGTCTACTTTCCAAAATGGGGTCATTTTGGGGGGTTTTGTGCCATCTTGGCATTCCATGGCCTCCGAAACTGTGATAGGCAGTGAAGAGTGAAAGCAAAAATTTACACCCTTAGAAATCCTGAAGGCGGTGATTGGTTTTCGGGGCCCCGTACGCGGCTAGGCTCCCAAAAAGTCCCACACATGTGGTATCCCCATACTCAGGAGAAGCAGCTAAATGTATTTTGGGGTGCAATTCCACATAGGCCCATGGCCTGTGTGAGCAATATATCATTTAGTGACCACTTTTTGTAAATATTTTTTTTTTTTTTTTTTTTTGTCATTTTTCAATCACTTGGGACAAAAAAAATAAATATTCAATGGGTTCAACATGCCTCTCAGCAATTTCCTTGGGGTGTCTACTTTCCAAAATGGGGTCATTTGGGGGGCTTTTGTACTGCCCTGCCATTTTAGCACCTCAAGAAATGACATAGGCAGTCATAAACTAAAAGCTGTGTAAATTCCAGAAAATGTACCCTAGTTTGTAGACGCTATAACTTTTGCGCAAACCAATAAATATACGCTTATTGACATTTTTTTTACCAAAGACATGTGGCCGAATACATTTTGGCCTAAATGTATGACTAAAATTTAGTTTATTGGATTTTTTTTAGAACAAAAAGTAGAAAATATCATTTTTTTTCAAAATTTTCGGTCTTTTTCCGTTTATAGCGCAAAAAATAAAAACCGCAGAGGTGATCAAATACCATCAAAAGAAAGCTCTATTTGTGGGAAGAAAAGGACGCAAATTTCGTTTGGGTACAGCATTGCATGACCGCGCAATTAGCAGTTAAAGCGACGCAGTGCCAAATTGGAAAAAGACCTCTGGTCCTTAGGCAGCATAAAGGTCCGGGGCTCAAGTGGTTAATGGCTGAGGAGAGATCAAGAGTCTAAAAGACCCCACATTTAAAAAAAAAAAAAAAAAAAAAAAAAAAAAAAGAGTACCTGTCACTACATATTGCGATCATAGGGGATATTTACATTCCTTGTGATAACAATAAAAAGAAAAATATGAAAGGGACAGTGTAAAAATAAAATAAAAAGCAAAATAAGTAAAAAAAAAAATGGGTGGAGCTGCGTCTCCACAGATGCATCTCTTGATTTTTCACAATAAACTTTGATGATAAAAAAAAAAAAAAAAATTAAAAGGACCCGTCCCCCCCGTGCACGCAGAAAAAGGTGAACACAAGCACCGGTCTCGTGACATATGTAAACAGCAATTGCACCATGCATGCGAACGTGAGATCGAGGGTAGTAATTCTAGCAGTAGACCTCCTCTGTAAATAAAAAGCCATAACCTTTAAAGGCTTTTAAAAATGTATATAGTTTGTTGCCGTTGCACGGGTGTGCGTAATTTTAAAGCATGACTTGCTTGGTACCTATGTACTCGGCATAAGATCATCTTTTATATTTCACCAAACATTTGGGCAATATAGTGCGTTTTTGTGCATTGAAATTCAAAAAAGTGTTTCATTTCCGAAAAAATTGCGTTTGAAAAATCGCTGCAAATACGTTGTGAAAAAAAAAAATTGCAACACCCACCATTTTAACCACTTCAGGCCCGGAAGGATTTGCCCCCTAATGACCTGGCCATTTTTTTGCGATACAGCCTTGCGTCGCTTTAACTGACAATTGCGCGGTCGTGCGACATTGTACCCAAACAAAATTTATGTCCTTTTTTCCCCACAAATAGCGCCTTCTTTTGGGTGGTATTTGATCACGTCAGAGGTTTTTATTTTTTGTGCTATAAACAAAAAAGAAGAGCAACAATTTTGAAAAAAAAAAAACAAAAAAAATAAAAAACAGACAATATTTCTTAATTTTTAAAATTATTTTCTAAAAAAAACTAATTTCTTCATAAATTTAAGCCAATATATATTCTACATATTTTTGGTATATATATATATATATATATATATATATATATATATATATATATATATATACATATACACACACATAAAAAAAAAAAAAAATCGCAATAAGCTATATTGATTGGCACAAAAGTGTACAAACTACGGGATAGATTTATGGACTTTTATTTTAATTTTTTTTACTGGTAATGGTGGCGACTGCGATTTTTAGCGGGACTGCGACATTGCGGCAGAAAAATCTGCCCACAAATGACCCTTTTTGGGAACCAGTGACATTATTACATTGATCAGTACTGATCAATCTATAAATGACTCTGCCAGGGAAGGGGTTAACACTAGGGGGCGATCAAGGGGTTAACTGTGTTCCTTCAGTTGTTCTAACTGTAGGGGGGGATGGGATGATTGGGACATGACAGAGATCACTGTTCCCGATCACTAGGAACAGTAGATCTGTTATGTCATCTGGCAGAACGGGGAATCACCTTGTAAAAAAAAAAAACTAGATGATATGTTGAGACTTATTTGTGAGACTTTTTGGGAGCCTAGCTGCATGCAGGAACCCGAAAACAATCACCACCTTCAGGCTTTCTAAGGGCTGTCAGGATCTGAGGGGTTTAACAGGCAACTGCGAGACAGTTTAGTCAACTTAAAAGGCTTTATTCAGCAAAAACAGAAAAATTGACAGTCTTTGTCTTCATAGGCAGTTCAAAACAGCAAAACAACTCTTCATGCTCAGGGTCCCAGCCACAGAATATAACATAGTACAGTCCCAATTCAGGCAAGCTCATCCAGCAGGATCAGGTCATAGGCAACAGGGGTCCCTCCAGCTTCAAGCTCCTCTCAGCTCTGATAGCTCAACAGCCATTCCTCTCAGCCTCTCTGACCAGTTGCCTAATAAGCAGGCCTGAAAGGGAAAGTACTTGCCCTGTTTTATTAACCCTTCCCAGGCTGACTCTCCACAGGGTGTAACTCCTCACTACCTATAACAGTTTCGGAGGCCCTGAAATGTCAAGATAGCACAACCCCCCCCAACAAATGAGCACATTTTGGAAAGTACACACCCCAAGGTATTTTTATTTTTTAAAAACTGTGACAAACGCAAGATCTGCAAAATACTCAACATGCCTCTCAGTAAATAGTTTGGGGTGTCTACTTTCCAAAATGTGGTCATTTGGGGGGGGGGGGGGGGTTGTGCTATTTGGGCATTTCATGGCCTCCGAAACTGTGATAGTTAGTGAGGAGTGAAATAAAAAAGTTACGCCCTTAGAAATCCTGAAGGCGGCGATTGGTTTTCGGGGTCCTGTACGAGGCTAGACTGCCAAAAAGTCTCACACGTGTGGTATCCCCAAACTCCATACCAGCAGAATGGAGTTTGGGGTGTAATTCCACATATACCCATGGCATTTTGAGCAATATATCATTTAGTGACAACTTTGTGTAAAAAAACATTTTTTTTTGCAATTTTCCCGAAACTTGTGGCAAAATATAAAATATTCCATGGACTCACAGGCCTCTCAGCAAATAGCTTGGGGTGTGTACTTTCCAAAATGGGGTCATTTGGGGGGGTTGTGCTATCTTGGCATTTCATGGCCTCCGAAACCGATAGTGAGGATTGAAATAAAAAATGTACGCCCTTAGAATTCCTGAAGGCGGCAATTGGTTTTTGGGGTCCTGTTTGGGGTTTTTTGGGCATTTTTTTAATCACTTGTGACAAAAATCAAAATCTCAGCAAATTCCTTGGGGTGTCTACTTTCCAAAAAGGGGTGATTTAGAGGGGTTTTGTACTCATCTGCCATGTTAGCACCTCAAGAAATGAGATAGGCAGTCAAACTAAAAGCTGCGGAAATTCCAGTAAATGTACCATAGTTTGTAGGCGCTATAACTTTTGCGCAAACCAATAAATATATATAATTTTGGCCTAAATGTACGACTAAAATTTAGTTTATTGGATTTTTTTTAATAACAAAAAGTAGAAAATATAATTTTTTTTTCTAAATTTTCGGTCTTTTTCATTTATATCGCAAAAAATAAAAATCCCAGAGGTGATCAAATACCACCAAAAGAAAGCTCTATTTGTGGGGAAAAAAAAAGGACGCAAATTTTGTTTGGATACATTGTAGAGCTGCACGATTCTGGCCAAAATGAGAATCACAATTTTTTTGCTTAGAATAAAAAAGATCACGATTCTCGCGACGTAAAATCTTTCACATTATACAAAAAAAAAAAGAAAAAAGGCTAACTTTACTCTTTACTGGTTAGTTTTTTTTTTAATTCATTAAAGTAATTTTTTTAAAAAAAATTGCATTTGAAAGACTGCTGCGCAAACACAGTGTGACATAAAATGTTGCAACAATCACCATTTTATTCTCTAGGGTGTCTACTAAAAAAACGGAAAATTTATATCAAATACTTACCGTAATTTTCCTTTTCTGATAGGTTCCATGGCAGCATACATGTGGGTAGGCCCCGCCTCCATAACTACCCAATAGGACCCCTCCCATAAATCTTTGCTCTAGGCTGCTATCCATGTTCCGTAACTAGCCTACTCCAGACATTTGGGAGGGACTCCTGCTGCCATGGAGCCAGGAAAGGAAAATTACGATAAGTATTTGATATAAATTTTCAGTTTTTCAGACAGGCTCCATGGCAGCATACGTGTGGGAAATAACTCGCCAAACACACCCGGGTGGGCAAAAATGTTTGAGCAAAGAAACCAAATTTTATTTAACATTGTCAACCGCCAATACTTGTAAACCAAAATTAATGGATGACAGAGCAGCAGGCTCAACACAGTAGTGAGAGACAAATGTGTTAATAGAAGACCAAGAAGCCGCTCTACAAATGATTTCAGGCGCGACATGCCGAGAAGAACGAAAAGAAATTCTGTTTGTCTGAACGGAGCCGTGACCTCCAGGTATTGTTTTAGAGTGTGGCCTACGTCAAGTGGATGAACATCCTGATTATCCGTTGTTCTGAAAGTAGGAAGCACAATCTCTTGGTTTTCATGAAAGACTGAGGTCACTTTAGTGTTTGACCCTAGCATGGGAATCAACACTACCCTATCTGGAAAGAAGGTCAGAAAAGGCTCTTCTGAACCTAGATTTCTAATTTACGACACTCTTTTAGCCGAAGTCACAGCTACTAAAAAGGTAGTCTTGAGCGTGAGGTCTCTCATGGAAAGAGGTTTATCAGGATCTGATCCGAGATTGGAGAGAAAATCCAAGACAATAGGGAGGTCCCATTTGGGAAACCTAGGTCTTCTTTGAGGTTTAAGCCTGATAGCTCCTTTAAAGAATTGACGAACGCATGATTTGCCCAAGATACTCCTGTGAAGGCCGAGATGGCTGAAACTTGAACTCATATGCCGCGTACACACGAGCGGACTTTCCGACATACTTGGTCCGGCGGACAAGAGTCCGCCGGACAATCTGATTGTGTGTAGGCCATCTCCAGCAGGCCAGTCAGAAGAAGACCCCCGAAGCCGGAAGAACCCCCCCCGCCCCGGAGCTGTCTAATAAATTACTTTAAAAACCTGTATAGTGTGTATTATTATTGACAATTTTCCCCTAGGTAAATAGGTAGGGGTACCATGTACCCCATATTCCTTCACATAGGGTGGGGGGCCGGGATCTGGGGGCCCTCTTATTATAGGGGGCTCCCGGATTCCGATAAGCCCCCCCCGCCCGCAGACCCCAACAACCAACGGCCAGGGTTGTCAGGAAGAGGCCCTTGTCCTCATCAACATGGGGACAAGGTGCTTTGTGGTGGGGGGCCCCTAAAGCACCCACCCCCCCATGTTGAGGGCATGCGGCCTGGCACGGTTCAGGAGGGGGGGCGCTCGCTCGTCCCCACCCCCTTTCCTGACCGACCAGGCTGCGTGTTTGGATCGGGGTCTGGTATGGATTCTAGGGGCGACCCCATGCCGTTTTTTCGGCGTAGGGGGTTCCCTTTAAAAACCATACCAGACCTAAGTGGCTGGTATGCCCCGCGACGGGGCTCACAAGGTGTCAATCTCGCCGATAAAAGCGGCAAGATTGACTTCCTTTTCTAGTCCCGTCGTACCTGAGTCACGTTCAAAATGAACGGACTTGTCCGTGTGTGGGCAAGTCCGTTCATTCTGAAAGTCCGCCGTAACTCCGGCGAAAGTCCGTCGGAAAGACGGGCAGACCTAGCCTGCCGGAAAGTCCGGTCGTGTGTAGGCAAGTCCGTCCGTTCAGGTAGTCCGCCGGAAAGTCCGGCAGAAAGACTGTCGGACCAAGTCTGCTGGAAAGTCCGCTCGTGTGTACGAGGCATTAATGAGCTGACTGCGAAGGATAGGTCAAGTCCTGATTGGAGAAAACTCAGTATGTCCTGTACTGCTGGAGAGTTACAAGGATTCGACCTGGAAGACATATGATCAGTAAATCTAGACAATATACGCTCGGATACCCTATTAGTACTAACCCTCCTGGCACTGAGAAGAGTTGGAATAGCTTCTTCAGGACAACCTAGAAATTCAAGCCTTCCCCTCTCAAGAACCACACCCTGAGGTGTAGGCAGGATGGGCATGGGTGTAACGTCGTCCCTTGAGACAGTAGATCCGGCCTGAGAGGTAGGGGAACTGAGTCTTGATAACTGAGTCGTGATAACAGAGGGAACCACGGCCTGTTGGGCCAGAAAAGAATCACTGCAATGATCTTTACCTTCTCTGTTCTGAGCCTCCGGAGAAATTGAAGAATTACCGGTACCAGAGGGAAGGCATAAGCCTTCTGAAACCTCCACTGGTCTGAGAGAGCATCTATTCCATATGCTTGAGGGTCTCTGAACCTCGAATAATATCTGGGCATTTTGTGATTGCATGGGGAAGCAAACAGATCGACCTCTGGAAGTACTCCCAGGGTCAGAAGCCACTCGAACACCTCTCTGTGGAGAGACCACTCATTGTTGTCCATTTGAACCCGCGAGAGGAAGTCCGCCTGTACATTCTGAATCCCCGGAATGTAAACCGCCGAGATGTTGGACAAATACTTCTGAGCCCAGCTCATTATTGGCTCCACTTCCTGTAACAGAGACTAGCTGCGAGTTCCACCTTGCTTCTTTATGTAAGCCACCGCGGTTGTATTGTCCAACCTTAGCATTACTGATGAATCCTTTATTAGATGGCGAAATGACAGGAGTGCTTGAAAGGCGGCCTTCAGCTCCAGAATGTTGGAGACAATCCCTCGAGCAAGGAAAATCCATCTGCCTTGAGCCACTTCTGAAAGGCAGTGAGCGCCCCATCCCCCGATTGCTGGCATCCGATGTTATTGTGACCCATGAGATGGGAATGATTGAATGGTGATTGCGCAGATTTTTCCCTTGAAGCCAAAAGGAGAGATGTTCTCATGGTTGGAATAAGGGGTATGCGCTGGACTTGGCTGGAAGAATAGACCTGTGAACTGCAGATGCCGATTGCCTACCACAAAGCGGAGGAATTGTTGGAAATCCATTGCCACCGGCACGTGAAAGTAAGCATCTTTCAAATCGATTGAAATCATCCAATCTCCCAGATGTACTGACTGTTGAATCGTAAGTAAAGATTCCATTTTGAACTTTTCCTTCCGAATAAAGGAATTGAGATGGGTTAAGTCTATTACTGGCCTCCATGTACCGTTTTTCTTCTGTATCATGAACAGAGGTGAATACATGCCTTTGCCTCTTTCGTCTTCTGGAACAGAGATGGCTGCGCCTTGAGCCAATAAACAGTTCACGTAGGTTAACAAAACCTGCTTTTTTTCTCCTGAACCTGGAAGAGTTGTAGGGACAAATCTGAGTTTTGGGGTGTTGTTGAAGACCCACTTGTGACCGGAGGAGACCGTTTTGATGGTCCAGTAATCCCGGATTGAGGCCGCCCAGTCATGCCCGAAGTGGCAAAGACGAGCCCCCACCTCAAAAGGACTTAGTGGAGTACTGGTTGCCAGAGGAACCACCCTTTGTGGGTCCCTTAAAAGAGGACTGCCTGGATTTCCAGGACCTTGAAAACTCCCGACCAGGCCTGTAGCTGCGCGCTTCCCTAGCGGGATCAGAATTTTGTCTTCTCGGAAAATTGCGTTTCTGATTTTGTAGACGTCGGTCTTGAGGGAGGAAACCAGACTTATCGCCCGTGGCCCAGGTTATGGCACTATCAAGCTTGTTGCCGAATAAAGAAGTTCCTTCAAAAGGAATTCGGCACCAAGCTTGCTTGGAAGCCGGATCTGCCAACCACGGACGGAGCCATAAGGCACGACGTGCTGAAACAGCCGCAAACATAACCCGGGACATCAGGCAGATGACATCAATAGAGGCATCCCCAAGAAAGACTGATGCCAGCCTGATCTCCTGGATAGGAGAATCTTTAGCTGTTTCAATAGAGATACCTCTTAAGAACCAATTCGTCTTTCCAGAGGATCTTTAAAAGATACAGTATCCTCTAAGGGAAGAGTTACATATCTTGCTAGTCTCATCAGTGCTGCATCCACTAAAGGAGCTGGCTCAAGGTGTTTTACTTCCTTTACCTTAAAAGGATATAGTTTCAAGACTTTTGATTGCATGGAACTCTTCTTGTCCATCTTGCTCCATTCCTCAGATATGATATCGCCCAGCTCAGAGAGAAAAGGAAAATATTTTCGCTCCTTATTGAGCTGCTTGAAAAATTTTCTCTGTTTTGGGGGGAAGTAACCGGAGCTTCCCACTTCAGGGCCTCTCTCACTGCTTTCACCAAAGAAGGGACTAAAGCATATTCAAACCCCACGCCAGGATCTTCCAGATCCGATTCGCTGTCTGAAACAGGAGCAGAATGGCGACTTGGCTGGGAAGACTCCCATGTCTCATGTACTGAACCCTCTCCCACTGGAGTGCATAATGCGTCTGATGGGGAATCGAGGGGTTGTTGAGCCTCCCTTTCCTGTAGAGATTCTTTCACAACCCGTCTCACCATAGATTCCAAACGCTGGTCTGCACCATCCCTCTCATCTGCAGCTTTAGAGAAGCAGTGATTACAGAGAGATTTGTCTACTGGAACAGGCATCCTGCACCCCCAGCATGATTTTTCTGATCTCTTGCTAGAGTGAGATGAAAGGGGGTGAGAAGAATTTTTACTGCGCTGTTCAGATCTGGAAAGAGATCTATGATGACTAGACCTGGAGGAAGATTGCCGGTGGTGTGATTTTGATGATCCACTTCCTTTATGGGAACTACGGTGTGGATCAGACCTAGAAGGGCTGTAAGAAAAGAAGCAAAGAAAAGATAGAGACAGAAATCATCTAGTGTCCCACAATCCTACTCTCAATCCTTGCACAGGTAAAAAAGCATAAATGCAAACATACCTGCTACAAGCGGGCTGGCCACTAGGGGGCAGGGAGGGGTCCATAGTGTCAACACAATAGAAAACTGCAGAGACAGATTCACACATCAGCTGGCTTGACAAAGACCTCATACCCAGACAATAGAGCTTGTCTTACCTTGAATCGTCAAGATAGTTCCCCCGGGAAGTCGCCGTATCCCCCACGATCATTCCTGGGGCTCTGAAAGCTTACCACAGCTTTTAAAAGTGGCGTCCGTGACGTCATCGCCGACGTTAGACGCGAGGTGCTCGCGCGCATGCGCGAACCGAGCTTCGACTTCGTATTGGGTCCGCGCATGCGCAGAGCGCACGCCGGTACCCGGAAACGAACAAGAGAGCGGCTGCTGGAACGCAGGAAGCGTCTTCGCCAGCTAGGACACCAGCGATGAGGGAAAAACATACAGGAAAGGTACAAACAACTCATAAACACTGCTGCCATGTGTATATAAATCTGAAAACTTACCCCTCCTCCTCGGCCCAGGTGATCATAGGTGGGATTATCTTCAGGTAGGAGAACAAACACCTGGTCCTACGGAGGAGGACAAAAAAGGAACATGGATAGAAGCCTAGAGCAAAGATTTATGGGAGAGGGATCCTATTGGGTAGTTATGGAGGCGGGGCCTACCCACACGTATGCTGCCATGGAGCCTGTCAGGAAAATATATATATAATGTTTGGGGGTTCTAAGCAATTTTCTACCAAAAAAAAAAAAAATGATTTTAACTTGAAGCCAACAAATGTCAGAAAAAGGTTTAGTGTTTAAGTGGTTAAACTTTTTTCACTTACACAGGAAGTCTATTCCATTGACAAATTGTTACAATGTTTATACTTAAGTTCAACTGATAAAGAATGTTTTGATTCTTGGCAGACTGCCCAGTTTTTCTCTTCCTTTCTTTTGACTGCTGTGGCTTCAAAAGAGCAGAGAGAATTCTTTGCATAGAAAGAATTGTGAAACACTTTAGTCAAGATCGCGAGAACGATTCTTGACGATTAATTGTGCAGCTCTAGTACAGTGTTGCATGACCACGCAATTACTAGTTACAGCAGCGCAGTGCCAAATTGTAAAAAGTGCTCTGGTCATTAAGGGGGCAAATCTTTCCGGGGATGAAGTGGTTAAAATGTTTTACCTGCACTTTGTGCGCTCTGTTTTCTTATCATACAAAATCGTTCATGTAGGAACCATCACAGCAATTACATTATTTGTTTAATGAGCAGCGAAGAGCAGGTTACAGATACCCAATGAAAAGGGCGATGCATGGTTTTCCCTGGGGCCATTCTGTACTCAACCCTCTGAAGAGAGACAAGAGAGCTGAAAAGTGGCAGATAAATAAAAGTCCTTACTATCATTATAACCTCAGGACAATGTTCCCCGGCTTCCTCCACAGAAAATGAGTCACTTCCAAAGTAAACACACAGCACAAATTACTAAACAACCATAAAAAAGAACCAGAAACCTTCCAATACTCAGCTCCACGTATTGCTTGGAGGAGCAGGCCAAGATGAGAGCCATGAGCTGCTATTCCTGGTCAGGGGGTGAATCATGCTGGGAGAGAAATTAATAACAAGGACGGGGCTCCTTCCATCAGAGGATCGTCCACTCTAACATGGACAAAAAACAGAAAGTCACAACACTGGGCTGATTTACAAATCGCCCTGTTTATTTTATGTTCGGGATCCATGCCAATAACAAATGTTGTAAAAAGAAACACCAGTACAGAAACGCTTTCACCTAATAGTATTTCATATCCCCAGAGGCGAGGCTAACCTACACAACATGGCAATAAGTCAAATAAAGATGACACCCCCTTCCCCCAAAGAAAATCAGTAAGATGTTATGATAAGCAATAATAGCGCTTTTAATAACAGAGGCACACTGCATTAAAGCTAAATTTTGAAAGGAGCCTTTCCTTCAATGTTTTCTTTCAAATGCCATTCAAATATCTCATAGTTTAGCCACTTTACTAAAAAACAATCGCCATAGTATCTTGGGTTTCCTCCCAATTAATTCAGGCTGAGAGATTGGCTGCCCTGTAAATTGTGGAGGTGTGTCCTCCTTGCACAATGCAGGAGGGACTCCCTTGTAAGCACTGGGGGTGGCTGCCGTGCAAGGTGTAAGAGTAGCTGACCTGTAATTTGTGTCTGCCCTGCAGGGTGAGGAGCAAATGGCTGCCCTGTAGGGTGAGCGAGTGGCTGCCCTGTAGGGTGAGAGAGTGGCTGCCCTGTAGGGTGAGAGAGTGGAGTGGCTGGCCTGAAGGATGCGAGTGGCTGCCCTGTAGGGTGAGAGAGAGTGGAGTGGCTGCCCTGAAGGATGCAATTGGCTGCCCTGAAGGATGCAAGTGGCTGCCCTGTAGGGTGACAGAGTGGAGTAGCTGTCGTGTAGGATGAGAGTGGCTGCCGTGTAGGATGAGAGTGGCTGCCGTGTAGGATAAGAGTGGCTGCCGTGTAGGATAAGAGTGGCTGCCGTGTAGGATAAGAGTGGCTGCCGTGTAGGATAAGAGTGGCTGCCGTGTAGGATAAGAGTGGCTGCCGTGTAGGATAAGAGTGGCTGCCGTGTAGGATAAGAGTGGCTGCCGTGTAGGATAAGAGTGGCTGCCGTGTAGGATAAGAGTGGCTGCCGTGTAGGATAAGAGTGGCTGCCGTGTAGGATAAGAGTGGCTGCCGTGTAGGATAAGAGTGGCTGCCGTGTAGGATAAGAGTGGCTGCCGTGTAGGATAAGAGTGGCTGCCGTGTAAGATGAGAGTGGCTGCTGTGTAAGATGAGAGTGGCTGCCGGAGGATGAAAGTGGCTGCCGTGGAGGATGAGAGTGGCTGCCGTGGAGAATAAGTGGCTGCCGTGTAGGATGAGAGTGGCTGCCGTGTAGGATGAGAGTGGCTGCCGTGTAAGATGAGAGTGGCTGCCGTGTAAGATGAGAGTGGCTGCCGTGTAAGATGAGAGTGGCTGCCGTGTAAGATGAGAGTGGCTGCCGTGTAAGATGAGAGTGGCTGCTGTGTAAGATGAGAGTGGCTGCCGTGTAAGATGAGAGTGGCTGCCGTGGAGGATGAGAGTGGCTGCCGTGGAGGATGAGAGTGGCTGCCGTGGAGGATGAGAGTGGCTGCCCTGTAGGATAAGTGGCTGCCGTGTAGGATAAGTGGCTGCCGTGTAGGATGAGAGTTGCTGCCCTGCAGGGCATAAGAGCCTCCCCTGTAGGGTGTGAGTGTAAGGAGTACGAGTAGCTGAACTGTAGGGTGTACAAGTAGCTGAACTAAGGTATACGAGTAGCTGAACTGTAATTTTTGTGGCTGACCTGTAGGGTGTGAGAGTGGCTGACCTGTAGGGTGTGAGAGTGGCTGACCTGTAGGGTGGGAGAGTGGCTGACCTGTAGGGTGTGAGAGTGGCTGACCTGTAGGGTGTGATAGTGGCTGACCTGTAGGGTGTGATAGTGGCTGACCTGTAGGGTGTGAGAGTGGCTGACCTGTAGGGTGTGAGAGTGGCTGACCTGTAGGGCGTGAGAGTGGCTGACCTGTAGGGCGTGAGAGTGGCTGACCTGTAGGGCGTGAGAGTGGCTGACCTGTAGGGCGTGAGAGTGGTTGACCTGTAGGGTGTGGGAGTGGCTGACCTGTAGGGTGTGAGAGTGGCTGACCTGTAGGGTGTGAGAGTGGCTGACCTGTAAGGTGTGAGAGTGGTTCTCTTGTAGGGGATGCAAGTGGTTCCCCTGTAGAAGATGTGAGTGACTGCCCTATAGGATGCGAGAGACTGCCCTGCAGGGGATAAGAGGTAAGTGTGCTGGCTGTGTAGGGCGTAACAGTGCTTGAAGCACTGAGAGTGGATATTGAACAGGCATTTGCAGTGTCTACCTTGTAAGTTAATCAATTGGGGGTGGGGGTGTACCTGAGTGAGCTTGCAAGCACAGGGTGGGCTTCACCAGTGCTGTCATATAACTTGTATCCAGTAACAGCATTATAGCAGGTAATAGGTGTTGTAGTGACAGAGCCAATTAAAAGTGTAGTTATACTCCTTATACCATGTAGCTGTAAAGCACTGCAGGAGGTAGGGAGACCACACAAATAGTTTTTTATTTTAAACATTTTTGACCAATCAAAACTTATTTTCACACAATAATGTGTGAAGTGCACTGAACCATAGCAACCAATCACATTCATTTTACAGTAGTCAGGTTAATGAATGTGAATTCTGACTGGTTACTGGTTTTAGATTTATTTGCTTGTTGAAAGGGGATTTTCCACTTTAAACACAAGTGTATCCAATCCCCTACTGAAGGTTCTAGATAAAAGGATGCCAAGTCCTCCAGTATTCAGGTTTCGTGCCATTACTCACTCATACAGAATAATCTTCCTTTTATGTTTTTTGTCCATACTGGTAAAAAAGAGCACCTTGAGCCTGGCATTTCATGGATTAAAATGTTGTTTCCTGACCTGCTTGTTCATGCTACTCAACAGCTTGTACGGGTGCTTTTCAGCAAAAAATGCATAACTGGACTGTAGGATCTCACAGACCAATAATTAAAAGGGGGGGGGGGGGGGGTTCTTTTCTAACTTTAGAACATCTCATGGTGCCAAGGTGGCTAGGTAAGGCATAGTCAACCAGAATAGTCCAAAGCTGCAAACAATAACAACGCTTGAGTTCCATAGGTGTAGTTCATCTAATATTTCCTCACACCTTTATTTGGTTAATGACCTACATTTTACAAGGCAGTAGGTGAGTCATGTTTATATTGTTTCAAAACATACTATAAACCAAAATTTCCCTTCAACAAGCCCTGAGTCAGTTTGTTTCCTCCCCGTACTAAAACCAGTTCTATAATAGAAACACAAGAATCTGCCTGCCAAGACTAGGAGCAGATCCTGACCAGGCCTGGGGTAATCTCTGTTCTGACATCTCCCGTATGTATATCTAAAACAACCTAGCTGGCCTGAAGGAACAAAGAACATGTGGACAACTAATAAAGTAAAGTATTTTAGGTTAAAATGTAAACTGGTGCAACAAGGAATTGGACGCCGGACGTTAATAATTGTTCAGAAAGTGGCCAAGGAGCTGAAGTCTGATCGCTCTGCATTTCAGACAGATTACAGTGACAAGCACAATTTAAAGCTGTGTGAACAGAGGATGATTAACAAACCTGTCATCTCAGAAGAGAAATGTGAAAAGCGTGGGCACATAACCACAAGGGGCAATTTAGAGCCAACGGGAAAAGGCAACAGGTTGTCAGACACAACAAGAGAAGGTGTGAATATTACCAGAATCAAAACATTTTGGTTCCCTCATTACAGCAATGCAGAAGCAATGATAATGGGCAATGTGCAGTAACCTACAGTACAGGTGTCAGCACTGCCTAGGCGTAAAGTGCCCCACTACTGAACCCATCTCTCACGTTTTTGTTTTTATAGCCTTTTCTGGTCAATGAAAGTATGTTTCTTGGCTTCCCCATGCACAAGGTGGAGCTGATTTACTGAAGGAGCAAGGACATGTTCACTTTGCAAAGCGAACATGTTCTACTCGCTTATGAAATCAAAGACTATGGGGTTGATTTACTAAAACTGGAGAGTGCAAAATCTGGTGCAGCTGTGCATAGAAACCAATCAGTTTCAGGCTGGGTTCACACTGGTCCGACAAACGATCCTACATTGGGAGTTCATGTCGCATGACGTGTGAAATTTAATGTTTCCCTATGGGAGCCATCCTAACTGGTCACAACGACACAAGTCATTCCGACTTTAGAAATGCTCCCTGTACTAGTTTGGTCTGACTTTGATCCTACTTCAGCCTATTGACTATCATTGAAGTCGGATCAAAGTCGGATCGCCGTCTCGCATGATCTGACTTCGGCACGCGACTTGTGCTCAGATGATCTTGAGAGGGAACTCCGCGCCAAATTTTAAATAAAAAAACAGGATGGGTTCCCCCTCCAAGAGCATACCAGGCCCTTGGGTCTGGTATGGACCTTAAGGGGAACCCCTTACACCGAAAAAACGGCATGGGGGTCCCCCCCAAATCCATACCAGACCCTTATCCGAGCACGCAGCCTGGCCGGACAGGAATGGGGGTGGGGACGAGCGAGCGCCCCCCCTCCTGAACCGTACCAGGCCGCATGCCCTCAACATGGGGGGTTGGTGCCTTGAGGGAAGGGGGGGCACGCTGCGGCCCCCCCCACCCCAAAGCACCTTGTCCCAATGTTGATGAGGACAAGGGCCTCTTCACGACAACCCTGGCCGTTGGTTGTCGGGGGCTGCGGGCAGAGAGCTCATCGGAATCCGGGAGCCCCCTTTAATAAGGGGGCCCCCAGATCCCAGCCCCCCACCCTATGTGAATTAGTATGGGGTACATGGTACCGCTACCCATTCACCTAGGGAAAAGTGTCAATAAAAAAAAACAGTACACAGGTTTTAAGATTAATTTATTAGGCAGCTCCGGGATCTTCTTCCGACTTCGGGGGGGGGGGGGTCTTCTTCCGAATTCTCCCGGTGTTCCGCCTCTTCTCCCGGGCCCCTCCGCTATCTTCTTCCAGCTCTTTTGCCAGCGAGGGGCCCAGGCTGCTGCCGCTGTCTTGTCGCCGCTGTCTCGCCGCTTCTTCTCTTCATCTCTTCTTCCGATGTTGACGCGACGCTCTCTCCAGCTGGAATGATGTGTGCGAGCTGCGGAGCCATTTATATAGGCGGTGACCCCGCCCCCTTGTGACGTCACGGTCCCTGCATGCGCAGGGACTCTGGGGTCACGCCCCCTTATGACCCCAGAGTCCCTGCGCATGCTGGGACCGTGACGCAGACCCCGACAACCAACGGCCAGGGTTGTCGGGAAGAGACCCTTGTCCTCATCAACATGGGGACAAGGTGCTTTGGGGTGGGGGGGTGCTCGGATAAGGGTCTGGTATGGATTTGGGGGGACCCCCACACTGTTTTTTCGGCGTAGGGGGTTCCCCTTAAGGTCCATACCAGACCCAAGGGCCTGGTATGCTCTTGGAGGGGGAACCCATGCCGTTTTTTTATTTAAAATTTGGCGCAGAGTTCCCCCTAAAGATTCATACCAAACACAGTGTCGGGCATTGGCAGGGATCCAAGCGGATCCCCGTTCATTGAAAGTCGGACACATGCCGGCTTCATGTCGCAGGGCAAAGTCGGATCCAAAGTAGGACGGCTGTCGTGTCGCACCAGTGTGATCCCAGCCTCAAGGTTTTATTGTCAAAGCTTAATTGAACAAGCTGAAGTTGGAAGCTGATTGGCTGTCATGCACAGCTGCACCAGATTCTGAGTGCTCCAGTGTTTGTAAATCTCCCCCATGTGTCTTTCAGGGTCTAAAGTGTAAGTGGATTATGTGAAAATAAGGCTGACTTTAGTGCCCTTGCAAGTAGAGGGTCATCCGTGGAAACCTTTAGACCCCTTTTACACTGAGGTTTTCAGGCATATTATAAATAGCGCCTGTAAAGCGCCTGAAAACTGCCTCCCATGCTTTCACACTGGGGAGGTGCACTTGCGGGACGTTAGAAAAAGACCTGCAAGTAGCATCTTTGAGGCGGCTTGGGACACGCCCCTGCCCACTGAAATGAATGGGCAGTGATTCCGAAGAGCCTGAAAAGCATTTCGGAAGTGCAACATGGGCGTTTTAACCCCGTCTTCGGCCACAAGCAGGGGTTAAAAGCGCCCCGCTAACGGCTGCTTAAACAGTGCTAAAGCGCAGCTAAAATGAGCGGCGCTTTAGCGCTAACGCACGGGCGGCCCCATGTGAAAGGGGTCTCAAGATGGGGAAGATGTTACAGCATCAATGATTCTGAATGTTGCAGTCCTTGTTCAGAGCACAGAACAAAAAGGAACCACCTGACACCCCCAACTGCAAACCAAATGGAGTCCAACTGGCCCTCATTTTCTCAATCAACCATTTGGGTAGCACATGTCTATGTCTTAACGTAGTTGTTTTGTGAGCAAAGAATCTGAAAAAGACGTTGTTACTCAGGTGTTTTCCACTAAGCCCAGCAAAATAATGAACTCCACATCTACATTGCGGGAATGCTGCTCGGCAGGATCATTGAGCACTAAAAGCAGCAGGCAGAAGAGTCAGGCTGGTTCTTGCTTGTTGTACACCAAGGGCACCCAAAAGAAGGCAGAGCTCCGGTGGCCCCGAGAATCCCTCCCTTTTTTACAGTGTTATGTACTCAAGTCTTACCAAATCAAAGTCCTTATAAATTAGGCCAAAGCAACACCCTGATCATTTTGGAGGTTGTTAATCATGCAATTGTCATGAGGCTGCCAGACAAGTTGGGAAAGATAATTCCACTGGCATGGACCAAATTTCCCCCTAGGGCTTTTACCCAGAGGAGCATCCTATACCTTATCTGGTATCATTCTATTCAAAGTAGCACCAGCTGGGTCTTCAACGCATAACCGGTTGAAGGGAAGCTGGTATAAAACACATATAACATGGAGCAGTCACGGACAATGTTGAAAATTTCCATCTGCAGAAATGAGGAGAAAATTTGACCTTATGAACTCGTTGGTTTTGGGCAGAATATTTTTTGCTGAGGTTCTATTCTGCACAGAAGCTTCCAACAGAAAGACATGAACAAAGATATCATTATCACCCAATTACAAGATGGTCACTGGGGGGACGGAGATGGTGAGATTTGTCCAAGATCACACAGCGCGATGCAAAAAGCCACAACTCTGTTACTTCAGATTATCATTAGTGTAACTGGGCCAGCTCGGTAACCTATACCTTAGCGCAGTAAAATATTTTTTTTTCTTGTCCTTTTAACCGCAGGCTGAGTTTACTCTTTTTATAACCTAATCTTAAAGAGTCTGCCAAGGATCGTGTTTGAGAACAAAAACAGACGTCCGTGCATCTCAGGCAAGTTAAAAGGCAGAACATCTGCCACACTAAATCTTTCAGGATGTGGAACTAGCCAGAGAGGAAAAAAAAATTATTTCATTTATTCAAAAATGGAGCTGGGGGAGGATTTAAGACGCTGTGCCGAGAGGTGAGGAGCTGTGGGAGTTTCAGATCGCAACCTACACAGGTGCACAAACACCAGCACAACAACTGACACAACAAGAATATTACGTGTCTTACAAATGGGTCCATAATTAAGAAATGATATATTATAGATCAATTTTTGCCTTCTTCTAAAAACACATTGTCTGCTTATGATGCCAACTCTCAACTTTGGTACAGCCAGCTACTTACAGAGAACTTGTGACATTTTGGAGAACACTGGTGTTGACCATTCACTTTGTTCCTTAGGTCAATACACTGTTTTCTTTTAACAACAGAGCTTGAGAAAATGCCACAGTGTGGCTCTTTAAAATGCTTTTAGATTGGACGGACTCCTTAATTCTGCATTCACTCAGTGTTATGTGCTCCCTACCATTATCAGCTTTAAAGCATATTTCCACTTTTGCAGTCAAATTTGAGAAAACCCCACTATATGACTGTTATGTGTTCTCATCCACATAGCATGCCCAAAACGTTTTTTTATAAAGAATATTTCCTAACTTTTACATGTTTCTCAGGAGGAAGTGTCAGCCGACAGCAACGTTTTTTGAACAATGTTAGAGCGAGCCTGTCCCAAGTCTGTCCTCATTACCATACCATTTGAGAAGCCTAGCCTATACATGTTTAGGGCTCATATACACTTGCTTTGACTTTAACACACATCAAAGCACCCAACGCTTCAACATGCTTTTTTTTTTTTTAGAGGTTTTTGATGCTTCTGTGATGCTTTTTTTGAAGCTTTACTAAAGCTTGTCAAATACCCTGTGTGAGTTGATCTTCTATTTGTTTTAAAGGGGCCCAGTAGTACCTCCATTGAGCAGATCCCCAGCTCAATAGTACCCCTGTTCAGCAAGTCCCAAGCTTATTAGTACCCTTGTTCAGAAGGTACCCAGCTTGTTAGTACCCTCGTTCAGCAGATCCCCTGCTCAGTAGTACCACCAGCTCTGCTAATCTCCCGCTCAGTAGTAACCCCCAGGCTCTGCCTCTGGTTTGCTGATCCTCCTCTCTCTCTGATCCCCGCTCACCTCCCACTATATTGCTCCCATGCTGCTCACAATGTGTGACATCTTCTAGTGTCTCCTGTTCTGCTCCCCCAGCTCTGCCGATCTATCGCTGCTCAATCCTCCCTCACCGCTCCCCGTTCATCTTCTGCTATAGCATTCCCATGTTGCACACCAGATGTGCCTTCTGCTAGTTGCTCCGCTCTACTCCACTCCAGTCCGGACCCCACTCATCTTTCTGCTGCTCCACACCAAATATGACGTCTGCACCAGACACTTCCAGAATATATACACATGAACCAGAAGTGACTGCGGATGAGGTCTTAGCAGTTTGCATGTTGGTTTCCCAGTGCATCCTGGGATATCCCATATCTGCAATATCTCCAAAACGCAAACCAACCTCTGAATAAAAGGCCCTCAAAAGCTTCAGGTGCTGCAAGCAAGTATTGTCAGACATCAATGACGGTTTTGGAGATGCTTTGAAGCACCAAGAAAGCGACATGGGATATAATTTTTGAAGTGAAGAAAAGCAAACACAAAGTGTGAACAGGACTGTAAAGTAACCATTTTATTTAGTGATTAGCATTCAGAGTGCTTAAAAAAAAAAAAGTATGTCCAATGCAACAATTTGAAGCAAGGGTAAACAAGTCCTTAATCCTTTGTTAGGACAGAGGGTGTTCAAATTGATTTTTTTTCCTAAAAGTTTGGATTTCCAAATGCAAACTTTTTAGCCAGCTAAATAAGTCCAATGCAGCAGGTGTGACCTACCCTAACAGTACTGCCCAGTCCCCCTGCTACACTGTGTGCAGCCCCTGAAAATCCCAAGCACCTGAGTATGGAATGTTTCTATGCAGACCATCCCGCCTCCCACAATGCAAAGTGTTCAACTGCCAAGAGGTCTATTGCCAAGCATGAGCACAAACAACTGCGAGAAAATGAAGTCCTAAGGCAGAGATGGCGAACCTTGGCACCCCAGGTGTTTTGGAACGAAATTTCCCATGATGCTCAACTACACTGCTGAGTACATGAGCATCATGGGAAATATAGTTCCAAAACATCTGGGGTGCCAAGGTTCGCCATCACTGTCGTAAGGGATACAACAGTGCATTGATGAAGTTGGCATGCGCTAAAGTCTATGTTCAGCTTTACAACAACGCTCATTGGAAAACACAGAAAGGATGGATGAACAGACCATAGGTATGATCTAATACATGGGTGACTAAACATCAATTCGTTATTTTTTTTTTAAGATTCCACATTATTCTTTGGGGTACGCATTTTATTCCAAAGCAAATAGTGTTGTATACAATATTAAAACGAGTTTTCCATTCAGCGACATGCATGAATCTCATACAAAGTCTTTCATACAAACCAGTGACATCAATAATAATAATAATAATAAAAAAAAAACGCTCAGGTGAAAACCATCCTTCCAGAATGCAGTTTACTACGCCCGTTACTGTGCCATGGAGAGATTCACTGTCATGCTGTACAATTCTTGGCATGTTTTCATATCTATGAGCAGAGCCCACCTTCAAATACGCTTTACGTAATTCACAGGAATCAATACTAAATATGCACACCAAAATCACTAGTGTATAAACAGGATACTGTGTGTGCGAATGGTAAAACCACATGACCACAATCTGGCGTCTTAAAGGGTATGACTAGATCAAAGACCACAGTAGGCCTTGTGCATGGTGGAATGAAAGCATGAAAAGTATTACACTGCAAGTCCATTATGTACCATGAGATGTACTTCTTATATTTAAAGACATGGCGTCATTGATATCAGAATTTTGAATTTGTGGTTTATTGATTGCAAGATGAGCGGCAATGCATTACCCTAATGCAGATCTTCTGTCCTGCATTGAAGTGAATCACTAAATCCGTGTTGTGGAGTGGAATTTTGAAAATTATTTTGTTTATAACATGTCCTTTGATTTAGCAGCATGCAACCAATTACACATTTCTCATGGTCTCCCAAGAGTGCACTGCACCTCAACAGAGCAAAAACAGCCATCAACAGAGGTGTCAAACGGCTTCCAAAAGTTAAATTGGGCGTTAAACCGTAAATGAAGAACAGAAATCAACCCTCACCAATGTAGATCCCAGAGTTCTGAACGGTTACGGATCATCATTTGATATCAGAGGTAGGTATGGGAAGGTAGCCATACTGGCAGCACAGTTCCTAATGGGTTAGGGCTCTTCTCTGCAGCACTGATGTCCTGGATTTAATTTCCACCAGGGATACCATCTACATATCTTTACCGTGTGTTTGTGAGGCTTTGTCCTAATGTTTTCATACTTACTACACCATCCAAAATCATACTGGGAGGTTCATTGCCTTCAAATCTCCTTATCCTCTCAGTGGGTGCTCAGTACCCAGAGGCAGGGTGTTTCATATAATGTACATCTTAAGTCACAAAACCCTAAGGCTTCATGTACACGGGACGTTGTTTAACCTCTCCTGAACGATTTAACTTGACAGCTAGAAACAGACGTCTAAAAATCTGTTTAGCTGCGTTTACATGCCGCATTTAGAATCGTTTTTGTTAAAATGAAAAATGTCTGTAAACAAAATGATGTTAAACGTGAGTTACTGTATTTAGCATCGTTTAAAGGCTCTTATAGTCATTTGGTGTTTCAAATGCCTCGGAGCATCCGTCGTGGAAAAAAAAAAAAAAAATTGCGTTCCAAAAAATGCTTCTAAACTCAACTGCCTATAAACGACTGTAAACGACCCTGTGTACATGCACTGTTCAGATAACAGAGCATAGTTCAGGGGCAGCTGAAAAAAAAAAAATGCACAACTGCTCCTAAACATCCGTTTACCAGCAGCAGTGTACATAGGGGCCTAAAGCAGTCGCCTTGTTTATTTGATATAAAATTCTCAAATTTTTGTTACCTAACATGACATAACATGAACTGTAGAGTCACCTGGAAATCCATGTATGCTACTAAGTGGGTCAGGATATCATCCTTGATGCGGTTTCATCCTGTCATTCAAACAGGAAAATTCCAACAAAGCCTTTTACCGTGTACCCTAGCACATGCCAAGGTCAGCTGTACCCACAGACAGGGAGGTCAGCTAACCTTTTCATGATCAACTTTATTAAGTGATAATCAACTTACAACTGAGGATACTTCTAGGCTTCTAGAAGTCCAAGCCCTAAAGAAAACCTGTGTTTTGTTCAAAAGACAAAAGTAGAACTATAGGCAAACTTTTTTTTTCCATTTTAGATAGAGCAAGGTAGTGTCAGATTTTTTTTTTGCCATCTGTATCCCTTCCCTTCCCTTCATTTCCTGTCCCACACAGGAAGTGGGAGGAAATACCTGCATATTAAAGGAATACCTTGGGGACCCCCAGGTCACCAGGACTAGTGTCCCTTTGAAAGACTACCCCTCTATTACTTTTCTGGGGGCAGTCCAAATTTTGGGATTTTTCTTTACTTTCAAAGATAATGGTAAACAGGACAAATAGAAAGGGTGAATCTCCCTAACGGGGGCACAGGCAGCAATAAAAACCTAATAGGGGTTCTACTCCCTCTCCACTCTATCCAAAATGTAAAAAAAGTTTTGCCTTTAATGTTTTAAGCATTACTGTCCCCATTACTGTCCCTAGTAGCAGCCTGCAGCAAGTCACCTTGTGATCATGCCCCCTTTTTTTTTTTAAATTACCAGGTATTTCCTTTCACTATCAGCAGAAGAACAGCTGGACAGTGAAGAAAAGGTAATTAGATGCTGGAGAGAAATAAGGATTAAGCCCAGCTATTGCCGGCAACTGCACCGTTCAAATCGGTGCGACGCTGCAACGATTCCCCAAAGTTGTTCCTGTACGACTTTTGGCGACTTTGGGGGTAATTTGAATAGACATCTGTGCATGAACCTGCACAGATGTCTGTCAAATCACCCCCAAAGTCGGACTGCCTTGCCGATTTGAAATCGTGTGAGTTCAGCTGAACTTGCACAATTTCAAACCCGCCCTCAATGTGAACCTGGGCTAAAGGAAACTTCTTTCTTTGCCCTAAATGGACAAAGCATACATTTGATTTAGTGTCCATTTGCTGCAATACATTGTGTAAGTGCACTGCAATTTTTTTCAATAGCATCCCAACATACATACACAACGCATCTGTGCTGCAACACACCACAATCATGTGTTGGGGGCATTGCAGTGGAGAAAAAAATAGAAAGAGCAATTGCTCATGCATTGGGGCCCATTCCAAATGAATGGTCTGCAGGAATGCAACTCGCTACAGCACATGATAAATCACCTTGTGGCTTGCGCTACCACAGCACAATACAATGTGAACAGGCCCTCAAGGTGGCTGAAAAAATGCATCTACTATCCAGTTTATAGAGCATGTTCAATAACCTCATACTCTTTAAACACTAAAATAAATAATATAGGAATGGCACAATAAAAGTGGCCTGGGGAACACCTGGTGGAATGGGACCCATTTGTTTACAAATGGTGTTAAAGCATTGTATGCGTTATTTCACATCAGCCTCACACAGGTAAAAGTATGTAACAATCCAAGGATGAAATGTAAAGACGGGACGCACCAGTGAGCTGAAATGCATCTGCTTTGTATAATGCTGAGACCTTGGCCGTTCACAAAGCAGGATATACAAAGTGTACAGTACATTGGGAATAACTTTGTGAGGCTGGATTTGTGTCTCTGTGAAGATTATTGAACAATTTCTCATGTTTCTACCTCTTCCTGAAAAGGTCACACTGAATCCCCTGGAAACCGTCTACGTTGGTGGTCCTACATAGAATACTGTTGAGTCGAAAAGGCTGCATGTCACTGTGAACTACAATGTCAGTGTGCAGCGTTCACTATCTACACTGACACTGGAAACTATGGCACAGCTCACAGCTGGCACTTCATCTGAAACCTTTATAGCAGAACAACTCAAAAGTATCAGGTCATTTGGTGAGCTGCAATACTGGATACACTGAAAATATGCTAAAGTAAAATAAAAATAAAAAAGGCTGCATAGCCATTTTTAGAAGGCCTCTTGTGAAGCTTCTGGGTGACACTGTATCATCTTGTCACATGATTTTGTGTTGTGCAACCTCGATCTCATGTTTTAATGTGTATGTGTTAGGTCGCAACCAGGTCAAGGAGAGGGCAAAGCTTTAGATTCAGATCTGATCAAAAGAGCAGGATGCTAACAATATTAAAGCTGTCTTTGCAGTGTTTTCCCTAGGGCGGTTTTTGGCGGTTGCTTTGCTTGGCTGCCTTGGCAGCCAACTAAATTCCCTGAATAGCCTGCTTCCCACTTGTGCTCTTTGGCCCTACCTGGCTCCCCTTTGAGCTCAGAATCACAGGGGAAGCCCCCATTCTTAGTAAACCCAGAAAGATTTGAACATTTCCAGCTTCAGGATGTCAGAATCTCCAAGGCAGGTGCCAGGTAACATGCATATCAGGGACTTTTTGTTCGAAGGATTGTTGGCTCCAACTTGTCTTGCATACACACGGTCACACAAATGCTGGCCAACAATTATGAACGTAGTGACATACAAGACGTACGTGATATCTTCATTATGAACGCTAGTTATATCTCCGGCTCGTACTTGATTCTCAGCATGCGTGGACTTTTGTCTGACAGACTTGTGTACACACGATCGGAAAGTCCGACAACAAACATTTGTTGGCGGAAAATTTGAGAACCTGCTAGCCAACATTTGTTGGCGGAAAGTCCAACAACAAACGTTCGATGGAGCATACACACGGTCAGACTTTCCACCAACAAGCTCACATCCAATATTTGTTGTTGGAAAATCCGATCCTGTGTAGGCGGCATTTGTCCTTGACCTGTATGGGCATGAGACAGAGGAGGCAACAGATCCCTAAAGTCACCAAAAAAAAAAAGTTCCCATCACATAGGGGGCTTGTCTGATATAAAATTATAGGATAACTGTGAATACCCCAACAAAAAAAATAAGTATCCTTCCTTCAGGGCCCCCGCCTCTGTTTTTAAAAAGATAAAAAATATTCACTTTCCAACGCAGAAAATCCTGGATGCAGCCGTCACAGGAACGTGAGTTTCTCAACTTAACCTATACATCCTACAACTTCTAAAGGTGTGACTGATTCAGTCCCAGTCTACGGACCTACAGTGCACATGCTTCAGGTTGGAAAAGATCTCCAGAATTTGCACTGTTTCCAAGTGATCCACTTGTTTTCTCACCGAAAAGGTTTTTAAAGACAAATATCAAGAGAAAAATAAATTGGCTTCCATTACTGACCCCTTCCAGTTACCACTGCTTTCAGTATCATTGTCACAAGACAAGGATGCAGCCAACAAAATCAAAACTTTACATGCTTGCTCCAAGTCAGTAACTTAAGAAAAAGCTGAAATCATATAATGAGCATTACAGCCATCATGTTGCAGAAATTGGGGGGTCTTCTATTACAGAGGAAGGCTGTGCAGCATTGGGCAAGGTCAGATAGTAAAAATTTCCAAAACAGGTAAAGAGTTAAGAATCAGACCAGGTGAAATGAACTTAGGGGGTGGCGCCATGCCTTAAATGGACAACTTGTACCAAAGGTACAGTTGTCCTTTATAATCCAGGCAGTATTAGGGAGGTTATTTTTTAATACACAGCGGAATTCTGTCCCTTTACCCTATGGGGGAGAACTGCTAAGTGCGGATTATATATATATATTTTTCCAGCAGCATCACATTACACGTCAAATGCTTCTACATCTTTAGTATTGTGTGGGTACTTTCTGGGGAATGGGGGGCCGCATTGTGATCATATCTGTAGAGTCTAGTGGGCATAACACAGACCTGGTGTAACTATATTTGCAAAGAATTCTATAGGAACCAAAATGTGAAATTGGCTGAAACAGACAACCCAATGAACTGAGATCTGTATTAAAAGCCTAAATGGATGCAGCAGTTTGCTGCAGTCATTCCTCTTCATCTCTATGCCTTTTCTCCAAAAAAGGCTTTTTGTATGTACACTGAGATGCACATGCACAGAAATAAAAACAGCCTGGGCCAGCCAATAAAGATGGCCAATGATGCCGAATCAAGAAGAGGCCAGGTAGAGGATGTTGGCGCCAGCAATGAAGCTCATTGAACGTCACATCACAGGAGCAAATTTTAAAACAGGGAGCCCCAAGTGGGGCCCTCAACATCACCAAAGAGTCACAAATATGTACAGTGTATGTAATACTACAGAAAACAGAGACTAGATATACAACAGTAGATGGTCAGAGATTGCACACATGCTGCAGGCGTGATTGGAGACTAGGGACATAGGTGTAAAAGCCTATCAGAGACTGGGAACACTTTAAAAAGAGACCACTAGAAATGAAAAGCCTTCACAAGTGAGCACTCCTAGCAGCCCGCTTAAAAATTACCACCATATTCGACATTGCCCTCAAATTACAAAAAGAGAAAAAAGAATGGGCAACACAGAAAAAGTAAGTAAGTGTGAAAGAAAGAAAGAAACCATCCATATGCTAATAGGATCCAGTTTAATAAACAATTTCCTTCTTTGTCCCTGAGTAAGCACATAGGCAAGGAAAAACACTGACTCCTGCCTACTGACACCTGAGCGTCAGACAGTAGATGCCAAAGGGTCACAGGTGCTGAGATCTCCACTGTGTGAGTGTGATGAAGAAACAAACAGAACTGAGAAGAGACTATGACATGTATATGTGTGAGGCCCCATGAAGAAGATACTTACGAGTGGCTGTGTGGTGCCAAGGGGGCCGAACAACTGAGATATCTGTGGATCCGGCACAGATGAAATGAAGATTCTGTCTTACCTTCAAGCCTCATCTGCGCGTTCACCTTTTTATAACCCATATAGTTGAATATATTGGAAAATGTTGGATGGTTTCTAGGGACAGATCAAGAAATCCACATCCCTTGTTATTACTACCCATATTGTCATTAACCCATGTTTTTACATGTTTTTGGATTGCGCTTCGCCCATACTATGGGGTCAAATTGTACATCGCACCAGAGTAGCACAGGGCTCTTTCTCAAATTGCATCACAACTGCTCTGCAATGATGTGAACAGGCACCATTGGAAGCAATACTATTTTCACTGTGTTTGCGATTAATATGAAATCACATGAGCTCAGTTCACCACCCCCCCCCCCGCCCATCCTTGTCATACGTACATCCTGCACGCGGCCCCAATTGACGCCGCGTTGTGGGAATGTGTATTCTTTCCATACTGAGCTGCAGTGATAGGCGGGTGAACGGTGTATCGTGGAGGGGAGGTCCCCTTGCTCCTACACGCTGCCTTGATGCCTTACATGATGCTGGCGTGAACGCCTCTGACCTGGGGTATTTTAGTGGCGGCCATTTGCCGGTTCACTCCATACATCACCACAGTGGGGAAGTGACATTCTATGCGCCACACCTTTACCAGACAGGTATTTACCCTACTATTCATGACCATTTTCATTCACTAGTTTGCTATTTTGCTTCTTAGCCCTTTCACTTTTTTTGTTTTTTCTGCACACCTCTTGGTACACATAAACTGACTTTTTGACCCCTTGCTGTGCCCTGTTCAACTTTCACATATACCTGGTCCTTGTTCCTTAGTGGGCCCAAGTGCTTTACACATATCCTACACCACACACACTCATCCCTTGGTGTATACCTATGGATGCAACCATTACCCTCACTATCTACACCTACTCACTGTTCCTTTCCACCCACTTATCCACACTCCCCCACTTTTTTTCCAGAACTGGGTGGGCCTTGCAACATGTTTGCCCACTCCCACGTGGCGGTGTGTCGGAGTGTTCCGGTATCCTTGGCTGCCATCTTCCTCGGGTCTGAAGTTTATCTTCTTGGGGGATGTTCTCTGCCTCAACCCCGGGTGAGACTTTGTAACCCAGTCTACCGATTTAACCCTTCCTGGGAGTTGTGATTGATCTGCAGTTTTCAGAAAGTAACCTGGAAACAGGTGTTTCTTGTTTACTTACTCCTTACCCATACAGAGGGCCCCATATCTTAATAGATGTTTTATTATCGTATTTTTTTAGTTTTCTATGCATCTGACTCCTGATGATTGGTTGAAAGCAAAGAAATGTGTCAAGTTACCAACTAATGGATGCCCCAACAAACTTGTTATATTCATAATAATCAATTTCTTTGTGTACTGACTTCTGTATCAATTGTACCAATATTGTCTATTATCTGACCTATTCTGCATCAAATGTATCATGTTCAGCGTTTAATCATATTAAATATTTTTATATGAATACTATTATGTAAATCCTTTGTGATTACACTATTCAGCCTATAGTATTGCATATTGATATTTTTAATACCATGGACTACCGATTTGATATTGTCATTTAAATAAATCCAATTTTATTTCCTAACAATTAACCACCATCAACTCCTTGATATGCCTCATTCAAAGTCCCATACGAAACTTTATTTTCCTTTTTTCCATGAAATCACATCAGTGTGAACCAGTCCTAAGTCATGAAAGAATTCCCAAAGCTTTCAGGTTTTAAACAAAACCAGCAATGGCAACTTCCATTCTATCCTGATAGGTTCAATGTGAGCAGTTAAACTATACATAAAAATAAGCTGAATAAATCGCACACAGCACTGGGAAAACATTTTCTTTTACAGGATACAGGAAATAAGCTTCCACATACCAGGGCTACTTGGCCAACCGTGCAAAGGTCATAACCATTCAAGGCAACAATATTCCATGCATGCCAGGGTTTCCAGATAGTTATTTTTGTGGAAGTTGGTCAGTCTTGATGTATTACCCCGATGAGAGTTTAAGACATCTGTCTGCTACAAAGAAGATCTTTCCGAACCACATGTCCCTGGTCCACACTTTTTCTTCTATGTGTTCCACTTAGAATGCTTCCCCTGTCAATAAGGGTAGGGTATATGTTTACTAGTGCCCATTCCAGGTCAGATGCCAAATGATGACCCATCTCTATTTCACTGTGGGTCTCAAAGGAGGAGAGAACTACTTCTCTTTAGCAGGCTACCAGATCTCCCATACCCCAAGGTCTCCTCTCCCTGCTGCCTTTTCCTAAACCTCGAACAGCTCTACACACCCTTTCTCTTCCTATAGTCTTCATTAACCCCTTTCCCCTTGAAGCTACCCAGATTACCTTATTGTGTGATCAGAGAATGTGTAGTCCACACAAATGGGGCTGAACAAAAGTATTCACCTGTTAACTGAAAAAAGTCTCTTTTCTACAACAATCACCCAATTCGCTGAACTGGCCCCTTTTACTCCACTTGCTCAGTGGGGATCTGTCCGCTGATCCCACACCAAGCATAGCGGAGCGGGTGGATGACAGGTCTGTGCCCGCTCCGCTTATGCAGAGCAGACACAGCCCTCTCTGCTTTATGGGTGGTTGTCCATTTACACTCAACTGCCATTTGTTTTTGGCAGATCAGATTGGAGGTAGGCGAGTTTAAAGGGACACAAACCGGTTTACATCAGCCGCTCCATAGAGGAGAATGGAGGGTCTAACGGGGTCTGCCTGAAATATGGACAGGTGGACACGATCGGACCGCTCGTGGTAAAGGGGCCTTCGGTTAAACACTTACTTCATAACCAGTGGCACGGACAGGGGCACTATCTCTTCATACCAGAAACTTTTCCCCTTTTGTCTTTATCAAGGATAGGAAGCACTACAAAATCTTTCAGGCAGGGGCACATTCAGAATAAACCACACACATATTTATTATAGTGAGGAGGGATGGTTTTATTGCTGTCTGTGACCTCCTGACTCAGTGACAACTGCCCTCCCTATAGAGAGAGAGAGAATCATTTTGCCCCTGTACAAATTATTAGTAAGAACTCATCTGGAATATGCAGTTCAGTTTTGGGCACCAGATCTCAAAAAGGATAATCAGGGAACAGGAGAAAGTGCAGAGAAGGGCAACCAAACTGATTATAAGGGGTCCATATAGTGAACTTGGTGTTGAGTTATTCACTTTACGGTCAACACAGAGGACAATGGGGGCACTCTTTACGCCTAGAGGAAAAGAGATTTTGTCTCCAAATACGGAAAGGTTCCTTCACAGTAAGAGCTGTGAAAAGGTGGAATAGGCTCCCTCCAGAGGTGGTTCTGGCTAGCTCAGTAGATTGCTTTAAGAAAGGCCTGGATTCTGTCCTAAATGTACATAATATAACTGGGTACTAACATTTATAGGTATAGTTGATCCAGGAAAAATCTGATTGGCTCTCTGGGATCAGGAAAGAATATTTTCCCCTGCTGTAGCAAATTGGATCATGATTTGCTGGGGTTTTTCACCTTCCTCTGGATCTGTGGGTATAGGATTGTGTATATGGGATTGTATGATATTTTTTAATTTTTTTGGTTGAACTATATGAACTTGTGTCTTTTTTCAACCTGATTAACTATGTAACTACAGTGCCTTGCAAAGGTATTCACCCCCCTTGTCGTTTTTCATGTTTTGTTGCCTCACAACCTGGAATTAACATGGATTGTTTGAGGATTTTCATAATTTAACGTACAGAACATGCCCACAACTTTTTTTTTATTATTATTGTGAAGCAAACAACAAATAGGACAAAATAACAGAAAAGTCAAATGTGCAGAACCACTCACCCCCGTAAAAGTCAATACTTTGTAGAGCCACCTTTTGCGGCTATCACAGCTCCAAGTCGCTTTGGATAAGTCTCTATGAGCCTGCCACATCTTACCACTGGAATTTTTGCCCATTCCTCCTTGCAAAACTGCTCCAGTTCCCTAAAGTTGGATGGTTTGCACTTGTGAACAGCAATCTTTAAGTCTGACCACAGATTTTCTATTGGATTGAGGTCTGGACTTTGACTAGGCCATTCCTACACATTTACATGTTTCCCCTTAAACCACTCAAGTGTTGCTTTAGCAGTGTGTTTGGGGTCATTGTCCTGCTGGAAGGTGAACCTCCGTCCTAGCCTCAAATCACACACTGAGTGGTACAGGTTTTGCTCAATATCCCTGTATTTAGCACCACCCATCTTTCCCTCAACTCTGACCAGTTTCCCAGTCCCGACTGCTGAAAAAACATTCCCACAGCATGATGCTGCCACCACCATGTTTCACTGTGGGGATGGTGTTCTTTGGGTGATGTGATGTGTTGGGTTTGCGCCAGACATAAGAGTTTTCTTTGATGGACAAAAAGTTCCATTGTAGTCTCATCAGACCAGAGCACCTTCCTCCATACATTTTGGGAGTCTCCCACATGCCTTTTTGCAAACTCAAAACGTGCCGTTTTATTTTTTACTAAAAGTAGTGGCTTTCTTGTGGCCACTCTGTCGGCTTATTGTCGTCCTATGTACAGATACTCCACTCTCAGCTGTGGAACTCTGCAGCTTCTCCAGGGTTAGTTTAGGTCTCTGTGCTGCCTCTCTGATTAATGCCCTCCTTGCCCAGTCCGTGAGTTTTGGTGTGTGGCTGTCTCTTGGCCAATTGCTGTTGCGCCACGTTCTTTCCATTTGGTTATGGTAGATTCGGTGGTGCTCCTAGTGATAATCAAAGACTTGGATATTTTTTTTATAACCTAACCCTGACTTGTACTTCTCAACAACATTGTCCCTTACTTGTTTGGAGAGTTCCTTGGTCTTCATGGCAGTGTTTGGTTAGTGGTGTCTCTTGCTTAGGTGTTGCAGCCTCTGTGGCCTTTCAAAAGGGTGTGTATATGTAATGACAGATCATGTGACACTTAGATTGCACACAGGTGGACATCATTTCACTAATTATGTGACTTCTGAAGGTAGGGTGAATACATATGCACATGCCAATTATCAGTTTTTTACTTCTGAAAAATAATTTTATGTATATATTTTTCTAATTTTACTTCACCAACTTAGACTATTGTGTTCTGATCCATCACATATAATTCAGATTTAAAAAAACATTGAACTAAAGGCTGTAATGTAACAAAATAGGTAAAAAGCCAAGGGGGTGAATACTTTTGCAAGGCGCTGTATGTAACGTATCGTCAAAAGTGTTTGCCAAGTCATGCAAAACAGAACAGCTTACCGGCAGCAGTTTCTGCAAAGCTGGCAAGTCCCGGGTCAGTTTTTCTAAGATAACAACAGTCCACGAAACAATAATTGTTGAGTTCCGTGAAACAAAACAACTGTCTGACCAAAACCACTGTCTGCAACCAATCAAAGCAGCAGATGTCTTGTCATAATGCTCTGGAAATCCAGCTGGAGAATCTTTATCTACATCATCATTTCAGATGGACGTTAACAACTGACTGCGGGCAGCTCAGCAATTACGATGAATGGGGAACCGCTTTGGTACTCCAAACATTGCAAGTCCATGCAATCTAAATAAGGAGCTTACCAGAATTGTTTGCACTAAAGAAAATTGTGCTGACATAAGTATATATGTGTGCTGTTGTAACGTAAAGTGCAGGCAAGTCCACCCAAAATGCAGCAGTAAAAAGAAAATAATCTGGCGCACCAAGATTATATAGTCCAGTATGCAATAGAATGTCTATGAGACCAATAATAGGGATTAGGTGTAGTCCAAGATGGTCTCTGATCCGTGTAGGACGAGATATAATAGGGGAGAGGCACAGGAGCACCTGCGGCTACTATCCTCAGAGTTGTGACCGACTCTGTGTGATTCAATGGGAAAAAGTACAAAGGGAAGGAAGAGCCAGCTAAGTGTAGTATCACGATTAAAATTTTAACAATGGATTAAAAACACTCACAAGAGATATAAGATAAAGACGCTCATCTGGTGCCAAATGAGCCGACCTGCAGGACTGCTGTGAGGTGCTCCAGCTGCTGGGAGAGGAAGATGGCCCACTTGGGAGCCTGAAGGAGCCCCAGGAAGCCACGCTAATCAGCATGGAACGCACTACAGAAGTGACCTCACTGGAAGGATAGAGGACCAGATGAGAAGTAAAGACTACGGGCTCGGAGCATCTAGCAAGTTCTACAGGCCTGTAGTAGGAGCTAGATGCTCTGATCGCTTAACCTTGCCTTCTCATCTGGTCCTCCATCCTTCCGGTAAGGTCACATCCGGTGTGTGCTCCACGCTGGTTAGTGTGGCTTCCCGGTGCTTCTCCAGGCTCCTGAGTGGACCATCTTTTTCTCCCAGCAGCTGGAACACCCTACAGCGGTCCTGCAGGTGGGATCAAGGAGGAATTTACAACTACATACTCTGCACCAGATAAGCTTATTTATCTTATACCTCTTGTGAGTGTTTTTCATCCATTGTTATTAAAATTTTAAAATCGGGATACTACACGTAGCTAGCACTTCCTTCCCTTTGTTCTTTTCTCCCACCCAAAATGCAGCATGCAGGACTTCTCCCCATAGTCCTGGGCGTTTTTTTTAAATATCAAATTACCCCTGTCAATGTCACTGCTTTGTCTTGACAAATTGACCATTCTCAAAATTGTCCTCTTTTTGTTATTTGTGAAGCATTGTTTACTTACTTGTATCTCCTGATACACAGTGTGGCCACCCTGACTGTGGGCATCTGAAGTCCGCTGGGACCCTCTTCCGAAATTAGGTGCATGCTGGCTACCCAGCATGCACCTCCTGATTTTGCGCATGTGCAGTGGGAAGGAAGTGCACCCCACTGTATGTCGGCAAGGTTACCATACTCTATTCCCAATTTAAAAATGGCGCCCATCTCCACCTAGCATTGTGTCATTTCCGATTTTGAAATAACGCAATGCTAGCTGTGGGGGATGCCCACTGACTCCTGGGACTGATGACTCAGCAATCCCAGGAGCCAACGTACTTCGCCATGGCGAGGTAGGACAGAAGTAAAGCTTCAAGACATCAAAAAAGCTACAAAACAAAAACAAAACAAAAAGAAACACTTTACCCAAAAACGAGTAGGGGTGGGGGCCTTTATTATTGAAGCCATAGTTGTGACTTAGGCTGGCACAACTATTGGTGTGAATGGGTCTGATGGAAAACAATGAACTTTGTCTACACATTTTGCTGCAGGTAAAGGTTTGGCACGGTTTCCACAATGAACAGGCACTAAAACATGGAAGGTAAACCCCAACAAACTCCCTTATTTACTCCCTTTGATCTGATAAAAATACCACTGAAAGCATTTTGTTAAATCTGATTATGCAGAATTTCAGGATATGCAAATAGTGTCTAAATACAAGAGTTTGTTTGAATCTTGATGTGCTTTGTGCATTTTTTCCAGATCTGTGCAATAATCCAGGGTGAGACTTTCCCTCTGTGTAGGAGCTTCCTGTAAGAAAGACCGCTCACTGCTGCTCTTCCCTCCCTGTGCAGGGTGGTTGGTCTTGGCTCCTCTCCCTCTTGTAGCATTCTGGAGGCAGCCTGTAGTGGGAGGGGTCTGCTGGATTCTGCTCTCTGCAGAGGCTATGTACAAACAATGTAATGATGTCACTGCTACTTTTACAAGATGATACTTGGGTTTGCAATGGCATTTAATGCACACAAAGTGATTTTGTATCCTTCAAGGCTATTACAGTGGTTGTAAACTTCTGAAATTATAAAATTAACAAAGCATATCCTTCTATAGTGTGTACTTGCCTCAATCCAAAGGACCACAAATGATACTTGTCTTCTCTCTCCTTCCTCTGCTATCTATATGCGTCACTTCTAATGGTTAATCTGGACACAGGCAGCCACAGGAAACGGTCCCACCACCCTCCAGCACACAGGAGCGTAACAGCCTTGGCTGTGCATGTTTCCCTATGAGACTGTGTAGATGGGAGTGTGTCTACTCCCTCCACTCAGGTTTCAGAGATTACATTCAGTTCTCTGCTCTGTGCTGTGCAGTGTGTGATGACAGATCTGAGCTCCATGACTGCTGGAGGCTCAGAATTAAGCCCACCATACCTGGATCAAAATGTGTCCGGTTCAGCGGGGACTGGCCAAGATACAATCCATGTATGGGCAGGCTGATTGTACCAAAGTCGATCCATCGACTGACTTGGGTGCAACCAGCCTGTCAGATTATGTACATTCATTTACTGCTGGTGGCTATAGCGGCTAGCAGTACTTATTGTGTCCTGTCGGCAGGGAGCTCTAAGAACACAACACAGATACAGGAGGCATTCCCCCATCAACACAGTAGAATGATTTTCTTTTCTTCAACCAATGGTGAAAGGAAATAAAATTGAGTCATCTATGGGCTGCTTTAGCCTTTGACATGTTAACTTTGAACAGCTTTGGAAAAGAAAGGGCTGCAGATAAACAGGTACACTGTATGTAGAAAGATTTGTTTAAATATTGGTGTATCAACTAAAGCTAGTCACTTCAGTGGGTATAAGTAAGGGTTTACAACCACTTTAAACAATAAAGTTAAAGGATAAGTTCCCCTTTACAAAAAAATAAATAAATGCACATATTTTTGCAGGTAAAAAATACGTTTTAGTTTTGTTAGGAGCCTGTAAAGCATTGCATCAAGGATCAGCAGATTGTGGATGCAATGCCACACTCATGCAAACTGTGTAGCTGTCTGCCCGTACCTCCGATAAGGGCAGGCAGTTAGACCCCTTTCACACTGTGGCGGTTTTCAGGCGTTTTAGTGCTAGAAATGGCTCCTGTAAAGCGCCTCCCATTCATTTCAGTGTGACACTGGGGCGGTGCGCTTACGGGATGTTAAGAAAAGGCCTGCAAGCAGCATCTTTGGGGAGGTTTGGGAGCGCTGTATTTACCACTTGCAAAATGCCCTGCCCATTGAAATGAAGCAGAATCACTGCAACACGGGCACTTTTAACCTCTTCTTTGGGTTTAAAAGCACCGCTGAAACATCGCTAAAGCGCCGCTAAGACGAGCGGTGCTTTAGCGCGGATGTGGCCACGACCCCAGTGTGAAAGGGGTCTTACTTAAAGTGGTGTTCCGGCCGAAATTATACTTTTTAAATAAAAATACCCCTATAATACACAAGCTTAATGTATTCTAGTAAAGTTAGTCTGTAAACTAAGGTCTGTTTTGTTAGTTTATAGCAGTAGTTTGTTATTTTATAAACTTCCATCAGGCCGTGGCCATCTTAAGTGTGGGCATCTGAAGCCAGACTGTATTTCTTCCTGGATCTCATCCTTGCAGATCTCACACATGCTCAGTGCAGCACAAGCAGTGTAATAGGTTTCAGGTCAGATTTCCATAGCAACGGCAGTTTCAGAGGAAGTTGCCGCCCCTTCCCAGAAGGCATTGCAAACAGGAAATGATGCGATGGGCCGCGGCCAGGGAGGAGGAAGTGAAAAATGAATACAGCAGATATGCAGTAGGTGCTGAGAAAAAAAATTAAAAAATATCCAATTTGTTTACAGTGCGCAGTTTAGTGAGGGATGCTGAAGAGTTGTAAAACTGGGTGGAACTCCACTTTAATGACAGGAAAGAACAATAAACTACCAGGGATCTGTGAATCAATGATGTGGTCATGGCCCATATGGCTGTTTTTTTTTCCCAACTGACAGCGAGTGCGGGGAAAAGATCCCCAACTTGCTGTCACAAGGAGGGGGGGGGGGCAGATGGTGAAAATGTTATATCCTAAATATATGTGTAACATGTTCAGAAAGGTGAACTTATCCTTTAAATTAAATACTTTTTTTCCTGGAGTGTAGCTTTAAATGCAAAAAAATAGCTGTTGGTCCTGCCAAAAATACAGTGCGGTCCTTTGCACTCTGCAGCTTTTTCTCAGTTCTCTCTGTGGACAACAGTACTCTTTCCACCTATGCTATGTACATGTATTCCTAACTCAGCCGCTGTCTGAAGGGGACAACGCTGCTTCTTCATAGACACTGTACAGGGAGTGTTATCACCATAGAACAGAAAATGCGTTACTGGCAGGATCACCAGGTGAAAATAAAGAAGCAAAAAAGCCTGAAAAATAAATACAACTACCACATTTGAGGACTGGTAATCTGCAACATGTTTTAAATATTTTGTTCTCGGCTTTTGATACGCTTTAACCACTTGCTTATTGGGCACCTAAACCCCCCTCCTGCCCAGACCAATTTTCAGCTTTTAGCGCTGTCACTCTTTGAATGACAATTGCGCGGTCATACGACACTGTACCCAAATCAATTTTTTATCATTTTTTCCCCACAAACAGAGCTTTCTATTGATGGTATTTGATCACCTCTGGGTTTTTTATTTTTTGTCAAAAAAAATTAAAAAAAGACAGATTTAAAAAAAAAAAAAAAAAAAAATTCTCCTTCATTGATGTACACTGATAGTGCAGCCTATCAGTGCCCATCAGTGCAGCCTGATGGGCACTGATAAGGTGGCACTGATGGGCACTAATAGGTGGCACTGGTGGACACCGATAGGTGGCATTGGTGGGCACTGATAGGTGACACTGATAGGCAGCACTGATAGGTGGCACTGATTGGCACCACTGGTGGGCATTGATAGGTGGCACTTGTGGGCACTGATAGGTGTCACTGATTGCTGGCACTTACTACTGTGGGCACTGCCTGGGGGCACTGATTTGTGGCACTGGCAGGGGGTACTTGTGGGCACATATGAGGCAGTGTCGCCTCTTCCTCTTCGGGACTAATGTCCCTTCAAACAGAAGCCGGCGATCAGCTTTTTTTCTCCTCACTCTGTCAGCGTGAGAAAAAAAAAACAATCACCGATTACAGTTGTCACTCTAACAGAAGCCGGTAATTGTTTTTACCGATTTACGGGCTTCTGTTTACATAACGTAATCAGCTGTCATTGGCTGACAGCTGATCACGTGGTAAGGGGCCGGGATCACCCCCTTAGTCCGATCTGTGATCACCCGAGTCTCATTGACTTGGGTGATCACAGCGCGAGGCGCACACCCCCTTCAGGGGGGCATGGCTAGCTTTGAAAGGGGAGGACATCAATAGACCGCCTCCTGGCAAAGCAGATCCGCTCTGTAGCCGTCATTCGGCTATAGCGCGGATCTGAACAAGTTAAATATTTTCCAACACAGGCAATTTACATTTGCATAAGAACCTGGCAGAGGAACCTCCCACCAATTGTCATAGGAGGGGAGGTTGTCCTGCCTATAGGCCACCCTGATCGGAATGGCCCAGTTAGATGTGCCAGGGGGTAAGTTAGAGTCACCCTCCATAAAATCTGCGGTGGAAGGATCGGGTGCTTCAAGAGTCCTTTTAGAAGTGAGAACAGTCTCCTCAGAGCTTTTGCCCAGAGCATCATAGGTTAGTCTCTTGGGTGTGTGAAGAAGCCTTTACTCTGTTCTCTAGGCTCCGGTGTCTTTCATGGTTTTATATATACTCAACCATAATCCATGAGCAAACCAGATTAGCGTACCTAAACCCAAAAAATAATAATATTTTTTCAGTTACAAATCCTTAAAGTGGTTCTAAAGGTAGTTTAAGAAGTGGTTTTAGGTGTCAGCATCCCCCTCACCCCCCCCCCCCTTTTACTTACCTGAGCCCTCATTAGGTCCAGCTCTGTGCACGTCTGCCGCTCTTTCCCCTTACTTCTGGGTTTTGCTGGCTTTGCTGGGGCATGGGTAGACATTGGCTCCCACTGCGGTCAATCAAAGCCAGTGATGATGGAGTAGGCGGGGACGAATCCCGCTGTCTGTGTCAATGGACGCAGCAGCGGGGCTTAGGTGCGAGCATGCACGAGTACCCCCATGGGAAGCCGTGGGCAAAGGGGAGGGGCCAGGAGCACCGACAGGGGGCCCAAAAAGACAAGCTTTCGCGGCCGCTCTGTGCAAATCCATTGTACAGAGCAGGCAAGTATATACATATTTGTTATTCTTTTGTTTTGTTTTTTATTTACCTTTACAAATCACTTCAGGGTAAAAACCTTTCTGCATATAGCTTCACCCCCAGTTCCCCCTAAATACTTACCTGAGCCCCATCTTTATCCAGCAATGTGCAAGAGAGCAGCGGCTCTCTTTCTTCTCATTGGCTCAGAAACAGCAGTGGGAGCCATCGGCTCCTGCCGCTGTTGATCATAGCCTGTGGCGAGGGAGCAGGGCTGGGCTGAGTCACGCTCTGTATCTTATGGATACACAGGGCCATCTCAGAAGCGAACACACACCACACACACACACACACACACACACACACACACACACACACACACACACACACACACACACACACACACACACACGTGCCCTCATTTCAAGCAGCTTGAAAATGGAGAAAAGGAGGATCGGGACTGCTCTGTGCAAAACCATTACACAGAGCAGGTAAGTATGACATGTTTGTTCTTGATTTGTTTTTTTACCTTTAGAATCACTTTAAACGTAGTGGCTGCATTAGGTTTAGCCTTTTTTTCTTTGATTTTCACCTGGCGATCCAGCCAGTAACACTTCCTATCCTAGGGTGTCTCCACTCCAGATGGAGGGGCAAAAGAGACACCTTTGGACATAAGCAATGCCAGTGAGGAGACGGTAGAGTAAGGCCGGCCATACATGCAGCAGGAACAGGCCGAGATTTAAACCATTAATGGGCAGATTGAGTGTACCAAATTGATCGATCGATCAATTTGGGGACAACCAATCTGCCGGATTCACTTCCAATTATCGCAAGCAGCTACTATAGCCGCTAGCAATAATCACTGTCTTTTCCCACCTACTCCTGCCCCCTCGCCGGGAGCAGGCAATAGCTCGGCAAGAGGGATTCCCCTGTCAGCACTGTCTGTGCTGATGAGGCAATTGTGCAAATTTTTTTTCTGCAACCAAAGAAATCTGCACCAGCTATGGCCAGCCTTAGATGTACTAGCAGATTTATATGGATTTGACTAACAAAATTAAAGCTGAACTCCAGCTAACACTTTTTTTAAGAAATTAGAATAACTCTTTTTTTTCTTCTCTAGGACAAAGGTTTTACATAAATGAATAAAAAGCTGACCATTGCACACAATCCTGTCAGTGTCGATATGTTTTTTTTTCCCTCAGCCCTCTTGACACTTTGGCCCCTTTTACACGGGCTTTCCGATCAGGTCCGCCTGTCAGTTTTTCAGGCAGACCTGATCAGAACCTTGTCCGCCAACATCCCCCGCTATCTGATCCGATCCTGTCCGTGAAATCCAGATGGATGGTGACCCTATTTTTTCATCCGTCTAGTGGATCGGATGAAAACCGACAGGCGTTCCATTTTCATCCGATCTCCCCATAGGGGAGAGCGGGACTCTGATAGGTATGTCACTGCAGTGTGAGCGGAGACGGACCCGTCATCCGCCTGCTCAGCGGACCATTCCCCCTGCTGAGCAAAGCTGAGTGGGAAAAGACCCTTTAGCTGGACAGCTTGGCCAGTTAAAGGAAGTTAATAGACTTCCTGGCCAGATCACCAGGTAAAAATAAAGGAAAATGAAAAGCCTAAAAAATAAAATAAATGCAGTCCCTACAACTAAGAATTGGTAGGCTGCAATATATATTTTTTTTCTTTTGGGTTTAGATACATTTTAAGTGACCCAAAGCAAGTGGATGTTTTTACAAAGCCCAGTAGTGATGAGTGGGAGCAGCTTCAGCCAGTGTCCTGCATGAGCTGCAGGCAGACTGTCTGAGGTGCACACCTACTGCCAGGGCACACAGGTGAGCCCCCCCCCACCCCCTCCTGCAGCCAGCCTCTTTTCCTCGTCAGGTACAGCGTGCCAGCTGCCTGCAAGTTGTTCAGGACTGCGAGATGCATGGAGGGAGGAGCCGGTTTTATCCTCTCCTTTAATAAGAAAGTCCCGCCTTGCAAGTTTTTTGAGCAGCTCTTTCCCTATTCAGAGCATCCCCAGCCAAACTAATGCCCTCTCCTACCCTGACGTCAAACAGCAGATCACAGGCAAGATTAGGGTTTTTCATTTCTCTTATTGCAGCAATTAGCCTGGGACTGTATAAAAGGGCTACAGAGAGGGGAGGGAGGCAGAGGGGAGATCTGGGGACAAAAAGAGATAGCGGAGAGAGGTAGAGACAGGAAGGCAGAGGTAGAGTGAGGGGGGACAGTGCAGGTCACACAGTCCACCTTGGTCTCTGCAGCTTCCTAGAAACTTTTTTTTTTTTGCAAACTTTTTTGAGTGATGAGAGAGACCAGCTGAAGTTTTTTTCCTGGAAGCAGAGCAGCGTGCAGACACCTGTCCTAGCAGCTTCCCACTATTATACTGCAAGACATTCATTCCCTTTGAATGAAGGAAGAGAGAGGCAGGTAGAGAAGGGCAGCACTGAGGGCACAGGAGGGGGGAGAGGGAGGGTGCTGCCAACATGGGTCTGCTCAGCGTGGACCTGTTGATCACTCTGCAGATCCTGCCCGGCTTCTTTTCGAACTGCCTCTTCCTCGCTCTCTATGACTCTGTGGTGTTGGTGAAACACGTGCTCCTACAGCTGAACCGGTCCAAATCCAGCCATGGTCAGTGGCGCCGGATGCTCACCCCTGAAGGACTGCGCTGTGTTTGGAACAGCTTCCTATTGGACGCCTACAAACAGGTACGCAGGGAATGGAGAAAAAAAAAAAAAAAAAAAAGCGCCACTTTTAAAAGGGAAAGTTGCAGAACACCTGTGTGAGAAGGCTGTGACCGAAGGAGCCGTTCCCCATACTAGTTCCACAGCAGCCAAACTAAACCAGATGCTATGCAGGCAGTAGTGGGCAGCACCGCAGGGGGGAATGGCTGCTTCTGTCGGAGCTTTCTCACACAGGTGATTCCTTTTACAAGCAACATTCCTGTTTTTTTGTTTTTTTTTCTTTCAATGCAATTTTTTGACTTGTGATCAACAGACATAAATGCAAAGATTGAAACATTGGGGGTGGATTTACTAAAGGCAAATAGACTGTGCACTTTGCAGTTGCTCCAGAGCTTTGTAAATGAGGTAAAAGCTTTACAAAAGATTACCCAATCACATTCAATTAAAAAAAAAAAAAAAACGCAAAAAAAAAATATAAATAAAAACAGCATTTTTGCTTGCACATGATTGGATGAAGACGGAAGTCAGCAGAGGTCCCCCTCGTTTACTAAGATTTGGAGCAACAGCACTTGCAGACGTTCATAGTCTATTTGCCTTTAATAAAGCAACTTTAACCAACATTGTACTGTGTCAGTGAAAAAGGAAGAAGTTATATGGCAACTGATAATCATACTGATATGTAGATGGGCTGAACATGTAGTGCAGTAGACAGTAGTTCAGTACAGTGTTGTATGGATGACGGAGCTGCGCTGATGGCCAGCAGGTGAAAAGTGAAATCTTTTATGAGCTGGCTGGCACATGGTGTGGTCACATAACTTAGGTGGTAAAAGCAAAAAGATAGGATGGAAGAGTGACAAAGTGCTCGTTACTGCTGAGAATTTACCAGCATGCAGGAAAATCTCTGTACAGCAACATTACTTCCCCCTACACTGCTCATGAGCTGCATTTATGGGACAGGACAGGGGGCACTGCGGATGGATGTCAAGTGATTGCTCACCACCACCAGATCTCACCATGTATGACCCCCACTCCATACACACACACACACACACACACACACACACACACACACACACACACACACACCAAAAGCAATGACCAAAACAACAAAAAGGTCACAGAAAAGTGAGGACGTACACTTATACACACACACGTGGTGTGAGCCCAGGTGCTCCCAGCGGGCTCTTTTTCTACAAGTCTTTCAATCTAGTTCTCGAGCAGCAGCTACACAAAAGATAAAGAATGCATGTTAAAGCCACAGCGGCACATAAAAAACTCTCGACATTATAATAATAATAATCAGCGCTCCCTCCGCTGAGCAGAGATTGTACATTCCTTGGGCTATTAGGCATAAAAGGCAGCTCATTGCCCGGAGGAATTCGTATTTTATGTAATAAGTAGTTTGTGATGAGTGCCGCGGACTCCGGCTCCGCTTTTTTTTTTTTTTTTTTTTAAATTGCCGGTGTGCGAGGTCTGAGCTCAGTTTTTTTTATTTTTTTTTAACCGCTGCTTTGATAACGACTTGTGCAGATCGTGAAGACAAGATTGTCATGTGGAGCTGAGCAGATTTTTTTTTTTTTTTTTTTTTTTACCCCTTACGCTGTGTGGGTCCCTCGTGCTCTAAAAACGGACAAGGAGCACCTACGAACTGCTGGAAAAGATTAGTGGGGTGCCTGGGAAAGGCAAGGACTGAGCAGCTGGGGTGACATTTATCAGGGGGGGAGGGGGACAGTGCAGGAATGGGAACATTCACATCATTAGTCAGTTCATCTCATTAAAGCTGCACGGAACCTGTGTAACCCCCCCCCCCCCATACAGGGTCAGGATTGTTCAATAGATCAGTGTCATACATCTACCAACCTAGTTTTTGCATTACTGCAGCCAGAGCTGTTTGGAGAGGATTGGTTGCCACAAGTGGCACTTGCAACTAGGCAGCATTTTTAAAGGGGAACTTGGGGCAGAATTTAAAAAAATGACACATATGATGCATTTTGTCGGTTTGTTTTTTTTCCAAGTCCTCCCTGTAACATGGGTTTACTATCTGTTGATCCTGCTAGCAAATCTGTTACTTTAACTGGAGGAGGACAATGCTGTTAGTCAGTCCTACAGTTAAATCACAAAGCAGCCGTGGTCACCCGGTGGGCAAAGGAGTCTTAAAGTGGTTGTAAAGTCAGAAGGTTTTTTTTATCTTCAAGCATTCCATGCATGAAGATAAAAAGCCTTCTGTGTGTATTAAACACCCCCTCCCCCCCACCAACACTTACCTGAGCCCAATCTCTGTCCACGAGTGTCTAGACTTTCCGAGATTCTCCCTCCTGGTTGGCTGAGACATAGCAGCCACATCATTGGCTTCCGCTGCTGCCAGTCAGCTAGCCAATCAGGAGAGAGAGGGGGCGGGGCTGGGCCGCAGCTCCATGTCTGAATGGACACAGGGAACTGTAACTCGGCTCGGGTCCCCCTATAGCAAGCTGCTTGCTGTGGGGGGACACTCAACAGGAGGGAGGAGCACAGAGAAGAGGGACCCAAAAAGAGGAGGATCTGGGCTGCTCTGTGCAAATCCACTGCAACAGAGCAGGTAAGTATAACATGTTTGTTGTTTTTTTTTTTTCTATAAAAATGAGACTTTACAATCACTTTAAGGGGCTGAGACATTGACCCATTAAAAAAAACAAAAAAAAAAACAGCCGACATTCAGCGTGTGTGTGTGCGCCACCCTCCCAGACCAAAACCGGACGTTTTCCTGGCTTCTGTCAGATGGGCATGCTGGAAAACCAGCAGCTGACTGACTCCCGATCAGCGCTCTCAGCCAATGGCGGAAATTGCTGATCAGAGTCCGCCTGTCAGAGCACAACAGCTCAGCAGGGGAGATCGCTATATTAACTTTGCATAGTTCTGGCTGGAGCTGACAGTTTTGTTTTTTTTTCTTTTTCAACCCATTCATAATGTGTACCAGGCTTTAGGCAGGCATAGATCATACAATTTACTTAAAATTAGTGCAATTCCCCATCAACATTGACTATCCCTCACGCAGCGCTATTGTGTTCTGCCAGCGGAGAGCCTTCCCTGCTGGCAGAACACAATGACCAGTGTTGCCAGCTATAGCCAAATGGCACCGATTGTTCAGGAAAAACCTGACAGGCTGGTTGTACTCACACATCGATTGATGGACTGTGTACAACCAGGGTGCCCATACATGGATCGAAATTTGGTCGGTTCAGCAGGGACCGGCTTTAACCACTTGCCGCAAAGTGGTTGTGATCTCCTGACCGGATGTCATATGGCGTGATCAGGATAACACAACCCGCGGGGGAGCGCAGCGATCGGAGGTGCTGTGTGTCACTCTGACACACTGCAACCCTGATCGTGGTATGGAGCCTCTGACAGAGGCTTCTTACCACGTGATCAGCTGTGACCAATCACAGCCGATCATCGTGTGAACCAGGAACTGCCGGTAAACGTCTTTTCCTCGGTTCACGCTGACGTGGAGGGCCGATTGGCGGCTCTCCCTGTCAGGGTGGGGGGTCAGCACCTTGATTATCAACACAGCCCCCATCAAAAGGTGCCCATCAGCTGCCAATCAGTGCCCAACACCTGCCAGCCGGTCCCCATAATAAACGCCTGTCAGTGCCCACAACAGTGCCAATCAGTACCTCATCAGTAATGTTTGTCAGTGCCCCAAAGTGCCAATCAGTGCCACTCATTAATGCCTGTCAGTAGCTCCCCATCAGTGCCCATCAGTTTTTTTTTTTAAATTGTCAGTCTTTTTTCGTTTATAGCGCAAAAATTAAAAACCCCAAAGGTGATCAAATACCACCAAAAGAAAGCTTTATTTGTGGGAAGAAAATTATAAAAATAAAATTTGGGTGCAGTGTTACATGACCGCGCAATTGTCATTCAAAGTGCGACAGCACTGAAAGCTAAAAATTATCTTGGGCAGGAAAGAGGGGAAGGGCCTGGTATGGAAGTGGTTAGAGCCCTTTCACACTGGGGCGGCGTCGGCGGCAAAACGCCGCTATTATTAGCGGCGTTTTACCGTCGGTATGCGGCCGCTAGCGGGGCGGTTTTACCCCTGCTAGCGGCCGAGAAAGGGTTAAATACCACGCCAAAGCGCCTCTGCAGAGGCGCTTTGCCGGCGGTATAGCCGCGCCGTCCCATTGATTTCAATGGGCAGGAGCGGTAAAGGAGCTCCGAAGATGCTGCTGGCAGGACTTTTTTTACCTTCCTGCCAGCGCATTGCTCCAGTGTGAAAGCCCTTGGGGCTTTCACACTGGAATGCAAGCAGCGGCACTTTCGGGTCGGTTTGCAGGCGCTATTATTAGCACAATAGCGCCTGCAAACCGCCCCAGTGTGAAAGGGCTCTAAAGCTTAGCATTCACTCAATTCCAACATTCACACTAAAAAGTGTGGGTGGCTAAATCTCTTCTCGGCTATTGACAGCTGGTGTCAGCAGCTGTCAGAGAATCTGAACAGTGATTGAAACCGATTGACTGCAGTCACTGTGTGGGGACGACCATTTTCCACCTGGCTCCTTAGAAAAAAAAAATAAAGTTTGAGACGAGCGCTGCCAGCAGGGCCACCAATGGTTAGAATTTGCTAATTCCTGTGAAATTTCGGCCCAAAATTCTAACCATCAGTGGCCCTGCTGCTGCAGTTTTAAGCTGCCTCTATGCAGCGCAAATTGTGTTCTGTTATTATTATTATACAGGATTTATATAGAGCCAACAGTTTGCGCTTTACAACATGAGGGCAGACAGTACAGTTACTATACAATTAAATACAGGAGGAATCAGAGGGCCCTGCTCGTTGGAGCTTACACTCGAGGAGGGAGGGTCAATTGTTACAAAAGGTAATAACTGCGGGGGATGATCTGATGGAGAAAATAAAAAGTACAGTTATTAGGTGTGGGCGGAATAGGCTGCTCTGAAGAGAAGGGTTTTCAGGGATTGCCTAAAAGTGGATAGAGTAGAAGATAGACGGATATATTGGGGTAAGGGAGTTCCAGAGGATGGGAGAGGCTCGGGAAAAGTCCTGGAGACGAGCATGGGAGGAGGTGACAAGGGAACTAGAGAGCAGGAGGTCGTGGGAGGAACGAAGGGAACAAGTAGGTTGGTATTTTGGGACTAGGTTAGTGATGTAGCTGGGGGCCGAGTTGTGGGTGGCTTTGTAAGATGTTGTTAGAACTTTGATATTATTTTGTTGGATGAGTGGCAGTCAATGGAGGGATTGACAGAGAGGGATAGGAGACACTGAACGGTTGGTAAGGTGGATGAGCCTGGCAGCAGCATTCACAATGGACTGAAGGGGGGTATGGCCTATGTGAAGGTAATCCCGTGAGGAGGGAGTTGCAGAAGTCAAGGCGAGAGATGACCAGGGAGTGAACTAGGAGCTTTGTGGCGTCATTGGTGGACCTAGCCGTGGGTGGCTCCATCGGCACCAATCTACCTGACATCCTTTGATCTGAAAATCGAAGAAGCTAGGAAGAAAACGGGTCGACCAAACAGTGACTGCAGCCAATCAGCTAAAGTCACTGTTTGGGTATTCTGACAGCCGGAGATTCGTCCAGCCACTTTGTTTAGTGTGGATGGGGAAATCAACAGACTCCTCTTGTTAAGAAATCTAAGAGAGTGTATGGCCAACCCTTGAAGGATGTTTGGGTTTGAAATTGGATTTCAAGTAATTGACAAACAAAATTAAAGCCCAACTATAGCTAATACTTTTTAAGCTTACATCTTACAATTGATTTATTTGGTTTGGAAAAAAAAAAAAAAAAAAAAAAACTAAACTAAAAAATCGTACAGAATAATAGAAGCTGACTTTTGTGCATCCCCCTCAGCAGTGTTCTATGGTTCGTCCCAATTCCTGTAACTGTCACTTTTGCTGGACAGCTTGGCTTGCTACAGGAAGCGGAAAAAAACATCTACTGGCAGAAATCAAGAGGTAATAAAACTACATTGCAGGAAAGACTCAGAAAAAAAAACTGCTGTGCTAAAGCTAGTGACAGAATACATATTTGTATGCCGTTATTGCCGAGTTTCAATGTATTGAATACATGCTTTTCACAAAACGCAGTAACCTATAGCAACCACGTTTCATTTTTATGATTGGATCTCTGAATTGAAATGTGGCTTCACACTTCGTCTGACCTTTCTTCGTTGACTAAACTGGTATATAAAGACTTGCCTTGTGTTAAAACACCACGTTTTTCATATTTCATGCTGGCTTCAGATTGCTGGTCGGAAACTGAAAATTCCCCAGGCTTGTCCACCCCCCCCAACCTATGGTATGGCCCTTTAAACCTCCGCAGAGTTTCTCAGCAGGTTAGAGGTCCTGGATGAGATCCGTAACTCTGTGTCAATAGAAACAATCCTGGGCACAAGTCATTAAAGCACCTGTAGCTTGGCACAGGGGCAAAGTACCTCAATGATGCCCTCTGCTGGCAACTTCTCACAACTCAAGAAACTGTTGACGTATGAACGGAGTGCTGATTGATTCCAAATAAAACCATTTTAGCAGATCAGGATGGAAATGTCAAATGTCATGAGTAATGGAAAGGAACCAAACAATACAGCAGTATTTATTAGGAAGATAATTTGTTAATGTGCTGGCAAGGCAGATGTGCAGAAATTCTATACCCCCAGCACACAGTTCCATATGTTCAGGATGTGCTTACAAAGTGGGGAGGGCTTGATTTCGTGGATAGACCTCAAATGTCCCACAGTACATACATGTGCTTTCTCGTACACGGCTGCTGCTAAACGGACGTTCAGAGGCAGTTGGAAACTTTTTTTCAACTGCCCCTGAAATCATTCAATGTTATCTTATGTGTTCATGTACACAGGTTTGTTTACTGTCGTTTTTAGGCAGTTGCGTTTATAGGCCTTATTTTAAAAGGCAAAAAAATGAGTTCAGACGCCAAAGTTTCCGACGTTTCAGACACCAAACGCGTTTCGTTTATAGGCGTTTTTCGTTTTTCTTTTAGAAATGCTTCTAAACGCAGACGCGGCAAAAACGGACGTTTTAAAACGTGGGTTACTATCTGTCAAGTTAAATTGTTCAGGAGAGGTTGTAAAAACGTTCCGTGTACATGAAGCCTTAATGAGTACATATGACTTCAGATACTAAAAACTTTGTCAAAAGTAACACGTATAAGAAAGCTTCTCATGTGGAGAGAACCAAACAATCCCCCCCCCACATGTGCAAATCTTGTCTGACAGAGAATGCTGAGCTGCCCATCAGCAAACCATACAGGACATGCAGTATGTGTATGCCGTGTTTGTATGATGAGCATTTAGAAGAACAGTCATGGGGAAGGTGGGGGGTTGGGGACCATGCAGGTGTAGCCAAGTGCTGTCCAATGTTTGCTGGCACCTTAATATGAAGTGTGTTAGGTGCTGCTTCATGGGAGATCTTCAGAAAGCTTCTCATATGGGGAACACCAAACTATGGACCCCAGTACACATCTTATAGAAAGCTGGCTGCCAGGATAGGACACAGGACATGCAGTATGTGTATGCCTTGTATCAGGGCCAAACAAGAGGCAGATGCCCCCATCAATAGTTTCCAAAATGCTGGCGGTCAGGACTGTGCAACAACCACTGGTTGCAAGGGCGTAGGTGGCAAGGCAGCATTGCATTGCTGTTATGGTGCAGGAGGCCACCAATGGCACTTTGGGCACTCCTACCTCAGTACCAGCCCTCACTATGCCTCAATGAGTGCAGCCTAACTGGCCTCATGTGCAGCATGGCCCTGCCTTGTATGTTTGTATGATGAGCATTTGTAATAACTAATATTGAGGGTCTGACCATGCATGTGTGACAGAGGCATAATTAGAACCATCAGGGCCCCAGTGCAAGAAACCATAAAGCCCCCTCCCCCCCTGACCTCCGGGGACCTTTCCTTTGGCACCTGGGCCCTTCCCACTGATCTCGGGGCCATTTACTCCAATTGCGAGGCCCTTTATATGCCCCGGTTCACACTGCGACAAAGTCGCGTGACGCGTCAAAACATTCGATGGGGCACGTTGCAAAAAAAAAAAAAAGGTCCCTGCACTACTTTTCTGCAACTTTGTTGCAATTTGAGTGCCATAGACTGCAATGTTAAATCACTAAAGTTGCAAGCAAGTCGAAAGGAAGTCTCCAGGTACTGGCAAGCAAGTCGCATGACTTTGGGGTCCCAGCAGTGTGAACCGAGCCTTACGGTCCCACAGCACCCCCACGGTGGTGGAATGCAAGGGCCCAGTTGCAAGTGTGACCCCAATAGTTCCCCCCGCTGATGTGTGACTAGATGCTGTCCATTGTCTATTGGCAACTTTGCCCGGACTGTGTCATGTGCTCCTTACTGGTTAATCACTAGAAAGTTTGGATCATCCATGTGTGTCCAAGCACTGCCCAGTGAGCAATGATCACATTTTGGCCACTGCAGTGAATAATGCAACCGTTTGTGGGAGAATACAATTGTTTATTGAAAAAATACAAATCGAGCCAACATGTTTCGGGGGAATTGCCTCCCCCTTCTTCCGTGCTGTTGGTACATGCTAACGGAGATGCAAAAAGCCTTTCTTGTCTCTGCATTTCACAAGCTGGCATTTGCCATCACAAAGAAATCTGGTACTACTGCAGAGTCCATCCATCCCCCATTAGCACATACACTATATTGTCAAAAGTATTGGAACACCTGCCTTTACACACACATGAACTTTAATCCCAGTCTTAGTCCATTGAGTTGGCCCACCCTTTGCAGCTATAACAGCTTCAACTCTTCTGGGAAGGCTGTCCACAAGGTTTAGGAGTGTGTCTATGGGAATGTTTGACCATTCTTCCAAAAGCACATTTGTGAGGTCAAGCACTGTCGTTGGAGGAGAAGGCCTGGCTCGCAGTGTCTGCTCTAATTCATCCCAAAGGTGTTCTATCGGGTTAAGGTCAGGATTCTGTGCAGGACAGTCAAGTTCCTCCACCCCAAACTCACTCAAGTCTTTATGGACCTTGCTTTGTGCACTGGTCCAAATCATTTGTGGTAGGGGGGGGTTATGGTGGGGGGTTGTTTTTTTTAGGGGTTGAGCTTGACCCCTTAGTTCCAGTGAAGGGAACTCTTAAGGCGTCAGCATACCAAGACATTTTGGACAATTTCATGCTCCCAACTTTGTGGAGACAGTTTGGGGATGGCCCCTTCCTGTTCCAACATGACTGCACACCAGTGCACGAAGGAAGGTCCATAAAGTATAAAAACCAACATCCCTGGAAAAGGGGGTGGCAGTTCCTCCCAACAAACAGTTGCTAGATCTGTACATTCTCAAACCTTCAATAAATGATTGTATTCTCTCACTAAGGGTTGTATTATTTTTGACACCGGGCGCTCATTCCTTCTCATTCAAGCATTGGTTCTACGGAAGCAACCGTTCTGTCGGATCAGTAAGGTAGCAGACCAAACCTACTAAAAGAGATCAGCACCACCACTTACCTGCGGAACAACCTAATAACTATCAGCAACCAATTTAACCAGTTGAGAATGGTCTCTAAATCTAGTTAGTTACTTTTTTCAGCTGTCTGTAAGGGAGGCAATCTGACCACCACTGTAAAAAGGGAGCATTCTTTTGTACTGGCCACCAACATTAGGAGAACTCTTCCTACAGACCACCAACGTAAGGAACCTTTTTTTTTTTCCAATGATACTTAATGAACTGGAAAATGATTTTCATACACTGCCTTACAGTGTCAAATGTGCCTGGATGTAAAGGGTCCACTTACTTATCCAACAAAGCAGAGAGCAATGTACAAAGTAGAGAAACCATGCTCAAATTACAAGTAAAGAAAATTTGGGCTGAAAATCTGATCACAGTCACTAAATTGGCATACATAACCTATCTCAGTTATGGGCAGGGTGTCCAGATCTGTGTGTGTCTGGCAAGCTTCATTAATGAAAACATTTTGTGTGTGCTGAACTAGAAGTACGAGACACGAAGTGGGACAGACAGAAACCATAACACGGCACTTGGACAAACAAATCAGCACATCCACTGGGTTCTGCTGTCGCCAGAGTTCATTGAAGCTCCATGCGGACCTGCAAAAACTGAAGCACAGAATGTTTCGGCACCCCTGTAAGGTTTGCGAAGTTCCCGTGTTATTAGGAGAGTTCCGGATCTCTGGCTCTGAGCGTCCTGTCACACAGCTGAACTACACAAAACGCTGCCAAACCAGCTTCATTAGACTGCGGAGCTCCGAGTGGCAGGCAAGCAAGTTCATTCATCCTGAGCCCGTGTGAGTGCGTGTGTGTGTGTGCGCAGACCGCACAATGGGCGAGACGGATTCATACCGCATGCCAATATCATGTGTTCCCAGCCCGTGCTGACACGCCACAAATGCCGCGCCGGTTCTTGGTGTTTTGGTATCATTCGAGCATAATTTTACTATAAGTGAAAATGAACGGAGAGACTGAATTGTTAACTTCACCAAACTGGCGGCATTGAAAGGTTAAATAGATAACGCATATCTGCTTGGCACGATTATGGTTTTCATACCTTGGACTATGAGATACTGTGTGTTTATTCCCGAGCAGAGCATTTGCTGAATAAGGTCAAAATGAAAAAAAAAAAAAAAAAAAGGGGCTCATAAAGTGCTGGAGCATGGGTGGAGCACCGACTTTCTGTTCTCGAGTAATATCTTGGCATTGGTTAATGGGTGAGATCCAGGGTGTCTCCAGGGAACACATAAACCGTGCTGAACCTGCCAGCTGTACAAGAGCTCCCCTTGGGCAGAGCCGTCTGCGTTACATTAAAGCAAAAAAAAAAAACCAGCGTGGGTTTGTTTGCAGAAATTTCTCAGCCTGGGCCTACGGAGGGGACAAGCGGCAAATAAGACCAGAACAGTCTGCTAGAACGAAGCTTCAGCCAGTTTAGCTTTCATTTACACACAAAAAAGGTACTCACGCTGCAATGTGACATTACACCAAGAATAACACTCTTTATTTTATGGCGTATTCCCAATACATATTTGTAGCTCCCATAGAGCTCATACAGGTGTTTCTCGACAGCGGAGGGAACATATCCAGCTCATTATGCGGTCGGCAGGCGTGCACCAGTAGCTCCAGGTCCTAATCTGCTTTGCAGAGAGACGTTTTGCAAGTCTGTGCATTCTCGCTGGTTTTGCAGTGCGCCTGGAACCGTACGCTGCCATGGAGTATAGACTGCTAATATCCTGTTCAACACATCTACGTTATAGAAGACCCAATCACCAAAATCTCCTATAGACTTTAGCAAGTTAATGTGATTTTAAAAGCCATTTTTTTTTTTTAATCAGCAGCTTTCATTAAAATAATCCCTGGTGATCCTGTCATGAGGGTCCTTGTTTAGGCACTTCCTGTTAAAAGGTGACAACACTCTTTCCATGCCTCCCAATTGTGCTCCTGAGTGGTCACCCTTTCATACTGGCTTCTGATGGAGAGTACAAGTCCCACGTCTTGCAGGAATAACCCACTGGTGTCACCATCAGGAAAGCTTAAGCAATGCCATGCAGCCATTGATGGAGCGCATTTAAACAGGAAGTGGCTATAAAGAGGCTACAAGATCAGCACGGAGATGCAGCAATGGAAAAAAAAAAGACAAAGGAAATTGATTATGATGCACAGTGCACACTAAAGTAAATGTCACCCAGTATATGGCTACATCGACTTTAAAGCCAAACTCCAGAAATTGTAAACAAAAAACAAAAACTAACTTTGCCGTCTTCTTACCACACAGCAAGCAATAATTGCTTGTTAACTCTACGGTGATGAGGAATAAGAAGCAATACTTGCTTTACTCCGGTGATTTCCTCTGGAATGTTGGCAGATCCTCGCCATCCTCCAATCATGTGCAATGCAGGGCACACAGCTCTGCATTATACTTCATGAAGTCTTCATGTGAATGCAGCCCAGAGCACCTTGTAGATAAGGAGGGAGCATGCCCAAGTAAAGGGCCAAGTAGTACACCCTATTTCTCGATCACTGGTGTAAGTTTTCTAGTTTCTCGACTCCCAGCATGCACCTGTGAAAAAGGAATCAATGCAACTTGCAATGGAAGGTGTGTTTTTAGTGCGCTTTTGAAAAACCGCACCAAAGATGCTGCATGCAGGATTTTTTAAAAAGCAGTATACCCACGGTACAGGGATGTGAACAGGATTCATAGGAGAATAGTTCCATAGGATTTAAAGGGGTTGTAAACCCTTTTTTTTTTTTTTTTTTTTTTTTTTTTAAGAACAAACATGTCATACTTACCACCACTGTGCAGTTCTTTTGCACCGAGTGGCCCCAATCCACCTCTTCTGGGGTCCCTCAGCGGCGCTGGTGGCTCCTCCCCTTGGGGAAGGCTCTCCTAAGGTGGACACCCGTGTGGGCGCGCTCCCGAGTCCTGCCTCTGTATCTATTCACATAGAATGCAGGACTCGGCCCCGCCCCCCCCATTATTGGATTTGATTGACAGCAGCGGGAGCCAATGGCTACGCTGCTATCAAACTATCTAATCAGGAAACGAGACACCAGTTAGAGCTGGTGTTGTCGTTCCCGGCTGGAGGATGACAGCGTTCAGGTAAGTAAAGCGGGGGCCGCTTATTTATTATTTTCTGCTATAAAGCATATCTAATAAAAACAATGAAAAAAAAAAAAAAAGAATTTAGACCAATATATATTTTGCTGCATATTTTTGGTAAAAAAAAAAAAAAAAAAAAAGTACAAATAAGCGCATATTGGTTTGCGCAAAAGTTTTAGCATCTACAAACTATGGGATATTTTTATTTTTTTAATTTAAGTAATGGCGGCGATCAGTAACTTATAGTGGGACTGCGATATTGCGGTGGACAGTTGGATACTAACTGACATTTCTGACACATTTTAGGGACCAGTGACACTAATACAGTGATCAGTGCTAAAAATATGCACGATCACTGTACTAATGACAATGGATGGGGAAGGGTTAAACATCTAGGGCAATCAAACGGTTGAGCCTAGCTACTGTGTGTGTGCGAACAGTGGGAGGTGCTTTTACTTGGGAAGACATGGATCCTTGTCCAGTGGCGGCCCGTTCATTAGGGGTGCAGGGACGCCACCCCCCTAATCTACAATGTTTTTTTTTTTTATTATAAGCACGTGATCAAGGGTGGGCTCAGGGTGCACCCAAGCCCACCCAGTTGTGTGACAATAGCAAATTAATATTCACTATTGTCTTCCTGATTCTCCTCCTGGCAGATCGCTGTTCTGTCATTAGGGGAGGCATGGATACCGTGTTCCCGGACAGTGGCGGCTGGTGCTCTATATTTTTTTTTTCGCACGCTTCCTGATTGGCTAAGAGGAAAAGCGACGGGATGTCTTGTTTGCCGCCACCCCCCGAAAAAAAAAAAATAGAGCACCAGCCGCCACTGTCCGGGAACACGGTATCCATGCCTCCCCTACTGACTGAATAGCGATCTGCCTCGTTTGCATAGGCAGATCGCCGTTCTGCCTCTGTGCAGAATGATTGGTAGGTGCCAGCGGACGCTGCGGTACCCGCAGATCAGCTCCCGCTGTGTAGAATAAGTTATACAGGCGGCAAGTGGCCAAAGGAGAATAGTCTTAACGTCCTTTTGTTGTACTGGAAAAGTGTGTTTTAACCCGGCAAAAGCGCACCAGTGTGAAAGGGGTCTTAATGAGTACAGGTGCACCATGCTGGTTATTCCGGGACCTCATAATAGACAGTCTAGGACATAGAGCAGTGCCCTGTACCAGAAACGGTGGAAATGGGTGAAGTGCATTGCGTGCTTTGCGCTGTACCACGGTATGATGGCAATATAAAAACTGCTGATGGGAAGAATCGCAGACACGCTGGCACATCAGCGCGGTTACTGTACGGAGCTGTGAAACTTGGACGGCAATTATTGAGAGGAAGAATTTGGCTTGGCTTTCCGCTTTTAGCATAGTTCATTTCAATTGTCTTTCTCAAGTGAAAAGACAGCAGTTTTGGTTTTGGGCACAACCAACCGCTAACCTCATGGAAAAAAATGCAGCCAGCCAAATCACTCTTAAAAAGCAACACGCAGGCATCTCTCAGCGGAACGTCTGTTTCTATAAAAAGCTAGCACTGTATATTAAACCCTTGCCCAATGGGAAACAGCTCAGATAGATAAGATCCATTACGCAATGATGAAAGTAAAAACAACCGGGACAACCTTTCAGTCCGGAGTGCAGTCGGCATGCACAGAGCTGTACAAAAAAAAAAATAGAGTGCAAATAGATTCCTTATCAATGCAGACAGTGCCATTGTACACCTTCTTCTGTCAATCTATCATAAAAGTTAGTGATTTTTTTTTATTATTCATGTAATTTTTTTTTTGTTGTTTATTAGAACGTTAAACTGCAGAATTTAATAGAACATACGAGATAGATGCCAAACCTACATGCTGAATTTTCACAATCTCTAAATATTTAATCTGACCTCCATCCTTCCCTTCAGTCTTGCACAGTTGTACCGGCTCCTCTCCTGTAATGAAATTGCTTACTCTGATTTCACAGCACACTGAGCTTCTCACAATATCAGATAGAGTCTCATTTCCTGGCTGGAGGATGTCCAGGTCCCTTTCATTCAATGGATTTTAGTATTTTTCAATAATGAAGTCTCAGCATCGCATGTAGGCGCTACCTAGAATGGTCTGCATACAAACACAGCCTGCCAGCGAAGGACCGTGGAGGCGGTGGAGTAAGTGGTACCGTGAGTGTGTGCCCCCCCCCCCCCCAAATTAGATTATTTCTGCGCCCTCTTAACATTTGGAGATTATTACCATTTGGCTCTTAATAGAGACTCAAGTCCCACCATGAAGCCCACCTATCTCCACTGATACGTACCAATAGCCCTGAAGAAGTGGGTGGCAGTTCCCCAAAACGCGTTGGCTCCATTTGTTTATTCATAATTCTCAATAAACAATTGGATATCCTTACATCAAGCCATCAGGAGCCATGAGCGCCGGCGGGGGAACCCGAGAAATGAAGGATCGGGGGCTGCTCTGTGCAAAACCACGTCACAGAGCAGGTAAATATGACAGGTTATTTAGTTTTATTTTATTTTTTTTAAAAAGCTGAACCTTTGATACCTTTTTTTGAATACAGATTAAAATAACAAAAAATTTGTCTAGAGCGGTCCCAAACTCAAACCAACCACTCCCTCAACTGACACCCACCCATTAAAGCATTTTATTATTATCTGCATATATCCTCTCCAAGATCAAGCCCACAGCTTGCATCAGGGCTCAGGGTTCTTTCAAGAAGCTATCTACACCACCTTGTTGGCCTCTACCATTAGCCAGGATCTGCCTGCATTACATAGAGGAGCACGGAGACCAAGCGATGATGTCACTGGGCCTAAAATAATGTAATGGAAAGAGGAACGAGCAAAATAAACGTTAAAAATTTACAGCTTAATGCTTTAAAAATAGATGTAATCCCAATCACTAAAATCTCGTAGAAGTTTTAACACGTTAGTTATTTTAAAACCTTCATTTTTCATTATAATAATCCCTGGTAATCCTGCCAAGAAGGCCGTTGTTCAGGCACTTCATGTTATAGAGTGACAACGCTCTATCCTTGCTTCCCAATTGTGTCCCTACATTGTCACCCTGTCACATGGGCTTCCGATGGGGACTACCCACGCAATGAAACACTATGTATCCATTGCTGGAGTGTATGTAGACAGGAAGTGGCTGCAGGATATCAGCAGGAACACGTGCAACAAAGCATGATAAAAGCGCAAAAAAATATGCATTATTTTTTTTTATAAATGTTAATTGTTTATGACATGCAGTGCGCTGAGCAAACTAAATGTTATCTGCTTTCATGTGTACTTTAAACTCCTTTACCCCTTTGGTCACTTTTTGGGCCCATACTCCAAAAGTAGGAAGTGACTGAGCAGCCAGCGACATGTACAGCCTTGTGACATAACTCCAGACCCTCAAACTGCAGGTCATCAACACCCTTTGCATCCACTAGACCACAGGTGCAGTGCTCAAAGAAATGGCCAATATATAGAAAAAAAGGGCAGAATGGGCAGTTCCAAAATACTTACTTCTCATTGGTTGCTGTGTTCCTGCATACCACTGCTACTAGAATTGATGTAACTTACTCTAGCAGAGTCGTCCACTATAGACAACCTGTACTAAAGTTTCACTTGTTCTCTAAAAAAGACCCCGTCATCAGACCATTCATTCCATCAACAATCTACCTGTAATATTAACCACTTTAAGCCCGGGCCTATTTTTTTAAATACTTTTTTTTTGCTAGAAAATTACTTAGATCCCCCAAATATTATATATATATATATATATATATATATATATATATATATATTATATATAATATAGATATAATTTTTTTTTCTAACACCCTAGAGAATAAAATGGTGGTCGTTGCGTTTTGTATTTGCGCAGTGGTCTTACAAGCACACTTTTTTTTGTGAAAAATTACACTTTTTTGAATTAAAAAAATAAGACAACAGTACATTTAGCCCAATTTTTTTTTTATATTGTGAAAGATGATGTTACACCGAGTAAATTGATACCCTACATGTCACGCTTCAAAGTTGCACCCACTCGTGAAATGGCGACAAACTTTTACCCTTAAAAATCTCCATATGCGACATTTAAACATTTCTACAGGTTGCATGTTTTGCGTTACAGAAGGTCTAGGGCTAGAATTATTGCTCTCTTTCTACCGATCGCAGTGATACCTCACATGTGTGGTTTAAACACTGTTTTCATATGCGGGCGCTACTCACAAATGCGTTCGCTTCTGCATGCGAGCTTGGCGGGACGCATTTAATTAATTTTTTTTATTTTACCTTTTATTTTTACATTGTTCTTTTAACCTCTTACCCACTGGGCACTTAAACCCCCTTCCTAACCAGACCAATTTTCAGTGCTCTTTTGAATGACAATTACTTAGTCATGCAATACTGTACCTATATGAAATGTTTGTCCTTTTTTCACACAAATAGAGCTTTATTTTGGTGGCATTTATTAACTGCTGTTTGTTTTTGTTTTGTTTTTTTAGCTATAAAAGAAAAAAAGACCGAAAATTCTGAAAAAATTAATTTAATTAATTAATTAATTTTTCTTGCTTTCTGTTATAAAATTTTGAAAATTAGTAATTTTTCTTCATACATTTTGGCCAAAATTTATACTGCTACATATGTGAAAAATGGTGCAGCGCGGAGTAAGCTGAACTAAACATCAAGGGATATTAAATGCAGTTGAAAGAGTAAATCCTCATACAGCATAAAATAGAAGCATATTAAATGCAAATCAAAAGTCCAAAAAGTCCATAAAAAACTTTGTAAATAAAAAACTTTGTAACAATCTATTAAGAAATTCCACCAAGTGATCGTGATGTAATGCTGATATGGGTGACTGATGTGCCCTTCACCGGTATCTGAAATAGCCTCTCACCTGACGGCCAGGACCCTTTAATAACAGAGGGTCATGCAAGCCTTCCCTTACGGGTCATAAACGTGGATGGTGTTCAGAATCAGGGACCAAGAGCTCCGTCACACACCGGGTGGAAAATTCCAGATATTCCAATGGTATATATAATGAGAGAGTGACAACATATAGTGCTCTCCGTTTACAAAACAATTTATTAAAAGGTATAAGAAATACACTTACATAACTAGCACTTCTCAAGTGCCAGTGAGACAGCAACAAGCTCTGCCAGATCTGCTGAAGAAGTCCCCGCCCACTGGGACGCAACGCGTCCAGAACGAGACGTCGTGACGTCACCCGCGGCCACCGCGCATGCTCCATTCCTTCTGTGTTTACACACCACCGCTTGTTGCTGTCTCACTGGCACTTGAGAAGTGCTAGTTATGTAAGTGTATTTCTTATACCTTTTAATAAATTGTTTTGTAAACGGAGAGCACTATATGTTGTCACTCTCTCATTACATATACCATTGGAATATCTGGAATTTTCCACCCGGTGTGTGACGGAGCTCTTGGTCCCTGATTCTGAACACCATCCACGTTTATGACCCGTAAGGGAAGGCTTGCATGACCCTCTGTTATTAAAGGGTCCTGGCCGTCAGGTGAGAGGCTATTTCAGATACCGGTGAAGGGCACATCAGTCACCCATATCAGCATTACATCACGATCACTTGGTGGAATTTCTTAATAGATTGTTACAAAGTTTTTTATTTACAAAGTTTTTTATGGACTTTTTGGACTTTTGATTTGCATTTAATATGCTTCTATTTTATGCTGTATGAGGATTTACTCTTTCAACTGCATTTAATATCCCTTGATGTTTAGTTCAGCTTACTCAGCGCTGCACCATTTTTCACATTTTACTTAAGGGATTTGATTGATTGACCCTGGTGTTCAGCTGCTTATTGTCATACACGCGCTGATTTCTTTCCTATTTTGTATACTGCTACATATGTTTGGTAAAATTAACCCAAATCGGTGTATATTATTTGATCTTTGTTAAAGTTATAGAGTCCACAAGCTATGGTGCCAATATCTGAAAATTGATCACACCTGAAGTACTGACGGCCTATCTAATTTTTTGAGACCCTAACATGCCAGAAAAGTACAAATACCCCCCCAAATGACCGCTTTTTGGAAAGAAGACATTCCAAGGTATTTAGAAAGATGCATGGTGAGTTTTTTTAAGTTTTCATTTTTTCCCACAATTCTTTGCAATATCAAGATTTTTTTTTCTTTTTTTTTTCACAAAATTGTCATATTAGCAGGTTATTTCTCACACACGGCATATGCATGCCACAAATTACACCCCAAAACACATTCTGCTATTACTCCCGAGTATGGCGATACCACATGTGTGAGACTTTTACACAGCATGGCCACATACAGAGGCCCAACATGCAGGGAGCACCTTCAGGCGTTCTGGAGCACCCAGGCCAATTCTGACATTTCTCTCCTACATGTAAAAATTATTATTTATTTGCTAGAAAATTACATAGAACCCCAAAACGTTATATATGGTTTTTTTTAGCAAAGACCCCAGAGAATACAATGGCGGTCGTTGCAACTTTTTATCTCGCACGGTATTTGTGCAGCAATTTTTGGAACACTTTTTTTTGTGCTTTAAAAAAAAACAAAACCAGTAAAGTTAGCCCAATGCTTTTACATAATGTGAAAGATGAATTTACGCCGAGTAAATAGATACCTAACATGTCACCCTTCAAAATTGCACACGCTCGTGGAATGGCGCCAAACTTCAAGTTAAGGACGTCATATGACGGCGGGTGGGAAGTGGGTAAAGCACATTTTTCTTTTTAACACAAAGTTGTTCAACACAAAATTTATGAAGAAAAATTACTAATTTGCTAAATTTTATAACAGAAACAAAAGAAATTCATTTAACAGAATTTTCAGTCTTTTTTTCTTTTATAGCGCAAAAAAAAAAAAAAATAGCGGCGATTAAATACCACCAAAAGAAAGCTCAATTTGTGTGAAAAAAAGGACAAAAATTTCATAAGGGTACAGTGTTGTATGAGTAATTGTCATTCAAAATGTGAGAGCACCGAAAGCTGAAAATTGGTCTGGTTAGGAAGGGGGTTTAAGTGCCCAGTGGTCAAGTGGTTAAGAGCTATGGGTGGAAGTAATGTTTTGATGTCGCTTCCGCCCTGCAATGGTATGGAGACGGGTGGGGGCCATGCTCCCCTCACTCAGCTCCATACCACAGATGGGAGCAGACGCGGTCGCTACCAAAGGTTCTGGTAAGCGAAGAAGGGCACCGGAGCACGGCGGGAGGGGGGTCCTCTCCCGCTGCTGATTAAAGTGATCTTGCAGCGAATCCGCCACAGAGACTACTTTTGTCTGAAAGCGGACCGCCCACTGAAGAAGAGGATACCGGGGTTAGGGCAGGTAGCTGCTGCCATAACAACGATATCCCTCTTCAAACAGCCAACGCATAATGTCAACGGGAGGTCCGTGAGTGGTTAAAGGAGCATTTAACATTGTATGCATATTATTTTCCATTAAAAGCCTTCCTTATATAGACATTCAAAACCCCTGAGACTGCTGCTGGGCAACACCATCATGGATGTGAGGTCAGGAGCCCCAGCAGACTCAAAAATGTAAAGAAATGTACTAAAGCGCTGATATCCTAAGTGAATAAATGAACTCGGTGTATATAGTGGTAAAAAAATGTAAAAATCAAAGACTAAAAATCTTGTGCCCACAATCCTCAATCAGTAAGAATAGGAAATAACCAAATGATTAAAGCAGCTCTTATGTGACAAAAGTGCTCTGATTGACACTAAAATGAAAACAATAATATAATTATATAAGTGCGCTAATAATCAACTTCTGTATAAATATAAAGTGAAATAAGTGACAAGTGATACCAATCAAAATTAAAAAAATTAAACTACTTAAAAATATATAGCTATCTTCATAAAAAAAACATCCAGGTAAATTGCATAAGAGAAATTAAATATAGCAGCAAACTTATAATAATCTCAATCCTTTATACATCAAACAATTGTTTTCCATATGTTCAGAGAAAAAAACATTATACTAGTTTTGGCCGATTTTCTTCAATCAAACGGGGCTGCATCTCTCAAATTTGCAGTTCTGAGGCTTAAAATGATGGAAAGTTAAATCCCCCCAATCCGTAAAAAAATATTGCAAAGAGACAAAAGAAGAAAAATATCATTGCGCAGTGAAACTACTTGATAGGATCGTCTGCAACTGCAGTGTAAACACTTACATTTGAAAGGAAAAATCAACAGCGCTTGTGAAACAATCAGGAAAGGTTTCGTTTTCCTTCTTCTCACCGCTGACACTGTATCGGATGACGTCACCTGGCTCCTCCCGACGCGTTGCGTCACATGACTTTATCAAGGGTAGCCATGTGATCGCAATACCTCCATCTTAATACACATACAAGCGTCCCGGTTGCCATGGTGACATTGCGGTGATCATCGGAATCATCATATTGATTCAGCGCTCCTATACTTTAATAAATTCCATTCTTAAAACCATTAAAAACAATCTTACACAAATACATATATAGAGACAACCTTAATAATACTCAATAACAACATTTATATACAATCTAACTATTTTTGTTCTGGCTGGTTACCTACTGCCTGAAATGGTCAAATCACCCCTCCATATCAGGAAAAAATCGTCTATAAATCTCCTATAAAGAATTAATTCTTCTGGTAAATCGGAATAAATCATCTGCTCCTCCCACTTCGCCATAAATATATTGGCAACACTCGGTGAGTATTTAGCACCCATTCCTTTACCATTAAGCTGTCTATAATATTCACCGTTATGCCAAAAATAATTGTGTTGGATACCATACGCCATCATGGATTTTTTCTATCATTATCAACTTACTGTAAAGTATCCTATTGAATAGATAGAAATAATTAAGTAAGAGCATGTCATGTGTTTTAATTAGATTTTTATAAGATTTATTGAATGTAATTGAAATATATTTGTTTGGGAGTTTTAATAATGATTGTAAATCAATACATGTAATTATCCACTAGAGGGAGCATTCTCGGGAATAAAATGGCATATGTGAAGTAATGCATGTATTTGACCATTTAAGGCAGTAGGTAACCAGCCGGAACAAAAATAGTTAGATTGTATATAAATGTTGTTATTGAGTATTATTAAGGTTGTCTCTATATATGTGTTTTTGTAAGATTGTTTTTAATGGTTTTAGGAATGGAATTTATTAAAGTATAGGAGCGCTGAATCAATATGATTCTTCCGATGATCACCGCAATGTCACCATGGCAACCGGGACACTTGTATGTGTATAAAGATGGAGGTATTGCGATCACATGGCTACCCTTGATAAAGTCACGTGACGTGTGACTCAACGCGTCGGGAGGAGCCAGGTTACGTCATCCGATACACAGTGTCAGCGGTGAGAGGAAGAAAAATGAAACCTTTCCTGATTGTTTCACAAGCGCTGTTGATTTTTCCTTTCAAATGTGAGTGTTTACATTGCAGTTGCAGACGATCCTATCAAGTAGTTTCACTGCGCAATGATATTTTTCTTCTTTTGTCTCTTTGCAATATTTTTATTACGGATTGGGAGGATTTAACTTACCATCATATTAAGCCTCAGAACTGCAGATTTGAGAGATGCAGCCCCGTTTGATTGTTTGATTGAAGAAAATCGGCCAAAACTAGTATAATGTTTTTTTCTCTGAACATACGGAAAACAATTGTTTGATGTATAAAGGATTGAGATTATTATAAGTTTGCTGCTATATTTTATTTCTCTAATGCAATTTACCTGGATGTTTTTTTATGAAGATAGCTATACATTTTTAAGTAGTTTAATTTTTTTAATTTTGATTGGCATCACTTGTCACTTATTTCACTTTATATTTATACGCAAGTTGATTATTAGCGCACTTATATAATTATATTATTGGTTACCAGCAGACTCAAAACCGTCACTCTAGTATTTCCCTTTGCTCTGTCCCCTACAGCTACATAAAAAGGTTATGTAGGGAGGGGCAGAGGAGTTAGGCCAGCACAAACAGTAATTAAACACACCCAGAAAAGGAGGAGACTATGACAAGGAGGGAAGAAGCTGCGCTAGTGTCAGGGCTGGGCTCAGCCCTTCCTTCTCTGAACTGGCCACTCAGCTGTTGGCTCTCCACAGTGACTCAGCTGTTGATGATCTGCTCGTCAGCCTGGCTACCTAAAGCCGTCCAGCTCACTTTATCTCTGCCTTCTCCTTTGGTCACATCTCAGACTTTCTTCTGCGTTCCTGTTGAAGACTTGCTCGGCTGATGTCCCTTCTTGCTCCTGATCCTGCTTGCTGTACTACTGCGTTGATCTCTGGCTCTCTGACATTGGCATTGCTGACTACCCTATCTGGTTACTGAACTCTGGCTATGTATTGACTACGCTTACTCTGTTTACCTTATTAAACAAGTGTGATTAACTGTACTTCTGTCTCGGTCTGATTCATGGTTTCTGACAATCGGCGAAGGCCATGAATTCAGAAGATGCAGTCAGTCCACTTGTTGGTAATATTTTTTCCAGATTGGATGACCAGGATCACCGCATGGATCAGTTTGCCTTGGCGTTACAAACGCTCCTGAGACGCACGGCTCACCTGGAATCTTCCACTATGGCTGCTCTGGTACAATATGTGTTGCAGGCCGTCCCTGCTGCTGCTCCAGTCTCTGAGCAGGCAACCGCCTCGAGTATTACCTCTATAAGAGGCATGTCTGGTTCTGCTCCGCTTCCCCAGCGATTTGGGGGCGATCCAGTTCAATGCAGAGGGTTTCTCAACCAGGTTGAGATATACTTTGAGATGCTGCCCCAGGCGTTTCCCACGGACAGAAGCAAAGTAGGTTTCGTGATTTCTTTGCTTTCTGAGAGAGCCTTGGCCTGGGCAAACCCTCTAAGGGAGACGCAAAAACCTGTGGTCCTGAGTTACCCAGAATTTGTGGCTTCCTTCAAAAGAGTATTTGACGTTCCTGCATGCTCCACTTCTGCTGCCAAGAGCCTCATGTCCATCAAACAGAGTAAGAGAACTGTTGCCGATTACGTCATTGAATTCCGTACTCTGGCAGCAGAGGTTGCTTGGAACAATGAGGCCCTCGTGGCTGCCTTCTCTCATGGTCTCTCGGATAACATCAAGGATGAGAGAGCAGCCCGAGATATACCCACTGAGCTGGAGAGGTTGATCACATTTGCCATCCTCATTGACTCCAGACTCTCTTTTAAGGAGCGCTGGCGCAAGACTCCTGTACATTTCTCTCCGAGCTTTGCAGTCCCACCCTTGCCTCCCTCACCTCCCATGCCTCTGGGTACCGAGTCGGTCTGTGAAGACAAACCCATGCACTTGGGCTTCACGCGTCTCTCTGCGGATGAGAGAGCCCTTTCAAGGAGGGAGAGATTGTGCCCTTATTGTGGCCAGGCTGGTCACTTTTTGAAGTCTTGTCCTACACGTCCAGGGAACGCCCGAACCTCAAGGTCCTGTCACGGACAGACCTTAGGTGGTGTTGTTTCGTCTCAAGTTTCCCAGAAAGATAAGCCTCTGGTTTCGATTACCCTGTCTTCGGCTGAGTCATCCGTCGAGATACAGTCTCTAATCGACTGTGGGGCTGCAGTCTTGTTCATTGATGCTGCCTTTGTATCGAAGCACTCGATTTCGATGCAGCTGCGTGACACTCCACTTGACGGGAGACCTCTACAGCCTGCCCTTGTGACTCATGAGACTGTTCCGTTGTCCATGGCCGTAGGGGCCCTTCACCATGAGATAATCCAATTCCAAGTTATTTCCTCACCTAAGTTTCCGCTGGTTATTGATTATCCTTGGTTACAGAGGCACAACCCTTCTTTTGATTGGCTCCGTGCTGAGGTTCTGTCCTGGTCGCCACAGTGCAGTGAGAGATGCTTCCAGAAGGTAGCCAAGGTCCTGTGCACCTCTTCACTCCTCCCTGCCGGAGAAGTAACACGATTTTAGCAATGTCTTTGACAAAGGTCAAGCCGGTAGTTTGCCTCCACACCGGCCTTATGATTGTGCAATTGACCTTCAACCTGGTGCCATACCCCTCGTGGCCGGGTTTACCCTGGTCGGTCTTGGAGGATAAGGCCATGGAGGAGTATGTTGCAGACGCACTTTCTCAAGGTTTCATCCGCAAATCCTTGTCTCCTGCTGGTGCTGGTTTCTTTTTTGTGAAGAAGAAGAGTGGTGAGCTGAGACCTTGTATCGATTTATAGGGGTCTCAATCATTTCTCGATTAAGAATGCCTATCCCAATTAGTTGATTACGGAGTTATTTGACCGCCTCAAGGGAGCAACGGTTTTCACAAAGCTTGATTTGAGAGGGGCATACAATCTCATCAGAATTAAGGAGGGCGAAGAGTGGAAAACTGTGTAATACCAGTATCTCCTAATGCCTTTTGGCCTTTGTAACGCTCCGGCAGTTTTCCAGGAGTTCATTAACGATGTCCTCTGAGATTTGTTGCAGTTATGTGTTGTGGTTTATCTCGATGATATCCTCATATTTTCCAAGTCCCTGGAGAGCCACCACACAGATGTCTGTCGTGTGCTTCAGAGACTAAGAGAGAACAATCTCTATTGTAAGTTGGAAAAGTGCAAATTCCATTGTGAACAGGTTAAATTCCTGGGCTATGTTATTTCCACTGCTGGTTTTTCGATAGACCCAGAGAAACTTTCAGCAGTCCTACAGTGGCCTCGACCCGTGGGTTTACGTCCTCTACAGCGTTTTCTTGGCTTTGCCAACCATTATCGGAAGTTTATTCGTAACTTCTCGTCTCTGGGCAAGCCCCTGACTGATATGACTAAGAAAGACGGCAACCCACAGCTATATTTCTGACCATCATAACAACTGGTCAGACCTCTTACCGTGGGCGGAGTTTGCTCACAATAGTGCCTTGAATTCAGCTTCCCGTTTATGGCAAACTATGGTTTCCAACCTTCCGTGTTGCCTGCCTCGTTTGTTCCGCAGAGTATTCCTGTGTTAGAGGAGCATCTCCGTGGCCTTCGTTCCACTTGGGCACAAGTCCAGGAGGACTTGCGACATGCTAACGATAGGTACAGACTCCATGCTGACCGCAGACGCCTGCCTGCGCATTCCTACCAGGTTGGGGACAGTGTCTGGCTGTTGTCTCGCAACCTCCGACTTTGTGTTCCGTCTTTGAAGTTCGCACCTCGGTTTATGGAGTCTTTCTGTATCCTTCACAGGATTAACCCAGTGGCTTACGCGTTGGACCTTCCTCCTAGTATGCGGATCTCTAATGTATTTCATGTCTCCTTATTGAAACCTTTGGTCTGCAACTGCTTTACCACCTCGGTGCCACGTCCTCACCCTATACAGGTTGAGAGTATGAAGTACAATCCATTGTTGACTCCCGTAGGTTCCGTGGGCATGTACAGTACCTGGTGCATTGGAAGGGGTACGGTCCGGAGGAACGCTCTTGGGTCTCATTCTCGGACGTACCTGCCCCTGTCCTCCTCCGTGATTTCCATAGACGTTTTCCCCTCAAGCCCGGTGGTCCTCCGAGGGGGAGGGGTCGTTGAGGAGGGGGATACTGTCAGGGCTGGGCTCAGCCCTTCCTTCTGAGCTGGCTGCTCAGCTGTTGGCTAATTGTCAGCTCCTTTCTCTCCACAGTGACTCAGCAGTTGATGATCTGCTTGTCAGGCTGGCTACTTAAAGCCATCCAGCTCGCTTCATCTCTGCCTTCTCCTTTGGTCACATCTCAGAGTTTCTCCTGCGTTCCTGTTGAAGACTTGCTCGGCTGACGTCCCTTCTGGCTCCTGATCCTGCTTGCTGTACTACTACGTTGATCTCTGACATTGGCATTGGCTGACTACCCGATCTGGTTACTGAACTCTGGCTCTGTATTGACTACGCTTACTCTGTTTACCTTTTTATTATTATTAAACAAGTGTGATTAACTGTACTTCTGTTTCGATCTGATTCAGGGTTTCTGACAGCTAGAGAACGGACTCCTTCTGGAGTAGTTTTTTTAGCAAAATTAGAGGCACATTGCAAGTAAACAAAAGAATAATTTGTGGAAAGGAAAAATGCTGCAAGTAACCATTTAGGCTTCATGCACGCTAGCTTAAAGAAGTGCTCCAAGCAACAGTTTTTGAGCATTTTTTTTTCTGCTTCTAGAAGCAAATAGTGTTATCCTATGTGTCCATACACACACTATTTTAGTCTAGAAGCATTTTTGAAGCTTCAGCTTCTAGGAGCAGGAAAAAACTATTTTTTTGCATTTTTAGGAGCAATTTGTCCGCAGAAGAAAAAAAGCTCAAAGCTCTTAATTGCCACTAAAACCTGGCACAAAAAAAAAAAAAAAAAAAAAGGAGGATTTTTCATCCAGTGTTTTCTGGCTTTTTTTTAGTTTATAGTGTGCATGAAGCATTAAAATACTTGATTTTTCGGTGCATTTGGCTGCAGTTTTATTTTCCTGAGACCACGATGTGCAAAAACAAAACACCATCATTGAACCAAAAAAGTGCGCTTAGGATGTGCCAAATAGTCCTGTCCCGAAGAAGAAAGAATCTTCCCTGAACCCCCCCAGGGTGCAAAACTCCTGACAGGAGCAAGGCACACTCAGGTCCACCTAGCCAAAAGGCTCCACTTCTCATGATCAGTCAACAAGTACTAGTTGGGGGGGGGGGTCTACTTAAGAGAGAACCCCCAAGGCGGGGGAGAAAGGAACCGCAGGGCAGGGCAGGCCCAAAGACCCCAACATCCTGAAAAAAACACACACACAAGTGCAAAGTAATGCACAGTGTGAGCAAAATAAATATGGTTTGGGTTGGTGACAGGGTCTCTTTAGGAAATGTTGTGTCTGTGCCTGCACCATGGTGCCTTACAGCTTACACAGAGTAGAACTGGACATGTTACTGTGTTATATGACAAAATTATTTGTTTTGATTCACAACTGCTCTCACCTATGTGCCGGACCCCAAGGGGCACAGGGTACATAGCAAATGTTAGAAAGTTGTTTATGAAGTTACAATAGCATTATGCAGCCAGATAGGAGGACTCTGTGCCTGGTAAAAATAGTACAATGGACAAGGTCTATACCCCCTGTCCTAAAATGATTGAAGTGCACAAAAAAAATAACCAAAAAAAGAAAAAACAAACTGGGGTAAAAGAACGGCAGCCAATATTCTTAAATATCTCCGGCTTCCTCCTGCACTGTAGGCAAGGGTAATAGAACTCTCCTTCTGGCCAGATCTCAGAGAATGCTGAGTAGCCCACATCTCACAAGAAGACAATTCTGCAGCATCCTCTCGCAAGATTTGAGTTATTAAGCATTCCCAAGGATTTTATCAAGAGGAGGATGAAGTCACTCATTACACTACAGAGGTCAGGAACAGCGAGCACATTATCAACCATTTTCCCTCCACGGGTCCTTTTTTGGACTTTTATGCAGCTTTTAAAGAAAAGACGATGAGGTCCGTGTTAAATAAGAGGTCAAGTGCAAGGTGCGCACAGAGAAGCCATTGTGTCAAGTGTAGACCATATCGTAAGCGTGGTAGCTGCAGGGTTAAGCCTAGCGCAATAGCGATGCAGGAAAATATTGCCTAAGGAGGAAAATATGAACAAGAAATGGTGCGTGCCAACAGCTTTGGTGTTCACGATGCCGTAAACTTTTAAGTACTTTTCTCACAAAAGTTTTCCAAAGCCCATGTGGAGCGTGAGAACAGAGCGTCGCTCGCTAGCCAAAAAGGGAGAGTCAGATGGAATTGGTTTGGCCACGGTGCGGGGTCAGGATGCGAGCAGCTGATGACTGAGTCACACTGGACAGCACTACTCATCCACTTACCCAGGACTCGGCGTCCGGGGAGCCTTACGTCAGTCAAATCAGCACAGGATTGGGGTGGGGGGGGGGGGGGGACTAAATACAATCTAAGCTGCCAAAAATGAAAATAACAAATGCATAGACATTTGTGGCTTGCAAAATTCATAAAATACAACATTAGGTAAACAAATTTTCGCTGGGTCTGCAAAACCAGCCGTTACTTGATTCACCTGGCCTTGCTAATCTGTCTGTATTGTTCCCAAGCCTGTGGAAATTATTGTTAAGAGAATTGAGGTCACGTACAAGCTGTACAATACAAACAGTATTAGATGACCCAAAGTCATGGGGCATACGGAAATACTGACCAATCAACTTTCATCTGTGACGAAACAGCTGGAATAAGCCTCCGTTTACCACTAACAGATGTTCGTGTTTAGAATGGATAGACATCAGTTTGGAAAAATAACCAGCGCAGTGATAAAAATAAAGAGAGGATTTCAGGATCTTTTGCTGCGAGTTACCGTATTTCTGATATGGTTTTAGGTCCCATTCACACTTGTGCGCTGTGGCTACATGCGAAAAAACATGAGCCTTAACACAACATGTGACAAAGAACCTGCGATATGTACAGGGTGTTGCAGAGCCAATCATTATGAATGGCACCCCAACACACTGAACGCTACAGTGCAGTGCACAAATGCACCATACCGTGCCGTGCCTACTATGGGGTTGATTTACTAATCGCAAAAATACCGTGCACTTTGCAGTTGTTCCATAGCTTAGTAAATGAGGTGATGCTTCACTTTGCAAAGAATCACTTGCAAGGAAAATAAAATTGTTCTTGCAGATGATTGAATGATAGAAGTCAGCAGAGCTTCTGCTCATTTACTAAACTCTGGAGCAACTGCACTTGCAGAGTGCACATTTTATATGCCTTCAGTAAGTCAACGCCCATCTGTTGCGGTGTGCTGTGTTGCTACAGAAAGTCAGGAGGCATTTTTTTCAATCTTTTGCGTTGGCAGCCCATTCATAATCAAAGGGCCGCTTTAATGCATGGCACATTAATGGGTGCTGTAACGCAAATTATTGCAGCACAACAGATCGATTAGGTGTGACTGGACCCTGATAAGAGACTAGCTGTTGGGTATTATGAACAGGGGTGGTTCATTTTCTAAAGACATACTAGTAATAATACTAAGCAGACAGGGTACAACATAACTATCTCTTCATAAAACGCCAAAGGCTGTACTAACATTAACCACTTCCCTACCCGCCCATAGTAATAAGATATCCGCAGGAGGGATCTCTCATCCTGGGCGGGCGTCCTATGACGTCCTGGGCTTCCCGGCCGTCTAGGGGGGCGCAGCGCTCCCGTCATGTCACTTGGGAGCCGGTGCGTTTGCCCGTCGGCCGCGATGTCCGCCTGGCACCCGCGTTTGCCCGATAACAGAGCAGGACTGTGGATCTGTAAACACACAGATCCACGTCCTGTCAGGGGAGAGGAGACCGATCGTGTGTTCCCAGTACAGAGGAACACTGATCAGTCCCCTCCCCTTGTGAGTCCCCTCCCCCCCACAGTTAAAATCACTCCCTAGTTAACACATTTAACCCCTTGATCGCCCCCTAGTGTTAACTCCTTCCCTGCCAGTGACATTTATACAGTAATCAGTGCATTTTTCTAGCACTGATCGCTGTATAAATGTGAATGGTCCCAAAATAGTGTCAAACATGTCCGATGTGTCCGCCACAATGTCGCAGTCATGATAAAGAAAAAAAAATTGCATATTGCCGCCATTACTAGTAAAAAAAAAAAAAATAATAAAAATGCCTTAAATCTAGCCCCTATTTTGTAGACGCTATACCTTTTGCACAAACCAATTCATATACGCTCATTGCGATTTTTTTAACCAAAAATTATGTAGAAAAGAATGAATACATATCGGCCTAAACTGAGGAAAATATAGATATATATTTTTTAATTGGGATATTTAGTATAGCAAAAAGTAAAAAATATTGCATTTTTCTCAAACTTGTCACTCTTTTGTTTATAACGCAATAAATAAAAACCACAGAGGTGATCAAATAACACCAAAAGAAATCTCTATTTGTGGGGTAAAAAAGGATAAAAATGTCATTTGGGTGCAGTGTAGCATGACCGCGCAATTGTCATTCAAAATGCGACAGCGCTGAAAATTGGCCGGTTGAGGGGGGTGCTCTCTTGTCCTCCCCCTCTTTTCCTGCGGCTTGCCAGGTTGCGTGCTCGGATAAGGGTCTGGTATGGATTTTGGGGGGACCCCTATGCCATTTTTTTTTTTTTATGGCGCAGGGTACCCCTTAATTTCCATACCGGAACTGAAGGGCCTGGTATGGATTTTGGGGAGACCCACACGGATTTTTTTTTTTTTTGGTTTGGGGTTCCCCTTAATATTCATTCCAGACCCAAAGGGCCTGGTAATGGACTGGGTGGGGGAGAACCCATGCCCTTTTTTTCAATGAGTGTTATCTATATTGCAGAGACCCGACAATTCATTACAGCCGCGATCAGTTTTAAATGACAATTTTTCCTTTAGAAATGTCATTTTGCTGTGGTACTGTTCTAAACACGGGAAAAATGCACCACTTTACTGGCATACTATAGACACCCCCCCAGGCATGATATTTAAAGGAATATTTCATTTTTATTGTTTCACTTTTAAGCATTAAAAAAAAAAATATCACTGCTCCCGAAAAAATGGCAGTTTTTTTTAAAAAAAAATGTTTGCATTGATACATGTCCCCTGGGGCAGGACCCAGGTCCCCAAACACTTTTTATGACAAAAACTTGCATAGAAGCCTTTAAAATGAGCACTTTTGATTTTTCACGTTAGTGTCCCATAGACTTTAACGGTGTTCAGGCGGCTTTCGAATTTACCCCGAACACTGCATATTGTTCGGTGTTCGCCGAACATCCGAACAACCAAAGTTCGGCCAAAACTTATGCTCGGGCCGAACCGTTCGCCCATCCCTATCTGGAATACCATGAATGCTTTGGATAAATGAAATCTGAATGAAGTTGAACTCTAAGAGCCATCGCAATATCTTATCAAAGAGCCATTCTTCCAAATCGAGCCTTGTAGATAGACTCCCAAGCACACATTCTCTCATATGCACTATAGACACTTAGTAAAGACCACTTTTAAATATACTCAACAGATCAACCCTCACACAATGCCCGCCAAGTGAGAGATCCTTGATAACGTTTTTCATGTTCCTAGACTTTGTATGGTAAATCTGGACTGTGGCCAAACACCCTGTGATTTTCACAATGATGTGACAGATTCAAGTGTTACTTATAATAATTGTACAGAATAAGAGTTACAAGTGTCTTGAAATTTGTAAAGAACTCCATTCTCGTGCCAGGGGGAACCCCCTGGGATTTTGCTGCCTAGCACTTGTTTGCCTTGTATGGAAAAGCAGCAAAAGAGACCGCTACAGGCCCGTGCTGTTGGGTCTGCTTCACGGTGGAATCTCTTAAACTTTTAGTGGCTATCCCACACTGGCCCACACTGTTCTGCCCCGTACACACGGTCAGATTTTCCGACGGAAAATGTTCGATGGGAGCTTGTTGTCGGAAATTCCGACCGTGTGTAGGCTCCATCTGACATTTTCCATTGGAATTTCCGTCACACAAAATTTGAGATCTGGATCTCAAATTTTCCAACAACAAAATCCATTGTCGTAAATTCCGATCGTGTGTACACAATTCCGACGCACAAAGTTCCATGCATGCTCGGAATCAAGCAGAGGAACCGCACTGGCTATTGAACTCTTTCTCGGCAGTGTTGTACGTCACTGCGTTCTTTACGTTTGGAATTGCCGACAAGATTCGTGTGACAGTGTGTATGCAAGACAAGTTTGAGCCAACATCTGTCGGAAAAAATCCATGGATTTTGTTGTTGGAATGTCCGATCGTGTGTTCAGGGCATTACACTGGTGGAGGAGTTTCCAACTTACTTTATCATAGGCTAAAACAGATTTCCTCAATGGAACAAAAAGAACTGACCAACCTAGTTACCGAAATCTCATTCTAATGGGGTGTACACACGGGTGGACTTTTCGACCGGACTGGTCCGTTGGACTTGCCGACGGACTTTCAATGGACTTTTGAGGAGCTTCCGAAATACTTTTTAACAAACGGACTTGCCTACACACGATCACACCAAAGTCCGATGGATTCGTACATGATGATGTACACCAGACTAAAATAAGGAAGTTGATAGCCAGTAGCCAATAGCTGCCCTAGCGTCGGTTTTTGTCCGTCGGACTAGCATACAGACGAGCTGATTTCTGGGTCCGGCGGAGTTACGACGTAAAGATTTGAAGCATGTTCCAAATCTAAAGTCCGTCAGATTTTTGACTGGAAAAGTCCGCTGAAGGTCCGATGAAACCCACACACGATCGGATGGTCCGTCGGACCAGTCTGGTCGAAAAGTCCGACCACGTGTACGCCGCTTAACATGATCACTATAGATGGAAAGTTGCTCCAGCAAGAAGCAGCACTTGCTCTCTTGGCATCTAAAAGGAGCAATAGCACTTCTCAAATCTTTCATGGAAATGAACGATGCATCTGTCAGGAATACGGCCTAGGTGTTACCCTTACCGCAAAACATTTCAAGTCGGCCGTTACCATCTCCACTGCACGCATAGGTTTTTATAGCACGTTTAGCGGTAGAAGAAATGTGTCTTTTCCTGGATGTGAAAATTAATCAAACAATAAAAAAAAAATCTCACTTACATGACAGAGCTTCCAGCCAACGTATACTGCTCTAGGCAAAATAAAATACATTTTCTATCATCAAACTAAACTAGAGATAAAGAAATAGATGAAACAAATCTGTGATAAGTGAACATGGTGGAAGAATGCTGCTAGTTTATCAGTTCGCATTTCCAAGTCATGCACTGTCTTGCAGGAAAAATTTCCAACCGCTAAAACACATTGCAATAAAATAAAACAAAAGTCATTTTTTTTTCCCAGTGAAACGAACCACTAAATTCTATATTATACATCAACCGCTTCAGCCCCGGAAGACTTTACGCCCTTCCTGACCAGAGCACTTTTTGCGATTCAGTACTGTGTCACTTTAACTGACAATTGCGCGGTCGTGCGACGTTGCACCCAAACAAAACTGACGTTCTTTTTTCCCCAGAAATAGAGCTTTTTTTTGGTGGTATTTGATAATCTCTGCGGTTTTTATTTTTTGCGCTATAAACAAAAAAAGAGCGACAATTTTGAAAAAAAAACACATTTTTTACTTTTTGCTATAATAAATATCCCCCAAAAATATATGAAAAACTATTTTTTTCCTCAGTTTAGACTGATATGTATTCTTCTACATATTTTTGGTAAAAAAAAAAAAAAAAAAAAAAATCGCAATAAGCAATGATTGGTTTGCGCAAAAGTTATAGTGTCTACAAAATAGGGGATAGTTTTATGGCATTTTTATTATATATTTTTTTTTTTACTAGTAATGGCGGCGATCTGCGATTTTTAATCGGGACTGCGACATTATGGTGGACACATCGGACAATTTTGACATTTTTGGGACAATTGACATTAATACAGCGATCAGTGCTATAAAAATGCATTGATTACTGTAAAAATGTCACTGGCAGGGAAGGTGTTAACACTAGGGGGCTATCAAGGGGTTAATGTGTTCCCTAGTGTGTGTTCTGACTGAAGGGGGGAGGGGACTGTGTAGGGGAAATGACAGATCGCTGTTCATACTCTGTATGAACAGACAATCTGTCTGTTCTCCCTTCAGAACCGGAAACTGTGTGATTACACACAGATTCCGGTTCTCCGTGCGTCAGCGACGATCGTGGGAGCCCGGCGGTGATAGTGACCGCCGGGCACTCGCATCGACAAGGGGGGCGAGCGCCCCTAGTGGCCACAGGGTGAAGCGACGTTATAGAACGTCGTTTTGCCCAGCCGAGCCATTCTGCCGCAGTGCAAGTGGTTAATATAGACAAATACATAGGTACATAACAAATTATACGATCTGCAGCGGTCAGAACAAGGCCAGAAGCCAACGCGGCAAGCAGGGTGCCCCTATATATTCCCACACAGAGGGACAAGCATGAAAGAAATCAGATCAGTGCCACGATGAGATTTATGATATACAAACATATATACTGTACAGTGTATACATTGATCGTATCATAATACAACCACATGTATTAACATCACAAAATAGCACAATGACTGTATAATGCCAACGCTTAAAAAAAAATCTCATCTGAAAAAACGTGCAGTAGTCAGTTTTTCTTTTAAGAGTGGTTTGTTTTGATAAGGATGGTTAGAGCAGCAAGTGTAATGCCGGCGAATGCACCTATAATTTAGAACGCAACAGTATGGCAGTTTTTCAATGTTTTACCTCTCCTAAAAAAAAAAAGTGTACGAATGTCCCAGTACCACTAATATAGCCTGTCCCCCTGCTGTTTAAAGATTCTAAGTGGCTTTTACTTTAAAATTGGCCCATCGTCTCTCTAGAATACATAGAAGGGCATATGCTATCAGCAGTTAAAGATGAATTACAGGTATGAATATGTTATGCATAGTCCAGTTTTGATGCAAATATCAAAACGGAAGCTTGAAGTCACCGAAACACCACTAACTCCAGTTCTATCCATTTGCTTCGGCCTGAGTGCCATTCAGAAAATGCTTTGGTGGAGAGTCTGACTTCACAGCCTCCCTCTCCTCCTCATTCAATCACAGAAAACTCTGCATTCTGCACTCTGCATTCATTCAGCAAATTCAAAACATTCTCTGAATGGTGTCTGTGCAGCCATTTCTCCTGTGTTCAGAATGCAGCAGGGCATATGTATGGCACAGGACCTGGAAGCAAAAGTGGAGATCACTTGACTAGTGGTGTGCACTTCAGTGATCTCCTTATTCTAGGAGGATCAGCTAGGTATGGTGTATGGACCAATGGTACGGTCTGTAACTAGGGTTGTCCCGATACCACTTTTTTAGGACCGAGTACAAGTACCGATACTTTTTTTTAATGTCACGTGACAGTCTTTTTGTTTTTTTTTTACAATTTTTTTTTTTATTTTTTATTGCACTATGTGTGTGTTTTTTTTTAATTAGCCCTGTTGGGGGGCTTTGGTGATATATCAGGGGTCTTAACAGACCTCTGATATCTCCCCCTTGAGACAGAGAAAGAGACCGAGGATAGAGATTCCCCAGTCCCTTTCTCTGCAGCGTCAGCTGCACTGAAAATGAATGGAGAGAAGACAGCGGCTTCTCTCCATTCATAAACTGACACATCGTAATCACAGGAGATTACAATGTTTCAGTTATGTGAATGGACAGAGTCAGCTGACTCTGTCCATTCACACAGCGGAGAGAGACAGCAGAACCTAGGGGACAGAGGAAGAGAGAGGGGGACAGCGGAAAGCCGGAACGGATGGGGACAGCGGAGGGGGACACAGCAAAGAAGAAGGACAGCGGAGGGGGACAATGCAACGGAGGACAGCGGAGGGGGACACAGCAAAGAAGGACAGCGGAGGGGGGCAATGCAACGGAGGACAGCGGAGGGGGACACAGCAAAGAAGAAGGACAGCGGAGGGGTACAATGCAGCGGAGGAGGACAGCGGAGGGGGACAATGCAGCGGAGGACAGCGGAGGGGTACAATGCAGCGGAGGAGGACAGCGGAGGGGTACAATGCAGCGGAGGAGGACCGCGGAGGAGGACCGCGGAGGGGTACAATGCAGCGGAGGAGGACAGCGGAGGGGTACAATGCAGCGGAGGAGGACAGCGGAGGGGGACAATGCAACGGAGGGGGACAGAGCAACGGAGCAGGACAGCGGAGGGGGACATTGGAACGGAGGGGGACAGAGCAACGGAGCAGGACAGCGGAGGGGGACTAAGGGGGATGAGGTGACAGTCAGCGGTGATCGTGTGTGGGGGAGTTACAAGCACCGATCACCGCTGTGTCACTAAAGCAGCTGAAAGCCACGGGGGGAGAAGCTTGTAACTCCCCCACGCGCCGATCCCAGCTGACAGTCCAGGTATCGGGGGAAGCATCGGGAGCATTTGCCCGAGTACAAGTACTTGGGCAAATGCTCGGTATCCGTACCGATACTAGTATCGGTATCGGGACAACCCTATCTGTAACACTACCCCCCACAGGAGCCAGCTTGCAGATTGGGTTTTGTGTTGTTCTGGCTTGACTCTGAGAACAGCCTCAGCCCCACTGACACACCAGGTTAAGCAAATGGATACTGCACTGCTACTGGGAGCACAAATTTAGATACCCTGCACACAACTAAGGTTCAGTATCAAAAATGTAAACATCTGATTGGTTAGTGGCAAATGAACCCAACATATTGGTCACTAGCTAGCAGTAAATAGCAATATGCACATACAGTGGATATAAAAGGTCTACACACCCCTGTTAAAATGTCAGGTTTCTGTGATGTAAAAAAAAAAAAAAAAAAAAAAAAAAAAGAGAAAGATAAATCATTTCAGAACCTTTTCCACCTTTAATATGACCTATAAGCTGTACAACTCAGTTGAAAAACAAACTGAAATCTTAAAAATAAAATAAATAATGTGATTTTATAAGTGTGCACATCCCTCTTATAACTGGGGATTGTAGCTGTGTTCAGAATCACATTCAAACTCATGTTAAATAGGAGTCAGCACACACATGTCATTTAACTGCTTCAGATCCGGGCCATTGCCAAATGACGGCAACAGCGCGGATCTAAATTGCCGGGACTACGTCCATTGACGTCGTCCCGTGCACGAGCGGCCTGCGCGCCCCCTGCAGGGCGCGCGCGGCGCGCTCGGTGATCAGCGAGTCTATGAGACTCGTCTGATCACAGATCAGAGTAAGGGGTCGGTCCCAACCCCTTACCACATGATCAGCTGTCAGCCAATGACAGCTGATCATGTGATGTAAACAGAGCCGGTAATCGGCTATTTTCCTCCTCGCGCTGACAGCGCGAGGAGGAAAAAAAAAACCCGGTCACCGGCGGCCGTGATCGGGACATCAGTCCCGATCACGGCGATCTTGTAACACAGCAGTGCTGCCTACCAGTGCCCACCAGATTAACCCATCAGTGCCCACAGTGCCATCAATCAGCGCCACCCATCAGTGCCCACAGTGCCACCCATCAGTGCCCACAGTGCCACCCATTAGCACCCACATCAGTGCCACCCATCAGCACCCACATCAGTGCAACCTATCAGTGCCCATCAGTGTCACCTACCAGTGCCCATAAGTGCCCATCAGTGCCCCCATCAGTGCCCCCCATCAGTGCCCCCCATCTGTGCCACCTATCCGTGCCACCTATCCGTGCCACCTATCCGTGCCGCCCATCCGTGGCCATCAGTGCCGCCTTATCTGTGCCCATCAGTACCGCCTTATCTGTCCCCATCAGTGCCGCCTTAATTGTGCCTATCAGTGCCACCTTAACTGTGCCTATCAGTGCCGCCTTATCTGTGCCTATCCGTGCCCATCAGTGCAGCCTATCAGTGCCCACCAGTGCCGCCTCATCAGTGCATATCAATGAAGGAGAAAAATGACCTGTTTGCAAAATTTTATAACAAACTATTAAACATGATTTTTTTTTTTTCAAAATTTTCCATCTTTTTTGTTTGTTTAGCAAAAAATAAAAACCCCAGCTGTGATTAAATACCACCAAAAGAAAGCTCTATTTGTGGGGAAAAAAATGATAAAAATTTCATTTGGGTACAGTGTTGTATGACCGCGCAATTGTCATTCAAAGTGCGACAGCGCTGAAAGCTCAAAATTGGTCTGGGCAGGAGGGGGGTTTAAGTGCCCAGTAAGCAAGTGGTTAAAGTGCCTCTGATTAACCCCAAATAAAAGTTCAGTTGTTCTAAATAGGTCAAAGTAGCGACATAAAACGAAGGGGAGCGGTCCGTAAGTGGTTAAGGGTGTGCACACTCATGCAACCATATTTTTTTAGTTTATTTTTACTTCCCTCCTTCTAACAGATTTCAGTTCGTTGTTCAATTGAGTTGTACAGTCTATAGGTCACATTAAAGGTGGAACATTCTGAAATGATTTATCTTTGTCTCATTTTTTTACATCACAGAAACCTGACATTTTAACAGGGGTGTGTAGACTTTTTATATCCACTGTACATAAGTAAAAGGTTAATCACAGTTCACTAGATAATATGTTCACTATGCTGTAGCAGGATAGCATGGAGTTCTGCGCAGCTACATTAGAATAAATCTGGTAAACCACAAAATAAGCAATGGCATTAGAAAAACAGTAACAGCAATGATAATTAATACTGCAAAACTTCCTCTGTAAACAGTAGGCTATATCCACTTGCACTCTATATGCATGGCAGAGAGGAGATTCAAGACGCCCTAAAGAGTTGCCTCTTACTACGGAGATTAGACAAAGATCTTGTGAAGCAGCTATCTGAGTGAGCATTCTTTAACCCTGGTTCTTCTGCTGGCTGGCATTGGGGCCCAGTCTTTATGGCGGTGCACATGAGTTTAGTCCCAGTAAAGTCTGCATGCATTAAATAATGCTGATCATTAGATGTCCAACCCCTATGTGCTCAATCTCTGCTAGCAGCAATGGGTTAATGGCATCAGTGTGTCAGATGTCAGCTCACTTCTGGATCTGTCTGGAGTGGTCCTCTGCCCACGACCACAAGCTTGTAGTTGGTTGAAGGGCACACAAGAGCAGTGATGTGCAACACCTCCGTCTCCTTGCAGCAAAGATAAAATCCCTGTTTTCAACCTGGTAAAAAACACAGCTCTCTCTCTCTTTATACTCGGCACACGTTTGGAATTGTAGTCAAAGTCTATTAACTGCCATAGTAAAATTTGTTTCCTGAACTTCATTTCCCATGATTCAATGCTGCTAACTGTCAAGTCTCTTGAGCTCTTTCTGCTTTTCAGTTCTCCATGGGGCGAGGTAATGTTAACCCACTCATTTGAAGTTCAGTGGAGACACAGAAAGCACTGCAGCACAGTGTCCTAAATCACTGTCTGTCTCTAGCAAAGCACCTGGCTACAAGTCCATTGGCTGGACCAATGCAACTACGTAAAAATATCCATACCTAGAATTCGTTTAAGGAAGACTCTGCCTCACATTCAGCTTTATATACCTTGGAAGCATGCATCAACTTCTTTCTATGTTCTCTTCCATGGTCTGCTTTCATTCTGACAGTTTTAACATTGTCGTTTACCTACAGCATATTGCCAAAAGTACAGGGACGCCTGCCTTTACACGCACATGAACATTAATGGCATCCCAGTCTTAGTCCACAGAGTTCAAAATTGAGTTGGCCCACCCTTTGCAGCTATAACAGCGTTAACTCTTCTGGGAAGGCTGTCCACAAGGTTTAGGAGTGTGTCTATGGGAATGTTTGACCATTCTTCCAGGAGCACATTTGTGGGGTTAGGTGAAAAGGCCTGGCTCGCAGTCTCTGCTCTAATTCATCCCAAAGGTTTTCTAACGGGTTGAGGTTGGGACTTAAGCCAGTGAAGTTCCTCCACCCCAAACTCGTTCATCCATGTCTTTATGGACCTTGCTTTGTGCACTGGTCAAAATAATTTGGTGTAGGGAGTGTTATGGTGTGGGGTGGTTTTCCAGGGGTTGGGCTTGGCCCCTTAGTTCCAGTCAAGGGAACTTTTAAGGCGTCAGCATACCAAGACATGTTGGACAATTTCAAGCTCTCATCTTTGTGGGAACAGTTTAGGGATGGCCCCTTCTTGTTCCAATATGACTGTGCACCAGTGCACAAAGAAAGGTCCATAAAAGACATAGATGAGCAAATTTAGGGTGGAGGAACTTGACTGGCCCGCACAGAGTCCGGACCTCAACTGCAATAGAGCACCTTTGGGATGAATTAGAGTGGAGACTGCAAACCAGGCCTTCTCCTCCAACATCAGTGCCTGACCTCGCAAATGCGCTTCTGGAAGAATGACCAAACATAGACACATAGACAATAGTGTTCTATCGGGTTGAGATCAGGACTCTGTGCAGGCCAGTCAAGTTCCTCCACCACAAACTCGCTCATCCATGTGTTTTTTTTTTTATGGACCTTGCTTTGTGCACTGGTCCAAATCATTTGGTGGAGGGGGGATTATGGTTTGGGGTGGTTTTTCAGGGGTTGAGCTTGGCCCCTTAGTTCCAGTGAAGCAAATTCTTAAGGTGTCAGCATACCAAAACCTTTTGGACAATTTCATGCTCCAAACTCTGTGGGAATAGTTTGGGGATGGCTCCTTCCAGTGCACAAAGCAAGGTCCATAAATACATGGATGAGCGAGTTTGGGGTGGAGGAACTTGACTGGCCTGCACAGAGTCCTAACCTCAACTTGATAGAACACCTTTGGGATCCATGTCTGCTCTTCTCTCCAGTCAATTTCCTTTTTTTCCATCCAAGCCAGTTCTTGTTTCTAGTCAATTTCCTCCACTTTCATCCATGTCCGCTCTCTCCTCTAGTCATTCTCCTTCTATTCATACCCACTGTCCCTCTCTAGTCATTCTCCTCTTCTTCCAGAAATGTCTACTCTCCTATAATCAGTCAATTATCCCCACTTTTATCCGTGCACATTCTCTCTAGCCGCTTTCCTCTATATCCATCAATGCCCGCTCTCCTGTCTAATCATTCTATTAACTATATAACAAAAACATATATAAAAACACATTATATCTAACACTAAACAATAAATACTAAAAATAGCTTTTCTGCTGCCAAAATTATTATTACTATAGAGTATATTTGCAGTAAATGTTGGACTTTAAATGTGCTCATGATTTCCAAAAGTTATATTTGGATGCATAGGCAGATCCGTGTTCTCATGACAGGTATAGGAGAGGGGAGCTGGGCCTGTGCACACTTCTCTATAATTTGACCTTGGGCTAGAATGGAGGCTGCCTGGGACAATCCAGGTGCAGCGGCAGATTTAGGGGGCCTGTCGTTCCCACTAATGATGTGAATTTACTAGCTGAAATTTCTGGCTTGATTTCAGTAATAAATATTAACCTATTGTGTGACAGAAGCTTTCTTGACACTCTAAGCCCTTCCGCCCATGCTCAGGGATCCTATGTTACTAGCACGATCAGCTCCTCAAAACTAATGAACAGAACATGGGCAGGATTCATACTGCATTCATTTAGCAGGATTTATTACAAGCAGCAATTAAGTGTGTTCTGATGCTACACACAGCACTCTGGACTCTCCAGAAGTGGCTAAAACACAGAGGAAAGCCTTTCCTTTTTGCAAGACTCAAGACTTTTAAATCTCTTTGGACGATATCTGGCAGGTGGGAAATGTAATCAGTAAAGTTGTGAGGCATTTGCCTCTGAAGCTTCGGGAACCTATTGACCTTTTCTGTAGGGAGAAGGATCTCAACACTGGCCATGCTGTGGAGGTCCTAAGAGACAAAACATAAATGCAGACGGGTCCATTTGCACCAGGCCCACAAATTCCAAAAAGACAGGATGAAAAAAAAAGAGCTCATATCGCAGACCAATAATGGTCTACAAATTTTCATGACCTTTGATTTTGGGCACTGTATACAGTGTAAAAGGCCCTTACATGCGCTTCTGATTTTCAGACGTCAATTGTGTTACGATGACCGATCGTCCGCAAATCTTACCGTTAGTACAAAGCTTTCGACAGCCGATTTCACTTTTTCGGCAGACAAAAGCTGGATGTGCACACTATAAAATTTTTTGTCGGATGTGACCTCAAGGTCTGATTTTCGTTTCATTAGTACGTTTTTTGTCCGAAAAAAAAAAAAAATCGTAAGAGCAAGACAACGCATGCTCAGAAACGAAAGAATACATACAAAACTATTCAACGCATTACGCCACTTCGCACGTTGTATTCTGTCAAACAAAAATTCTTGTATTGTTAGTAACCTCTTCACTTTCGACATGAGTGAGACTAGCATGCCGCAAAAATTGAAGGTTCTGTCGTCCGAAAATCAAAGCGTGTGTACGAGGCTTTAGCCAGATGGATAAATCCACACAAGGACTGGTCAAATGCATTGATGGTGAACTAACAAAGCTCCCTTTGCCGTTATAATGATGTAAGAAACGTATGCAAGTAGAGTGTGCCACAAAAAAAAGAAGATAAACCTGTTCCAGGTATTTCTGGGCTACCTGCACCTGTTTGTATTTCACACTAAAATGGAACCTGCAATGGGTTCTGTGCCTAATTAACAGAGGGATTGCTGCAGAAAGATTGGACCTGGCATTTGAGAAGTTAATTGTCTGCCAGGAACCTAACAGAAAACACATACCTCTCTCTGCTCATGCAATGAACACACTGCACGGGCAAAGCCGGCATATAGCAGATACAGCTTCTTTCCCAGCCTATATGCATGGCTGTTAACTCTAGCAAATGGGGTGAACAGTCTTATCTTCCTCTTTCTCTCTGCTGATTGGGAAGGTTGGGGTGGGTAGAGGAAGCCATCTCCAGACACTGGTGCATATTGCTCTAAAACAGGGGTTTCTAAACTGCGGCCCTTTGCTAGCCTTTAAACTAGGCACTAGTCCTCCCACTGAAACCTACTATGGGGCACCATTTCCTCCGCTGATACCAATAATGGTGTACTATTCCTGCTACCAATACCAATGACAGGGAACTACTCCTCATATTGACCATCAACTAGGGGTGCAACAGATCAAAAAACTCACGGATCGGATCGATCCTCGGATCAGAGTCACGGATCGGTTCATTTTCGGATCAGCAAAAAAAAAAAAAAAAAAAACACAAATCTTGTTACACCCACCGGAGTTTTATATTTAACAGCTATTTTCAACACAAAACGGAGCTTATATGTATAAATACAGTATTTGTATATTTGTAGATCGGACGGACTTAACATTAAATGTGAAAATGTGTTCTGTCACATTAAAAACCATATAAGGTCAGCAAGTTTGCTGCTGCTTTTAAAATTTAACATCTAAACAGTCCATCCAATCTACAAATACTGTATTTATGCATATAAGCTCAGTTTTGTGTTGAAAATAGCTGTTAAATCTAAAATTTCGGTGGGTGTAACAAGATGTCCGCTTGCCCCCTTCTCACTCTCTCATTACAGTACTGTGCAGGAGTGTGGGGTGTAGCAAGATGGCGGCGACGAAACGTCACTTCCTGACGAGACAGCGGCCGCCTCCGCGTGTACCAAGATGGCCGCCGCTCCGGAGCTAGGCCGAAGCCGCGGCCTTTCCTATGGCTGAGGCCGCAGAGCGCTCCGCGGATCGCGGGTGTGCCGATCCGCGGAGGTTGACCCGTACGGATCACGGATCAGTGATGATCTGTTGCACCTCTACCATCAACCCTGCATCCATGTTTATTCTCACTGATGCTGGGCGTGGGGCATTTTATATCCCCAATGGCCATAATCTAGCCCCCCTAAAGTCTGAAGGACAGTAAACTGGCCCTTTGTTTGAAAAGTTTGGAAACCCCTGAAGTAACATGGTTCTCCTTTGAGAGAAGGATCTGCTCTACTTTCTCAGTTTAGATAATTAGTGCACATGTACCACTCTTTGGCAGTTCCCCAATTGTGCTGCATGAAAATGGAGGTTTCCATAGCTGAAACCAATTATTTTGTTCCTGCTCTCCCTTGCCCTCTATGTACTTTTACATCCAGCATCTACGATGTGTATATCTGAGGTTTTGCAGAGCGACGTGGTCTCGTTCACGTCGGGAGATCAAAAAAAGTCTCATTTATGACCTACACTTGGACAAAACATGAATAAATAATCCTAACAGTTGAACATCCTGCTTCTCTACATGCAAACTTCAGTATGTGTTTGACCTTCCTTATTCAAAAAGTGACAGGACCCTACAATTGGCATCTTTCCTATGTACCCACCCACATCATTAAGGAAGCCCTTAAAGCCCAACTAGGCTGGCCACAGATGATTCTTTTTTTTTTTTTCATTGAAACAAACAGATTCCCCCATTCACACAAGCAAGGTGGATGGAGGAACCTTAGTGGTTGTGCTATTGTATTCTGACAGATAGGTTAATTCTGTTGAGCAGGAATGGCCATAGATAAATCGAAAGTCAGCCCTTGATCCATCTATAGACAGCTTAAATCCATTGAGTTAACGGTTTTCTAAAACGGTTACATCCAAGGCATGTTATGAATGATAGATGTCACAGCTGCTTGGGATGTCAGCTGAACTGTCAAGCTATGCATTGCCGGCGTCATAACTGATCACATGCGCAGGACAACTGCAGGACAAACAGAGGCTAAGATGGCAGCTTTCTTGGCTGTAAAGGATGGGGGGGTTGTTCCACTTTAACTATAAGTGAAAAAATAAAATAATAAATTTACATATAATTATATATATATATATATATATACACACACATACATATATATATATATATATATATATATATATATATATATATATATATATATATATATATATATATATATATATATATATATATACATACATACATACATACATCTCCCTATTTCAATCAGTCAGCTTTGCCCTTTAAAAACTTTCCCTCCAAACTTGATCTATAAAAAAAAAAAAAAAAAAAATAGGATAATCAAACTGGCTGTCTAATACACGGCTCTTGGAATTTCAATCATGAGGTCTATGGATACTAAATACACACATCTAGCTATGCACACTAAAGAAATACCCAACACAACTCAGCACTGGAAGTCACCTGTGAAAACAAGCCAGGCCTCAAGGGATGTTCATTTAAATGTCTTTACATGAGCCAACTGTATGCACTCGGTGCTAATATTTTATTCTGTTCACCACTAAACAAAGCGCAACTGAAGGTAAGCAATACCACCCAATGTCCTGAAGCACAATTTTAGTAATTTTTTTTTATGTCACTGGGACAGGAAGTGAAGGGAAAATCTCCCTAAAGGGAACACAGATAGTGATAAAAACTTGTCAGTTTCATCTCTATCCAAAAAAAAAAAAAAAAAAGATATCTTTTGTGCGTTGCACTTAAAGCAGAGTTCCACCCCAAAGTGGAAGCTCCGCTCGTTTGCTTCCTCCCCCTCTCTGATGCCACATTTGGCACCTTTTAGGAGGGGGGGGGACAGGTACCTCTTTTTGAAAGGTACCGTCCCCACTTCCGGGAGACCTGGCTGCAGTGAGATGAGGCGAGGTCCCCTGGAAGTTCGGCACCCCTTCCTCCACCGCCTGGCCCATTAAAAGCGCAGCACGCTTCATGCATGCGCGCAGTAGGCAACCAGCTGTGAAGCCGAAAGATTTCACTGCCAGTTTCCCTTGCCACGAGAGCCAATCGGAAAATCGGCTGGGGGTGCGGACATCGCGGGATCCCTGGACAGGCAAGTGTCCGAATATTAAAACTCAGCAGCTAAAGTATTTGTAGCTGCTGACTTTTAATTTTTGAAGGGGGGGCTGGGACTCCGCTTTAACCACTTCAGCCCCGGAAGGATTTACCCCATGCCTGACCGGGCCATTTTTTTGCGATATGGCACTGCATCTCTTTAACTGACATTTGTGCGGTCATGCGACACTGTACCCAAAAAAAAATGTATGTCCTTTTTTCCCCACAAACAGAGCTTTCTTTTGGTTGTATTTGATCACCTCTGCTGTTTTTATTTTTTGCGCTATAAACAAAAAAAAACACAATATTTTTTACTTTTTTGCTATAATAAATATCCCAAATTAACAAAAAATAATAAATAAAAATAAATAAAATTTCTTCCTCAGGTTAGGCTGATATATTCTTTTACATATTTTTGTAAAAAAAAAAAAAAAAAAACCGCAATAAGAGTATATTGATTGGTTTTTGCGCAAAAGTTATTGCGTCTACAAAATAGGGGATAGATTTATGGCATTTTTTTTTCTAGTAATGGCGGTGATCTGCGATTTTTATCGGGACTGCGACATTGCGGCGGACACATCGGACACTTTTTTGGGACCATTAACATTTATACAGCGATCAGAGTTAAAAATAGCCACTGATTACTGTATAAATGTCACTGGAAGGGAAGGGGTTAACACTAGAGGGTGATCAAGCGGTTAAATGTGTTCCCTCAGTGTGGGAACAGTAGGGGGGATGGGACCGCCTGGGGCAGGAGACCGATGGTTGTTCCTATATACTAGGAACACACAATCTGTCTCCTCTCCCCTGCCAGAACAGGGATGTGTGTTTTTTATATATATATATATATATATATATATATATATATATATATATATATATATATATATATATATATATATATATATATATATATATATATATATATATATATATATACACTACCGTTCAAAAGTTTGGGGTCACATTGAAATGTCCTTATTTTTGAAGGAAAAGCACTGTACTTTTAAATGAAGCTAACTTTAAACTAGTCCTAACTTTAAACAAATATACTCTATACATTGCTAATGTGGTAAATGACTATTCTAACTGCAAATGTCTAGTTTTTGGTGCAATATCTACATAGGTGTATAGAGGCCCATTTCCAGCAACTATCACTCCAGTGTTCTAATGGTACAATGTGTTTGCTCATTGGCTCAGAAGGCTAATTGATGATTAGAAAACCCTTGTGCAATCATGTTCACACATCTAAAAACAGTCTAGCTCCTTCCAGAAGCTACAAAACTGACCTTCCTGTGAGCAGATTGAGTTTCTGGAGCATCACATTTGTGGGGTCAATTAAACGCTCAAAATGGCCAGAAAAAGAGAACTTTCATCTGAAACTCGACAGTCTATTCTTGTTCTTAGAAATGAAGGCTATTCCATGCGAGAAATTGCAAAGAAATTGAAGATTTCCTACAACGGTGTGTACTACTCCCTTCAGAGGACAGCACAAACAGGCTCTAACCAGAGTAGAAAAAGAAGTGGGAGGCCGCGTTGCACAACTAAGCAAGAAGATAAGCACATTAGAGTCTCTAGTTTGAGAAACAGACGTCTCACAGGTCCCCAACTGGCATCTTCATTAAATAGTACCCGCAAAACACCAGTGTCAACATCTACAGTGAAGAGGCGGCTGCGGGATTTTGGGCTTCAGGGCAGAGTGGCAAAGAAAAAGCCATATCTGAGACTGGCCAATAAAAGAAAAAGATTAAGATGGGCAAAAGAACACAGACATTGGACAGAGGAAGACTGGAAAAAAGTGTTGTGGACGGATGAATCCAAGTTTGAGGTGTTTGGATCACAAAGAAGAACGTTTGTGAGACGCAGAACAAATGAAAAGATGCTGGAAGAATGCCTGACGCCATCTGTTAAGCATGGTGGAGGTAATGTGATGGTCTGGGGTTGCTTTGGTGCTGGTAAGGTGGGAGCTTTGTACAGGGTAAAAGGGATTCTGAATAAGGAAGGCTATCACTCCATTTTGCAACGCCATGCCATACCCAGTGGACAGCGCTTGATTGGAGCCAATTTCATCCTACAACAGGACAATGACCCTAAACACACCTCCAAATTGTGCAAGAACTATTTACAGCAGAAGCAGGCAGCTGGTATTCTATCGGTAATGGAGTGGCCAGCACAGTCACCAGATCTGAACCCCATTGAGCTGTTGTGGGAGCAGCTTGACCGTATGGTACGCCAGAAGTGCCCATCCAACCAATCCAACTTGTGGGAGCTGCTTCTAGAAGCGTGGGGTGCAATTTCTCCAGCTTACCTCAATAAATTAACAGCTAGAATGCCAAAGGTGTGCAATGCTGTAATTGCTGCAAAAGGAGGATTCTTTGATGAAAGCAAAGTTTGATGTAAAAACAATGTTATTTCAAATACAAATCATTATTTCTAACCTTGTCAATGTCTTGACTCTATTTTCTATTCATTTCACAACGTATGGTGGTGAATAAGTGTGACTTTTCATGGAAAACACAAAATTGTTTGGGTGACCCCAAACTTTTGAACGGTAGTGTATATATATATATATATATACCCGTTCTGGCTCTGTCAGGAGCGATCACGGTGGACATCGCGGCCGCCAGGCACACGCATCGGCTCCACAGTGACGCATCGGGCGCCCCCTATACCCCTTAAAGCGGTCGCCGTACAGCTATGGCGATTCGTGCTCTTTGACCCCTTTGCATAACATGACTTAGTACTTAGTGGCAAAACCCTTGTTGGCAATCACAGAGGTCAGATGTTTCTTGTAGTTGGCCCCCAGGTTTGCACACATCCCAGGAGGGATTTTGTCCCATTCCTTCTTGCAGATTCTCTCCAAGTCATTAAGGTTTTGAGGCTGACGTTTGGTAACTCGAACCTTCAGCTCCCTCCACATATTTTCTATGGGATTAAGGTCTGGAGACTGGCTATGCCACTCCAGGACCTCAATGTGCTTCTTGAGCTACTCCTTTGTTGCCTTGGCCATATGTTTTGTTTTGGGTCATTGTCATGCTGGAATACCTATTCGCGACCCATTTTTAATGCCCTGGCTGATGGAAGGAGGTTCCCACCCAAGATTTGATAGTACATTGCCCCGTCCATCGTCCCTTTGATGCGGTGAAGTCCTGTCCCCTTAGCATAAACCCCCTGAAAGCATAATGTTTCCACCTCTATGTTTGATGGTGGGGATGGTGTTTTTGAGGCCATAGACAGCATTCCTTCTCCTCCAAACACGGAGAGTTGAGTTGATGCCAAGGAGCTCGATTTTGGTCTCATCTGACCAACACTTTCACCCAGTTCTCCTCCAAATCATTCAGATGTTCCTTAACAAACTTCAGACAGGCCTGTACATGTCCTTACTTGAGCAGGGGGACCTTGCGGGGGGCTGCAGGATTTCAGTCCTTCACGGCGTAGTTTGTAACCAATTGTTTTCTTGGTGACTATGGTCCCAGCTGTCTTGAGATCATTGACAAGATTCTCCCGTGTAGTTCTGGGCTGATTCCTCACCCTTTGCATGATTATCGAAACTCCACGAGGTGAGATCTTGTATGAAGCTCCAGACCGAGGGAGAATGACAGTTATTTTGTGTTTCTTCCATTTCCATTGCTCCAACTGTTGTCACCCTCTCACCAAGTTGGCGATGGTCTTGTAGCCCATTCCAGCCTTTTGTAGGTCTACAATTTTGTCCCCGACATCCTTGGACAGCTCCTTGGTCCTGGCCATGTGGAAAGATTGGAATTTAATTGGTTGCTTCTGTGGATTGCTTCTGAGTTTAGGAGCACTACCTTTAAGAGTGCGCTCATAATCTCAGCTCGTTACCTCTATAGAAGACACCTGGGAGCCAGAAATCGTGCTGATTGATAGGGGATCAAATATTTATTTCACTCATTAAAATGCAAATCAATTTAGAACTTTTTTTTAATGCGTTTTTCTGGATATGTTTGTTATGGTTATTAGGTCTCTCAGTGTTCAAATAAACCTACCATTAAAGTTATAGACTGATCATTTCTTTCTGAGTGGGCAAACATACAAAATCAGCAGGGGATCAAATACTTTTTTCCCCTCACTGTAAAAAGGAGAAGTATGGCCAGAGCTCCTCCTATGGATCACAAGAGTGCAATGTGTTCTGCATTCCTGTGACCTGTTTTCAGACAAAAGCAGGCTAAAGCCCGCTGTCAGCTGACATCACTCAGCCAGTCCAGGCTGGGAAAAGATCCTGACTTTACAGCTGGAATCCATCCAGAACCCCGGACCGGCAGCTGGCTCTCAGTTTAGAGTGGAGAGAAGAACTTAGCGATCAGCTGTGTTTGATCGTTCAGTTCTCACTGCAGAGGCAGAGGGGACAGATGCAGAGTGGAATCGATGCTGCATCCATCTAGGTGAGTATAAGATTTGTTTTTTCATAAACCTCATACTTCTCTTTAAAAAAAAAAAAAACAGCCCTTTAAAAGATAAAATAAAGAAACCAGCCTTTTCTGCTGTATTTCACCTTCATTCCATACTTTCTTTTCCCGACAGTACTTTTTTTCTGATGGCCAGCATCATTCTAACACCTTCTTCTGGACCCAGGTCATCCTAGACACACCTCAGCCTGTGATTGCACAGTGAAAGGAGAAACAGCGCAGTGATGAGATCATCTCTCGTCACTCTGTATTCTCCTCTTTTTTGTATGCTTTGTATAGAAAATTGTATATGGAACCTCCATATTGTACAATTTTCTATACGTACTCTCGCACTGCAGCTCTGCTGTACAGAGACTTCAAGAGGCTGACACCAGGTCAGATTCAGACACTGACATCGTTGAATGTATTTTTAAATTCAAGTGATGTATTAAGGAATTCAAGGCTGCATTGTTTGTTTTTATTTAATTTTTACCAAGATGTCAGCCCTAAGTGCAATACAATTTACATAAAACCAGTGAATGCACACTCATTTAACCTGGCCAATAAAAAAAAAAAAAAAAAAAGGAATAAAAAAAAAATAGTGTTTACAAAATGTAACCTGCAAAAATGAGTTACTGTGATAGTAAATCCTTTTTTTTTTCTTATTTCTCTTTAGGTGAAGCTAGGAGGTGATGCTCCAAATTCGAATGTTATTCACGTTACTGACAAAAACAGCTCTTCAGGAAAGCCTGGCACACCATGTCACCTTTTAGACTTTGCCAGCTCAGAGCGCCCTCTTGTTGTCAACTTTGGATCAGCCACCTGACCTCCCTTTATCAGCCAGTTGCCAGCCTTCAGCAAGATGGTGGAAGAGTTCTCCGCTGTAGCCGACTTCCTGTTGGTCTACATCGATGAGGCTCATCCCTCAGACGGCTGGGCGGCTCCTGGCATCTCCTCTTATGAAGTGAAGAAGCATAGGAACCAAGAAGATCGTTGTGCTGCTGCCAACAAACTCCTTGAGCAATATTCCCTCCCCCCACAGTGCCAGGTGGTTGCAGACTGCATGGACAATAACACCAATGCGGCCTACGGGGTCTCCTTTGAAAGAGTTTGCATCGTACAGAGGCAGAAAATTGTGTACCTTGGAGGTAAAGGGCCTTTCTTCTACAACCTCCAGGAAGTAAGGCAATGGTTGGAGCTGACATTTGGAAAGAAAGCAGAAAGTGGACAAACTGGCACAGAGAAATAACTGATGAAGAAGGAATAAGACAGAAAACAAGTCTATTTTTGTTTATAGTACATACACAGGACTATAGAAGGACCTAAAGTTATGGATGTTCAGAAGGAAACTTTAAAAAAGGACCAAAAGGCAGGAAAATAACCACAAAAAGTTTACTGCAAGAAGCCACAACCCAGATGTGTGAAATTATCCTCACTGTGACCCTTGTTTCTGGCAGACCTCAAACCGCTGCGTTTTCACTCTTTTAAAAACAATACACAGCAGAATCTAGGCTGAATTTTGGAAGATGAGGGTGTGGTAAAAGCTGCACGGTGAAGAGCCACACACAAAAAAATATATACATACAAGAAGGGAAAAGTCACAATAGTTTCAAAAATCTTAAAGCAGCTGACACAGAGCTCACATCTGACAGCTGTTGGAACTTTTGCTCTTCCTGGGAAATGTTGTACGGAGATGACATCAGATGAGAAGAGGAGCGAGCAGTCCACATACCCCCTCTGTTGCATATTTATTCCAGTTTTTCAGTGATCAGGTGTAGCGCATGTTATTTATTGTGTTATGATTCTGCAGGATGTCTGTTACTGTAGATCCAGGAATGACACAGTTACCTCAACAAGGATGTCCTCTGCTCTTCCAGCGGAAAAAAAAAAGTCTGCAGGTTCCAATTATGTTAGCTGAAGTAGAGTTCACTCGTGACTTGTAAATGTTTTCATGTGTGAACCCAGAGGAACATAAATGCTATCATAAATATGCCTCCCAAGGGTTACCTAGGCCTGTGCAGTGACAACTGTGGCACCAATTAGCTACATCCTCTAAGCAAGATTCTGGAAAAAAACAAAACAAAAAAAAAACAAAACCCTAAAGCCGCGTACACACGAGCGGAATGTCCGACAGAAAAAAATCCAACGGAAGCTTTTCATCATCTATTCGGATCGTGTGTGTGCCTCATCGGTCTTTTTATTTTTCAAAAATTCTGACGGACCTAGAAATAGAACATGTTCTAAATATTTCCGACGGAACCAATTCATATCGGGAAAACCGCTTGTCTGTATGCTGTTCCGACGGACCAAAAATGACGCATGCTCTGAAGTACGAGAACTTCCTTTTTCTAGTCCCATCGTACGTGCTGCACGTCACCGCGTTCTGGATGGTCGGACTTTGGTCAGACTTTGGGTTGACCGCATATAGGCAAGACCGCTTGAATGGAATTTCGTCGGAGAAACCTTCGGAGTTTATTCCGACGGCAAAACCGGTCGTGTGTACGCAGCATAACACTCTGATAAAGGTCTAATGCAGGTCTACAGGGCACACACCAAAACAAAAGCCTTCCCAGCACTGTACAATCTGGATGGTCTGGCACAGTCCTTGTTTATAGACGAAGGACCAGCCTACAGCCATAGGATCACCCCCATCAACAACTCTGTCCAGCTAGAATTACACACAAAAACGCCTTCACAGAAACTGATCACGACGACTTAGGCCAGCCATACATGGTTTTCGAAACTCTGCTGGTTCAGCAGGAACTGGGAGAGATTTGAGCCGTTAATTGGCAGGCTGAATGCACCAATTTGATCGATCAACTTGGGTACAACCAGCCTGCCAGACTGCCTTAAGAATATCACTAGCGGCTGTTATAGCGGCTTCCACCACTGACTCAGGGAGTCCAATAATCTCTTAGCTTTTGAGCGGCACTCTATGTTCCATTACAGGTTAACTGTCCTCCCCTAGTTTACTACAGAAGTGGGGAGGGTGTAGTTGGAGTTTGTAGTTGGGCATTTGCCTGCCTGCGCTCCCGGGCATTTGCCGGGCCCTAGGTTCCTGCTTTGGTTGCCCAGTGGACGATCTTGTTCTGTTCAGGAGTATTGCTCCATTACAACAGCCAAGGGTGGAGCACCTTTGCAGAAGAAATGCCATAAAGGGTCCTACAACATTTCATACGTATCAAATCTTCCTCGACACAATGACATTAACCAATGGATGGAGTCACTGTATCCATGTGGACTTCTAATGGTGAAGTTGATAGTAAATTGTTGGCTTGGCCACTATTAATAAGCAATGGCTTCAAACTGTGCCGATATGATCACCTGTTTGACAGAAAATCTGCTGGTAGAATGCTGGCCCCCAAAGTAGGTAGAAATAAAACTTAGAATCCAAGTTTTAGAGGCAGCTATTTGTTAACGGGGTGTCCCTGAGGTCCCCTGTCTAGAAGAAAAAGGGTGAGAACACCATAAAACAAATGAGTCTAATAAAACATTTTTTTTATAATAGAGGAGGTCAGGGGATAAAGCCAGCGCATTTCAGGGGCTCAGAAATCCATCAGGGCTTGAATGTTGGCATTGAGTCGAATACCAGGCAACAGTTGCAAAATAGAAGGATAGGAAGATAATTCAGATTGTGTCAGACTGTCAACCTGCATCATTATCTCCCTATCCTTATATTGTGCAACTTTTGTCAAGTATTATTTTGAATCACTGCCAGCATTCATGATGAAGGGGGAGCCTCTGAAATGCATTGGCTATATCCTCTGACCTTTTGTCATCAAATATAACATTTTACTGGACGCATTCAAGTATTGTGGGCACTCTCATCCTTTAACTATCCTAAAATCTGATCACCAGAAAAGTCACAAGGAAGATAGGAAACACAAAATGTTGTAAAACGATGCAAAAGAAAAATATCCGACACAGAAGACCTTAAGGTGCCACAGAAAATATTTATGAAAGCGTTTGTGTTTAATGAGAAGGTTTAGAAACAATGTTAAAAAGGAAAACAGAATGTGTTCCAGATGCTGGACATATCCATTAGAAGGACCATGTATACAGGTGCAGAGCCCAAGTAGCACTGACAAATGTCACAATACACAGGCTGAAGGAGTTCTGTAGGCAAACTGCAAAAAACACTCTACTCTCAGGAGATTGATAATCAATATGTGTATCTCACTGATCTGCTCCTGTATTCACACTGTTCTCTCAACTCTCCCCACACATCAATCACTGAACTCACAGACTTGTCAGTCAATGGCACATTGCAACACGATTACAGAAAGGCAGAGACAGGAGTGGGGCCCTGTGGTTTACAGAAAAAGTACAGACAAGGCAGCGGTCAGCTGTGCCGGGGTCATAGAACATACAGCCCCTTCATTATGTTTTCAGATCTTCATAAGAGCCATTGAGTGAATACATATATCCTTGAGAAAATCAGTGTACAAATAATAAAACCTCTGGGCACATTTAAATTTTAGTTTACCATGCAATGCACTGCATGTTGTGGTCTAAGGTTTCGGAGAACCGAGTAATACTCACCTAATCCTCCGATCCTTCCAGTGCAAGACCGGTCCCTTCGGCTCCTGCCCCCTCCACTGTCCAGCGGTCGACTGTTCCTGATGTCATCACACCCATAGTCTAGCTCTGGGCATGAAGACGTCAGGAACAGTCCACCTCTGGAGGTGGGGGGGAGTGCAGTTTTTCCAGAGGATCGGGCGAGTATAGGCATGGTGTTCACTTCTAGACAACACAAGCTTTTAACTCATGATGTGTGGGCACAGCCTCACTGCATGGGAAATAAAAAAAAAAAAAAATGTAAAAATTGCCCTTTTCCTTCCTGGCATTCTAACACTCTTTGTCAAGCAATTCCACAAATTAAAGGGCCTGTCCATTTGAAGCTGTTATTTCTGTTTTTGGTGGAAAACAGTGGAGTTCAATGTACCCCATACATATAAAAACAGTCTTGTGGTCTTTGTTGGCGAGTTTTTAATCTTTTCTTTCACCTGCAGTAAAAAATCTCTCTCTTTTGGAATTTTTTTCACTTTATTTTACGAACAAGAACTTAGACCAACCTTTCTTACCCAGGGTTCCTCCAGAAGTCGCTAGGATTTCCTTAAGCAATGAACAATTGCTTTTACATAATCACTTGCATAAACAATCTTTTTAGCTATCTGCAAGGAGGGGGGGTAATTTCTCCCATCAATATAAAGGAACAATTTTCTCACTGACCATTAGGCCGATGTATTTTGAGTTGTAGTTAAATCAAATATTAGCAGGGGTGTCCCGAGATCTGAAGGCTTTTTACAGGATTTCCCAGTGTTAACAAAAGTGAAAAAAAGGCTGACTTAGACTTCTGATATAACTCCACTGGTGGGGGAAAGAGAAAAAAAGGCCCAGGGTAATTGGCACCTACCAAATGTTTTGGACAGAGGGGCCCTTTAAATTGTGTACTTAGCTTTTCAGAGTTTCTTTAAATATTTTTTTTTATTCAGGCCTTTGTGATTCCTTTGCACTGGAACAAGTATTTACATTAAAAAAGTCTAAAAATGTAAAAATTTACTTTTTCCAGTGCAGACACAATGACACTCCAAAAATCACAAACTTAAACCCGCATGGCGTACGTGCTAAACAGCTGCCGCCCTCATCTCATAAGATGCAGTTTGGAAGCCCCTGTTGTAAGAATGTCTCAGTTATCACATACAAGCAGACAAATGTATTATTTGCAGATTCATTCATTCATATCATGTTGGGTATAAAAGCAGTTTTCACAATTTATATACTGGATAATAAGAAAAAGTTTTGGGTCCGACGTATTCAAAGGGGACTAAATTGAACGGTCATACTTGTCTGTCTCAACCAGTAGCAATCGGCTCCCAACTTCTATTTTCACAGTCCAGATCTTACAATATATATGAAGGAAAGCCGATGGGGGGGGGTTGTTATGAGCCAAGTGGTTTTACCTTTTCATACATAAAGGTCCACAAAGATAGGATCCATGCGACATTGCATTGACAAAACCTACGACAACCAGGAGGGCAATTCTACCTAACTAGAACAACTGGCATTAATGCCTAAATCCCTTCCATGAGCTTACACCCTCCTTGGACCACCATTTTTGCCACTTTCAGCAAATATTTATAAAAAGAAATAGGGCTTTGAAGGTACACAGCTTGCAATCTAATTCAACTGCATATATTGTATCATTCTTTACTGGAAGTGTAACAGCTCTCTACACATTTCAGAAGGGATCCACCGATATATCGGCCACTGAAAATGATTAGCCTAAAAAAGGGTTATCAACATTTTACAAAAAAAAAAAAAAAAGAAGAAGTGATGATAACGGAATGCTGTGTCCCACTGAATTCAAAGTAAAATCCCGTTCCATTGACTTTAAAGTGGTTGTAAACCCTTATGCCGCGTACACACGAGCGGATTTTACGGCAGACTTTGCCCGGCTGACTTTTCAACGGACTTTACGATGGACTTTCTGAATGAACAGACTTGCCTACACACAATCCACCAAAGTCCGTCGAATTCGTACGTGATGACGTACGACCGGACTAAAACAAGGAAGTTCATAGCCAGTAGCCAATAGCTGCCCTAGCGTGGCTTTTTGTCCGTCGAACTAGCATACGGACGAGCGGACTTTTCGACCGGACTCGAGTTCGACGGATAGATTTAAAACATGTTTCAAATCTAAGTTCGTCCAACTTTTGAGAAAACAAAGTCCGCTGGAGCCCACACACGATCGAATTGTCCGACGAAATCCCGTCCGCCGGGCAAAGTCTGCCGTAAAGTCTGCTCGTGTGTACGCGGCATTACAGACCACTTTTTGCTACAGGTAAGCCTATAATAAGGCTTACCTGTAGCTCCCCAGGATATCTCCTAAGCCTGCACAGTATAGGAGATATCCCCTGTATTTGCATGTGCCGATGTCATCAGCACATGCGCACTGACACAAACTGAAGCAATGACACGTATGTGTGAGTGTGCCGTTATGGTGCGCATGCGTGGGAGTGACGTCATCACGGCTCTGGCCAACCACAGCGCTGGAGCCGCAATACTCATAAGTAACCCCCGGGAGTGATGTCGCCGGACGGTGCTGTGTATCTTCGATCTAAGGTGAGTGTTACATAATGAGTTAGTATGCTATGCATACTAGCTCATTATGCCTTTGTCTTGCAGGTGTTAGTTTTTTTTTTTTTTTCAAAGTGGGTTTACAACCACTTTATTGCAAAAATGTCCCCTAGTGATTTCAATGCAATTTCAATGCAAAACCCCATTGACTTCACTGCAAAATCGCGCCCCATTGACTTCAATGCCAGCCAAAATTTTAAAACATTTTAAAAACTGTCACTGGAATTTTCATTTCGGTGCCCCACTACTTTTCAGACCTCTGCTTGACATTTAGGGTGGGTAGCCAATGAAGCGAGGACACTTCATGTAAAAGATCCAAAAAGCTCACAAAAGAAATAGGACTCTTATCTGCGGAGGGTAGCCCACTATTTGAAAGTCACTATGTTGACAGTGGCCCAGGAGAAACCGCATTACATTAATGTTAAAACCACCAAGTGTATCCACACCATGGGCGTATCCAGACAGATGTAGACCTAATTATTTAACACCCTCACTGTCTGAAAATTCATACACAGGATGCTATCCGAGAGACAGAGGCCCATGAGGGTGGGATAGAATAAACAGATGAAGATTGTGTACATCATCAAGGAAGGGCACTAGGAAATATACCTTGTGGCCCTTATTTGGCTGCCTGGTTCGGCATCGGTGGAGCAAATTTACACATTAACTTTTTAAGGCTGGTTGTCCATATGATCAGCACAAGTTTACATTCTTCTGAAAAAGTAAATGTTGGTCACGAAAAGAGCTGTTACACTTCCAGTAAAGAATGATGCAAGATATGTAGTTGGAATATGGTATTGGGGCCACCTCATTCCAGGAATTATGGAGGATTATGCTGTGCGTTCCTGTGATATTCACATGCAGTTCTGTGCAGTGCAATGTCGCACTACTTTTGGAAATTCACTGCAACCGGGTCGCGTGGTACTTCTGTACCACGCAATCCGGTGTGGTCAAATGACCTGCATTTGAGGTGTCATTAGCTTTTTATTGACATCCGCTGCAGATAGCAACTGCAGTGCATTTTGAACATGGTGTGGGAAACACACATGGAACGTGGGTTTCCCGCACTGTGTTCTGGTGTGAAACGGCTCTTAAATCGGTAGTAAAAAATAAATAAATAAAAACCTGCAAGACAATAGCATAATGTGCATCACATACTAGCACATTATGAAATACTTACCTTAGAACAAAGCCCCCGCAATGGTGCCTGGTCACCGCTGAGGGGGCTAACATGTTCCCTCAGCGTCTCTTCCGGGTTCACAGGCTCCGGTGCTGTGAGTGACCAGGGCCGTGATGACGTCACTTTTGCGCATGCATTCGTGAGCCGTACATTCCAGCACGATATGCCGCACCTTTAGAGGGCAAGCGCCGCTGACGTCAGCGCCTGCATCCAAGGTGAATATCTCCTAAACCATACACATTTGGGAGATATTCATTTGACCTACAGGTAAGCCTTATTATAGGCTTACCTATAGGTAAAAATCCCCAAGCGGGCAATACAACCGCTTTAATGTGCAGAACATCCAATATGTGGTAGCACTGTATGTAGGATATCTCTGGTGGGATAAACATTACCGTTAGAACACATTTATAGGTTTTTATGAGGTATATATTTCATGGAAGAAACATAGTTCCTCCTTTTACAAAAAGTTTGTGTACCATCAAAGTCCCATTTGTCTGTATAAATATTTGATTACTGTAGCAAGCCACACTCACCGATTATTATGGGTTAAATTTGTGGCCTTAATAAATATAATCGCACGTATTTTATACAAAAACCAAACAAAAAAGAAACATTTTAGGAATTATTAATGTCAACCAAAGTTAAATTGTATGTAAACCCAAAATCTATTTTTCAGTATGTTTGGCATCATGCTGCACTTTTAACAGCAAAAGAAAAAAAAAAAAAAGTGAGTTTGTTGCAAAAGTTTTTTTTTCCTAGAGATCCTAACAACATTTCCTGCTGCAGGCCAAAAAAGCAAAGCCACTGCCTGGCAATCAGCAAGAGTGCTGTCAGGCTGCCCCGTGACACGCTACAGACAACTGAAGGCGCACACTCAACGCTCTCCCCAATGGCTGAGAGCGCTGACCGGAGTGTTCTGGCAGGGGGGGCAGCAGGAGAAATTACTGTACTAACATTGGGTTGTTAGTACAGTGGCTCCGACCTGAGCGGTCAGGTTTTTTCTTTTTTGTTCAGCTCGCTGGGTTAAACAAAAAAAAAAAAAACTTGCCATGTGTACTAGGCTTTAGGGTGGTCAGCCTGCAACAAGAACTGCCACACAGGATCTCTCTAAGAAACTTCAGGGTAGAATAACAAGAAATGATTAAGCCTAAATGAGGGCCGGTTTGAAATCATGCAAGTTCAGCTGAACTTTCAAAACAGGCATTTTAGTCCGACTTCGCGGGCGATTTGACAGACATCTGTGCGGGTTCATGCACAGATGTCTATTAAAAATCGCCCCTGAAGTCGACAAATGTAGTGCAGGAACCACTTTTGGGAATCAGTGCAAATCGCATTCCAAATCAGACCAATGTGAACGTGGGCTGGTTCACACCAGATGCAGTGCAGTGCATTTTTAATCTGAATCATAAAAGCATTTGCAGTGCTTTCCATGTATTCCACTGGCTCTAGTTCGCACCAGTGCCGTTAATTCCAGCGCATTCAACAAAAGTAGAACCTGCTGCATTTTTTTTCTGGATACAATGCATCTGGAATGCAGCAAAAATGCAGAAACAGAACACTTTAAAAATGCACCAAAATGCACGTTGTCCTGAGATTTTTTCAAGTGTCAAAAAAAGAAAAGAAAAAAAGGCATATGTAAAAACACACTTGAAAATGCATAAAAAAAAAAAAAAAAAAACGGAACGCAGAAATTGTGATGTAAAACAGCCCTACAGCATGATGCAAAAAAAACTGAAATTTAGATTTAGGCTTACTAATTATTATTATATACTATGTTGGACTTGACAGAGTCCCTTTAAGCAAGGTAATTAGTCCCATTCATAATTATTTTTTGTAGTTGTTCTCAATTGTTAATGTGCAGTCTGATTGGTTTCTGTACATTACACATCATTGCCCCTCCGTCACCCTCACTACTATGGCCTATTCCATCTCTGTCTTGAAAAACCATGAACACTGCAGATTCTTGTACGAAATACATTTATTGCACACAACGCTGCGTGCAAGTTATCCACCCTGGAAAAGAGAGTGCTGCACTTTATCTGTATGCCGAGGACAGGTCCCCTCCGCCACGATGAGGGCTAAAATCAGCGTGCACAGTTCCACTGCTGCGTTATTGACATACTGTACCATATATTATGTACTGTATTAATATTCTGTCATTCTGTAGCATAACGACAAGTCAGATTGTTATTGATAAACCCACCAGCCAAACCTCACTTGCAAATCTTCAGTCGCTCACATTGCTCCGCATGTTAATCATCCCCCTTCAGCGTCCCGGGAATTCGTCACTCTGTCCGCGCCTGCTGGCATGCGGGGCGGGAGTCTAAAGCGGATTTACATTCCCTGGATCCTGGGGCTGCACCTCACAGGATTTTATTTTTTTTTTATTAATGATGTGAAGAGTTGGAGATAATGTGTGCGTAGTACATGGACAGATTTTGTTACCATTTTATACAAAACACTCTGATGTCACTTGAACCTGTTACGCTGTGATGACCAAAAGTGTCTTGTTAGCCAGTCTGCAGGATGATGCGACATCGTCCACCATTTTATGGAGTGGTGGTTTGTTTTTGTTTTTTATTAATTCAAAACTGTTTTCACTCTAAACTTTATCTATTTGACATGTGCATATTTTTATATATTTTTTATAAGTATTTTTCAAACTAGCTATAGAAAAAACAAAAAAAGGCCCTTCTCAGTTTATTCTCTGCATTTAAGCTCAGTACCACTAGACTTCTCTGTCATATAATGCACCGACAATATGCCCCTGGCAAGCAGGGCTCATGGTGGCCCTGTACGGCACTTTCATTGCCAGTCCACAAGTCACTAAAATGATCTACACAGAAGGTGGAACATGAGGGGGTAACAGACTACAGTGACCTGAGAGGGCTCCGTATCTACCAGTCATTGGCCTTTATAGCCAAGAGAGGCAGTGATGTAGGTATGAAGGACACCATTGAAAGGGACACGCTCTCTGTTGGTGGCTGGATGGGGTCACATCGCTGCCGCTCTTGGCCGGATGCCCTCTGCCCGCCTCAGCGCCAGATAACCCGTCTAACCCGCTCATGTTCCGCACAAAATTGCTGACAAGCAGAACTGAAACCCAAACTCTCCACAGTAAGGTGCTTTAATAAGTATCAGTTAGCCAATGTTTTTACATGTATTTTAAATAAAAATCAGTGGGGGTCCCCCAACAGATCAATGTGTGTGCGTGTGATTTCTTTTGTTTCCCATCTCCTAGAGCTGCATAATTAATCATTAAATAATCGCGATCTCAATTCAACCCCCCCTCACGATCTTAATCCAGCATTTCCACGATTCTATGTAACAAGTGCAAAGTTCTCTGTTTAGAGCTGTCAAAAAAATAAAAAAAAGGCAGCAAATGTTTATCAACATTGCTCAGCATTGAGATAAAAAAACAAAATGATACATTGTTTCTAGTTAAGGGCTCATGCACACAGGACGTTTTTACAGCTGCTGTTAGAGGCATTTAAAAAAACGTCAGACGCCCCTAAACGCCCCTCCATGTTAGCCTATGTGTCACATAAACCGTCAGAGGCGTTTGGAGGCATAAGCGTTTAGGGGCAGTAGAAAAAAAAAAAAAAATGACAGCCTGTGCGTCCAGGAGCAGTGGCTGTTGAGCTGTGAAAACGAAAAACGCCCCTAAACGCTGCAACAAGCTGTTAGCCACGTTTGGCGGTTTTACATTATAGGGAGTGTTTTTACTGAAAAACGCTAAACGTGAAAAAAACGCTATTCAAAAATGTGACCAACAGCCGCATTTTTAACGCTGCTTTTTTTAAACGTCTTGTGTGCATGAGGCCTAAAATCAAAAAGGATGAACTTCGGTCTGTAAATGAGGTCAGATTAACCACTTAAAGTGTAAGTTCACCTTTACAGAAAATCTGCAAGGTGAACTTACACTGGACCCCCTCCCCACCCCCCCCGCCCCCCCCCCGGTCCCACTAACATGGAGTCCGGCAATCCTCCACACTGACAGATTGTATCGCCACTGTACCGGTCCAGGGATTTGAAATCCCAGCGGCTTTCTCTCCTCTTCGCCTGCGGATGGGCTACGAGGCTCATATGACGGCGTCGACCAATTAGAATGCTCCTAACTGTACAGTTGTGCTGTAAGTTTACATACCATGGCAGAATTTATAATTTCTTGGCCGTTTTTCAGAGAATATGAATGATAACACAAAAACTTTTCTTTCACACATGGTTAGTGTTTGGCTGAAGCCATTTATTATCAATCAACAGTGTTTACACTTTTTAAAATCATAATCACAACAGAAACTACCCAAATGACCCTGATCAAAAGTTTACATACCCCAGTTCTTAATACCGTGTATTGCCCCCTTTAACATAAATGACAGCTTGAAGTCTTTTGTGGTATTTGTGGATGAGGCTCTTTATCTTCTCGACCATGCAGCCCCTCTTTCTTCAAGTGCCTCTTTATTGTGCATCTTGAAAACAGCCACACCACATGTTTTCAGAGAGTCCTGTATTTCATCTGAAGTAATTTTGGGTTTTTCTTTGCATCCCGAACAATTTTCCTGGCAGTTGTGGCTGAAATTTTAGTTGGTCTACCTGACCGTGGTTTGGTTTTAACAGAACCCCTCATTTTCCACTTCTTGATTAGAGTTTGAACACTGCTGATTGGCATTCTCAATTCCTTGGATATCTTTTTATATCCCTTTCCTGTTTTATACAGTTTAACTACCTTTTCCCGCAGATCCTTTAGGCTATGTTTCCACTATTGCGTCCCCAAAGTCGCGCGATTTTGCCGCAATTTTTTACCGCGATTTGAAGCAATGCCTGTATCTATGGACCTCAAGTCGCATCAAAGTGGGACCAAAGTAGTGCAGGGACTACTTTGAAGTCGCTGCGACTTGAAGTCGCACAGATATGAACGGTACTCATTGGAAATCATGGGATACAATTTGTCATGCGACTTTTCAGTCCCAAGTCGCATGAAAAGTCGCACTAGTGGAAGCATAGCCTTAATTCTTTTGCTTTCCCCATGACTCCGAATCCAAACGTCAGTGCAGCACTGGATGAAAGATGCAAGCGTCTGTCAGGAGTGCAGAAACTCATTGACCTTTTATACACACACACTAATTACAAGCAAACAGATTACAGGTGAGGATGGTTACCTTTAATAGTCATTCAAACTTGTGTGCATGTTATCAGGCCAAAATCACCAGGGTATGTAAACTTTTGAGCAGGGTCATTTGGGTAGTTTCTGTTGTCATTATGATTTAAAAAGAGTAAAGCACAGTTGATTGATAATAAATGGCTTCAGCCAAAAACTAACCATTAATGAGAGAAACGTTTGTGTTGTCATTCATATTCTCTGAAAAATTGCCAAAAAAATCATAAATTCTGCCAGGGTATGTAAACTTATGAGCACAGCTGTACCTCCTGGCGAGATACATTTTGGAGATTAAGCTGCGGGGCATTTCTAAGCCCCAGACCGGTGAGGCGGTGACCCGATGTCTCCTAGCGGGTGATCGCCACGCTCCAGGTCAGCGGGACTGGGGGGGGGGGGGGGCGAGGAGGGGGTTCTGTGCAAGTTCACCTTACAGATTTTTCTGTAAAAGGTGAACTTACCCTTTAAAGACCAAGCCTTTTCTGACACTTGTTGGTTACGAGTTAAAATCAGTATTTTTTTACTAGAAAATCACTTAGAGCCTCCAAACATTACATATATTTTTTTTTAAGCAGAGACCCTAGAGAATAAAATGGATGTTATTGCAATATTTTATGGTCATACTGTATTTGCGCAGCAGACTTTCAAATGCAATTTTTGGGGAAAAAAAATACACTTTAATGAATAAAAAAAAAAAACAAACAAAAAAAAAAAAAACAGTAAAGTTAGCCCAATGTTTTGGTATTATGTGAAATATGATGTTACGCTGTGAGAATCGTGATCTTTATTCTAAGCAAAAAAACGGATTCCCATTTTAGACAGAATGGCGCAGCTCTACCATCTACACAGATGGCTAAACTACAGGAGGTGGAATCCGTCAAGACCTATAGAAGCTACGGATGCTCTAATGTTCAGCCTAAGAGCCTGTCCTCCTCATCCTTGCTTCGGTATCTGACTCTCTAATGTAATAAAATGAAGCAGGTCAGATGTCTCAGCTCTTTGTTGGCCACATACTTGTCCCAGGTCATTGGCGAGACAAGAAGGATAATGATGCCAATTGCAGAACGGCCATCTTTATAAATAAACAATTGCAATGGCAGCGCTCATATTTATATCCTGTACAGGTTTTCTCTTGAAGTGGATGTAAACCCTCACATTTACCCAGTAAAGTGACTGGCCTCAAAAAATACATAGAGATGAAATAAATCATTCTAAGCTGTACCAATTTACTGCAGTCTTTTCTTCTCTACGGCCGTTTAAAACCCACACTTTATACAGCTTGTGTGAGCTTACAGAAAACAGGGGGCAGAGAGCTGAAAGTACACACTGCAGAGTGCTGACTGGAGAAAAAGGACACCCCCCTCCCCCTTCACACAGCAACAGAGCTGAGGATGTCAATCACAGGCTGTGTGTTGGAGCGCCCTCACTTTTCACCTTTTTTATCTTGGTGTTAGGAAACCCATCAGAAGTGATTTATGCAGATAACAGAGGAACAAAGCAGCAAACAGAAATGACTTAGAGCTCTTAATAGAGACAAATACACACTATAGAGGGATACGCTTTGTTCAGATTTCATGGCTGATGTTTACAACCACTTTGTAGTGTCATCACATTACTGAAGATTTATATACCCGACTATTTTTTATTACAGGTACTTATATAGCACCATCAATTTACACAGCACATCACACATTGAACGTTCACATCAGTGCCTGCCCTCAAGGAGCTTACAATCCAAGGTCCTATCTCACATTCATACACACATATTAGGGCCAATTTAGACAGGGTACAATTAACCCATCAGCATGTCTTTGGAGTGTGGGAGGAAACAGGAGTACCCGGAGGAAACCCATGGAGGTATAGGGTGAACATGAAAACCCCAGACTAGGTTAGAAAATATAAATACCGTATATAATCGAATATAAGTCGAGTTTTTTAGCACATTTTTTTGTGCTGAAAGTGCCCCCCTCGACTTATACTCGAGTCAAGCACTTTTCTGCAGCAAAAAATGTCATTTTCTGAACCGACTTTGGGGCCCCGTATCTCGGGGCCACTTGGTGCTAGGAACCCCAAATTTAGTGTGCAAACCTAGTGGAACTATTACCATAACATATCCAAATCTAGAGTTCCTAGCACCAAGTGGCCCCGAGATACGGGGCCCCAAAATCGGTTTGGAAAATGTCATTCTCTGCTGCAGAAAAGTGCTTGACATTTTGTGAACCGATTTTGGGGCCCCGTATCTCAGGGCCACTTGGTGCTAGGAACCCCAAATTCGGTGTGCAAACCCAGTGGAACTGGTACCATAACATATCCAAAGCTGGAGTTCCTAGCCCCAAGTGGCCCCGAGATACGGGGCCCCAAAATCGGTTTGGAAAATGTCATTCTCTGCTGCAGAAAAGCGCTTGACATTTTGTGAACCGATATTAGGGGCCCCGTATCTCGGGGCCACTTGGTGCTAGAAACCCCAGCTTTGGATATTTTATTTGGATATTTTATCGAGATACGGGGCCCCAAAGTCGGTCAACTGTGTCCAACTGCAGCAATGTCATTTCAGGATCCTTTGGGTCCAGAGACCCCAAATTTTGGCTGCAGCTAGGGGGCATCTAGGACCCCTTAACTACCGAGTTTGAAGTTCAGGGGACCTATGGCTGCAAATAGACACAGTGAGGCATGCAAATGGGCACAGTGAGGCTGCAAAAGTATTGTTGACCCTCTTTTCCACTTATAGTAGCTGTGCATTTCTCACCCTCGTCTTATACGTTTTTCCCATTTTTTTTGTGGTCAATTAGGGCCTCGACTTATACTCGGAACGACTTATACTCGAGTATATACGGTACATGTTTGTTAAGTTGCATGAAGCACCGTTATTTCCAAGATACTTTATAAAGATGCTTTAGTGCAGCACAGTTGCAAAATTACAACAGGACTTTAAATGAGTATGGTCTTTTGACCCTACATGGCTTAACATGGGTTCACAAACAAGCCAGCCAATGTGTGACCTCTATGTTGGGGCATGGAGCTTATAGAGCTCTTGAGCCCACCTTACTGGCCAATCACCAATCTATGGAGGGAGGGGGAGCGAGCCACATGCTCCCCATACCTTGAGGTACTGTATGACGACACCATTAACACATATTAGTTTACTGAAGACAGATGACCATGCATCACCACTACAGGAGCAAACGGGTCAAAAGCAGCAACGAATCACACATGGGGTTATATATAAAAAACACATGGACCGCTGTTTATTTGTTTGCTACATCTATTAACAGTTCTATTACTGGACAGGTGTCAACTGGATATATCAGAGTAAAGACCAACTCCAGCCAATATATTTCAGGGTTAGAACCTGTCTGCAAAAGGCTCTGGTCACCAGTACAGCGCCAAAGAGGTATCCGGGTTCCGGGGGGGGGGGGGTAGTGAAATCAAAGTATGGGAAAAAGGACTCGACCAAATGTTCAGAGACCATGACGATTTAAAACATTAAAAAAAAAAAAAAAAAGACGACAATCAAACGCATTTTTAGGAATTCTAACACCACCGCCTTCTCCTTCATCAGAGCTTAAAATTGCTGATAGTAATCTGGATAATTTAAGGCTTTGATGGGTTTTGCATTTAAAATTGCTGGAGCCTTTTAGTTTTTACTGTTTATAATTTTTAAACCCGTTGAAATCTGAGACCATCCAGATACTTAGCAGCAATTTTTTTTCCAATACATTTTTATTGGAATTTTAAAAATAACTTGAGGCAGTAGAGTATAAGTTAGTAGTAGGAGGTTGAAGACATCTTGCTGTAAACCATTACAGAAACATCCTCCTCAAGACAGAAGAAGAGACAATTTGTAAATGACCCTCAATTATGTTGCAAGGTGTACCCCTAGGTCTAGGGCAGGGATATGCAATTAGCGGACCTCCAGCTGTTGCAGAACTACAAGTCCCATGAGGCATAGCAAGACTCTGACAGCAACAAGCATGACACCCAGAGAAAGAGGCATGATGAGACTTGGAGTTTTGCAACAGCTGGAGGTCCGCTAATTGAATATCCCTGGTCTAGGGGATTAAAGAATATGTTACACCAACATTTCAAATATTTGATATAGGTCTGTTGTACCATGTACTTGTGTGTTAAAAAGTATCTTGTTCTTTTTGCATTTCGTCCTCTGTGTGAAATACCCAGTGATCCTGGCAGGCCCCCTGCCTTCCTATTTCATACGGGCCACACTAGGGATGGAAGCTCATACATCCCAGCGTGGTCAGTTTTCCGACTGTGCTGGAAGAATAGCCTGACTGCCCTCCAATGGCCATGGGTTGAGGCAACATGCCCCCTGCACAGCCATTCACTGGAAAGATCAGTATACTGCCGTTTCTCCACTCCTACCTCTCTAAGCCCCTTATGCAGCTGAGTATATATATATATTATATATACACACACACACACACACACACACACATATTGTCAAAAGTATTGGGCCACCTGCCTTTAAAAAACACATGGACTTTAATGGCATCCCAGTCTTAGTCCATAGTGTTCAAGATTGAGTTGGCCCACCCTTTGCAGCTCTGCTCTAATTCATCCCAAAGGTGTTCTTTCGGGTTGAGGTCAGGACTCTATGCAGGTCAGTCAAGTTCCTCCACCCCAAACTCGCTCATCCGTGTCTTTATGGACCTTTCTTTGTGCACTGGTCCAAATCGTTTGGTGGAGGCGGGATTATGGTGTGGGGCTGTTTATCAGGGGTTGGGCTTGGCCCCTTAGTTAAAAGAGAAGGGAATTCTTAAGGCGTCAGCATACCAAGACATTTTGGACAATTACATGCTCCCAAATATATATATATATATATATATATATATATATATATATATATATATATATCCCCCCTTCATATGGAGTGAGAGAGTGAAAGCAAGAAACAAGAGTTATAAAAGGGTGGGAAGGTTTAGGAGGGTTCCAATGAGGGGTGCTAGGAGTAGGAGGGAGGGGGGTTTCAGAGAATAGAGTCAAGGCTAAGTCCCTGCTGAGATATCATTAGAGACGTATACTCTATCAGAGATCCAAGCGATAAATGTCAGTTGGTAGATAAATATTGATCCAGGATGTTAAGATCCATTTAGCTTAACAGCAATTTTAAGCCCCTTGGAAGGGGGCTGTTTGTACCCTCAAAGTTTTTTTTAGCAGGTTTTAACCTTAAATAAAATCTCATCCTCATTGGGGACATTTGCCCTGACCTGTGGTAGCAGTGACACCCGGTGAATCAGGGTGTCATGGGCAGACATCAGGACAGAAAGGAATTGGAAATCCCCCCAATGTGACACAGACATAAAGCCCTCACCCTCTTGACTCTGCTAATAGCTTTCGTCTCTCTCAGATTTCCCCTTATTTCACCATCATTCTAAACTTTCCAGACTAGCAGCCTGTTGACTGACTGGAAGAGCCAGCAGCATCTTTAGGCCATGTGACACAGGCCTCTCTCATTCAATAATAAAACGTGGGCCCATTTCCCAGCCTTCACAAACATGGGAGGCTTGCAAGACTCTTTTGTGCAGTGGAAACCCAGATAAAAGGCATTTTCCTGCTAGATTTTGAGGGTTGGTTGCGCTTTAGTTATCCTATTTTACAGCTTGAGACATTTTTGTATTTTTAAATTTGCAAGTAAGCTTTAAATTAATTTAGAAGTGTTTTTTTTTTCCAGACTAAAATCACAACAGCTGGGTGAAAAAGCTGGGGATTATCTGATAAGCAAGACATTGGCTGAATTTGTCAAGGCGACCCTTACAAAAGTGAAAGAGAAAGAATCAGGCCCAGGCTTGCTGTTCTCCATTTGTCATGTTCTTGGCAATAAGTGGTGTACAGTGATCGCTCTCACAACGGGCTCCTACTTCTGTTCTGCAACCCTGGCGACAAATCCCTCGGACCCCGGCTTCCTCATGAATTAATTATTGACGTTCAGGTGATCATTCCCCTGCAAAAGCTTAGCAGCTGCTTGCAGCATCCAGATGTTATAGGTCTGTTGTCTCCATACATCACATGGTGGTCGCACACCTGCATGCACCTCCTCAACTATATATACACCAAGATTTATTAACCTTGGGGGTATGCATAACCCATACTACAATATATCTCAGACTAAAAGAACCAAGAAATAGCAAACAGTGGAGAGGAGATGTGGCCAACATCGACCACACAGACCTCCTGACAAATATGAATGTGGTGTCTTGAGAGCACAGAGATCTTATCGGAGGAGTTCGAGAGCAGCCAGCTGCATGTTCGGTCAACGATAAATACATGGAACCTTGTACAGTGCAAGGAGATTTGTTCTGCAGAAAGACAAATTCATTTTTCTGCGTCTGCTTTGCAAGAGGGCCGCATCTCTAAATTGGTGGAACTACAATGCTGCGTTTTTCTTTATTTACTATGTGGATGAAAGGAAAAAGTCTTTGGTGCAGAATCAGTTCAACCTATAGGTCTCTCTCAGTCAGTGTTCCCTGGAGTCCTAGGGGTCCTCAAGAGAAATTCTAGGGGTTCCTTGAGAAATGGGGAATTGATTTCTCAGCCACAAAACTACCACCACGGTCAGGGAACACCACAATTTCATGATACATTTCTTTTTCTGCCATTAGCCCCTTGGCGCTGCTGCCTCCCGGCCCTTTAAGGGGTTTTAGATGCCGGGACGCGGGGCAGGGTTTCTGATCATGTGACCGCAGTGATTGGCTTTCTGGTACTCGCCGGCTCTCAGCGCAGTAAGTTATTGTACCATGGATGCGGCCACTCGGCATTAAGGCCCACCCACCGAGCGGCTGCATATATGCGCGTGGCCCACGTCAAGGGGTTACCGGATGAGTTCACCTTTGGAAACTTGTTACATGTTCCGCCTGTTTTTAGGGTGGAACATGTAACATGTTCTCACTCCTGCAGCCACTCCTAAATCCGCTGCCTTTAGTGACAGCAAGCAGGGGGATCTTCTCCCCAAATTTGCTGTTACAATTAAAAGAAAAAAAAAAAACGCATCTGTGCAAGGACTGCGTCATTCATTCACAAAGTTCTGCCTTTAAGGCTGTTGTCTTGTAGTTCTCGATGAACTACCAGGGTGCTGTTCAGCGTTTTAGGTAGTTCATTGTCTCTTCCTGTTAGTGTGTATCTGCCTGCCCGTACGAGGTATGAGCAGATAGCTTACATGGACAGTCTGAAAGAGCCATCTGCCAATCACGGCTGCAATGCTCCCCAGGTTACGTGTAAAAAAAAAAAAAAAAAAAAAAAAATATTATATATATATATATATATATATATATATATATATATATATATATATATATATATATATATATATAATATATATAAATAAATAAAAAGCAGAGGCCCTAGAGAATAAAATGCTGAGTGTTGCCATTTTTTATACTACATGATATTTGTGCAGCAGTTTTTCAAATGCAATTTTTTTTTGAAACTTAACAAATTTTATTGGACCTCAAAACACAACAGAATACCCGTTTTAATATAAAAGATGATGTTACACTGAGTAAATAGATCAGACATATCAAGCTTTAGGATTGCACACACCCTTAAAATGTCGACAAACTATGATGGATTAAATTATCCGTAGGAGATGCTTTAAAAGCTTTTACAGGTTATCAGTTATGCCGCGTACACACGAGCGGACTTTTCGACCGGACTGGTCCGGCGGACAATTCGACCGTGTGTGGGCTTCATCGGACCTGCAGCGGACTTTTTTCGCTCGAAAATCTGACGGACATGTTTCAAATCTTTCCGACAGACTCGAGTCCGGTCGAAAAGTCCGCTCGTCTGTATGCTAGTCCGACGAACAAAAACCGACGCTAGGGCAGCTATTGGCTACTGGCTATCAACTTCCTTATTTTAGTCCGGTCGTACCTCATCACATACGAATCCGTCGGACTTTGGTGTGATCCTGTGTAGGCAAGTCTGTTAGTTGGGAAAGTCCGTCGGAAGTCCGCCAAAAGTCCGTCGGATAGACCGCCGGACCCGTCCGGTCGAAAAGTCCGCCCGTGTGTACGCTGCATGCGAGTTTAGAAAGTTATGATAGAAATGTCAGGATTGGCCTAAGGGTCAAGCCCAGGCTGCCGACAGCCTAGCTACAAACATGAAATTTAATTAGGAACACTCCAGTTTAGGGCAAGGTCTTTACACTACCATTAAAACACTAATCGCCGGGGGGCGTGGCCAAGATAGCGCTGTAAGCGGTTGCTTTTTTAGTGAGCTCCGCTAATCCGTAAGTTAATCCGGATCCATCATCTTCCAATATAAACTAACTTCATCCCTGCTGATCAGGGGGGACCCTATCTATTGTGGGGAGAGGAGAATTTGGGCAGAAATCGGTGTCCGCCGCACGCTCCCAGCCTACCACGGGTGATTAGGCCGAAGCCGCGGCCTTTCCTGACGGCCCGCGCAGCACGCTGGGAGCCCCCTGCCGTGATCGCCTCTGCAAACAGGTCTCACTGACTGCCACGGACCGCGGATGAGGGCGGGAGAGATGCCCCTAGACTGAATACGGGCTGTACTCTGGGCCTGGACTCTCTTTCTCCTCCCACGTTTTACTAGGCCGCGACCGCGGCCTTTCCTGGAGGTCCGGGGCCGGCGGACTGACTGAGGGAGTGCCGGATACTGCTGGCCTAGTGGAGGAGGCCCTGTGAAGGCTGGGGACAGCTGTCTAAGAACTGGAGCAGATCCTGGATCACATACATCCCTCTCACCCAGGTTGTGAAGATAGGAGGCTGGGCTGAACATCCCTGTAGAACCCTGGAGGCCTGAAGTGGGCAGCTTCTGCACTGTACATCTGCAGGTGGGGGGGGGGGGGGGGGGGAGACTGCTAAGGGGACACACGCTTTAATCTACCTGCTGCCTGAGTACCCCTGACTCTGAGGACAGGCTCCCACAGACGGTTGTTGATTATTGCCCAGACCTGGGCCACCAACACCTGAATGAGGCGCAGGAACTCCAGCCCAAAATACAGTAAAGGGGGCAAGAGGTTAACCTTCCCACCACAGCCGGACTCCCCTCAGACGCCCACCTGTCCCCCTCTGGAGGCCCTTAATACACGTAGCGCCCACAGAGCCACGCAGACGCACAATAGAGCCGACTCTCGGCCCCCCTGGCTGGCGGATGTCATGGCGGCCATTGCTACTTGCCAATCCACGTTAACAACAAAGATTGAAGCTGTTCAACTGGATATGGGTCTAATTCGCCAAGATATAGATAAAATCAGATCGCGAGTCACTGAAACTGAGCAAAGATTGAGTATCACCGAAGACACCATTGCAGAACATGGAGCATCACTCCGTACACTTCAAACCAAAGTAAAGGCCCTCGAATACAGAGCCGAAGATGTGGAGAACAGGAACCGGCGTAATAATCTTCGCATTGTTGGTTTACCGGAGGGGGCGGAGGGGAACAACCCTACCTCCTTCATAGAGGGTCTGCTGCGCAACCTTTTACCCGAGGCCCGTTGGTCACCTTATTACACGGTGGAGAGGGCGCACCGCATCCCGCCTAAGCCGGGGCCTCCTGGATCCCCCCCCCGCACATTCATTCTCCGTCTCCTCAATTTCAGAGACAGAGACGAAGTTCTCCGCGCCTCTAGAAACGTTGGGGACCTCAGATTCCAGAACATGAAGCTGATGATCTTCCTTCACTATTCGGTAGAGACCCAGAAACTCAGGAAATCTTTTGACCAAGTTAAAGCGGCTCTCCGATCACGCAGCATTCGCTACAGTGTACTCTTCCCTACTTGCCTGAGAGTCCAGGACGGTGAGACAACCCATTTCTTCACCATTCCGAGAGAGGCCTCCGCCTGGCTGGACTCGCTACCACAGATTCGATGATGGTTTACCTGGTATGTGCTGTATGACCCTTTTCACTGTTTACTCACCGTAGCCTGGGCCCAGGTCTGGGCTATCACACGAACTACCACATGGATGACTTACTTTGATGCACAGGTTATGCTCGGATCAATCCATGGTGTGTCCGGACTTGTGGGGGGATGCTTACTATCCCCACCAGGTAAATTCTAAGCTAATGCCCCTGCCAAAGAACTTGGTCAGGAGACCGTTGAAATATGAAGTTCCTTTACACTTGATTGTTTCCTCGCGGAGCGATGGAGTTTTTGTTCTATATCTCCATCCAAAGATGTATCGTCTTCACTGTGAGGTCGTATTTTGGGTTACTTCCCTTCGTCTGACTTTCTAAGTCCTCACAGCCTGTTGCACCACAAGCAGGGAGACCTCACGGGTGTAAGCCACTTGAACTGCTGTTTCCTCCCCCGTGTGAAGTTTCGGAGGGGGGTGGGCTCGCCTCTTCCACGGACCCCCTGTTCCAGCCAGCGAGCTGAATAAGTTTGGGATTGAAACCGCCTCAGTTTTGGGGGGTCGGGTGGGGTGGGGGGAGGGGTAAGTTCCCCTAACGGGGCTTGTTTCATCTACTTTAAATTCTGGTATCCTCTGTTTTTAGTTTGGTTTTGTTTTTGTTTGACATTTGTACTAAAATAATTGACTCATCAGCATTGCACTGTCTACAGATATGTCCACTTCGGGTCCTGGGGTCCAGTCCAGGAGCCGTTAACTGCATAGATCCTAAAATTTTCATTATTCCTGGTAGTCCTGTCCTCCCTTAACATCATCTCATGGAACACCAGGGGACTGAACTCCCCAGTCAAGCATTCCCTGGTGTTCAAATTCATTAAAACTTATAACCCACATAAATGTGTGCTCCAAGAGACACACCTAACGGACGTAGGGTTCTGGCCCTAAAAAAAACCATGGGTAGGCCACCACTACCACTCCACGCACTCCACATTCTCTAGGGGTATCACTATACTGGTATTGAAGTCACTTCCTTTTCGGCTCTTGGATTTGGCCCTGGATCCTGATGGTCGGTATGTTATTATTCATGCTAAAATATACGCTCTAACGTGGACCATTGTGGGCTTATATTTGCTTCCCCTGGCTTCCTTGCTGGTGCTCAATCAGATCACCGGCAAGATGGCCGACTTTGCATCTGACAATAATGTTATCTTGGGTGATTTTAATCTGGTCCCTGACCCGGATTTTGATAGGCTAACTCCTGCGGGACATCATTGCCCTGGGCTGGCTGAGTGGGCGGATACCTATGGCCTGACTGATGTCTGGAGGTGGCGTCACCCCCAGACCAGGGCATACACGTGCCACTCGGCCTCTTACAGAACGTTTTCCCGCATAGACTTGGTCTTCGCAGGGAGTCAGGTCCTCCCGCGGGTCACAGACATACAAATACTGCCAAGGGGAATTTCCGACCACGCACCCCTGTTGTCATTGGACCTTTCCCTTGGCTCAGTATAAAGGATATGGAGGCTCTCCAGATTTTGGATTACAGACTCTGCAGTAGACTCCCAATTTAGAACGGAATTGCTTGATTTTTGTGCTGTAAATGTGGGTTCGGCTGACCCTGTAGTTGTGTGGGATGCCTTTAAAGCCACGACGAGGGGACATTACCAGACCATCATTGCCAGAGTCCAACGAGAGAGTAGGGCAGACTTGATTAAGGCTGAGGGGGAGGCGAGTAGTGCGGAGGCTCTTTTTGTTCGTACCTGAGACCCTGTGCACTATTCACATCTACAACTCATGACGAAGGAGGTGGTCCGTCTCCGTACCTCCCTTACCCAGAAGAAAATGTTGGCTCAATCCCAACGGGTTTTTGAGCAGGGAGAGCGGTCAGGCCGTCTGTTGGCCTGGCTCTCCAGGGAACAGGCGGGAGGGATGAACATCTCACATATTAGGGACTCCTCGGGACAGCTGATCCATACACCGGAAGGGATCAATTGCTGTTTTGCGGAGTTCTATGAATCCCTCTATAGGTCCAGGGTAGAATATAGAGGGCAGGATCTGGTTGCATACCTGGATGACATTGATATCCCAACCCTTACAGTAACGTATCGTGACAAGCTTGACGCTCCAATTACGTCCCTGGAGATACTACAGGCACTTAAATCAATGCAGACAGGAAAAACACCGGGACCAGATGGCATCCCTGTGGAGTTTTATAAACAATATGCTACAGAACTAGTTGATAAACTTCAGGGCCTCTTCTCTGCATCGACGCGCCTCGAGAAACTCCCGGACACAATGAGCGAAGCGATCATAGTGGCGATACCCAAGCCAGGGAAAGACCCCACGTTATGCTCCTCGTATCGCCCTATATCCCTTCTGAACGTGGATGCAAAAGTACTGGCAAAAGTATTGGCCAATAGGCTTAACTTGGTCATTACTGCCCTCATCCACAGGGATCAAACCGGCTTCATGCCCGGGAGAGGAACTGACATTAACATCAGACGCCTTCATACTCACATAGACAGGGCAGATGAGCTGTCTAAAGGAACGGTGGCCTCACTCGACGTGGAGAAGGCTTTTGACTCCGTCGAGTGGGGCTACTTATGGGAAGTGCTCTCGCGATTTGGGTTTGGCCCGGGTTTCACGAAATGGCTCCGCATGCTATACCATGGCCCCTCAGCTAGAAACGTACCAACGGATGCCTCTCGGGGAAGTTCCAATTGTTTCGAGGCACGCGACAGGGGTGTCCCCTCTCCCCGGGTTTATTTGCTCTGGCGATGGAGCCCCTGGCTATATTGTTGAGGGCCGACCCTGGGGTAAGGGGACTCCAGGTGGGTCCCATTGAAGAGAAGTTATCGCTGTACGTGGACGACGCTTTGCTTCATCTAGCTGGTGCGTCGTCCTCTTTGCAGACTGCACTCGACCTCAACAACAGATTTGGTGGGTACTCGGGGATTCGCATTAATTGGGACAAATCGGTTCTTTTCCCGCTCCATCCCTCGACCCCTAGGACACTACACCCACAGCTTAAGTGGGTAGATGACTTCAGGTACCTGGGAATAAAAATTAGCGGTAAAGTCCAAGACTACATGGACAACAATTTGCGTCCACTCATGACACAGCTTACGGATAGGTGTGTTGCCTGGCGTTCCCTTCCATTGACCCCTGTTGGCAGAGTCAATTTGCTAAAAATGATTTTCCTTTCCAAATATCTCTACTTTTTCCGTAACACACCCATACACATCCCTAGGACTTTTTTCTGAAGGCTGGAGAGTCTGCTGATACACTTTGTCTGGGCGGCCACCCAGGGTGGCCAAGCAGATCTTACATCTCCCACTTTCGGGGGGGGGGGGGGGACTGGCCCTACCGAATTTTCAAATCTACTACTGGGCAGCCGTCCTGGTCACGATTCGGTGGTGGTTCTCCCAGCCCACGCAGAATCCGGCGGTCACTCTGGAGGCAGCCATTCTGGGTTCCTTTGCTGCCCTGAGCAATCTCCCGTTTCGTGGTCTCAGGGCCAGTTTGTCCATGACAACTCCGATGCGAACCACTGTGAGGGTCTGGCAGGAGGCTAGGAAAATATATGGGAAGCCCAATTACATTTCGCCTCACATGCCCCTATGGGGTAACCCTATGCTCGCACACTTTTACACTATACCAGACCCCTCTCTCTGGGCAAAAATGGCAATCCTTACATTAAAACATATAGTTAAGGATGGCAGGCTTATGACTTTCCAAGCCCTGAGGCAATCCTTTGCTATCCCGTCCTCCTTCCAATTCAGATACTGGCAGCTGAAGCACGCCTTTGAGGCTCAGTTCCCTGCCCCCCTCACTCTGGAACCAGACTCCATCGAATGGCTCTTGACTTCCAGTGTGATGGGGAAGCCTCTCTCAAAACTATACCTATACCTTACAGTGGAGTACGATGCCAAACTAACTAAAACCTGGGAGAAGTGGAGGGTTGACATTCCCTCTTTGGATGAGGAGGAATGGAAGGAGTGTCTAATCTCCTACATTCCCTCCATGATCGCTGCAAAAGACAGGTTTATACAATTTAAGTTCCTACACAGAGCATATTTCACCCCACAGAGATTGGCGCGCATTTACCATCAAAGAGATCCCAACTGTCAGAGATGCAGGCAGGAGGTGGGCACTTTTTGGCACATGGTCTGGTCTTGTCCCAAACTCCGACCCTTCTGGTCAGCAGTGGCCTCCACACGGAGTAATGTCATAGGCTCAAACTTGCCAGTGGATCACCAAATACTATTGCTCAGTCAACTGGAGGATGTTGAGGTTGATAGGTATAGCAAATTGTGTCTAACCTTCGCATTGTACTATGCTAGGCGGGAAATTCTACTGCGATGGAAACTGGTAGAGCCTCCTACCCTGGCCTCGTGGATAAGGTCGGTGAATAAGGTACCCCCCCTGTATAGATTGACGTATGAAAGTAGGCAATGCCCGGGGAAGTTTGATAAAATCTGGTCATCCTGGGTGGACGCCTCCGGAGATCCTGAACCCCCTACCCCATAGGTAGGACGTAAAACATAGTGGAGGTTATCCTAAATCTCACGTCTATTCTTCTTGTGCCCGTTTCCCTTCATCCCCCCCCCCTCCATCACCCCTATCAGGATTGATTGAATATTGGGTTATTTACCCTATATTATCTAAGAGTTTATGTTATGATGCCATGAGGAGTATTGTTGAGTGTAACTTCTGACATTTGCACAACTGGAATATCTGATAAGTAGTGGATATCGCTTAAGGGAAAATCTTGTTGTCACTATTCTCACCGTAATGATTGTACTAAATTTCTTGTATTGTAATGCTGATTTGTTTAATAAATAAAAATTTTCTGTTAAAAAAAAAAAAAAAAAAAACACACACAGGACAGGACATCTTGGTGGTAACCGTGAAACTTTTTTCAGTTACCATGGTGACCGCGATTTAGTCAGGCTATCATTATGGGGTGCAGGGGGAGGGTGCCTGAGCTCTGAGGTTGAGCAAAGTCAAAATCTGCATTCAGGTTTCCTCTGAGTAGTGCTGGGCAAGACTCCAAGAAGGGTATGTACTGACAATCACACGATACCCAATTATTTCACTGGATACAACACTGTCTAAACAGACAACATTCACTTTAAAAGAGATCCTATCTCCTATTTGGGAGGTGATGCATTAGGCATTTGCACCCTCTTCACAGTTTTCTGAAGATCGCCCAGTTTGAGGAGGGCTGCATCACTGAAATCATTATGTGCCACAGTCCCTGGGTGAAGTTCCTTGGTCCGAGCGCTGGATGGACTTTTTACTTTGTCTAAAAAATAAAATAAAAAAATCATAAAAAAAAAAAAAAAAAAAGTGTTTTGTATTAAAATTTTGCAACTAGAAAAAGATTAAACAAAAGAAGAAGTGCAAAAGGTGTGTCCCCGCATGAAAATTTCACATTTGTGTGTAATATCCTATATTGTGCATCCCGTGTCTTCTCTGCTATTGTGCATGCTGCAACTTGTGGTTCCACAACAGCTGCAGAGATAACAGGTCAGGAAAATATATGCAAACTTGGTTTCAATCCTCCGCCATTGCCGCTTTCCTGATTAAACATGGACTGCCTAACTTTCTGCTTCAGCAAATTAGGTAAAACTCTTGTCTCATTCATGTGCAACTTCATAACAGCGTGCGTTGATCATTCACAATAATCGTGCACAATGAGCGTTGAACAGAAAAGCCTTAAAGAACTGGCAAATCTAAGACGTTCCTCAGTCACATGTTAACAAGCTAGCTGACTATAAAACAGTCACTTGATGCTCATTAAACTCAATCTTGGCTTTCTAGGGAGAACTGTACATGAAAAGCGAGGCTTTCTGGGCCTCTGTCTAGAGATTCTGGGCTACAATAGCTCAGCACGTTGCATGTGGCAAGGCAATTAAAAAGGACCAAATTACTGTTAAAAGACAACCCAGTTGACGATAAGGCCCCAGTATGAAAGCTTCCCCCCCACCCTTGAAAAGTCCTGGGTTGATTAGCTGCATATCGCTTTGATTCACCCAATTAGCAATACTACAGGATGTTTTAGACAGGAGGGTGGATGAAGGAATTGGACCACCAGGAGATAAAAGCACCCATTCAATGGAGCACTAGGCAGTAACGAAGGGACAGGCTCTGCTTGTGCCAGCTGAAGGTGCAAATGTACAGATCGCTAATTTACATACAGAAATGGTTAAAACTGAACTCCAAGGGAAAAGCTAAATTCACATATGAAATAGTTTAAACACTTGACCTCCGGAAGATTTACCCCCCTGCATGACCAGGCCCATTTTTTGCTTTTTGGCACTGCGTCGCTTTAACTGACAATTGCGCGGTCGTGCGACATTGCACCCAAACAAAATTGACGTCCTTTTTTTCCCCACAAATAGAGCTTTCTTTTGGTGGTATTTGATCACCTCTGTGGTTTTTACATTTTGTTCTATAAACAAAAAAACAGCGACAATTTTGAAAAAAAAACAAAAAAACAATATTTTGTACTTTTTGCTATAATAAATATCCCCCCAAAAAATATATATAAAAAAACTAAAATTTCTTTCTCAGTTTAGGCCGATATGTATTCTTCTACCTATTTTTGGTAAAAAAAAAAATAAAAAAATAAAAATGCAATAAGTGTATATTGATTGGTTTGCGCAAAAGTTATAGCGTCTACAAAATAGGGATAGATTTATGGCATTTTATTAATTATTTTTTTGTGTTCGTTTATTAGTAATGGCGGCGATCTGCGATTTTTTATCGTGACTGCAACATTGCGGCGGACACATCGGACACTTTTGACACTATTTTGGGACCAGTGACATTTATACAGCGATCAATGCTATAAAAATGCACGGATTACTGTGTAAATGACACTGGCAGGGAAGGGGTTAAACACTAGGGGGCGATTATGGTGGAAAATAAGTATTTAGTCAATATCAAAAGTTCATCTCAATACTTTGTTATATATCCTTTGTTGGTAATGACAGAGGTCGAACGTTTTCTGTAAGTCTTCACAAGGTTGTCACACACTGTTGCTGGTATGTTGGCCCATTCCTCCATGCAGATCTCCTCTAGAGCAGTGATGTTTTGGGGCTGTCGCTGGGCAACACGGACTTTCAACTCCCTCCAAAGGTTTTCTATGGTGTTGAGATCTGGAGACTGGCTAGGCCACTCCAGGACCTTGAAATGCTTCTTACGAAGCCACTCCTTCATTGCCCGGGGTGGTGTGTTTGGGATCATTGTCATGCTGAAAGACCCAGCCACGTTTCATCTTCAATGCCCTTGCTGATGGGAGGAGGTTTGCACTCAAAATCTCACAATACATGGCCCCATTCAATCTTTCATGTACACGGATCAGTCGTCCTGTTCCCTTAGCAGAGAAACAGCCCCAAAGCATGATGTTGCCACCCCCATGCTTCACAGTAGGTATGGTGTTCTTTGGTTGCAACTCAGCATTCTCTCTCCTCCAAACACGAAGAGTTGGGTTTCTACCAAACAATTCTACTTTGGCTTCATCTGACCAATTGACATTCTCCCAATCCTCTTCTGGATCATCCAAATGCTCTCTAGCAAACCTCAGACGGGCCCGGACATGTATTGGCTTAAGCAGGGGGACACGTCTGGCACTGCAGGATCTGAGTCCCTGATGGTGTAGTGTGTTACTGATTGTAGCCATTGTTACGTTGGTCCCAGCTCTCTGCAGGTCATTCACTAGGTCCCCCCGTGTGGTTCTGGGATTTTTGCTCACCATTCTTGTGATTATTTTGACCCCATGGGGTGAGATCTTGAGTGGAGCCCCAGATCAAGGGAGATTATCAGTGGTCTTGTATGTCTTCCATTTCCTAATTATTGCTCCCTCCGTTGATTTCTTCACACCAAGTTGCTTGCCTATTGCAGATTCAGTCTTCCCAGCCTGGTGCAGGTCTACAATTTTGTTTCTGGTGTCCTTCAACAGCTCTTTGGTCTTCAGCATAGTGGAGTTTGGAGTGTGACTGTTTGAGGTTGTGGACAGGTGTGTTTTATACTGATAACAAGTTCAAACAGGTGCCATTAATACAAGTTATGAGTGGAGGACAGAGGAGCCTCTTAAAGGAGATACAGGTCTGTGAAAGTAAGAAATCTTGCTTGTTTGTAGGTGACCAAATACTTATCTTCCACCATAATTTGCAAATAAATTCTTTGAAAAATCAGACAGACAATGTGATTGTCTGGATTTGTTTCCACATTTTGTCTCTCATAGTTGAGGTATACCTATGATGACAATTACAGGCCTCTCTCATCTTTTTAAGTGGAAGAACTTGCAAAAAAAAAAATAATAATTAAAAAAAAAAAAAAAAAAAAAAAAAAAACCTCGATTCACGATTCGAATCGAGTTTTTTTTTTTTTGGACACCACGCCGGCCTGAAGAGCTGCGGGCAGGAGTTTTTAGGCGAGGACCAGCGCAGTGAAAAAAAAAAAAAAAAAAAACGATTTGCTTAAATTTGGAATCGATTTGGAATCAATTTGACCTCTCAACTTTAAGGCTTTCTTTTGGTGGTATTTGATCACCACTGGGTTTTTTTATTTTTTGTGCTATATTTTTAACTCTGCTATAAAACATATCCCCAAAAAAAAAAAAATATGTACAGAATCTAATTTCTTCATAAATTTTCGGTCAATATGTATTCTACTACATATTTGTTGGCAAAAAGTGTATATTGATTGGTCTGTTATAGCATCTACAAACTATGGGATATATACTGGAATTTCGTTTTGCTTTACACTAGTAATGGTGGTGATCATCAACTTATAGTGGGGCTGTGATAGTATGGCAGGCAGTCTGACACTAACTGACACTGTGGGAGCAAGTGACACTAATACAGTGATCAGTGCTAAAAATCTGCACTGTCACTGTACTAATGACACTGGCTGGGAAGGTCATCAAGAAAAAGAAGCAGCCGACAACTCCATAACGTCAAGCGTATTTATTGTAAAGCCTTCACAACGAGTGCAGTCAGCAGCAGACTAGTTTCGGCGATAAGCCTTGTTCACAGCACACATATATGTTGAAAAGCATGAGCATTGATACATAGGAGACTATCACATGACTACTGCTCCTCTCTAATAAACAATGCGTTCAATTGGAATAAGATGATTGGTTACAAATTGTCAACAGATGTGAAGATGACAAGTGAGAAGCAAAGAGTCTAGCTATAATACAACACATGAGATACAAAACATACAAAGACTATCATGACATGTGAGAAAATACATATATTAAAAGCTCTATGAGAGGGGGGTGTGGCTTGGTTATGGAGGAGTGAGGACGTGCATCTCCTCAGCGCTGCAACTACCGCCGTTTAATCAAAGAGGGGAGATATCACCCCCGGAACGGCAGGAAACATGTCCCAGGGACGGCGGGCACTCTCCCAGCAGTCGAGGACAGACGGGATCCAGCAGGAGCAGCTGGAAGCTTTCTTCGGCGGGACCCGCGGACCGGGACACAAGGCCTCCAAGATGGCGCAGACAACAAAAGCTACTAACACAGCAAAGGCTACACAGATAGCCGCGACTCTGCCCCCCCGCCCAATCTCCCTGGGATCCTCTGCCTCACATGACAGGGGCTCAGACATGACAGACTTCCTAGGGGATGAGGACACAAAACGCCATATTTGGTCCCTCCCCACCCGGGATGGAGAAATTTACTACCAGGGTCGAGAAGGCCTTTAAAAAGAAGACATGGCCCAGCTCAAAACTCACACCAATCAATTGGGGGTCAGGATGGAAAACCTGGAACAGAGACTTGATGAGGCCCTGCCTGCTATCTCCTATGCTCCAGGACAGATGCAACACCCAGGATCAGAAAATTGATACCTTATTTTGTCAGTTGGATGACCGAGAACCGCAGCAGGCGGGCGAACATCCGCATTCGCAGCGTGCCGGAAGCCACGGCTCCTAAAGATATTGTCCCTACTCTGGAAGACATATTCAGGGAAATCTTGGGACTGCCTGCTACAGTGCCCATTGACATCGATCGTGCCCTTTGGGGCCCTCAGGCCCCCTTCCCAAGATGTGGACAATCCTAGAGATGTCATTTGTAAGCTTCAAAAATATACACTAAAAGTCCGGATCATGCAAAAAAATGTGTGGGGAAAAAATCATACTTTGATTTTGATGGTGCACAGCTTTTCTTTTACAAGTGAAGTGATGAGTTCCATCGCGCCTCTTCCAGCGTATTTCACCCCCCCCCCCCTTTTAATTTTCCCCTTTCCCTGGTCTCCCCTCTAAACCGACTCTTTTCTCCCTCTTTGCTCCTCCCTAGACTCATTAGGCAGAACGGGGAAATGCTTGTTTACATCAGCATTTCCCCATTCTTCCTCTCCCTGAGACGATCGCGGGTATCCCCGTGGGCATCGAGTCCGCGGGACCCGCGATAACTCGCAGCAAATGAAGGCAGCAAATTTAAAAGGGAAGTTCCTGTACACCCATTTGCCTGTCCGTGCCTTTCTGCCGACGTAAATGGTCGCTCCCTATACTTACCCTGCCTATAGGGCTTAAAGGGAAAAGCATACGTATCCTTGACCTTCAGAACGTTCAGCATGCTGTAGATTGGTGATGCTTTGACTATATGGCTATGCTGCAGGATGCTTATATGTTGCTTTGGTGGTTACTAGTTATCCACCAACCAGTCATGTTAGGCCCCTTTTACACGAGTGGACCGATTTTTTTTTTACAGACAGTACAGCACGAGTCGTCCACCAGCTCAGTGGGGGATCAGTTGACAGATTCCCCCGCTGAGCTGGCGGAGTTCGCCCTATGTGAAAGTGCCCTATAGTGAATGTACTCAATGATAGATCTTGACAATACAAATACGCTATAACAGAAGCATTTCACAAAACAAAAAAGTTTCTCATAACAAAACAATAAAATAAAACATATAAAAACAATACAAAAATCAGACATTGCATTTCACAGACTAAATAGAAGCGTTAATGGCAAATACCCATATATATCGTAAGACATTTGTATATACCGGTACATACTGTAGTACCCTTATTGAAACTGATTATCAACGAGTTTGTATATTTTCAACACAGGCAGAATGTGGAGTTTTGCACTTTAAACACTTGACATCTCCCTTCTGACCTTGTCCTCCACCTTAGTCCGTTTCACTGCTAACCCCTGTACTAATTGCCACCGGAAAACTATTATTTGTGTTTTAATTATTATCCTTTACATCCCGAGGGGGAGCATCAAAAAGTGAGTCCACCTACCAGGACCATATTTTTTGAAATTTGTGAGGACATCTCTTATGTTTGTAGGTTAATATTTCCCTTCGTAATATGAAATTAAGAACATCACACCACTGTGTATGTGTGTGTGTGTGTGTGTGTGTGTGTGTGTGGCGGGGTGTAGGTGAAATCCACTTTTGTAATATGAGTTTTCGCGCGAAATATAAAAAAGGACCTTGACCACACAGTGTGCATTTCCTCTAGGAGTAAATCCTCTGGAACCAACCCCAGAAGTGCAAATTTGGGATCAATATCACCCCCATTAAACATTTGGGAGTGTAAAGTTGTAAACACCTTTTCCCAGTAGCGGTGAAGTTTGGGACACTGCCATAGCATGTGAATAAGAGACCCATTGGCTGAAGTACACCGGGGACACCGTGGCGATATGGACTTTCCCCTATGTATAAAGTTTCTGAGGGGTGTAGTGGGCTCTGTGAACAATAAAAAAAACAGAGTCAGACACTGGGTGTGTGAGGGAAACCTTCGGCAGTATCTAGGGGTTGCCCAATATATTGGGCGATTTTTGGCATTTTTTAATTAAATCGGCATCGGCCGATTGTGCTATAAATTAGACCTATTAAATTTATGCACTAGCCAGTTCACACAGGGGCGATCCGACTTGCGCCAGGGCGACTCAGCGTGACCCTGCACAGTGCGACTTGCAAATGACTTCTGTAATAGAAGTAAATGCTAGTTGGTTGAAGTCTCCCTGTCAGAGCGACTTAAGTCTCGCTGATAAAAAAAGCAAAGCGATACAATGCTTCTACTTATCAAAGGAATGAACTCCGGTGTGCAGAAGATCTCAGTTTAACCATTTAAAGACTAAATTTTTTCTGACATTTGTTGCTTACAAGTAAAAATCCAGTAGTTTCTGCTAGAAAATCACTTAGAACCCCCAAACACATCCATATCTCTCTCTCTCTCTCTCTATATATATATATATATATATATATATATATATATATATATATATATATATATATATATATATATATATATATATATATATATAAGTTTTGATTAGCTGTGTTTGTGTATTTAATATACATTGTTTTTTTTTTTTGTTTTTAAATCATGATACAAACAAGTGCAATGATTGGAAGCTTGTTGTGTTTAATAAATATTTAATTCAAGAAATGTTTTGTATCACTTATTACTTAACTGTTATGCCCTGTACACACGATCGGACATTGATCGGACATTCCGACACCAAAATCCATCGGATTTGTTCTGACGGATTTTGGGCCAAACTTGTCTTGCATAAACACGGCCGCACAAAGTTGTTGGAAAATCCGATCGTTCTGAACGCGGTGACGTAAAACGTACGTTGGGACTATAAACGGGGCAGTAGCTAAAAGCTTTCATGTCTTAATTTATTCTGAGCATGCGTGGCACTTTGTGCGTCAGATTTGTGTACACACGATCGGAATTTAAACGATCGGATTTTTATATCCTGATCTCAAACTTTATGCGTCGGAAATTCCGACGGCAAAAGTCCGATGGAGCCCACACATGATCGGAATTTCCGACAACACAATCCGATCGCACTTTTTCCATCGGAAAATCCGACCGTGTGTACAGGGCATTAGATTTTTTTGAGATGAAGGGGGGGGGAAAAAAAAAAAAAAAAAATCGGTCTGACATATCGGCCCAAAAAATTGGCATCATATATCGGCCGCTGCAATTTCTAAATATCGGCATCGGCCAGAGAAAAACCCATATCTAGCAGTATCTCCAGCGCCTCATCCTCACTGATATATCTTTTGACTGATTGTAGGATATGACTGTGTCATCATGTATACATATGTTTCTTTTGCATTTTGTGATTCTACGAATGCTGAATACTCAAAAAAAAATAAAAAAATAAAAAAAAGTTTTTATAAATATATAGTTTAGACCTATGATGGTCTCCCCCTTCTGTTGGAGCTGTTAAACATGTGAGGAGGAAGTGGATAAAGGCTTACTACTCTTCATACATGTGGAACTATCCATAAGCGTGAATAGACCAACTTAGCAATTTGAGAGGTCAAGGATCTTCGAGGGAAGCATAAGGGATATAGAGAATGATCTCTCTCTCATTATATATATATATATATATATAGTGAACTATGTAAATTCAGGACACAATAGGGTTGGAAGCGTTGTATACTTTGGATCATTATATTTGCTTGATAAACGTACATGCAGTGCTTCCTCCTTCTGCACAGTGATCGTCCAGTTAATATTGACACATTTTAGTTACGTTGTGGGTACAATGCCTTAGCACAGCCCTCAAATTTTCCACTTGCCTAATCACATTTTGCGAGTGGAAAATGAGGGCTGGCAAACATGGGCAGCCTGGGAGCGCGGGGGTGGGGGGAGGTGAGCACCGCCAGCAGGCGGGGTTGAATTGGAGCTCTTCTCCCAGTGATCACCCAGAGGAAGAGAGAAGAGAAACCCAGCTGGATCAGACTGCGTAACAGGTTTCATTTCAATTACCGTGAGTTCCCTCGCTGTCACATACAGCCCCGCCTCCTGGCACGGGTACTTTGATAGGCAGAACACCTGTCCAATCCCAGGACGTGTGACATATATAAAAAGTACTTGGGCTAGGAGGCGGGGCTGTATGTGATGGCAGGCGTGTGGAACACGCAACAATTGAAATGATAGCCGTTACAGCGATGTTCCTCGACGCTCTGATGATCCAGCCGGCAATCCTCTTCCTCTCCTCTCTTCCCCTGCACAGGTAGGCTGCATTGATGGACACAGGTGAAGCAGCATTGATGGACACAGGTGAGGCTGCACTGACGGGCACTGGTAAAGTTTTTGTTAATATTTACTTTTATAACTTAATTCTGCATAAAACATTTAAGTGTCATTTCATGAGATAATTTATGAGGGTGTGTTTAGGGGTAGAATTAGCGGCGAGAGGGGCGGGGCAGGGTAGGGGTTGGATGGGGCAACTGGTGGAGAGTAACCCTTGAGACCTGGCTAGTCGCTCAGGAAATTTTGAGCCCGGCCTTAGCAAATGTCCTTTTTTGCTGCTTCTAATTCAGTTTTCAGAAAAATGCAATTATTACATAGCAGTGAACAGTAATGCCGCGTACACACGGTCCTACTTTTCGTCTACAAAAGTCCAACGGACGCTGATGGACTAAAGCTGGCTGGTAATACGATCGTGTGTGGGCTTCTCCGGACTTTCAACTGACTTTTTTAGCCTCAAATCCGACGTACTTTAGATTTGAAACATGTTTTAAAACTTTACTTCGTAACTACGACGGACCCCGAAATCCGCTCGTCTGTGTGCTAGTCCGACGGACAAAAAGCCACGCTAGGGCACCTATTGGCTACTGGCTATGAACTTCCTTATTTTAGTCCGGTGTACGTCATCACGTACGAATCCGTTAGACTTTTGTGTGGTCGTGTGTAGGCAAGTCCGTTCGTTAGAAAGTAGGCCGCAAGTCCGCCGCAAGTCCACCGAAAGTCTGCCGGAAGTCTGTCGGACAGGCTGTCCGACTTTTGTAGACGAAAAGTACGACCGTGTGTACGCGGCATAACATATGAAAAATGTGACTAAAACACATAAACCATTTTGCACCTAAACCCTGCAGATGTGCACAGGGCCTTACGGAGTCTCTTCTCTCTAAGTCCATGGGTCATACTAAACATGTAAAATACTCTAAGGCAAACATTACAATAAATATTAAAATATTCCTCTCTGAAACAGAGAACAACCTTGGGATTTTCTAGAAGATCTATATGCAGGCCGGGCAAACTCACATTTTTGGGGCTGCTTGTGGTCCTGTCGTCTCACCTCTGCATCATCAATGTGGACATCTCTTGTGTTTCTTGTTCAATCTGTTTTAGGCTGGGTTCACATATATGCGGGGTCGGGTTCTGTGCAGTCCAGTGCAGTTTAGGTTTTTTGGAGAGTGTTCTTGATCTGGCCAACTGTTGTGAAGGGTGTTTTCTTCACCAGGGAAAGAATTCACCGGTCAACCACCACAGTTGTTTTCCATGGTCTTCCAGGTCTTTTGGTGTTGCTGAGCTTACCGATGCGTTCTTTCTTTTTAAGGATGTTCCAAACAGTTGATTTGGCCACACCTAATGTTTTTGCTGTCTCTCTGATGGGTTTGTTTTGTTTTTTCAGCCTAATGACAGCTCTTTGGATCCCATATTGAGAGTTGACAGCAACAGATTCCAAATGCAAATAGCACACTTGAAATGAACTCTGGACCTTTTATATGCTCCTTGTAAATGGGATAATGAGGGAATAACACACACCTGGCCATGGAGCAGCTGAGCAGCCAATTGTCCCATTACTTTTGGTCCCTTAAAAGTGGGAGGCACATATACAAACTGTTGTAATTCCTACACCGTTCACCTGATTTGGATGTAAATACCCTCAAATAAAAGCTGAAAGTCTGCAGTTAAAGCACATCTTGTTCGTTTCATTTCACATCCATTGTGGTGGTGTATAGAGCTAAAAAGATTAGAATTGTGCCGATGTCCCAATATTTATGGACCTGACTGTATATGTGAACCGGCTTCATTGAAAGCCAGCCTGGTTCACATGTTATGCGAATTGGATGAGGTTCAAAATGCATCCGATTCGCATATATGTGAACCGAACCTTATAGTACAAGGATACATTTCTTTGAGACAGGCAAGACCATCTAAGTAAGGCCTCATACACACACAGGGTGTTTTCTTAACTCTCCTAGACTCCTTTTCTCCTGGCAGCAGCATTTTGGCAGAATAAAACCCCACATGTAACGCATTTAGGTGCGTCAAGCGCTTAGGCGTTTATTTCATTAGGCAGAACAACAATTTATTCTAGCAATTAAAATGAATTAACACTCAAGCGCTAAACGTGCGTTCAGGCGCATCAAGCATTTTTGCTGCCATAACGCCTCTGTTCCTAAGCGCACTGGCTGTCTTTTTTTTTTTTATCCCACCTCTAAATGCCCCCATCTCTAAAAACCTATGTGTGAATGGACACATGCTAGGCTAACATGCAGGTGGGGGGCATTCAGAAGGAACAGTTGTCAAATTAGTAAAGTAAATTGGCAATTACATCAATGTTTTATTCCATCTCCAAAGCTTAACTCCGTACAACGCACTTACAGTGAGGGAAAAAAGTATTTGATCCCCTGCTGATTTTGTAAGTTTGCCCACTGAAAAAGAAATGATCAGTCTATAAGTTTAAATGGTAGGTTTATTTTACAGTGAGAGACAGAATAACAAAAATATCCAGAAAAACACATTTCAAAAAGTTATAAATTGATTTGCATTTTAATGAAATAAGGATTTGATCCCCTATCAATCAGCAAGATTCCTGGCTCCCAGGTGTCTTCTATACAGACAACGAGCAGAGATTAGGAGCACTCTCTTAAAAGGGGTGGGCCTAATCTCAGCTTGTTACCTGTATAAAACAGAAGCAATCAATCAGATTCCAATCTCTCCACCATTGCCAAGACCAAAGAGCTGTCCAAGATTGTAGCCCATTCCAGCCGTGTGTAGGTCTACAAGACCATCGCCAAGCAGCTTGGTGAGAGGGTGACAACAGTTGGTGCGATTATTCGCAAATGTAAGAAACACAAAATAACTGTAAATCTTCCTCGGTCTGGGGCTCCATGCAAGATTTCACCTTGTGGAGTTTCAATGATCATGCGAAGGGTGAGGAATCAGCCCAGAACTATAAGGTAGAATCTTGTCAATGATCTCAAGGCAGCTGGGACCATAGTCACCAAGAAAACAATTGGTAACACACCACGCCATGAAGGACTGAAATCCTGCAGCGCCAGCAAGGTCCCCCTGCTCAAGAAAGCACATGTACAGGCCCGTCTGAAGTTTGCTAACGAACATCTGAATGATTCAAAGGAGAACTGGGTGAAAGTGTTGCCCTTTGGCATCAACCAGCCATGTTTGGAGGAGGAATGCTGCCTATGACCCCAAGAACGCCATCCCCCACCGTCAAACATGGTGGCGAAAACATTATGCTTTGGAGGTTTTTCTGCTAAGGGGACATGACAACTTCACTGCGTCAAAGGGACGAAGGACGGAGCCACGTACTGTCAAATCTTGGGTGAGAACCTCCTTACTTCAGCCAAGACATTAAAAAACGGGTCATGGATGGGTATTCCAGCATGATAATGACCCAAAACACACAGCCAAGGCAACAAAGAAGTGGCTCAAGAAGGAGCACATTAAGGTTCTGGAGTAGCCTAGCCAGTCTCCAGACCTTAATCCCATTGAAAATATGTGGAGGGAGCTGGAGGTTCAAGTTACCAAATGTCAGCCTCGAAAACCCTTAAAGACTTGGTGAGGATATGCAAAGAGGAGTGGGACAAAATCCCTCCTGAGATGTGTGCAAACCTGGTGGCCAACTACAAGAAACATCTGACCTCCTGTGATTGCCAACAAGGGTTTTGCCACCAAGTACTAAGTCATGTTTTGCGAAGGGGTCAAATAATAATTTCGCTCGTTAAAATGCAAATCAATTTAGAACTTTTTTTAAATGCATCTTTCTGGATATTTTTGTTGTTATTCTGCCTTTCACTGTTACAATAAACCTGCCATTAAAATTATGGACTGATCATTTCTTTGTCAGTGAGCAAATGTACAAAATCAGCAGGGGATCAAATACTTTTTTCCCCTCACTGTATATATATCAGTCACAAGGCAGTTCAAGAATTTAGGGCTTATATACAAGAGTCTGCTCAAGGTGTGCTTCCTGAAGAGTGTACCCATTAGGATTTTTCCTGAAACGGTGCAGTCCTAGCTAGTGCGGTGAGCAAAACTGCACCAGACCAGAAGACTGGAAACATGCTAAGTGTGCTGTCCTAGATGCCAGACCGACTCCGTAGACGCCCAAACCTGTCCCAAATGCTAGGTCTACCTCTCCTTCACAAGCAGGTCCCTCTCCCTGCCTAAAACATTTCACACTGCGGGTGCTCCAAAATGAGCTGGAGCTATATTTATTCCCTCTGCCTCAATGATGGCTGCGTAAACCTCATGAGAACGCTGTTTAATCAGGCACAGGCTCTCCCAAGATGGTGCCCAGAGTCCATGGTAGAAGGCCCAATAGTGTCATGCACTAAGGATAGGTGGCGACATCTAGTGGTGGAAAGAAAGATCTACACTCCAAAATCACATTATAGGGACACTTAGTTACGTGTACAGTGAGAATGGCAATGCAGAAGATGAAATAACATTGCCACTATGAATAAGGAAGGAGGGGGCATACCAGGCTCACAGGTGCGCTTACCAAATGAGATTACAGTATTGCACAAATGTGGTGTGCACAAAGCAAAAGCTAATAATTTGAGAGCTAATGACCCCCCAGAAATGTTTGGGTTTACTGCCACTTTGAACTTAACCACTTCCGGACCGCCCACTGTATATATACGTCATTTTTTTTGAAGATGGATATCTCGGTAACGGCAGCAGCTGCTGCCACAACCGAGGTATCCATCTTTTCAGCGGGCGGTTCCGTACATGATAATGGTGGTCTCTGCGGCGGGTTCGCCGCGAGATCACCGTTATCGGCGGCGGGAGAGGTGCCACCCCCCCTCCCGCCGCTCTCCCGCACCCTCCGCCGCTTACCGTAGCCGTCGGTAGCGGCGGAGGCGATCGGGTACTTTCCCTGCTTAGGTATGGAGACAAGTGAGGCCAAGATGGCCCCCACCCGTCTCCATACCATGTGACGGTCGGAGCGACGTCATTACGACGGCTCCGCCCACTTCTCTTAAAAGGCACAATTTTTTTTGTGTCATTTTTTTAAATGCCTTTTTTTTTTTTTTTTTTTTTCTGCATTTTAGTCTAAATATGAGATCTGAGGACTTTTTGACCCCAGATCTCATATTTAAGAGGACCTGTCATGCTTTTTTCTATTACAAGGGATGTTTACATTCCTTGTAATAGGAATAAAAGTGATCCAATTTTTTTTTTTTTTTTTTAAACAGTGAAAAAATAAAATAAAGTAAAATAAATAATAATAAAAAATAAAAAAAATTTTTTTAAAGCGCCCTGTCCCGACGAGCTCGCGCGCAGAAGCGAACGCATACGTGAGTAGTGCCCGCATATGAAAACGGTGGTCAAACCACACATGTGAGGTATCGCCGCGACCGGTAGAGTGAGAGCAATAATTCTAGCCCTAGACCTCCTCTGTAACGCAAAACATGCAATCTGTAGAATTTTTTAAACGTCGCCTATGGAGATTTTTAAGGGTAAAAGTTTGACGCTATTCCACGAGCGGGCGCAATTTTGAAGCGTGACATGATGGGTATCAATTTACTTGGCGTAACATTATATTTCACAATATAAAAAAAAAAATTGGGCTAACTTTACTGTTGTCTTATTTTTTTTTTCAAAAAAGTGAATTTTTTCCAAAAAAAGTGCGCTTAGAAGACCGCTGCGTAAATACGGTGCAAAAAAAAGTATTGCAATGACCGCTATTTTATTCTCTAGGGTGTTAGAAAAAAAACAATATATAATGTTTGGGGGTTCTAAGTAATTTTCTAGCAAAAAAAACCTGTTTTAAACATGTAAACACCTAAAATCCAAAACGAGGCTGGTCTTAAAGTGGTTAAGTGTCCGTTTATGAAGCAGTGGAAAAATTTCCACTGCTCAGTTCTCCGGCATTCAGTGGAGATCTCTCTCCACTGAGTGCCAGTTTATGAAGCGGTGTAGATCGATTTTCCTTTTGAGAAGTAAAGCGATCTACAAAATGTTTCAAAAAGTGGGAGAACGCCCCTGATACTGAAATCTCATGAGACATAGCGAGATTACAGTACCAGAAAGTCAAGGAAACACAGAGGTGTCCGTTTATTAACCACTTGCTTACAGGGCACTTAAACCCCCTCCTGCCCAGACCAATTTTGAGCTTTCAGCGCTGTCACACTTTGAATGACAATTGCGCGGTCATGCAACACTGTACCCAAATGAAATTTGTATCATTTTTTTCCCACAAATAGAGCTTTCTTTTGGTGGTATTTAATCACAGCTGGGATTTTTATTTTTTGCTAAACAAACAAAAAAAAATGGAAATTTTTGAAAAAAAAAAAAAAAAAATCATGTTTAATAGTTTGTTATAAAATTTTGCAAACAGGTAATTTTTCTCCTTCATTGATATGCGCTGATGAGGCGGCACTGGTGGGCACTGATAGGCTGCACTGATGGGCACGGATAGGCACAGATAAGGCGGCACTGATGGGCACAGTTAAGGCGGCACTGATGGGGACAGATAAGGCGGCACTGATGGCCACGGATGGGTGGCACGGATGGGTGGCACGGATGGGCACTGATAGGTACCACTGATGGGCGGCACTGATGGGGGGGCACTGATGGGGGGGCACTGATGGGCGTGCTGATAGGTTGCACTGATGGGGGTGCTGATGGGTGGCACTGTGGGCACTGATGGGTGACGCTGGTGGGCACTGGTAGGCAGCACTGCTGCCTATTGTCTTGTGTTAGAAGATCGCCGTGATCGGGACTGATGTCCCGATCACGGCCGCCGGTGATCGGGTTTTTTTTTCCTCCTCGCGCTGTCAGCGCGAGGAGGAAAAATAGCCGATTACCGGCTGTTTACATCACATGATCAGCTGTCATTGGCTGACAGCTGATCATGTGGTAAGGGGTCGGGACCAACCCCTTACTCTGATCTGTGATCAGGTGAGTCTCATAGACTCGCTGATCACCGAGCGCGCCGCGCGCAGCCTGCAGGGGGCGCGCAGGCCGCTCGTGCACGGGACGACGTCAGTAGACGTAGTCCCGGCAATTTAGATCCGCGCTGTTGCCGTCATTTGGCAATGGCCCGGATCTGAAGCGGTTAAGCAGTGATAAAATATCACTGCTTAGTACACGGACATTCTCCGAGGAGACCGCCCACCTCATGTTATTAAAATTTTTAGACCCCCTACATGTATATATGTAGCACCCTGATGTTTAGGCAGGGTTCCTATCAAATTTATTTGGCAAGTGATAGTTGCCTTGGTCAATTGATAGGAGGTCAATTGATTTCACCCTAATTCTGGAATTGCTGCACTTCTCTCTTCTGTCACTAGATGGCCGGGTATCTGGTGGCATTAGATAAGACAAGGGCAATGCAAGGACAGATTAGGAATGAATGGGGTGTCCCAGCCAATGGGCAGGGATTTTCTTGGGTCCCTTGGCCTGCTGGGAGAGCCTATTTATTTGGGTGGAGTCAGGTGACCGGGGTTCGGCGACAATAAATCTCTTTGCATTCAAGAAGTGTCTGGCGCCCATCAATCTACCTCCAATTACACACACCATGCCTTGTAACCCACTCTACACAGAAGGATGTCAGCTGTCCCTAAGTCTGGAGGTCACCATTAGGCCTCAGGGGCTCCTGGACTTTGCTACACTCAACAAAAAAAGGAAGTCAATAATCTTCCTTCTTCCTCCTCAGTTCCCCCGGGATCCTCTCTTCACTCCTTGATTCTCCACCTCTGAGCTGGTGAATCGGGGAGTGCGAATTCTGACACAGATCGCCAGTGAAGTGCTCAGATCACACCTTCATAAACTGGCTGTTTCTGTGTCAGTCAGTTACAGCTTCTCAGTGTGCGGAGATGATCTCCCCCAACCATCTCTGTTTCATAAACTGTTAATGAATCGAGATCAGCTGGGATCATCAGGTTCGCCACTGTTCACAGTTTCATAAACGGACACCTTAGTATGAATTCAGCATACCAGAACGTTAAAGAGTAACTGCACTTTTGTTGAGTGGAGTATAAAAAAAAAAAAAAAAAAACCACACATCATTCCCCTTTAACAAACTTTGTTGCAAATTCCTACCTTTTGTTATTCTGAAGAAATCCCTGTGTGTTTGTCTGTGTTCACCTGAGGAAAGTGGCAGGTTCTGCATCCCTTTATGTGTGCTTTCCTATTGTGAGTATTTCACCAAAAGAGACATTTTTGCTGCAGGGGATGCCTGATATCTGACTTTTATCTTAGTGCAGACTTCTGGGAAAATCAGTGAGCCAATCACACAAGCAGGAAATTAAGTTTCTGGGGGGAGTTCTGTATACAGAACACCTCCAGGTGGCCATATTGCATTTCACAGAAATTTACCAAGCTGCAGATTGAAAAGGAAAGGTAATTTTTAATAACATACAATATGACTTGAGGCGCAATTATATATATATTTATCTATAGATATATATATTTTTTTTTTTTTTTTTTGCCATGTTTTTTAGCACGAAAGTGGAGTTACCTTTAAAGGTTTTCACAAAAAGGAAATTAAATATTGAATGGTTCACTTACCTGGTTATAGACACTCACCTGCTTTAGCCTCAGGAGGTGCCTCATCAGAGGTACTTTAGAAACACAATGATCACAGTGACAAAAGGGCAAACTATCACTGGAGAAGAACCCTGGTAAACAGAAAACCTTAATCAGAACCACTGAATGAACACACGTCACCCTTTGAACACTTGTTATTTTATAATGTCAGAATGGGGAAGGAAGCGATAAAATAAAAAATTACAGGTCAAACATAAAATATGTTAAATCTTAGGCTATATTCATTTCTTCTCATTGTGAGCTGTACTACTAGCTACACTGAAGCCTGGCATAAATGGATCAAGGTTCAATCCATCTATGGGCAAGCCAGTTTACTGAAGTCAATCCATCAATCGACTCCAGTACAACCAGCCTGTTGGATTGTTTGCATGAGCTGACCTCCGGTGGCTATAAGAGCCCTTCACACTGGGGCGGGGGGGCGGCGGTAAAACGCCGCTGTTATTAGCGGCGTTTTACCGTCGGTTAGCGGCCGCTAGCGGGGTGGTTTTACCCCCCGCTAGCGGCCGAGAAAGGGTTAAATACCACCGCAAAGCGCCTCTGCAGAGGCACTTTGCCAGCGGTATAGCCGCGCCGTCCCATTGATTTCAATGGGCAGGAGCGGTAAAGGAGCGGTATACACACCGCTCCTTCACCGCTCCGAAGATGCTGCTGGCAGGACTTTTTTTACCGTCCTGCCAGCGTATCCCTCCAGTGTGAAAGCCCTCGGGGCTTTCACACTGGAATGCAAGCAGCGGCACTTTCGGGCCGGTTTGCAGGCGCTATTATTAGCGCAATAGCGCCTGCAAACCACCCCAGTGTGAAAGGGCTCTAATAGCCAGCAGTGACCATTGTGTCCTGCTGGCAGGGAAGGCTCTCAGAACACAATTAGAGCTGAGGGAGGGACTCCCCCCATCAACACTGACTGCGTTGATGGGCCAATCAACCCGTGGTTGCAGGAAAGAAAACTGCATCACTTATACTTTGCTCACTGGTTACAAATGACTTCCTTACACGAGAACTACAGTAACAGAAAAGCTGGCCTTTTGTATTGCGTAAAAGCGGCCCGGCTGCACGAAACAACGTATCTGTAGGTTGCGTCTTCTTACGGATCAGGGGCGCGAACAGCCCGCATACCGCTCCCGCGGGAGCCAATCAGCAGGTCCGGCAGACGCGATGTCCGCCAGGACATCCCGATCATTGACAGGAGAGAAAGACCGCCGTTCTGTGAGAGAGGAAGATGGAGATCTTGTGTTTCTGCTAATCAGGAACACAAATCTCTGTCTTCCTTCAGTTAAGTCATCCCCCAAATAGTTAGGAAGTGATTACTAGGAGCACACTTAACCCTTTGATCGCCCCGATGTTAACCCCTTCAGTGCCAGTGTCCGTAATACAGTGATAGTGTATATTTCTTAGCACTGATCACTGTATTAGCGTCACTGGTCCCCAAAAAAGTGTCGGCTAGTGTCCGGAAAAATTCTTTTTGTCTGGAAAAATTAACTAAAAGATGGCTGGACTTTCTAAATGCCTTAACCTTTTCTAAGTAGGATAATAAAACAAAGTCTGACGTTCAGACAGTGAAAAGAAACTTCCCTCTCATTTTTGGGATCGTTACAAAATGAAGACAGCACTACTCCCTGAGTTCTGTGGAACTTGGATGCTACCTTAGGGGGGTACAGGGGGTCCTGCCTAAGTATAACCCTGTCCTCAAATAAACGAAAAAATGGCTCCTTAATCGAGAAGGCCTGAATCTCACCTACTCTCCTGGCAGTTGTGATCTCTAGTAGAAAGGCCAACTTAAAGCGGATCTTCACTCATTTTTTCAACTTCAGCTCCATGGCTTCTAAATATAGCACTGAGTGCTATATGGACCTTTATTTATTTTTTATTTTTTCCTACCTTACGATAAATGTCCCAGCCCGTGTTCGTTCCCTGCGGCTGTGGGCGGGGATTTTGCGGGTATTCGCATCATTTCCTCAGATCGCTGCACTGTCTCCTGGGATCTCGTGTCATTCCTCCCAGGTCAGTCAGTCAGTGCGGACACCCACCGTGAAATCTCGCGTGATTTCAACAGACGTGACATCAACCTGAGCTACGATTTCTGTTTACTGCGCATGTGCGAGATCGGGGATAGAACGGGCGGTGCATGCTGGTCGATCAGCAGCACCGTATCCCGGAAGAGGATGCCTGTGGGCTTCACATGCCCACAGGCAAGATGACAACCAGCAAAAGGATAATATATAACTTTTTTTTTACTGAGAAAACAGAGAGCAGTAGGCTGGAAAAACGGAACGAGTAAGTTAGATATTTTAATATATCAAACATTGCCATTTTGCAAAAAAAAACAAAAACACCGCTTTAAGGGTGAGGACCCTAAGGGGGATCTGCTCTATTGGTTCAAATGGAGCCCTTGTTAAACCTTATAACACCAAGGCGAGGTCCCATGGTGGAAACCTAGACACCCGGACAGGGGACAACCTCTCTCTGGCCAAAAGGAATCTCTATCAGGGGGTCCAATGCCAAGCGTCTTTCCAAAAAACAGGACAGGGCTGCGACCTGTGCCTTAAGTGTCTTGGTTGCTAATCCCTGATCTGCTACATCCTGGAGAAATTCCAGAATGGCGGGGATCTCTTGTTGGGAAGTTCCTCTCGCTTGACACCAGCGAGAAAAAATCCCCCAGGTCTTAGCGTAAATACGCCTTGTGACCGGTTTTCTGCTAAGAAGGAGAGTATCCACTACTCTGTCCGACAGGCCCTTCTCCCGCAGGTTCTGCCTTTCAAGAGACAGGCCATCAGCCTGAAGAAGCTGGGGTCTGGATGGCAGACTGGACCCTGAAAGAGAAGGTAGTGCCGAACAGGAAGATGTAGAGGTGGGGCTATGGACCAACCCTGTAGGGTACAGGGTTGGAAACCAAGCTCTCTTGGGCCACCACAGGGCTATCAGAATCAAGTTGCCTTTCGAGAGAAACAACTTTTGAAGAACTCTCGGAATAAGCCCTAGGAGGGGGAAAGGCATAGGCCAACCAGAATTTACAAACCTGGGCCAATGTATCTCTCCCCTCCAAGCCCCCTTCTCGGGCAAGGGAAAATAATCTCTTTACCCTTCTGTTGTTCTTGCGGGCGAAGAGATCTATCTCTGGAACACCGTATTGCCGACATACCAGGGAGAAAACCTCTGGATTCAGCTCCCATTCTCCCTGCAGAATTGGCTGGCGACTAAGATAGTCCGCCTCTATATTCAAAGCTCCCTTTATGTGAACTTCAGAAATAGAGAGAATCCTGTGCTCCACCCAACCCAGGATCTCTAGTGACAGGGCCAGGAGAGTTGTGGATCTGGTGCCCCCCTGACGATTCAGGAATGCCACAGTTGTGGCATTGTCCGATAGGACCTGAACTTCCTGGTCCTTGATTATCCATTCAAAAGCTTTTAAACGCTTCTCCAATGTCCAAAAGTTCTTGAAAGTTGGAAGAGGACTTTCTCTGCCTCGAGTCCCAGGACCCCTGGGCTCTTAGATCCTCCAGGTGTGCCCCCCACCCCCAGGAACTTGCATCTGCAGTTATCCTCAGAGGCTGAACCTGACTCCAAAGGAGGCCCCCCTGAAGCTTCTGAGGGAGAAGCCACCAGTGAAGAGATTTCTTTACTTCAACCAGAATGACGACCTGTAAGTCCAGCAAGCCTCTTTTCCTGTCCCAGGAGGACAGGAGGAAGTGCTGCAGGGTCCTGGAATGTAGCTGTGCCCAGGGAACTGCAGGGATAGATGCAGTCATCAGGCCCAGAACTCTCACAATACTTCTGTAAGAGATCGTCTTTTCCTCTAACAGAGATGTGGCGGCTGAAATGAGACCCTCTACCTTGCTCTGGGCAAGAACTAATCACAAGGAATCCTAGGTACATTTTCGTTTTGGCCGGAACCAGCGAGGATTTTTCCTTGCTGATGATCCATCCCAGAGATTCTAAGGTCTCCATTACCCTGGTTAGATTGAGCAGCAGCTGGTCCCGATTCTGATTGTAAATCAGAATGTCGTCTAAATAAGGGATCAGCGTAATTTCCTGGAGATGTAGGAAGGCCACTACTTCTGCCAGCACCTTCGCAAAGACCCTTGGACTGGATGCCAGTCCAAAGGGGAGGGCCGCAAACTGCCAGTGTTGAATTCCCTGTGGAGAGGCAATCGCGAATCTCAGGAAGATCTGATGATCCTGGAATATAGGGACGTGGAGGTAAGCGTCCTTTAAATCTAAGGTTACCATGAACACATCATTGAGGAGGTGTCTTCTGAGTACACACTCTCCAAGCAGAACTTCTTGTACCGCAGGAAGACATTGAGGTTCCTTAAATTTATGAGACAATATTTCCCTGAGGGCTTGGGTACCACAAATATGTGGGAGTAAAACCCCTAACCCTGTTGGTCCTCTGGGACCGGCACAATGACCTCCTGACTGGCCAGCGCTTCTATGTTCTGTAGGATTCCTGCTGCCTTGCAGGGGTCCTTGGGAAGGTGGGTCAAAAGAAACTCTAATTTGTAACCCTCTCTTATGATCTGAAGAATATGGGGGCTCCGTGTGTCTCTTTCCCACTGAGGGATAAAGTGTGAAAGCCTCCCCCCCCCACCGGAAAGTCATTTGGTGGTCTTGTCGCCCGACTTTGGCTGGAAAACAGAATGCCTGATTTTTGCTTGTCTTTTCCAGCTCCCCAACATCTATTAGGGGAGACCTTTTTCTCTGAGAAGCGGTTCTTTGCTTGGGGGCCACAAAAAAAACCTCTTCCTATCCCTCCTCGGTTTAATGGGGAATTTCTTCCCCTTCTCAGTAGGCCTAGCAAGGGCTTGATCTAAACCAGTACCAAAAAGGAGGGAACCCTCAAAGGGGAGGCCACAAAGCCGGGTTTTGGATGAACTATCCCCATCCCAGGTTTTAACCCAGAGGGCTCGTCTGGCTGAGTTCAGTAAGGCACCAGCTTTGGCAGTAGCACGCACCGTCTCAACCGCAGCATCCGCTAAGTATGCAACCGCACTCCCTATGACTTCCAATGGATCTAAGACTTCCTTAGATTTGGAGGTTCGGGACACATGGTCCATCAGCTTACAGACCCACATGTTCCCATTTCTTGCGATACAAGCTGAAGCCAATGTGGGGCTCATAGCCGCAGCGTTAGCCTCCCAGGCCCTGCGTAAATTGGTTTCTGCTTTCCGATCCATTTGGTACTTTATATTGCCCATGTCTTCAAAGGAAATATCAGACTGCTTAGACACTTAAGCTAAGGAGGCATCTAGTCTAAGGGTCTTAAAAATTTTTTTCCTCATTCTATTCCGTAAAGGGGCATCTACGCTTCCACGTTTTGTATTCCAGGAGCCTCTTCTCTGGTTCCTGCCACTCCCTTAAGATAACATCTTTAAGGGCGGAATGTACAGGAATAACCCTGGCTTGGGACTTAATTAAGCCTATATACATCTTATCTTGGGCAGAGACCTGTTCGGTGGGCTCCTGAATCTCTTCGGAAGCATAAATGGCCCTCAGAAGGCCCTCCATGTCGTCAGCTGAAAAAATATGCCTACTAGACCTGAAGTCCTCCCCCTCATCCTCCTCCTGGCTGTCCACTACTCCTTCATCTGAAGATCTCTGCTCAAGAGATTCGGACTCAACTTTCTCCTCTGAATCTTGAGAAAGGGTGCACTTTGGCATATCCCAACGTTTAGACCCCCTAGAGGAAGCGGAGCCCTCCTGGGAGGAGGCGTCCTTACTGGTATGACCCTCTGACTCCCTAGACTTAAGGGAGGATTGAAAATCCTTTAGAGTGGACAGCATCTCAGTTTGAACCGTGAGAAAATCCTTCATAATCTGAGATGTCTCCTTCCCTGTCAGCTTTTGTATACACTCAAAGCAGAAAGGCTTAGGATGATTTGGGGGTAACCTATCGTTACAGTTCCCGCATCTCTTAGAGCGGGTAGAAGATTTTACGGGACGGCTGGCAACCTCACGGGCAGTGGCATCGTCCCCTGCAACAAAATAATACAGGCATCAATATGGCACTGTAACACCCAGAGGAGAAGAGTTGGGGTACCCTCCCCATCCAAACCTTTGGCGGCCGGTCAGACTCACCCCCTGTGGTGTCCTCCATGGCCGTGGACCCTGCAGGTCCCTCCTCATGTTCCATGCTGTAGGTGTCAGCGCTTCTTTTGATAGCCCCTGACACAAATAGCTGGTCTGTAGGAGAAATGGGCGCCTGCTCCAGCTGGATTTATATCCCCCTTCTTGATGAGTGAGGCTGTGGCTTCCTCCCCTCCATCGCGCCGCCGTCATTTTGCCATAGACTAGAAATGACGCGGGGCGCGCTGAGCAAACTTCCTGTCCTAGTGGAGGAAGTGATGTAGTAAAATACACTTCTCCACTATCTTCAACAAGATGGTGCTGAGCGCCCACAGGACGCTGAGCAGTGCAGGCTCACTCCCTCAGCCCAAACCCCTCACTGTAGAGCGGAAAAAAATTGCGCGGGGGGGGCAACGATAATGCCGGCGGCGGAGCACCCATCCCACTGCTGATCAAGAGAAGTATCCTGACCTGCACCGCTGCACTAGGGGATCCTGAAAAGGCAAGGAAAGCAACTCACTGCTGTTGGGAGGAGAACCAGGCTCTTTTTCTGCACGGCCAACGCACAGATAAGGAGAGGAGGCAGGAAAATAGGCCCCTGAAGTTCTGGGTACACCACTGTACCCAGGGACCTTCAGCACTCAGGGGGGTTCTTCAGTTTGCGCTGCCCCCCCTGAGGAAAAGATAGGGGAACCCCACCTAGGAAGGATAATGTATCCTGCCGGACCTAGAGGCTTCCCAGGCATTTGGTCCGGCTCCCAGGGGGAGACCACCAGCCCCAGGCTTCGGGTCTACAAATAAAATAAGAAACGGTTAGGAGCACGGGGAGGGGCAGGGGCTTTTAACCTCTTTGATTGCGTTTCCTGTCATGTGGACCAGTCATCTCTCAGGGAGCCGTCCTGGAGGCCGACTTGAGAAAATAGAATTTCTATTAGCACTCTAAAGACCTCTTGCACATGATATTCCAGCCTGAGCATCTACTTTTCAGACATTCCTTTTTTTGGGCTTTTTTTGCAAATTTTCGCGCAAATAACTTATTTGCGCGTTCTTTTTCTGCACAATATGTAAATGAGAACATTTGCGCGCATGAGGCGTAATATTACGGACCAAGAAAACGTATTTATTTTTTTCTTTTTACTGAAAAATGCACAGCGCTTGTTTAAGCACCTGTGTGCATTGTATAGGCACATTACAATTAATGGGCTGCAATTTAGCTCATTCAAAAAAAAAAAACAAAAAAAAAACACAAGCTGTACTGAGCTAGGCTGCAGTGTGCAAGAGGCCTAAAAAAATAACACAAACATAGATAATGAGGGGTAGAATATGCTCGTTCCTTCCCAGCAAAAGATGCAAAGGCCGCACATATCTTTACAGATGGTACAAAAAGTTTGGAAGTGATACAACGGTTGGATAATTGGAGAAAGCAGGAAGTCCTGGAAGGACAAAGGGGGGCTCTCCGGTCATTTGAAAAGCCGGGTTGGCTCATTAGAGGCATCCATAAATGACAGAGGTCCTATAGAATAATTTACACTCGCTTTCTATCCCTTAAGGACTTTGCAAGTATTTCATCAGTTGGCAACGGTACAAAGATTCTGATTCATCTTTTTTAATTACTCGGTACAAGGAAAGCCAAACTTAATTGCTGCTATAAAGAAGTTTATGGCAATCTGTGCAACATCTTGGGGCAAAAACAGAGCTGGAATCCAGATGTAGAGGCTGACACCAGGTTACACAGCCGGTACCTGCCGCTGGCGCTCTGGAGCTTTCTGGAGGTTCTGTTTTGAATCGGGCCGCAGATCTGGGCGGACAGTCATTAAAACTGGGGAGTTCTACTTTAACAAGCTCGGCCCCTATTGGACACGTCTAGTACATTCAAACTCTGAACAGACTGAAACAAGCCTGTGCCTGCAGTAGCAGCCTTGACTTTGTTTCTGAATTGCGCAGCTGCCCTCCCGTCACTTATGTAAAAGAGATATAGGCAGATATAGACCTGTCCAGTAACTTTTTGAGCCCATTTACAAGGTCATCCATGGGTGGTAAAAATAGGTGCCCATGCCAGGATTTTACCATCCCTTGACCGACCCCCTTAATAGCGCCGGGATTGGGTTGTACATGTGACGCTGCTGCAATGCTTTGCAGCCACAGCAAAAATGATATCCCCCGTCAATTCAAGCGAACGGGGCTTTGCAACAATTGCCTTCCAACCATGTGTGCTGCGGTGGTGTTGGCTTTTCAGGGCTCCCAGTCACCTTTCACCCACCTTTTTTTTTTTGGGGGGGGGGGGGGGGGGCGGGGTGGAAAGGGCTGCCACAAGTGTGCACATTACCTTACCTTGCAATGCTTGTAGGTGCCACTCCCTCCCCTCGCTAAAAATAGCGCCTGCAAAGCGCCCTGAAAGAGCCGCTGCTGTCTCTCCAATGTGAAAGCCCCAAGGGCTTTCACACTGGAGCGGTGCGCTGGCAGGACGGTAAAAAAAGTCCTGCTAGCAGCATCTTTGTAGCGGTGTATACACCGCTCCTGCCCACTGAAATCAATGGGACAGCGCGGCTATACCGCCGGCATAGCGCTGGCTTTGTGGTGTTTTTAACCCTTTCTCTGACGCTAGCAGGGGGGGGGTAAAACCGTCCCGCTAGCGACCGAATACCGCGGCTAAAATGATAATAAAGCGGCGCCAAAAATAGCGCCATTTTTACCGCCGCCGCCGCCTCCACCCCAGTGTGAAAGGGGCCTAAAGGAGAGATGTGACCCCACTCCATAAGGACCTGTCATGCACTATTCCTATTACAAGGAACGTTTTCATTCCTTGTAAGGCTCCATGCACACTCAAGCTCATAAACTATCGTTTATGGGAGTTTGGATGTTTTTTTTTGTTTTTTTTAACAGCCCAAAAACTCCCCTCTATGTTATCCTATGTATCCATGCACACATGAGACATTTATGAGCAGTGGAGTTTATGGGCGGTTGCCTGAACAAATCGCGTTCAGGAGCCGTTTTTCCAACCACAAAAAAAAAAAAAAAAAAAAAAAACGCTTAAAAATTGATTTTAGAGCGTAAACGTCGATAAACGCGGCTCACCAGTGTTTAACATTTTTTGATGCATTGAAAAAAAAAAAAAAATGTGTTTTTTCCTTAAAAACAAAACAAAAAAAAAAAAAACTGCTAACACGGAAAAACGCAAATAAACGCTATTGCAAAAACGTTTAAAGACTCACTGCAAAGCTACTGGCGTTTTTATAACCTTTTTTTAATGTCCAGTGTGCATGGAGCCTAATAGGAATAAAAGTAATCAAGGAAAAAAAATATAAAAAAAATTAAAGGGCTGTGTCACATCAAAAAAAAAAAAAAAAAAAAAAAAAAAAGGGACTCCAGATCCACTCCGGATGCGTTTCTGCATTTACGTTTTCACGCATTTTTGATGCGTGAACTATGCCATTGGAAACCATATAACCTACTTTCCATGCGTTTTTGATGCAGAAATAAAACGCACCGGACTGCATGTGGTGTGAACTGGCTCTTAAAAAGGGAAAGTATAAAAAAAAAAAAAAAAAATTTAATTAAAAATTCTAAAAAATAAACGAAAAAAAAATAAATAAATAAAACGAAAAGCCGCCCCTCGTGCTCGCATGCAGAAGCGAACACATACTTAAGTCAGGCCTGCATATGTAAACGGCGTTTAAACTACACATCAGTTATAGCGTGAGAGCAATAATTCTAGCGCTAGACCTCCTCTGTAACTCTAAACATGCAACCTGTAAAAATGTTTTAAGTGTCACCTATGAAGATTTTTAAGTGCCGAAGTTTGGCGCCATTCCACCAGAATTTTAAAGCGTGATATGTTGGGTATCTATTTACTTGGCGTAACATCATACTTCACATTATACAAAAAAGAAATAAAAAAAAAAAAAAAAAATTGGACTAGCTTTACTGTTTTTTTTTAAATTCATGAAGGACATATAATCACACACATAGGTTGGACTCGATCTCCTACTATGAAACTATGTTTTTTAATCCCAAAAAAAGAGTTTGAAACACCGTGAGTAGGGCTAGGGGAAAAAATTGATTTAAATCTTGAATCGAGTTGAGAGGTCAAATCAATTCAAAATTTAAGCAAATCGATTTTTTTAGATTTGTTTTTTTTTTTTCACCGCGCCGGTCCCGAGGCGCTGCGGGCATCAGTTTTTAGGCGAGGCTGCGGCTTCGGCCTAGTCCGCGGCGACGGACGGACGCCGCGGACTAGGCCGAAGCCACGGCCTCGCCCAAAAACTCATGCCCGCAGCGCCTCCGGACCGGCGCGGTTTCCAAAGAAAAAGAAAAAAAAAAACAAAAACTCGATTTGAATCGTGAATCGAGTTTATTTTTAAGAGAATCAAAAGATTTTTTTTTTAAGAAAATCTCCCAGCCCTAACGGTGAGACATAATAAGTTGCAACAACCGCCATTTTATTCTCTAGGGTCTCTGCAAAAAAAAAAAAAAAACACATATATAATGTTTGGGAGTTCTGAGTAATTTTCAAGCAAAACAAAGGATGATTTTTACATGTAGGAGAGAAGTGTTGGAATCGGCTCGGGTTGGAAGTGGTTAAAACAACGCAGTGCCGTATGGCAAAAAGTGGCCTGGTCGCCTTCCGCAGGGCACGTGGTAAAGCGTCGCTCCTATTGATAACTTTGGGTGTCGCCAATTAGCGCGGTTTCGAGGCCGGACGTCTTTGCGGTCCATTTACTTGTCGTGATCTCGTCTTTTATATTGAGATTTTTAAAAAAATAAATAAAAACTGGGGATTGGACGGGGTTTGTGTGCAATATGATCATTTTGGTGTATCCCCCCCCCCCCCACCCCCCTGATAAAAATAAAATAAATAATAATGAAAAGGTTGCGCAAATATATCGTGTGACAAAAAATAAAAAATTGCATTGCAGCTACCATAATTTTATTCTCCAGGGACTGAGCATTTAGAAGACATGAAATGTTGGGGGAGGGGGTTTAATGTAAAGCCAAAAAAAAAAAGATTATGAGGTGAATGAAGAATGATGGAAACGGAGAGGGACAAAGATGTTTAGTCATTAAATGAAGCTATCACCTTCTGCTAGAATACTCAGCTCCTCCAGTGCAGACAGGGCCCCTCACTGAGAGGTAATGGGGCCCCCCACTGAGGGATATCGGGGTCCCTCTTCACTTCCACCTCTCACCTCATTGGCTGCTCCTGTGCGCTCCTCAGATTATTTAGGCTCCTCCCCCAGTTCTTCCCGCGCACTAGAATGCCCCGCCCTCTAATTCTACTGGCTGCTCCTCCCAATTACCTCAGAATATGCTCCGCCTCCTCAAGCTTCCCCAGATCCCGCTCGCTGTGAGCGGATTCGCCCTCATAGGATGACTCTCCGGTCAGTCAGTGTGACCCCGCCCACACTCCCTTCCCTGAGGTGACTGATTGGGTGCCGGTCAGAAGCTGTGACTTCTCTTCCTCCCATTCCTTGAATCCGTCCGATCGGAGTCTTAATGTCAGGTGAGTAGCGCCTCCCCCCTGTGTACTACAACTCTCAGCATCCCCCTCACCTACCCAACTACTACAACTCTCAGCATCCCCCTCACCTACCCAACTACTACAACTCTCAGCATCCCCCTCACCTACCCAACTACTACAACTCCCAGCATCCCCCTCACCTGCCCAACTACTACAACTCCCAGCATCCCCTCACTGGTCCAACTACAGCTCCCAGCATCACCAACCCAACTACAACTCCCAGCATCCCCTCACCAACCCAACTACTACAACTCCCAGCATCCCCCTCACCTGTCCAACTACTACAACTCCCAGCATCCCCTCAGCTACCTAACTACTACAACTCCCAGCATCCCCCTCACCTACCCAACTACTACAACTCCCAGCATCCCCCTCACCTGTCCAACTACTACAACTCCCAGCATCCCCTCAGCTACCTAACTACTACAACTCCCAGCATCCCCTCACCAACCCAACTACTACAACTCCCAGCATCCCCCTCACCTGTCCAACTACTACAACTCCCAGCATCCCCTCAGCTACCTAACTACTACAACTCCCAGCATCCCCCTCACCTGTCCAACTACTACAACTCCCAGCATCCCCATCACCTGTCCAACTACTACAACTCCCAGCATCCCCATCACCTGTCCAACTACTACAACTCCCAGCATCCCCTCACCAACCCAACTACTACAACTCCCAGCATCCCCCTCACCTGTCCAACTACTACAACTCCCAGCATCCCCTCAGCTACCTAACTACTACAACTCCCAGCATCCCCCTCACCTGTCCAACTACTACAACTCCCAGCATCCCCCTCACCTGTCCAACTACTACAACTCCCAGCATCCCCCTCACCTACCCAACTACTACAACTCCCAGCATCCCCCTCACCTGTCCAACTACTACAACTCCCAGCATCCCCTCAGCTACCTAACTACTACAACTCCCAGCATCCCCCTCACCTGTCCAACTACTACAACTCCCAGCATCCCCTCAGCTACCTAACTACTACAACTCCCAGCATCCCCCTCACCTGTCCAACTACTACAACTCCCAGCATCCCCTCAGCTACCTAACTACTACAACTCCCAGCATCCCCCTCACCTGTCCAACTACTACAACTCCCAGCATCCCCATCACCTGTCCAACTACTACAACTCCCAGCATCCCCATCACCTGTCCAACTACTACAACTCCCAGCACCCCCCTCACCTGTCCAACTACTACAACTCCCAGCATCCCCCTCACCTGTCCAACTCCCAGCACCCCCTCACTGGTCCAACTACTACAACTCCCAGCATCCCATCACTTGTCCAACTCCCAGCATCCCCTCACCTACCCAACTACTACAACTCCCAGCATCCCATCACTTGTCTAACTCCCAGCATCCCCTCACCTACCCAACTACTACAACTCCCAGCATCCCCCTCACCTACCCAACTACTACAACTCCCAGCATCCCCTCAGCTACCTAACTACTACAACTCCCAGCATCCCCCTCACCTACCCAACTACTACAACTCCCAGCATCCCCCTCACCTGTCCAACTACTACAACTCCCAGCATCCCCTCAGCTACCTAACTACTACAACTCCCAGCATCCCCTCACCAACCCAACTACTACAACTCCCAGCATCCCCCTCACCTGTCCAACTACTACAACTCCCAGCATCCCCTCAGCTACCTAACTACTACAACTCCCAGCACCCCCTCACTGGTCCAACTACTACAACTCCCAGCACCCCCTCACTGGTCCAACTACTACAACTCCCAGCATCCCCTCACCTGCCCAACTACTACAACTCCCAGCATCCCCCTCACCTTTCCAACTACTACAACTCCCAGCATCCCCCTCACCTGTCCAACTACTACAACTCGCAGCATCCCCCTCACCTGTCCAACTACTACAACTCCCAGCATCCCCCTCACTGGTCCAACTACTACAACTCCCAGCACCCCCTCACTGGTCCAACTACTACAACTCCCAGCATCCCCCTCACCTTTCCAACTACTACAACTCCCAGCATCCCCCTCACCTTTCCAACTACTACAACTCCCAGCATCCTCCTCACCTGTCCAACTACTACAACTCCCAGCATCCCCCTCACCTGTCCAACTACTACAACTCCCAGCATCCCCCTCACCTGTCCAACTCCCAGCACCCCCTCACTGGTCCAACTACTACAACTCCCAGCATCCCATCACCTACCCAACTACTACAACTCCCAGCATCCCCCTCACCTTTCCAACTACTACAACTCCCAGCATCCCCCTCACCTGTCCAACTACTACAACTCCCAGCATCCCCCTCACCTGTCCAACTACTACAACTCCCAGCATCCCCCTCACCTGTCCAACTACTACAACTCCCAGCATCCCCCTCACCTGTCCAACTCCCAGCACCCCCTCACTGGTCCAACTACTACAACTCCCAGCATCCCATCACCTACCCAACTACTACAACTCCCAGCATCCCATCACTTGTCCAACTCCCAGCATCCCCTCACCTACCCAACTACTACAACTCCCAGCATCCCCCTCACCTACCCAACTACTACAACTCCCAGCACCCCCTCACCTGCTACTACTCCCAGCATTCGGGTACACACGGGCTGAAAACGGTGTATTACCGGCAGCTCTTCATCCGTGGGCCCCCCTCCCAGGTCCATACCAGGCCCTTGGGTCTAGTATAGATTCAGAGTGGACCCCCCCCCCCCCACGCCATTTTCTTTTAATGGTGTGGGGTCCCACTAAAAATCCATACCAGACCCTTATCCAAGCGTGCCGCTCGGCAGGTCAGGAAAGGGAGGGGGATGAGCGAGCGCCCCCCCCCCCCCCCTCCTGAACCATACCAGGCCACATGCCCTCAACATGGGGGGGGAACACGACAAGGGCCTCTTCCCGACAACCCTTGCCAGGTGGTTGTCGGGTTCAGTGGGCGGGGGGGGCTTATCGGAATCCGGAAGCCCCATTCACCAAAAAAAGTAGTGTAATGTGAAAAAATACAGTAGACAGTTTTTCACAAGTCTTTTATTAAAAATATCTTCTTCCTCCATCGGGCTTCTCCTTCTGCTACCCCCCCCAATCCTCACATGTGAACAAGCTTTTATGTGGACATGCGCCTATATTGAGCCAGTGACAGTTACTAAAAATTAGCATATAGGAACACCGACTTCACCAGCATCCCTCCGCCTTTGTTTACTTGCGGAGAATGACACAGCCTGCAGCTGATTGGACTTAACCTCTTGCCAACTGCGCAACACGTTTAACACCCGCGCATACATATGCGTCTGCGGCAGCATAAGGTCGTGCGCTTAGCGCGTGCTCACTGCACATTCCCAACACATTGAGTTTGCGGTCACCAACAGCATTCGGTCAAGGCTTCTGATCAGGAGCCAGTAGGATGGGTACCTGATCATGTGACCACTGTGTGAGCCAATCACAGCCATCAAATAATATAGAAGCCACAGTGTCTCCCTCGCATTAACTTCTTATGGACAGCCCCATAGCACATTTAATGCTACAGGGCGGCCCTCCTGTGCAGAATCACACAGGAGGGGGGCACGCTTGCCGCCTGTGCCCAGCTTTTGCTGTGATTACTCACGAAAGTAGGCATTTTTCAGGTGCCAAGCACTGGATGTCCGCCGGCACCCGCCGATCGTCAAGCAGAGACACAGAACGGAGCTCTGTCTATGTAACCAAGGCAGATCTTCATTCTGACGGGGGGGAGGAGGGATGGATTTTGTGTCCCTGCAAAGCAGAGGATAAAATTCCATCACTTCCCTGAGTAAAAGCAGCGCTCATAGTAGGGCTGCAACTAACGATTATTTTCATAATCGATTAGTTGGCCGATTATTGTTTCGATTAATCGGTTAATAACCTTTAAAAAAAAAAAGTGTGGCGTATAATTTAGTTAATATGTAAAGTTTAAAAAAAAGGCAATTTATTCTTAAATATCACTATGCAGTGGTAAATATACATAACCAACTATATGGTTAGGGAGCAAAATATCTAATCCACTCTGAGAATAACAGACAGAAGAGCTATTCTGTATATACTATTAGAGGAGATACACTGTATAAACTGTTAGAGAAGAGATATACTGTACATACTATTAAAAGGGTGAATCTGATAAATATTATCATACTCAGAGATCAAATGTCTTCCTCCAAAAAAAAATTAATTAATTTTAAGAACGTTCGTTCGATTTTCTAATCGTTAGTGGGGTCAGGTCGCCGTTCATTTTCAACCACAGTGACGGGAAAGTTTGGAAATAGAAAACTTCTTGGTCAAAGGAATTTTCAGACAGTGGATGTGGTTTTCGTTCAGAAATTACATTCATTTTAAAAACAGAATGTTAAAAACAAGTAAAAATTTCAAACATTCTTTCATTCAGCAAATGTACAAAGACTTTTCGTCTGAATATTCTCATCTGAAAATTGATCGGTGTGGCCAGAATAAGGCTCGCTACACACCTAGGCAGTTTGCTTTTGATCTGTTTCTGCAGTGCTTTTTGCTGTGTGTTTTGATTTTTGCGCACGTGATTTTGCGGCAATTTGCGTTTTTGCATTTTTTTTTTTGGCCAATTGGGTTGAAAAAACTAAAATTAGCCCTTTATATTAAAAAAAAAAAAAAAAAGCAGATAATCACTACTGTAAGGGGTTCATTTTTTTACTGTAGAACTGTGAAAGTTACATCTACAATAGCAATTATTTGCTCTTTTTGTACTATAAAGGGCTCAACCCCACTATGTTACTGGCCGATTAATCGATTATGAAAATAGTAATCGATTAATTTCATAATCGATTAGTTGTCGATTAATCGATTAGTTGTTTCAGCCCTAGCTCATAGTATAGTAAAACACCAGCTAGGCACATGTTTAACCCTTTGATCACCCTCGATGTTTAACCGCCTTCCCAGCCAGTGTCATTAGTACAGCGACAGTGCATATTTTTTAGCACTGATCACTCTATTATTGTCTCTGGTCCCCAAAAAAGTGTCGGAATGTCCATCGTAATATCACGGTCCCACTATAAGTCGCTGATCGCCGCAATTACTAGTATCAAAAAAAAAAATTTAAAAAATTTAAATTCCAGTATATATCCAATAGTTTGTAGATGCTATAACTTTTATGCAAACCAAACAATATACACTTATTGGGGCGTTTTTACAAATAAAAAAAAAAAAATATGTAGCAGAATACATATTGGCCTAAATTTATGAAGACTTTTTTTTTTTTTTATTGCATTTCTTTTCAAAATTGTTGGTCTTTTTTTATAACGTAAAGAATAAAAATTGCAGGAGGGGATTAAATACCACCAAAAGAAATCTCTATTTGTTGGGGGAGGATTTGCATACGTTCCTTTTGGGTACAGCGTTTCGCGACTGCGCAATTAGTTAAGGTAATGCTGTGCCGTATCGCAAAAAATGGCCTGGTCACGAAGGGGGTAAAAACTTCCAGCGGTCAAGTGGTTAAAGCCCACCTAAAGAGTCACAGGAAGCAGTGATAAGTGGTTAAAAAGAACGCAAACTGGAAGTTCAGAGGACACCTGAGCCTCCTCGCAAATAAAATGCTTCCACTACTGATTGCTGAGGTCTGCAAAGGGCCACATGTTGATCAACAGGACATTAAAATAAAGCACAGCATTGTGTACATGATAAGCGGGTTCCCTGATTCATGCCTCCAGATACACAACCACCACCAACCTACCTGCACGCCGCACTTTGTTGTAGAGTATAGCAGATCTTGTCAAAGCAGTAGAAAAGTTTTTGGGAAAACTTCAGTCAGGAGTCATCAGTGCGAAGCCATATTCTGAGCAGCATGTTTTCCACCCCTGCAGGCCCGATCACAGCTGTACTCATTACTAATGGTGAGAACTAATTATTATTTCACCTGTGAGCCTGCCAGGAGAACATGGGCCATCAGCAACGCTTCAGGATGGACCTAAGGAACCTTTCTTTGAAACGTAGGTCATTTTCTGACATTCCGTCATCTGCTGTACAACTACAAATCCCAGGGTGGGTACATTTGTGTCCTGTATCTGCTGGAAAGTCCTGAAGCTAGGACAACATATTGCAGCTTTGGGGGATCGTTCTGTGGAAGCCGTTTTATGAAACCACAAGGTAAAGTATAACTAAAGGCAAAACCTTTCTTTTTTTTTTCAGTTTGGGATAGAGTAGAGAGGGTTACGTATTGTTTTTATTGCCGTCTGTGCCCCCATTAAGGAGATTCACCCTCTCTATTTGTCCTGTTTACCATTCTCATTGAAAGTGATAAGAGAAACCCCCAAATTTTGGGTTGTCTCCAGAAAAGTAATAGAGGGGAAATCGTCCAATGCGGACACTAGTTCTGGTGACCTGGGGGTCCCCAAGCAATTCCCTTAATTTGCAGGGGTTTCCTCTCACTTCCTGTTTGGCTATGGGGTATGAAGTGAGGGTAAATCTCCACCATGGGACACAGATGGGGGGGGGAATAAAAATTGAAAGGGGGTTAAACCCTCCCTTACTCTATGCAAAATGCCCCCCATTTTGCATAGAGGGGGGGGGGGGGAGTTTTTGCCTATAGTTCTCTTTAAAGAATAAGTTCACTTTTTAGAAAAAATAAATGCTCATTTTTTGCAGGGCAAAAAATGTGTATTGTTGAGCATTGCACCAGTAAATAGGAGATCACTGGTACCATGCAGGTCTCCTGCACACTGTCCGGTACGGGCAAGCAGATACAATCTGACAGGAAGAATCAATTAACTTTATTGAGAACTACAAGCCGACAGTCACAAAGGATGTTGGGGCTTGTAATTAAATAAAAGTGACTGCTAGCGTGGGGAACTTCTCCCCAGTACTACTGTTCTTGAGGCGGTGGGGAATGGGTTTAGCAGCTATGGGGGCTGCTAAGTCAGTGCAGCAAGAGCAGAGCACAAGCTTGTGGAACCACATGTGCCAGCAGACAGGGCCGATCCTAGGGTCACAGACGCCTGGGTGCAGAAATATTTCTGGCGCCCCCACATGGGCGTGGTCATCTTACCAACTCCTCCCCTTTACAAATGATTCTATGGCAACGACTCAAACACAGAGCTGCTCCCCTAAGAAGTCTTTGTTACCCTAGGATCTTCCCACGATCTCTTAACAATAAAGAAAATACAGGAAGAGAGTACACTAATGAGACCTGGAAGGGAGTCTCTCTGATGCACACAGAGAGGGCTGTCTGTTAGAAAGAGTCCCCAGACATAATACAGGATGCGGTCAAAGACTGCAGACATGATACAAGAGACAGTCAGAGACTGCAATCATAGTACAGGAGATGGTCAGAGACTGCAATCATAGTACAGGAGATGATCAGAGACTGCAATCATAGTACAGGAGATGGTCAGAGACTGCAGACATAGTGCAGGAGATGGTCAGAGACTGCAGACATAATACAGGAGATGGTCAGAGACTGCAGACATAATACAGGAGATGGTCAGAGACTGCAGACATGATACAAGAGATGGTGAGAGACTCCAGACATGGTATAGGAGATGATCAGAGACTGCAGACATGGTACAAGAGGTGATCAGAGACTTCAGACATCGTAAAGGAGATGGTCAGAGACTGCAAACATGTTACAGGAGATGGTCAGAGTCTGTAGACATAGTACAGGAGATGGTCAGAGACTGCAGACATAGTACAGGAGATGGTCAGAGACTGCACACATGATACAGGAGATGGTCAGAGACTGCAGACATAGTACAGGAGATGGTCAGAGACTGCAGACAAAATACAGGAGATGGTCAGAGACTGCAGACATAGTACAGGAGATGGTCAGAGACTGCAGACAAAATACAGGAGATGGTCAGAGACTGCAGACATAATACAGGAGATGGTCAGAGACTGCAGACAAGATAGAATAGATGGTCAGAGACTGTAGACATGATACAAGAGACAGTCAGACACTGCAGACATGGTACAGAAGCTGGTTAGAGATTGCAGACATGATACAAGAGATGGTCAGAGACTGCAGACATGATACAAGATATGGTCAGAGACTGCAGATATGATACAAGAGATGGTCAGAGACTGCAGACATGATACAAGAGATGGTCAGAGACTGCAGACATGATACAAGAGATGGTCAGAGACTGCAGACATGATACAAGAGATGGTCAGAGACTGCAGACATGATACAAGAGATGGTCAGAGACTGCAGACATGATACAAGAGATGGTCAGAGACTGCAGACATGATACAAGAGATGGTCAGAGACTGCAGACATGATACAAGAGATGGTCAGAGACTGCAGACATGATACAAGAGATGGTCAGAGACTGCAGACATGATACAAGAGATGGTCAGAGACTGCAGACATGATACAAGAGATGGTCAGAGACTGCAGACATGATACAAGAGATGGTCAGAGACTGCAGACATGATACAAGAGATGGTCAGAGACTGCAGACATTATACAAGAGATGGTCAGAGACTGCAGATATAATACAGGAACTGGTCAGAGACTGCGGACATAATACAGGAGATGGTCAGAGACTGCGGACATTATACAAGAGATGGTCAGAACAAGAAGATGGTCAGAGACTGCAGTTCCTATGGACGTTAGTAGATAATGGCCGATCGGCCCTCTCACCTGACCCAGCGATACAGCAACGGTTCCTCTGATCAGGAGTCAGCTCACTCTGAATTGCCCGTGGTGACTCCGCTGGGTAGCACCCAGATCTGTATTCCGGCAATGACTTTATTCCTTTCTCCACCAGGGATGGCGCTAGGCTGTGTGGTTTTCCCTCTGGTAGCGCAGGGCAGCGGGGTTCCCTCTCTGATGGTGTTCCCTCAGCACTCCCCTCTCCCTCTGGAGTCCAGGGTGTACTTCCCTGAAAGCTTTCCCAGGCTCCTGTCTCTCTCTCCCATTCAGCTGAGCATGCTGTGTGGGCTGCAGTTTCCGTGTTACAGTGGGGCTGTCAGTCCTCGGGACTACATGTCCCACAATCCTCTTCTATGCTTCTTTTTCTATTCTATTTTTTCCCTGGCTGATATGAAGGCAGGGGAAGAAACATAGTGGGAGGCTGTGTTGGCCAGCACCGCTCACTAGTATAGCAGTGCACGTGCGGAGGAGAGGGAGGGGAAGGGGCAAAAGAAGAGCCCGCAGCTGCAGTGTAGACCCCCCCAGGAGAACCCCCCTCCACTAGTACAGACCCCCACAGGACAAACCCCCCCTCCATTAGTACAGACCCCCAGGACAAACCCCCCTCCATTAGTACAGACTCCCCCGGACAAACACCCCCCCTCCATTGGTACAGACCCCCCAGGATAAACCCCTCCTTTAGTACAGACCCCCCCAGGACAAATCCCCCCTCCATTAGTACAGACCACCACCCAGGAGAAACCCCCCTGCATTAGTACAGACCCCCCCAGGACAAATCCCCCATTCATTAGTACAGACCCCCCAGGACAACCCCCCTCTATTAGTACGGACCCCAACAGGACAAACCCCCCCTCCACTAGTACAGACCCCCACAGGACAAACCCCCCCTCCATTAGTACAGACCCCCCCACCAGGACAAACCCCCCTCCATTAGTACAGACCCCCAGGACAAACCCCCCTCCATTAGTACAGACTCCCCCGGACAAACACCCCCCCTCCATTGGTACAGACCCCCCAGGATAAACCCCCTCCTTTAGTACAGACCCCCCCAGGACAAATCCCCCCTCCATTAGTACAGACCACCACCCAGGAGAAACCCCCCTGCATTAGTACAGACCCCCCCAGGACAAATCCCCCATTCATTAGTACAGACCCCCCAGGACAACCCCCCTCTATTAGTACGGACCCCAACAGGACAAACCCCCCCTCCATTAGTACAGACCCCCCAGGACAAACCCCCCCTCCATTAGTACAGACCCCCCTAGGACAAATCCGCGCCATTAGTACAGACCCGCCAGGACAAATCCCCCCTTCATTAGTACAGACCCCCCCAGGACAACCCCCCCTCCATTAGTACAGACCACCACCAGGACAAAGCCCCCTCCATTAGTACAGACCCCCCCAGGACAACCCCCCCTCCATTAGTACAGACCACCACCAGGACAAAGCCCCCTCCATTAGTACAGACCCCCCAGGAGAACCCCCCTCCATTAGTACAGACCCCCCACCAGGACAAAACCCCCCTCCATTAGTACAGACCCCCCAGGACAACCCCCCATTAGTGCAGACCCCCCCAGGGCAAGATCCCTCCATTAGTACATCCACCCCCAGGACAAATCCCCCTTCATTAGTACAGACCCCCCAGGACAACCCCCCCTCCATTAGTACAGACCCCCCCAGGACAAGCCCCCCATTAGTACAGACCCCCCACCAGGACAAATCCCCTCCATTAGTACAGACCCCCCACCAGGACAAACCCCCCTCCTTTAGTACAGACCCCCCAGGACAACCCCCCATTAGTGCAGACCCCCCCAGGGCAAGATCCCTCCATTAGTACAGCCACCCCCAGGACAAATCCCCCTTCATTAGTACAGACCCCCCAGGACAACCCCCCCTCCATTAATACAGACTCCCCCAGGACAAACCCCCTCCATTAGTACAGACCCCCCAGGACAAGCCCCCCCATTAGTACAGACCCCCCCAGGACAACCCCCCCATTAGTACAGACTCCCCACCAGGACAAACCCCCCTCCCTTTAGTACAGACCCCCCCAGGACAACCCCCCCATTAGTACAGACTCCCCACCAGGACAAACCCCCCTCCCTTTAGTACAGACCCCCCCAGGACAAATCCCCCCTTCATTAGTACAGACCCCCCCCAGGACAAACCCCCCTCCCTTTAGTACAGACCCCCCAGGACAAATCCCCCCTTCATTAGTACAGACCCCCCCCAGGACAACCCCCCTCCATTAGTACAGACCCCCCACCAGGACAAAGCCCCCTCCTTTAGTACAGACCCCCCGGGACAATGCCCCCCCCCTCTATTGGTACAGACCCCCCACCAGGACAAAGCCCCCTCCTTTAGTACAGACCCCCCCCCCGGACAATTCCCCCCCCCTCTATTGGTACAGACCCCCCACCAGGACAACCCCCCCCATTAGTACAGACCCCCAGGACAAATCCCCCTCGATTAGTACAGACCGACCGCCCCAGAGACAAACCTCCCTCTATTAGTACTCTAGCTAGAGACCCATTAAAACCCGGGCGGCAGCTAGAGAGGACAGTGTGCAGCCGCGCCGCCCGGGTGAAGAGCAGTTGTCTAGACAGGCTTGGGCGGGCCGCGGGAGTGAGAGACAGAGGAGGAGAACCTGTGTGTGTCAGCCTATCAGGCTGCAGGCACGGACCGCTCTCCCCCTCAGCGAAGTCACTGAGCGGCTGGTCTCTCTCCACACAGAGACCAGCCGCTCCGATCTCCGGCGGCTGCTCTCCTTCTCTGACAGGAGAAGGAGGGAGGGGGGATGGACTCTAGCAGCAGCGAAAAAAACATAGCGGCGTGACCTGCGGAGGGAGCCTGCTTTGGACACGGAGAGGAGGAGGAGGAGGGAAGGGAGCACTCTGGCGCTTCAGCGCCCCCACCTCTCTGGCGCCCGGGTGCACTGCACCCCGTGCACCCGCCTGGGACCGGCCCTGCCAGCAGACCTACGGCAGCAAAAGGCTACCCCTGGACTGTTTACTGAACCCAAACAGTGAATGTTGCTGTGTGCCAGGTAGAGTTGCCACCTCATCCCTTTAAACCCGAACATATATGAATTATACGGGTTCTGTGGCTAATTGAATGTAGGTAAGACACTAAGTGAGTTTAATTACCACCTTAACCAGCCACAGAACCTGTGTAATTAATATGTGTTCGGATTTAAAGGGATGAGGTGGCAACCTTAGTGCCGGGCTGCCATTGCACATCCTTGGGAGAAGAAAAAAAAAAGGGTAAACACAATAAAAAGCCACTATACATGTAGCGGAGGAGGGGTGGGCAGGAGACATTCTCATTTCATGGCTCAAGATCCGCTTTAACATGTTTCTAATAAATGCCATTTTATAGCTTTGTGTGTGTGTGTGTGTGTGTGTGTATAACAATGCCTGAAAAGTCCCATCTAAACATAGTAAGGTACATTTTAAAGTGTTACTAGACCCAGGAGCCTGCATTCACTATATCTGGTCCCCCACAGTACACAGATGCACATGGAAATGCAATTTATTTTAATAAATATAAACTGCTACATTCCTTTACCCATCAGCAGTATATAGCAGTCTTGTGACTTGTATCAGTGTCTTACTAAAGCTTGTTTCATTCTACTCTAACTGTCCTATGAGGCTATATGACCTCTGACCCTCTGTCTGGACAGTGCTAATTGGCCCTGTGCTGATCACATGCACCCTGCCAAGAAAAAAACAAACTAGCAATACACACCAAACTGAGCATGTGCGGAGTGCCCCCAAGTCTCTGTACTATCAGCAGATGGATTGGGGACAGTGGAAGAAGGGGAGGATCAGAGAAGACAGGATCACACAGCCTTTATACACAATGCAGAGGGTTAACCCCTTAGGTTTCACAGTGAATATAACAAGCATGCTTTACTGCATACACAGACTTATTTTACTGTTTTGGGTTAAGTAACATTTTAAAGATTTAGACTCCATTAACACCTGGAGCGTTTTTAGGATCCCGCCCGCGATTTTAAAACGCACTACAATGGCAAAAATGCAGATTCAGGTGTCATCATTTTCAATGGCACCTAAAGCGAAATGCGGTATTGTCGCAGCAAATTGCATCTTGTGTGAACCTTGCTGCCCAATAATGGAGCAGGAGCTTCTTTTGGGGGACAAGCTTCACGCAGTGCGATTTTGTCGCGTGATAAATCACGGCAAAATCGCAACGCATTTTAGGTTCCGTTGAAAGTAATGGCACCAGGACCTTTCTTTTTACCATTATAGTGTGTTTTGAGATTCGCAGCAGTTATGACCCAGGTGTGAATGGAGCCTTGGGGATGTTGGCATTCAAAATTGAGGCGTTATCACTTGGTTATTGTTTTGGAATCGCCTTTTTTAACTTTTCATTAAAAAAAAAAAATAAGTGCACTTACCTTTTACGCACTCTAAAAAAAATATATTCATTGGTTAAAAATAGTGGTGTGCAAAACTTAATTACTAATTTATATTTGAAACGTCTGTAAACCCCCAGAATAGCTCCAGAGCCTCCCCAGATGTACATTGGCCCGAGGTGAGCTGAAAGCCTTATTTCATCATTTGCACAAGTTTGCAGCAGGTGGGGGCAGAGATAATTATAGATCACTTTTTTTATATATTATTATAGTTGGAAATGTTTGGCGATGATCTGGTCCCTGAGCAACCTTCTAGAAATGTCCGGACTTGTAGACCTGGAATTGTGAATTCCTGTGCAAGATGTTTATCTGACATCATAAAGTAGACCCGTCACTCGTTCGTCTTTGCAGACTCGCCTCCGGTGTTGCTCTGCGCATATCTGGAGACGAGCAAATTAATCTACGAATGGCTGGATCACCGGCCGGTGGTAGTGTCTCCCCATATTTAATTGGTAGCTCCGTTGTGACCCTGCACTTGCAGAATTTTTTTTTTTTTTTTTTTATTCTTTCTGCTCTCCAAAAAAAACCAAATAACAGACAAACTCCACGTTCTATTGTCACAACATGCCTAGAAAAGCACCCAGCCTTGGGCCTTGTTTACATGTGCAGCCAAGGGGCAGTAAAAACAGTTGGTCCGTATTTTTACCGCTCCCCATCTGTCGAACTGCACGTTAAGATGGCAAGGGGCCTGTTGCTACACATTGACCGCAGGCAGGGCTTGGTAAAATATTTACATGTGGCATTTGGCAGGCGGTAACTGCTGCAAAACATGATCTTTTCAAGTGATTTGGGACCAACGCCAACAGGCATACAGGAAAAATGCCTGTTTTATCAGCAGGCTCTTTAATAGAAAGTCCCGCCTCCTATGATGGACAAAACAATCGTCCAATGGCAGTGCAGGAGACGGGACTTCCTTTTACAGGGGCGGCCGTGTAAACAGGAAATTCTCACTGTATGTACGGCACTCGTCCCGTCCCCTCCCAAGGCAGCCAGCATATATATCTTTTGTGGCCCCTGGTGCTCGGGGATTCGTTGGGGGCCACAAAAGATATACATGTCAAAATTACCAGGCGGGCCGTCCGGAACGCAGGCCGGACTTTGCACATGCCTGATCTAGAGATTGCTTCACCTTTTCTCAATAAATGTTGATAAGAGGATAGTACAGAGCGACAGAGATGAGCATTGCTTCTCCTTTCGCTGTCCAGTCATAGGTTGGGGCTGTGTCTAGGGTGACCTGGGCCTAGAGCAGGGATATGCAATTAGCGGACTTCCAGCTGTTGCACAACTACAAGTCCCATGAGGCATAGCAAGACTCTGACAGCCACAAGCATGACACCCAGAGGCAGAGGCATGATGGGACTTGTAGTTTTGTAACAGCTGGAGGTCCACTAATTGCATATCCCTGGCCTAGAGAAAGAGGGATGAAGGATGCAGAACATCAGGCTGAGGACATCTAGCGTCAGAAAGAAGTACTGCAGGGGATGGACACCTTTTTTTTAGAGATTGATTTGTGTTTTCTCAATGGATACTTATAGGAGGAGAGTACAGAGCGACAGAGATGAGCATTGCTTCTCTTTTCGCTGTCCAGTCATAGGTTGGGGCTTTGTCTAGGGTGATCTGGGCCTAGAGAAAGAGGGATGAAGGATGCAGGACATCAGGCTGAGGACATCTAGTGCCAGAAAGAAGTACTGCAGGGGACAGGCACCATTTAGACCAGCTTCACACTGGCAGCGCTGTTCGTTAGCGTCAAAGCGCCACTCGTTTTTGCGGCGCTTTTCGGACGCTAGCGGGGCGCTTTTTACCCAGTAAAAAGTCCTGTTTTAAGGCGCTTTGGAAATACTGCCCATTCATTGCAATGGGCAGGGCATTTTGGAAGCACTAAATACAGCGCTCCCAACCCGCCCCAAAGATGCTGCTTGCAGGACGTTTCGTAATGTCCCGCAAGCGTAGCGCCCCAGTGTGAAAAGACACACTGCAATGAATGGGAGGTGGTTTTCAGTCCCTTGGGGAGGGGACAGGACAATGTAGGCCGAGGCGGCAGCAGCATTAGGACAACCAGCTGTGAATAATCAAACGGACCTACGGCTTCCACTGGATTACAAACTATTCTGCTGGATGTAGATTGGTGCGCTACAAGCGCCTTAAATGTGTGGGTACCCTGGATTGGGATTTTTTAATAAATTGTGTTTTTAAACGATAAAACACCATCTAGTTGTCTTCTCCTATATGCACCGAGGCCGTATCGCAGTCCAGGAACGGAAAGGTCCACACTACACAGAGCCCAAGGGTGGTTCAACTGCGTGTATCAACCAAACTTGAGTGTGCGATCACATGCCCTGAGATGTGAGGATAACTACAAAGGGCGGAGCACCAGAGTGTTGTCACCCATTATTAAGTTTGGAGCACCATCACAAGGATTTACTCTTATTCACTCCATTTGGAATATTTTAAGGAACGTTAATTATGGACGTTATAGGCACGTGGGACATTACCATTATTGTTTTTCTCATTCGCACAATAGCACTTTATTGCATGTATGTCACGTGAAATGATTTACCATCATTGATTTAATCACAATAGACATATTGATTGTTTTATTAGCACATCAGCATTTTTTTGCATGTATGCCACACGCACCTTTGTAACACATATTTGCACACCAAGTTATGTTTAATTTGCATGTTTCTCAGTATTTAGCACGGCATGGGACTGTGAACAGTGTCAGCAGCTGAAAATTATATATATATATATATTCATCAATTTCGATTTTTATTCAGCTTAGCAGAGTCTATTTCTAGCGCTAAAGTGCCTGAAAACCACCCCAGTGTGTGAAAGTAGCCTTATGCCATGTACACACGGGCGGACTTTCCGACGGACTTTTGATAGACTTCCGACAGACTTTTATTACGAACGGACTTGCCTACACACGGCCGGACTTTCCGGTAGACTATGTCCACCGGTCTTCCCGACGGAGTTACGACGGACTTTCCTGAATGAATGGACTTGCCCACACACGAACAAGTCCGTTCATTTTGAACGTGACCCGGGTACGACGGGACTAGAAAAGGAAGTCAATCTCGCCGCTTTTATCGGTGAGATTGACACCTTGCGAGCCCGGTCGCAGGGCATACCAGGCCCTTAGGTCTGGTATGGATTTTAAGGGGAACCCCCTTAGCCGAAAAAAGGGCGTGGGGTCCCCCCAAAATCCATACCAGACCCCTATCCGAGCACGCAGCCCGGCCAGTCAGGAAAGGGGGGTGGGGACAAGCGAGCCCCCTCCTGAACCGTACCAGGCCACATGCCCTCAACATGGGGGGTGGGTGCTTTGGGGGAGGGGAGCGCCCTGCGGCCCCCCTCCCCCAAAGCACCTTGCCCCCATGTTAATGAGGACAAGGGCCTTTTCCCGACAACCCTGGCCGTTGGATGTCGGGGTCTGCGGGCGGGGGGCTTATCGGAATCCGGGAGCCCCCTTTAATAAGGGGGCCCCCAGATCCCGGCCCCCCACCCTATGTGAATGAGTATGGGGTACATGGTACCCCTACCAATTCACCTAGGGAAAAAGTGTTTAAAAAAACACACTACACAGGTTTTTAAAGTAATTTTATTAGACAGCTCCGGGGGTCTTCCGACTTCGCCGCTCTCTCAGGCCTCTTCTCCCGGTGTCCGGTTCTTCTGCCGGCTCCTCCGCTATCTTCTGCCGCTCTTTTGCTAGCGGTGGCCCGGACTTCTGCATCGTCTTCTTCCCTCTTCTCTTCTTCCGATGTTGACACAACGCTCTCTCCCACTGTAATGCTGTGTAAGCGCTCCGCAATGACTTATATAGGGGGTGACCCCGCCCCCTTATGACGTCACAGTCCCGGGGCATGCTGGGACTGTGACGTCACGAGGGGGCGTGGTCAACATCACCCGGTGATGTCCTCATCAACATGGGGACAAGGTGCTTTGGGGGAGGGGGGCTGCAGGGCGCCCCCCCTCCCCCAAAGCACCCCCCCATGTTGAGGGTATGCGGCCTGGTACGGTTCAGGGGGGGGCGCTGGCTCGTCCCCACCCCCTTTCCTGACCGGCCAGGCTGCATGCTTGGATAGGGGTCTGGTATGGATTTTGGGGGAACCCCACGCCGTTTTTTTGGCGTAGGGGGTTCCCCTTAAAATCCATACCAGACCTAAGGGACATCGTCGCCTCGCACTCTCTGCAATAGGAAAATTTGTGAGATGTAGTACCCTGCCCTTGCGTCGTATCTGGTCCGTCGAACCAGCATACAGACGAACGGGCTTTCCGTTAGGAACTGAGTCCGGCGGAGTTACGACGTAAAGATTTGAAGCAGGTTTCAAATCTAAAGTCCGTCGGATTTTCGACCGGAACGGTCCATTGGAAGTCCGATGCAGCCCACACACGGTCGGATTGTCTGCCGGATTCAGTCCGATCGGAAAGTCCGCTCGTGTGTACGCTGCATTACAGATTGCTGATAGGAAGAGAGAGCAGAGCGACGGAGATGAGCATATCATGCTGCTTCTCCTTCACTGTCCCATCCCACGTTGGGGCCTGGGCTCAGAGGAAGTAGAATGAATGATGCAGGCCTTCATCCTGAGGACATCTAGCAGCATCTAGAAAGAAGTATTACAGGGGAAATCTTTGCATTGAAGTTAATAAATTGCATTGTAAGCTAGTTTTGTTATTTTATCATTTAATGGGCTGTTGAATTTTAACAAACTTTTTGCCGGGGGTCTTCTTTAAATGGTTTTAATAGAGAGATTTCCTGTGGAAATAGAATTAAAGATATCTTTTGTATATGAAAATAATTGTTATGGTATACTTTATTTCCTTGATTGCCCTTGGGGGGGATTTATATGCTGTAGAATTTTATGTGTCAGAGTTGATATCCATCAAGGGGTAGGAGGGGTAGACAAGCTTATCATTATACATTGAGACCCCAACACTTCTTATTTCCTCCTCCTTCTTCCTTTTTTTTTTTTCTAATTTTATTTATTTATTTTTATCCAGAACACAGAGGCAGACAGGTAAAGGTCTAGGTGGTATGGCTGGGAAATTTCACCACTGGGGCTCTCAAAAGATTTAAAAAGTAAACAATTGGCTCAGCCCACCAGACTCCACTTATAACTAATATATCACTTGTGTGTAATGAAAATTCCGGGGGAGGTTTTGCTGATAGCAACCAGTCCATCCTTGATCGTTTTTCTAGAGCTGCTTTAAAAATGAAAATCGGAATCCAAAGTTGGCGGCTGCAAGCTTGATATAGACTTCTTCCATTGCACGTCATAAATCAGCACCGTCGCTCTTCTGCCATTTGCAGGGGCAGCTCATAGCGCAGTATTTAGGGCGATCCCGCTTTTATAATCCGGCACCATTTTTTTTTTTTTTTTTTTTGGTATTCTGCTTTGTCCTCACGTTCCCAGGCGGAGGTCGTATTTTGTTTGGTGACTGAAATGCGGTTCTTTTTTTTTCTTCTTTTTTTTCTTTTTTTTTTCCCCTGTATTTAAGATAATACTGAGCAGCCATAACTCTTTACCCCCCTGCTCCACCTGACACACATGTAATGAAGGTGTCCGGGTGATTTAAGCATCTTCCCAAATCCCAAACGACCTCATCGCACACTGCGCCTTGTTGTGTTTGTGCTGGTGTGGGCTCAGGTAAATAGATAAGGAAAAGCCATTACTAAGCTCGTTTGGTCCGGGTCATTACCCACAATGCTTGCTGCTGGTATTTGATCATGCTCGCTCTATTAAAGTGTCATTATGTTGCATTCAGCACTCGGTGATGTGTGAGCGGTAAATTAGGACTCCTGGCAGCCTGATAGAAACTTCTCATGTCAACACTTCCAGCACATTGGTACTTTCACCCGTTCCTTGCCAGGCCCCGCTGTGCACCCACTATGCTATCACACATCGCTCTTTTCACCCGTTCTTAGCTAGGGCCCCGCCATAGGCCCACTACTCTTTTACACATCACTCATTTCACCCATTCCTTACCAAGCCAATTCGTATGCCCATAATGCTTTCACACATCCCTCTATTCGCCCATTCCTTACCAGGCCCAGTCATATGCCCACCACATTTTCACACATTACTCTGTTCACCAGGCCGCACTGTATAACCACTTTGCTTTCAAACATCAGTTCTTTAACCTGTTCCTTGCCAGGCCCCGCTGCACGCCTTCTACCTTTTTTACACATCACTCCTTTCACCCGTTCCGCGCCAGGCCCTTATCCTACACTTGCTACTTTTTGTACATCAATCCTTTCACCCATTCCCCGCCAGGCCCTTACTGTACACCCGCAATGCTTTCACACGTTCCTCACCAGGTCCTTATCTTAAACTTGCTACGTTTTATACATTCTTTCACCCATTCCTCGCCAGGCCTTTACTGTACACCCGCAATGCTTTCATACATAACTCCTTTCACCCGTTCCTTGCCAGATCCCACCGTGAGCCCACTAAACCTTTACCTGTTCCTCGCTAGGCCCTACTGCATACTCGCTATACTTTTGCACATCATCCTTTCATCCGTTCCTTATCGGGCCCAAACTGTACACCCGCTAACCTTTCACTCATTGCCCCTTTCACCCAGTCCTTGACAGGCCCTGCCATACCTTCAAAACACTTTCACATTATTTTACTCTTTTTCACCCTTCCTCCCCAGGTCCCGCTGTATGCCTACTATACTTTCACACATCATTCCTTTCACCTGTCCCCCGCCAGGTCCTGCTGTACCCTTATTAGTCTTTCACACTTTGCTGCTTTTCACCCGTTCCTCACCAGGTCCTACTGTATGCTCACTGTGCTTTGACACATCATTCCTTTACCTGCTCCTTACCAGGTTCTAATGCATTTTATGCATTAGGGTGAAAAACCTTTTGTGCTGCAGTTACCCTACAGATCTTTTTTTTTTTTTTTTCTTACCTGAGCCCAAACCGATCCAGCGATTTGCACACGCTCAGCGGTTTAAGCCGCTGTTTCTCTCCTCACTGGACAGATTGATAGCAGCAGGAGCCATTGGCTCCCACTGCTGTCAATTAAATCCAGTGACGCAGGGGTGGGTCCCGCTGTCTGCGTCAATGGACGCAGCAGCGTAATTTGGGAGCGAGCCCCTACTGGTGCCCCTAAGGAAAGCGCATTTCCGTGGGGGTACCCGATGAAGACGAGGGGCCTGGAGCTCTGGCGTGGGACCCCAGAAGAGGAGGATTGGGACTATTCTGTGCAAAATGATTGCACAGAGCAGACAAGTATAGACATTATTATACAGGATTTACCGGTATGTAGCGCCAACAGTTTGTTGTTTTTGTTTTTTAACTAAAAATGACTTTAAGAATGCTCTCTCAGATGCAGTGTAATTCCACTTTAAGACTTAATAACTTGGATAGGGAGTTGTGGGATACTCTGTGAATGCTAACTAATAGATGAAGTACACACTTCACTGTAATACTACTACTAATACTACTTCTCTGTAGGCCTAGCAAATGGTTGGCACCGAGACTCCTTTAAAAATGTCCTGGGCCAGGCAAGCACTAGTATTGAGATGCCAGGGATAGCAGTAGCAACAGTCACTAGGATCCCTTCACTCTGCTCTGTACTCGCAATGTCCCTGGGTAAATGGATGCTTCCATCCGATACAAGACAGACAATTCCTCTGTATATCTTCCAGACTGGATCCTCAGTGAAATCCCTTGCTTAGCTTCAGAGATTTTTAGTGCTGTAGAAACAGGTCCCCCAGCTCTGCCACAGATGGGACCTCCAATGAGTACAGCTGGGCTGCCCAGAAGGGCAGAAGCCCTTCGGGCTGGGAACTGAGTTTCTCCTCCTGGACAAAAACAGGGCTGCCTTGGGCCTAGACTATTTAAGCACTCTCTAGCCACCTACTGGGAATCCTTCCCTAGGGATTGGCTGGGGCGACATAAATAGTCAGGCTGCTCATTTGACTCTCCCAATCCACTAGATTCTGGAATCAAGCCTGCAGAGCCCAAAACAGGCCAAAGCAAACACCAGCTGATTTATAGTGGTGCCAAAAAGCGCTACATTTTGCTGGCTTCCCTTGCAGCCCTATTCAAAAGAGGATAACAAAACCTCACTTAAACGGTACATATAGCTGACTCACCCTGATATTAGGTGGGGTTTCTGGAGTTAAGGCAATGGGATACAGAGAAAAGCAAAAGGAACTCCAAATAGAAATTCACCTACATTTATGCTGCAGTGAGTTTCTATTTGGAGTTTCTTTTGCTTTTCTCTGTATTTCCTTGCAGCCCCGTCTAGGATTTTGCTACACACGTCCTCCCTGGGACTTGTAGTCCCACACAGTCTCTCTTACTTTAGGTGCTGCCCACAGGGTTCTAAACCTTCCAAGAAGTCCTTCCTCCAGCTTTCCTCTCTTTCCTTCCTCTCTCCAGGGTGCTCTGCATCCAATCGCGTCCCTCTACTACTATGTTACGGGGGGCTCTGAAAAGAACTGCAGTGTTAATGCAACTGACATGCTGCAGCCAAAATACATTTTAGGTTTTTTTTTTTTTTTTTTTTTCCAAGAGTTCCACTTTAGGTCTGTGACAGTTTTTTTTTAAAATGTACAATCGTGGCGATGTGGAGCTGGCGGCCAGCCGTACATTTCTTCCAACTACAAAGGCAATAATATGTCTTTAATAATTTAATTGACAATATGTGGCATAAATGTAACACATACGCGTGCTTTTTATTTCACAGCCCCAAAGTATGTGGCCCGGCGGGAGCCATGTGTGATTCCTCATCTCCGCTGCGTCACTTCTTCCTGTCTGCAGAATCTTCTGGAAACCGTAAGCCCTGTGTTTTGTTTTTTTAAAAAAAAAATTTCTCCAGCTCCTTTGCAATGAGCATGGACCGCTAAAAGTTATTTAATTGAATAAACTTGTAAAGATGTGTTTGATATTTCACCACCAGCCCACCTCGGCTATCTTCTGGCTAACCGCAGATGCTGCTATATGTATTCATGGGTCGCTCCCTTTGCATATATATGGAGCTCGCTATATTTAGCTCACCATATGCACATGATTAAAAAAAAAAAAGCGGCAACTTGTTGCAGATTTTCATGGCTGGTTGGGATCACTTAAAGTTTATGTAAATAAATCATTCTTTCAGAGGTTTGTTAGAATATCTGCCACCATGTGCGTTTATTTTTATCACCACGACTGAGTAACGTTGCTGTTCCTGTACACCTAAGCCCCGGTTCACACAGGGGCGGCACGACTTGCAGGTCGCCTCACCGAGGCGACCTGCACATCACCTCCACGGCGACTTGCAAAACGACTTCTGTATAGAAGTCTATGCAAGTCGCCCCCAAAGTAGTACAGGGACCTTTTTCTAAGTCGGAGCGACTTGCGTCGCTCCTATTAGAACGGTTCCATTGTACAGAACGGGAGGCGACTTGTCAGGCGGCTAGGTCGCCTGACAAGTCGCCCCTGTGTGAACCGGCACTAAGGCTTAATGTACACGGGACGTTTTTACAACCTCTCCTGAATGATTTAACTTGACAGATAGTAACACATGTTTAAAACGTCCGTTTTGGCGCATTTACATGCCACATTTAGAAGCGTTTGAAAAAGCATTTTATTATTTTTTTTTTTCCAAAATAGCCAAAAATGAAAAACTCCTGTAAACAAAATGCGAGTTACTGCGTTTTAGAAGCGTTTGGCGCTTGAAATGCCTAAACTCAGCGTCTGAACTCATTTCTTTGCTTTCCAAAAAAGGCCTCTAAACTCGACTACCTAAAAAAAATGACATTAAACGAACCTGTGTACATGTGCTCCATGAGATAACATTGGATGAGTTCAGGGGCAGCTGAAAAAAGCATCAAACTGCCTCTGAACGTCTGTTTATCAGCAGCAGTGTACATGAGGCCTAATGCCGTGTACACACGGGCGGGCTTTTCGACCGAACTCGTCCGTCGGAACGAATCCGTCGGACAATCCGACCGTGTGTGGGCGTCATCGGACTTCCGATGGACCTTTTCGGTCGCAAATCAGACGGACTTTAGATTTGAAATATGTTTCAAATCTTTCCGACGGACAGGGCCGGATTTGCCACAAGGCCACCGAGGCGACTTCGCGGCCGCCCCCCCCCCCCCTTTCGGGCTGCCCGTTAATGTTCATTAGGGGCACTGGTGCCTGTAGAAAAGATGGCCGCGAGCCGCCCACTACTGCGCATGCGCCGTTCCGAAGCTGGCCGGGCTCGGGAAAGCTTGTACGTGTTCGGCCGGGCGGCGCATGCACAGTAGCGTGATTGCGCCGCCCGGCGCCATTTTTGAAAAGAAATGTCTCCAACCTGTGTGCCGCAGCGCCTCTGCTGCCAGGCTGCGGAGGAGACAAGTAATGTCAGCAGAGCAGCGGGGGAGAGAGATGACATCTCTCATTGCCCGCATCGCTGTTCCGCCCTCCTCCATCTGGTGGCAGCCAGGCAGCTTGGCAAGTGACATCCCCATCTGGTGGCAGCGTGGAAAGTGGCATCCCCATCTGGTGGCTGCTTGGCAAGTGACATCCCCATCTGGTGGCAGCGTGGCAAGTGACATCTCTATCTGGTGGCAGCCAGGCAGTGTGGCAAATGACATCCCCATCTGGTGGCAGGCAGCGTGGCAAGGGACATCCCCATCTGGTGGCAGGCAGCGTGGCAAGGGACATCCCCATCTGGTGGCAGGCAGCGTGGCAAGGGACATCCCCATCTGGTGGCAGGCAGCATGGCAAATGACATCTCCATCTGGTGGCAGGCAGCGTGGCAAGTGACATCTCCATCTGGTGGCAGGCATAGTGGCAAGTGACACGCTCAGGGCTCCCAATGATTCTGCATTATGGTGAGTTGAACTATTTCATTTTATATTCAAATGGAATGATAGAAATAATGCGTTTCAATTATCCTGACACCATAACAACCATGGTGCCGGGGATGATTGAAGCACTAACGCCAGCCATTGCCCTAAAAAATTGCCCGCAAAAAATCCTTACCCCTCGCGGGGGGCGGCATTGAGGGACCTGGCCTTGGGGCGGCAAAGGGAGTAAATCCGGGCCTGCCGACGGATTCAAGTCCAGTCGAAAAATCCGCTCGTCTGTATGCTAGTCCGACGGACGAAAACCGACGCTAGGGCAGCTATTGGCTACTGGCTATCTTCCTTATTTTAGTCCAGTCATCACGTACAAATCCGTCAGACTTTGGTGTGATCGTGTGTAGCCAAGTCCGTTTCGTTCGAAGGTCTGTCGGAAGTCCGCCAAAAGTCCGTCGGAAAGACCGTCAGACCTTTTGATGCCGAAAAGTCCGTCCGTGTGTACACGGCATAAGGGTATATATTTTTATTTTTTTTTAAACATTCACAGAGCTATTTGTCCTGTGAAACTGCAGGTTGAATCTTCATTCAGAATGGAGTGTGTCAGGAAAGTACCACATTATTGCAACTAGATCAGTGTTTCTCAACCTTTTTCAAGTAAGGCACCCTTTAAAGTGATGCATAATCTCGAGGCACCCAATTCTAAAATGTAAAAAAATGAATAGTTTTTTCATAACGCAAGCAACATCACACACATAGGTAAACCGTGATTTATTCTTCCAATAAAACCTTTGCACGCTGGTACTGACTAGTATTTCAATGTTTCTCTCCCTCGCTCAGCTAATGTGACCCCAGTGCTGATGGAGAGGGGCAAACCAACCTGCTGTGTAGGGGTCCGACGTCCTCCTTATCAACTGATGATGTCATTGGTTGTTAGGACACCAGTGGCTGGAAAGTTGTAATGGTGCACAATGAAAATCTGTGGCTTTGTGTAACTAAAAGGCAGGCTTGATCCACCTGCTGACTTGTATACAATTTTTGGGTAATTTTTTAGGCATTTTGCCAAGGCCTCCCAAAAGAAACCATGAAAACAACCCAGGATGCCTGGGCACCGTGGTTGAAAAAGGCTGCACTAGCTCATAGTACATATTTATTTCCTGTGATCATCAGATCCATCTAGTGGCACAAGTGTGGTATTTTCCTGATTCGCTCTATAAGCCTGACACTTTTTATTCCTCTGTTCACTTTAGCAGACAGCTCTATAGTCCCATATGTTGGCCATTGCCTGTCATGTCTTCTTCTTCTGGACTCCAATCACGAAGTCCTTCTCTACAGTCTTCGGGAAAACCTTTTCGTTGGCTCCCCTTAGTCCCACCCACTGCACAAAAAAATCGGTGTACCAAAAAAGTAAATTCATAGCTATGGCCAGCAATATCCAAACGGCACCCATATGGAAATCGCCATTTTTTTTTCTCTTTTTATTTACTGTGGAAAGTTTGATTCACTTAAATACAATCTCTGAAAATATTAACTGGATGAGGTTGGAACAACACAAGGGTATGGCAGCTATGGATTGACCGTGGCTGTGTCGGGATTGTATCAATCTCTGAAACTACGGTATTATGAAACATATTTTGTTTTCTCTAATTATGGTATTCCCCGTACAGCCTATATCACATGCGTAAGACTTGTCAATATGTGTTTTGATCTTTCATGTTTGAAAAAAAAAATGTTTGTACTGTTTGTTTGTAATTCAGGCAGGGAAAATGGCAGGGGGGCGGGGGGTGTCATCTTTCTCACTTAGGTGAGATAAGTGAAATTGTGGGGTGTGTTCCATGAAAAAAAGGTAGGTAAAAAAAATTGCATCTGCGATTTTATGAATGAGGGAAAGTGGAACAATATCCTTTTAAAGATGTAAAAGGGGGGGGGCGTGGCCTAGCGCGCGAGTCGGATGGACGTGTGAGCCCGGAGCTCCGGCGAGATAAGGGACAATAGCGGCCCAAAACGACCATCCGAAGCAAACGAGCACAAAATCTGGCAGAGGGCAAGGCTGGGAGACCCTACATTATGCCTGGGAAGCGGAGAAAGGACGGAAAGGTCCAACGTCTCACTGACTTTTATCCCCCAAACGGCAGAACAGAGGAGCAAGATGGCGCCGAGGCCTACTCCACAGCAACGGCTCCTGCACAACAAAGATCATCTCAAGGTAATCGATCTCACAATAACAGCTCCCCAAAAGATAAAATGCAGAATCCACCCACCCCATCCACTTGTAGCCCAGCCAAAACGAAACCCAGGCTGGATGCTGGCGGATTCCGTGACACAGGGAGTTTGATCTCAGATTTTGGGGAGGACACCAGAGAACTCCCAGAATCAATCAAATCCTTCCCCACACAAAACCAGCCTGTGATAGACACAGTATTGAAAGAGATGCTACTATCTCTGAGAACCACATTGCAGTCTGACATGGCAGGTTATATGCACCGCATGAATAAAGACATACAGGATGTGGGAAACAGGGTGAGCCACATAGAGACCAAAATGGGGGAATATGCTTCCACTATCAATGACCTAGTTGACGCTCAGGAGGACACTGAGGCAGACAATGAATGGATCAAGGCAAAGCTGGCGGACATGGAGGACAGATCTAGAAGGAACAATTTTTTTTTTTTTTTTTTTTTTTTTTAATTCCTTTATTTTGACACTGAGCAAGTGCAGACAGTTACATATTCTGTTGTACAACAATGTAAGAGACAAGTAAGTGAGATACAGTTGAAAAGTTTGCAAACAGTAATGTCAAACAACAAGGTCGGCAGTTCTGGTTATCTAAACAAGCACCATAATCAAGGTTTGTGGGGATGGCTCCCCGAGGTATCAATACTGCCAGTGAATGAGACCTGAGAGGTGCTCTGGGATCTGAGTTGTTTGGCTTATTACTAACTTCCTTGTCTATTGGTCATCGTCGCTCAGTGAAATGCAATATTTTCCATACGGTTGGTAAAATGGGGGTCCGAAAACCTGTAAAGCCCATACATGGGACCAGTTAAACAGGTAGTGGATTATAAGATTTTCTTTATATCTAGGCCATGAATGAACCCAAGTATAAGGATGCATGATGTAAAGACTAGTGTCCCCCGGGGTAGGAGAGGGATATGACGGGATAGGAGGGGACGGAGAGGTACAGAAGAAAGGGGGGAACAGGAGGGGAAGCAGAAGCGGTAAAGGTGAAGTAGTATAGAGGAAGGGTAAAGAAAGAATGCAAAAGTACAAAATAACAAGGTAAAGGGTGATGTCCTCTGCCTGAGATATGGTGCTAGCCCGTTGAGTTAGCTAGATTGTACCATTTCCTGAAGATAGGCTTCTGTGTATATAAAGTGCTGCCAGGGTCTCCAGGTCTCTCGAAAGGTCTCCTCTCTATTGTGCAGGGTAGCAGTAAGATCCTCCATATCCCTTAATTCGTTTACTTTAGCAAACCACAGGGACATCGCCGGTGGTCTCTCCGTTCACCAGCAAAGAGCAATGCAAGCCTTTGCGGCATTCAGAAGTTGGATGGTGAGAGAGGTCCTGTATTTCTTTATGGGTCGTTCTGATAGATGGAGCAGGCAGGCTGCAGGATTCCCTTCCAGGGAAACACCGGTAAGATGTCCGACCGTGCGTGCAACCCCGAGCCAGAATGGGGCAAGCTTGGAACAAGACCAGAATATGTGTAACATTGTCCCCTCCTCAGAGCCACAGCGCCAACAGAGGCCGGGCACCTGAGGAAAGAAACGATGCAGGATGGCAGGGACTCTGTACCAACGTGTCATAATTTTGTAACAGGTTTCCTGAACCCTAGTGGCAATTGAGGATTTCTGAGCAAAGTAAAGAATTTTTTGTCTCTGTACCTCGGTGAATTGGACTCCAAGTTCCGCCTCCCATTTGGAGAGGAACTGGGGAACGTACCCTTCCTCTGGTTGGGTTAAGGATGAATACATCAGTGAGAGACAATGTCGAATCGGTTCCCCACGATGGCAAATGAGTTCCAGTTCAGTAAGATTATGGGAAATGCCTGATTTCCTCAGACAACTGCGTAAAAAGTTTTGCAGCTGCAAGCCACTCCAAAAATCTAGGGGGGGGGGGGGGTCTGTCACCAATGCTCCAGCTTCTAAGGAAAGTTGACCATTGGGTCCCAAAAAATCGTGTAGGCGAAATTTAGTGCCCATTGCCAATCGCTTAAGTTGTGGACTCTGAACTCCAGGTGGGAATTCCGGGTTACCTATAATCGGAACCATGGGGGATGGCTGCGGGGACACTGAAGAGCGTCGGAAAGCATCTCTAACCACTGTTAGGGTGTTGCCCAAGGTAGGGTGTTCTATAAGGTCCTTTTGGCAGTAGTGTAGTAATCCAGGGCCAACTCTTGGCCGACCCCCCGGAGTCCTCCTCCTCCATGGCGACCCAGTGCTTTGCCTCTGCGTGACAGTGCCAGTCCACCAACCTAGTTAAGTGGACTGCTCTGTAATAGGCCTTAATGTCCGGCAGACCAACCCCACCCCTACTTTTTGCTAGGTAAAGGAGTTGGAGTCTAACTCGAGGTTTGCGGTGGGACTAGACAAAAGCCCGAAACATGGAGGCGATTTGTTTAAAGAACGCTGGAGGTAATCGGATGGGAATCGCCTGAAGCAGGTATAACACCCTGGGTAGAAGAGTCATCTTGAGGGCGCTACATCTGCCGAACCACATCAGCGTTAAAGAGTGCCAGTGTAAGAGGTCAGTTTTAAGGCGTAGGAGTAATGGGGCAAAATTAGCCGAGTACAATTCAGCTGGATCTGAGGTGATGTCAACTCCTAGATAACGTATATGCTTGGTTGCCCATCTCAATGGAAAGGACGAGCGTAAACGTTAGACAATTCCCTTATCTACCGTTATGTTAAGGATGGAGAATTTTGTTAGATTGATCTGGAACGATGAGAGATTGCCATATTCTTGAAGGGATCGAAGCAGGTTAGGGAGAGAGGTAAGAGGTTCTGTTAGAAAGAAAATAAGGTCATCTGCAAAAGCAGCCACCTTGTGGGATCCCGAGGGCTTCGGGTAGCCCAGAATGTCTGGATTTGCCCTTATCGTGCACAACAGAGGTTCCAGAGACAGGATAAAGATCAGAGGGGAGAGGGGGCATCCCTGACGTGTGCCATTTCGGATGTCGAAAAAGTCCGATCTCGTCTCGTTTACCCTTACCTGAGGCGGTGGGGTGCGTGTACAGGGAAAGGATCCACTGTAGCATAGAGGAACGAAGGCCTATGTGCTCTAGAGTTGCCCGAGTGAAGGACCAATCGACGCGATCAAAGGCCTCCGCGTCGGTTGACAGCAGGAGAAGGGCCCGTTTGGTCTTTGCTGAATGTATCAGGTTGATGACTCGTATAGTGTTGTCCCTTGGTTCTCGTAGCGGTACAAAACCAGCCTGGTCTCTGTAAATCAGACTCGGTACGTGAGGGAGCAGTCTATTGGCTAAAATTTTTGCAAAAAGCTTGAGATCCGAATTCAGAGGAGCGATTGGGCGATAGCTCCCACAAAGTTGTGAGTCTTTACCCTCTTTCGGGATGAGAGAAATATAGGCCCTAAGGGTGTCTATGGGAAATGAGTTCCCCTCCGTAAGGGTGTTGAGGGCGGAAACTAAGGGCTTCGCCAGTAAGTCAAAAAAGGTTTTGTAGTACACTGGGGTTAGACCATCAGGGCCAGGGGCCTTTTTTGGTTTTGAAGAGGCCAGAGCGGCTCCCAGTTCTTCAAAAGTCAAGGGTTCGTCCAATTCTTCCCTTACCTCGTCAGGTAGTGATGGCATGCCTGAGGCAGCTACGTAAGATTGAGGGGTATGCTGCCCTCCATAGGGGAGCCCGTGGATTGCGATCTGTCTAGATTATATAAGCCTGTATAGAAGGAGCGGAACTCCTCCGCCATGTCCGAGGAGGTGTTTAGCTTCTGTCCCGTAGATGATTGTATGTGTGGGATGCATGTTTTCGTACGAGGGCCCTGCAGGGATCTTGCCTGGAGTGAATCCGGTTTGTTTGAGTACTCAAACATAGTACGACGTGCCCATGCTAGTTTCTGTTTGGTCTTCTGGAAAAGGAGAGTGCAAAGTTCCTCACGGGCCTTCTGTAGATCCAGGAGGGTTGTACGGGCAAGGCTAGCCTTATGTACACTTTCTAGCTTACGAATCAGTGCAAGTAATTCCTCCGTGCGTTTCAACCTGTCCCGTTTGAGTCGGGCCCCTATTTTGATCAATATCCCTCTCACAACCGTCTTGTGGGCTTCCCAAATCACAAGGGGGTTGGGAACTGATCCCTCGTTGACGGAAAAGTACTCACGCAGCGCTGTCAGCAGCTCTGCACGAGTTTCCTCCGATTGAAGCAATGCTTCATTTAGTCGCCATGATGGAGACTGAATCATTGGCCCCAACTGGAGGGTTAAGTGGATTGGTGCATGGTCGGAGAAAGATATGACATCAATGGACGTAGAGACTACCTAGGACAGATGTGAGGCTCCCCGTGAGACGTCCATGGTTGGATCCATGGCGAAGTTAAGGTCTCCGCCAAAAATAAGCATCCCCTCCGAGAACTCCAGGAGCTCAGAAAGAAGCTTACGTAAGAATTGGGGGTGATTCACATTGGGGAAGTACACATTTGCGAAGGTAACCCGCAGATCGGACACTCTTCCCTTTAGGAGAAGAAAGCGACCCTGCTCGTCTGCTCGCTGTGCCTCAAACACCCATGGAACCGACCCGGCCAGAATAATGCTGACCCCCTTCGATTTGGAGATCGGAGAGACACTATGGTATGCCACCGGAAAGGCCCCATTAGTCAACCTGGGTATAGAGTCTGCACGGAAGTGCGTTTCCTGCAGAAAAGCGACATGTGTTTTGCCCCTGCGCAAGTCAGCCAAAAGCTGCGAGCGCTTCTCTGGTACATTAAGGCCACGCACGTTTAGATAGGTGATCTTTAGGTGACCCATTATGCCTCCTGGCAGGGAAATGGAAGTCGATATGCGTGTGGGAAGGTCCCAAAAGCAGAAACCCCTACAGGCAGAGGGCAAGAATAGGAGAAAATAGACCAAAGGGGAAAGAATGGTGAGAGAGAGAAAGAGGAGGGGAGGAAGGATGGGGTAAGGGGAGTGAATGGTTTCTGTCGTAGACTAACTATGGGCCCCTGATGCACACTTAAAGTGTTCACACAGGAGTCCGCCCTAATGTGGGGGTGAAAAGAGCGTTGAAATCTACTCTAAGGTAGGTAGAATTTAGGCAGTGATTTAAGTAGACAAAATATGTGGAGATGTGGGGGAGTAACGCCTCTGAGAATTATGGAGTGTCTAATATGAGAACCATAACAGCTGAAAATACCCTTTTGATGATTGGTACCTGCATCATAGCTGACAAACACCCTCTGTCATGACCGTTAGGTGAAGGTGTCCCCGGGAGGCTCATGGACGTCAGAACGATCCCCCCCCTGCCAACACAGGCAATAGGCATTACCAGTGGGGTCCGCCCCGGCGCCTCACGGCAAGGCCCACAACACCAGCACCAAGGGTCTTTCACCTTCTCACCAGGGAGTACCAAGGCGAATCGTGAAGGGTGAGGTCAAAACCAACAGTGCAAATATAAAACAATGAAATAATAAAATAATGTAGTAAAACAGTATGAAATTACACAACAGAACATAACATATAAAGCACGTCACCAACTATTGCCACGTCCCTGGGATTGTTACCCGCTATGGCCCTACGCCTCCCTCCCCTTCCTAATGCATAACAACCTGCACATCCTTCAGAAAGAAACTAAGGGGAGTGAGGGGTCCCGGAGGTGCCCCGTATGACTAGTAAGGTGTCTAGCAGATAGGGGGGACAAAACAAAACAAAAGGGGCAAATAAAGGGAAAACAGATAAACAGACCGGGCCCCCAGGACACTCATCTGGGATTGAAGGGCCAGTTTTTCCAGACGGTGACAAAGTTCTGCATACCCAACTTGAGGTGTCCGGGCTTAGCTCCCAGTCACTGGTTTCCCTATTGCATCCGTCTCCCCCATCAGCCACTAATGGTGAGCCTGTGCGAGGGAAGCGACGTGCAGGACAAGGCTTAGTACGAATCCGGAACAGTCCGGCCCCTCATTGATTTGGCTGGTGGGTGGTAGCTGACATCCCGTAGTTCCAGGGTGGGGGTTGTATGTATATCCAGGGGTCATTATTCCTTAGGTTGCACTAGGTAGGGCAATCTAAACAGGCCCAAGAAAACACCCAGTAACCCAGTTTCACAGGCCTCTTGGGAAGTAAGTACTAATGTTCTTGGAGGCCCAGTGAGGTAATGTAACATAAGCGTTCATCTGGTCTTACCGGATCCTGGGAGAAGATGGGGAGTTACGCTTCGGCGGACCTCGGGTGAGGTCTCGCAGTCTCTCGGCTAGTGGCACGTGAGCGAGGTCTACGGGTACGTTGCGGCCTGGGCAGAGGTGGGCCAAGGGCCTCCTGTGACAACAGATAGTCAAACCAGTTGGGGACACTTACAGGTGGTTTAGCTAGGAAGCTGAATAGGTCTGGAAGTTGGTCTGGTGAGTAAGTAGAATTCTGCTCCCTGCCTCCGCACGATTAGGTGGAAGGGGTGACCCCAGCGATACGTCTCCTCTGCCGCCCGGATGACCTCCAACAGTGGTCTCATAAGGCCTCGCATTGCTCTTGTTTGCCTGGAGATATCCGGGTAGATCCGGATCAATGCGCCATCAAAGTCTATGGGGCTGCGCTCCCAGGCCAACCGCATGATTTCCTCCTTTATGGTGAAAAAGTGTACTCTACACAGAACATCTCGTGGGAGGTCTGTGGCATCAGGATCCTGGGATGCTGCGGGGGGAGTCCTTGGTCCTGGGATACGGTGGACCCTATCCAGCTCTAGCTCCGCTGCCGGTGGTTTTCCAAGGACCTGGTTCAGGATAGCCACCACCGTTGCACGGAGATCTGATCCCATGGTAGCTTCAGGAATGCCGCGGAGGCAGGTTATTGCGTCTACTCCTGTTCTCGCCGTCATCCAGCTTTAGTTGTATGTCCACAAGATGGCGGCGAAAGCCACGCTGCTCTTGCTCCATGGCGGCAATCCGGGCATCCGAGGTGGATGCAGAGGACTCTAGCACAGTGACCCTTTCATCCACTGTATCTACCTGCTGGCGCAAGTCATGTAGTTCCCTGGAGAGTGCATTGACAATGGATGCTGCCATTTCCTGCAGATCCTGTCTTGTGGGCAGACCAGACACAATGTCTCTGAGAGATCCCTCCATGTTACCGCCTGTCTCCCTTGTATGGCCGCAGCTAGGTTGAGTGTCCATGATTGGGATCACAGGGGATAGAATAGGAGATGCTGACCTGTCATCTGAAGCTGGACGGTCTCCTCCTGCATTCGTTCCCGGCTGAGTGCTTTTCTTAGCTGAGGCGGCAGCGCTCGTCGGAGGCACTCGAGGCGGCGCCATCTTGGCCGAGGTGGCGGGGGAAGAGGCAGCGTGTTGCCTAAGGAAATAATGGGTTATTTCCGAACCCTTCTGTACCCCCAAGTCCAGCGGGTGTTTGCGGTCCCCTGGCATGAATTCCGGCTCTCACTGAACAAGATTACTGTCCGTTCTCAGGGCTTCCCCACACAGAGCTCCGAGGTGTGCGTCCTCGCTCTGCCATCGCTTGGCCACGCCCCCCTAGAAGGAACAATTTAAAAATCAGGGGGATCCCTGAATCGGTGCAAGAAGATCTGGGCCTGTATGCTGCCACTTTGTTTAAAGCGCTTGTACCAAGTCTTACGGACTTAGATATAACCATCGACAGAATTCACCGTCTGCCTAAGCCGCCCCATCTGCCAGATCTGATACCTAGAGATGTGATACTCAGGCTGCATTTCTTTCACGTAAAGGAACAACTGATGTCCACAATGAGAAAACCAGAGCAGATTCCACCACAATACTATAATCTGCAATTTTTTGCAGATTTGTCACAGTTTACCCTGCAAAAACCTGAACACAGTGACAAAGGTTCTACGGAACCACAAAATTGTGTACAGATGGGGGTATCCCACAAAGATAAATATCACTAAGGGTAACCGCACCTACACGGTGACATCTCTGGAGAAAGGCATCAATCTCCTGAAAGAATGGGGTATCCTTTCTGACCCCCCAGAAGAAAATGCGGACACTAGCACTCCGCGCCACTTATCACAGGAATGGAAAAAAAGTTACTGCGAAAAACGCCACTTCTCACTCTTGAATAATTAAGGATGATCCCAAATCACTTCTCTTAGTCCCTGACTAATGAAGTTCTCAAGATTGAACTTTCCCCCCAGTTACATTTAACAGCAAAATGCTGTTCCTGGGTATCCTATACCCCCGTATATGTTGCACCTATTGTGCTATACCAAAGTTGAAAGTTAACAACTTTTTTTTTTTTCTACTTATATTTTCTACCTTTTCTATACTCCTGCCGTTACCTCTGGGATATGAACAACATTGCTTCACCCTAGCTTACACCTCTTCCACACAAGGAAAAACAACAGAAACTTCTCCAACAAGATCCGGCTTTGACTTGGACCTCCAAGAACAGTCAACCTCTTTTGCACCAAATGACAACCTATCTTTTCACCCGCACAAGTAAGTCTACGCTATCACATGAAGTTATAACTGCACCAAACATAGATGGACTAAGCACTAGAATTAAGATGAAGGTCTTAATTATAAAGCTTATCTCATTTAAACTCCATGCCTATTAATATAATCTCCATAAACGCTAAGGGGCTCAATCACCCCATGAAATACAAATCATTGTGGCAAGAAGCACTGACACACCAAGGAGACATAATATGCGCTCAAGAAACTCACTTTTGTAACCAAGCACCACCGAAATGTAGCCACAAAAGCTTCCCATATGTTTTTACTGCCAACGCAGACTCTAAAACAAAAAGAGTATTAATAGCCATAAAAGATTCTGTAGCTTTCACTCTCCATCAGGAAATCCGTGACCCGCTGGGCAGATACCTAATTTTGATATGAGAACTGAATTCTTCAAAATATACACTAGTAACAGCTTACTCTCCTAATAAGCATCAAATACACTTCTTTAATAAGCTAATGAGAAAAATCAGAAAGTGTCAAAGAGGACCGCTGATACTTTGCGGAGATTTTAATGCTACCCCGGACCCATCATTAGACTCTACATCTAAATCTATACGCTATTCTCCTACATTATCAACTTCCCTCAACAAATATAATCTCTATGATGCTTGGCGCTGCTTCCACGCCAACGAAAAGGACTTTACATTTTTTTCTGCAGCGCATAAAGTCTATACAAGAATTGATCTATTCATGGTAGACCAACCTATACTATTGGGAACTAAAGCTGTATCCATCAACTCAATAACGTGGTCGGACCACGCATCTATAGTATTAACACTATCGGACTCGGCTTCTCCTAAACCCAGCCCAATTTGGAGAATCAACACCTACTTGCTACAGCAACAAGACTTTAAACAACAAATTAACAACCACTTAACCAATTTTTTTGATGACAATAAGGATTCAGTACAAAGCCCTTTTACATTATGGAACGCCCATAAGGCGTTTATACGTGGCATTTTTATTCAACTGAGTGCAAGGGTCAAAAGGCAGAGGCAGCAACGACTGACTGAATTGTTAAAACACATTTCTGATTTAGAAATCAAAAATAAACAAAAATATTCCCAAAAAACTACTCAAAATTGACACAACTAAGATCTGAATTAAGAATTTACCTGCTAGAAAATTTTGAGAAAGCCACAAAAAGACTTAAAATTAATTATTATGTGAATGGAAACAAGGCAGGAAAACTTTTAGCACAGAATATCCAAGGCCATAGATATAAATCAAGAATACCATTTATTATACACCCATCCACCAATCAAAAAGAATACCACCCACAAAAAATTGCCGATGCTTTTAGCCACTATTCCAGATCCCTTTATAATTTAAAAGATGACCCTTCAACCATCCAACCTACCCCTGACGCAATCAATGACTTTTTAAGTAAATTATCCATACCTAAATTATCTCCACACCAGATCCAAGCTCTCAATCAACCATTTACCGATGCAGAAATTCATAAAGCTATTGATACACTCCCTACAAATAAATCCCCAGGACCAGACGGTTTCTGTGGAGAATATTAGAGAATTTAAGACCCTACTGACCCCCTTCTTGACACACATATTCAGCTCAGCAGCTGCCTCTGCCTCTTTCCCACCAGAAATGCTAGCTTTAGTTGTGGCTCTGCCAAAGCCAGGAAAGGAGCCCACCTCTCCCTCAAATTTTAGACCGATATCTTTACTAAACATTGATCTTAAACTGTACGCCAAGATTATAGCACTACGCCTTGTTGACATTATGCCCAACCTTATCCATCCTGATCAAACAGGATTTACAAAACACAGACAAACTTCGGACCCGACGAGACGCATGATTAATATCATTCATATGGCAGGGGTATCTCAGAGGCCTTCTCTGCTCCTGGCATTGGATGCGGCGAAGGCCTTTGACCGTATTCATTGGCTATACCTAACCAAAGTATTAGAATCATTTGGTTTTGTAGGACCTATTCTATCTGCCATCTTAGCCCTATAATCTAGCCCATCTGCCAAGGTCTATATTTCTGGAACTATATCCAAACCCTTTAGCATATCCAATGGTACAAGGCAAGGGTGCCCATTGTCTCCTCTAATTCTTAATTTACTAATGGAACCCTTGGCCATATATACAAGAAATCACCCAAAAATAAAAGGATTCCCTGTTGGTAAGGATACTCACTCTATAAGTCTATTCGCAGATGACATTATTATGATTTTGACTGAGGTGGGCTCTTCTCTTTAAAGCGGCACATGAAGCATTACGTTTATTTAACACAATCTCTTATTATAAAGTCAATGAAAATAAATCATATATTTTAAGTTTAGGGTTAGACAGTACTACTAGCAACAAACTTAAATCACAATTTCCGTATAAATGGACTACAGAAGGGATAAAATACTTAGGCATAACACTCACAGATAATACTAAAAAAATGGCGGAAGCAAATTATACCCAATTCTTACTTAGTCTAAATCAAAAATTGCAAACAATAAATAAAGCAGAATTCACATGGTCAGGCCGCCTCGCGGCCTTTAAAATGATGATACTCCCTCAATTCATTTATATATTCAGAACCCTCCCAATACCAATTCCAGACAGTTTCTTTGTCAGAGCACAATCCATGATTAATGGATTCCTCTGGCAGGGAAAAAAGTCTAAATGCGCATTCCATAAGCTTATCAAATCCAGATGAGCAGGTGGAGTGGGGCATGTCCTGTTGAAGGACTATTATCTTGCGGCAATTTTGGCCCAACTTAAATATTGGTTTCCGGGAAATAATACCCCAAGATGGCAAGAATTAGAATCTTTCCAATCCCCTAACCGTAGCTTATACGACCTCCTATTGGCCTGCACTATGATGCCACATTCCTCCACCAAACTTTCGCCCACAATGAAGGCATCTATAAACACATGGAAAGCATTCCTAAACACTCCCGTCACTGACTATCCTCTAAAATCCATTGCCCTCCCCATCACCAGTTTACAACTGTTGATACCCAATGTCAACATTAAACATTGGGAATCCAAAGGCCTAAAAACAGTCGAAGATCTCTATATAGGACCCACAATAAAGACCTTCCGAGCACTTCAAATAGAGCATAACTTAGACTCTAAAGAATACTACACGTATTTACAGGTATCACATCTATTATCATCGGTTAACAATACTCACACAAACATTATTTGGAAGGTTTACTTATACTTCTCAAATCCCACGACCTCTATCAAAGGTATTTCCCTATTTTATAACCTTTTAAACCAGAAATCAATACTTAGCAAGACACCCTCTATGAGAACTTGGGAAATTGATTTCAATGTATCCTATACCTTAGAACAATGGAAACAAGCAATATCATCCATATACAAGGCCTCCAGGAGTGTTAACCTGTGGGAATTATACCAAAAAATACTCTTAAGATGGTACTTAACTCCTACACGATTAGCAGGGTTCAACCCCCAAATATCCCCACTATGTTGGAGGAATTGCGGTCAAAGAGGTTCTATCATTCATATATTCTGGTCATGCCCACGATTGAAAACCTATTGGACCAATATATTCCATTTTATAAAACAGATCACTAAAACCCAAATATATAATACGTCCAACATGGCTATCCTTTCCTTGGGAATAGATATGGTACCCCATTCCCTGAGACAAATAGTTACCCAGATTCTTACTAGCGCTCGCCTCGAAATAACGAGACGATGGTTAAAAACTGAAATACCAACTCTCAATGATGTGATCAAAACCACTAATCTCCACATATCATACGAACTTATGTTTGCCGCCTCTCAAGGCACTTACACAACTAAAAGTCAGATTTGGAAACCATGGACAGATTGGCACCATACATTCTGTACCAAGTGAAGGCATGTCTACCTCACAGATCTACACTAGATATCCCTTTACCCTCCTTATTCGGTTCATTTATTTCACTATTTTTACGGCAGTTCCTTTTAAGTATAACTATCTACTTACCATATCTTTATATAAATACTGTTCTACATGGAGACGAACTGTAACACTACCCTGAAACACAATCTTAGTTTATAAGTAGTAGAGACAGAATGAAACTATTAAGTGTGCGCCTGTTTGCTGAGGCACAGAAAGTTCCCATGGGGGTGCCGGGTAGATAGGATGCACACTTGGAAATATACCGATACTACGTCTGTCTTACTACCTTCTATAAGTATATATATTCACAGGGATGATGTTATCGAAGTAAAGTTTTCATAATAGAACAATAATAACAAAATACTATATATAAGATTTTTATGTACACGGTTATTTTCTAAATAATATTTCTTCCTTTCTGTACTATCTGTTATTGAAAAATTCAATAAAAATCTATTGAAACTAAAGATGTAAAAGGGAAAGAAGGTCTGCTTTTAGCCTACGTTCACATCGGGACAATTTGGCATGTGATTTAACATGTCAAATCGCATGTCAAATCGCATGCCAAATCGGCGGCTATTGCCAGGAATAGCACCGTCCCAATAGGTGCGACACCGAATTTGCGGCTCCACACTGATGCCCAAAAGTAGTTCCTGCACTACTTTTGGCGATTTCATATGATTTCATATGACATCTGTGCAGGTCTCTGAAATCACTGCCGAAGTCGGACTGACGTGGGTTTGAAATTGAGCAAGTTCAGCTTTGTGTATATAATCATATATACCAGCGGTTTCTAAACTAAGGGCCAGTTTATGGTCCTTCAGACTTTAAGAGAGCTGGACTGTGGCCAGTGTAATTAAGGAACCCTCTGGAGTCAATGGGAGTAAACAGTGCCCCATCGTTGGTATTGCCCAATTATCGGTGTCAGTGGGAGGAATAGTGCCCCATTATTGATATCAGTGGAAGGAACAGTGGCCTATCATTGGTATTAGTGGAAGGAAGGAACAGTGCCCGAAATTAATAGGACTCATGTGGATTTGGTATGTTATTGCTATCATCCCTTAATATACAGAACAAACTAGAACCTCAGAGATTCGAGATTTTTAAGGCAATATAAACAAATTTTGTATAAAAATATATTATTTATTGATACAAAAATTCCTAAAAACAGTGATCGTATAGATCCAATCAGAATAGCAAAAACTGATGCAAAATACAAAAAATTACATATGGTATACAATGGATGGTGGCTTAGACAAAAAACAAAAACACTTACATGTTGAAATGTTGATTCTAGGAACAGGGGAAAACCCTCTCCATCAAAGGTACATCACCATAGTTAGTATGGGCCCTCCACCGCATTAAAGGGCCCAAGAGTATACTCTCAACAAGGATGTCAAAACCCAAAAGGCTCCACCACTGTAGCATCCAAAAAATCCCCCCAGTAATAATAATTTCAAGGGGACTAGGGAGTTTTTTTACAAGGCATCTTGGATACGCCAAATAATGTTTTCAAATTTTTATTGACATGAATTTTGTATTTGCAGAAAATGGCTTTTTGTCCCTGATGAAGAAGTGTAATGTATGTTTTCGAAACGCGTCGGACTCTGCAACTGCTTATCACCTAGAGCTGTGTGATGTATCTCTGTGTTTGAATCGCAGCTGCAAATTGCCACTTGTCTAAGCCACCATCACTTGTATACCATATGTAATTTTATGTATTTTGCATCAGTTTTTGCTATTCTGATTGGATCTATACGATCACTGTTATTAGGAATTTTTGGATCAATAAATATATTTGTATACAAAATTTGTTTTTATATTGCCTTAAAAATCCCAAATCTCTGAGGTTCTAGATTGTTCTGGAAGGAACAGTGCCCTATCATTGGTATTAGAGGAAGGAATAGTGCCCCATCATGGGTATCGGTGGGAGGAATAGTGCCCCATCATGGGTATCGGTGGGAGGAATAGTGCCCCATCATGGGTATCGGTGGGAGGAATAGTGCCCCATCATGGGTATCGGTGGGAGGAATAGTGCCCCATCATGGGTATCGGTGGGAGGAATAGTGCCCCATCCTTGGTATTAGTGGGAGGAATAGTGCCCTATCAATGGTATCAGTGGGACGAATAGTGCCCCCATCATTGGTATTAGTGGAAACAATAGTGCCCCATCATTGGTGTCAGTTCAAGGAGTAGTGCCCCTTTATTGGTATTAATGGAAGGAATAGTGCCTTGTATCAGTGTGAGAAATAGTGCCCCAAGGGCCGCCGTTTGGAGACCTCTGATATATACTAAAGAAACTAAATGTTTGAAACCTTAAATGTACAAAAATATCTGTATTTTAAAGTAAAAAAAAAAAAAATATTTGTATATTTAGTTTAAATTTATCCAAAAAACAACATATTTTATCAGACTGGTAATGGTTTTAAAACATTTTAACCTTCGTAAATTACACTCCACAGTTGTTCTTTCTTATGTCTTTAACCCAGAGCTGCGTATGTTGGAAATCTTTCTTGGATATATATATATAGCATCTCTATGCGTTTTCATGAACACCATTTACTAGTTTAGACTAGTATGAATAGAAAGTAGGTATTTGTTAACATGGCCATCCTAAATATACAAAGTTTATATTCAACAAAGGCATAAAAGGGTTCAAATTCCTAGTGCATTACTTCCCAACATTATCAAAGGATAAAAAAAATGACATGTTCTACCCACAAACCAAAGTGCCAAAGTTCGCTCCCTACCTGCATAGGATGTTGAGGATGACAACAGCTGACGTATTTCGGGGGACGGGCTCCCTTCCCCAGAGACAGTGTGGTGTGTGTGTGTGTGTGTGTGTGTGTGTGTGTTTTTTTTTTTATATGCTCCGCAACATCTCCACAATACGCCCCTTTTTAACCAATGACACCACTAAGGTTCTAATTCATTCCCTGGTCATCTCTCGCCTCATTGGCTTACCTTTTACATAAGCTTTCCCCCCTCGGTCCATCATGAATGCTGCTGCCAGGCTCATCCATCCACCTTACCAACCGTTCAGTGTCTGCTACCCCTCTTTGTCAATCCCTCCATTGGGTTCCGCTCACCCAAGGAATAAAATTGAAAGTACTAACAACTTACAAAGCCATCCACAACTCTGCCCCCCAGCTGCATCACTAACCTGGTCTCAAAATACTAACCAAACTGCTCTTCTCAGTCCTCGCAAGACCTCCTGCTCTCTAGCTCCCTTGTCACCTCCTCCCATGCCCACCTCCAGGACTTCTCCAGAGCTTCTCCCATCCTTTTGAACTCCCTAGCCCAGTCTGCCCCACTAGCTCCTAATCTATCCATCTTTAGATGATCCCTGAACACCCATCTTTTTAAAGAAGCATATTCTGCTCCTAACTAACACACCGTTTTACTTTTCTCCATCAGCTCAAAAATACAGTATAAAGTGTACTCTTAAAAAAAATCAAAAAAAAAATGGAGACTTCAAAATACAGTACTGTAGCTCATATCAGGGGTAGGAATACTGTACAGTACCGCTGTGGTGAAAGAAAAAAAAAAGATCAGTTTTAATGTGGAAAAAAAAAAATTACACTTACAATATTAAGGAGTCTGGTGTTGATTCATGTAAAGCCGCTGGTGTATATGTACAGTATAGCCGCTGGTATACAGTATTGCGGCCAGAGGATCGGCGCTGGTGGCTCCCAGCGCTTCCTGGTGCTCCGAACGCGCATTACGCCCGCCCCACCCAGCTGGAAATGTCTCCGAGTTCTCCAGGAAGCTCTGGGAGCCACCAGTGCCCTCAAACCTCTGGCCACATACACTACTGTACACCAGTGGCTTTACTGTACATATACACCAGCGGCTTTACATGGATTAACACCAGACTCCTAAACATTGTGAGTGTAAATATTTTTATTTATTTTTTTTTTTACATTAAAACTACTGCTTGTATATCAAGACAGTGCATATCAAGTCAAAATGTAAAAAAATAAATTTGCTCATCTTGCAATACGCTTGTATACCACGTTACTCGAAAACCAAGGTATTGCTGTATTTGTTGTTTTTTTTTTTATAGTGCAAAAAAGAAAAACCCAGTTGTGATCAAAAGAAAGCTCAATTTTAGGGATGGGCCGAACGGACCCCTGTTCGGTTTGCTTCAGAACTTCCGAACACCACGAAAGTTCGGACCCGAATAACGAACGCCATTAAAGTCAATGGGACCCGAACGTCAAAAATCAAAAGTGCCCATTTTGAAGGTTTATATGCAAGTAAATGGGCATACAATGGTTATAGGGGTCCAGGTCCTGCCCTGGGGGACATGTATCAATTAAAATAAAAAAGATTGTAAAAAACGTCATTTTTAAATGAGCAATGATTTATTTTTAAAGTGAAAGCCTAAAAATGAAAAATTCCTTCTAATATAGTGCCTGGGGTGTCCCCTTAGTCTACCTGTAAAGTGGCAGATCTGTACCATGTCTAGAATCTGCTGCAGCAATAATTGCATTTATAGAGCCCCAAAAAAAATTAAATTTTCCCTTCAAGCTGCCTTTATTTTGCTCAGCAACAGCTGGGGAGCCCGTGTGTATGATGAGGCCACAATGCAGTGCACTGGGAACAAGATTGGAGATTTTTTGGATACATTCTGGTATCACTTTGACTTTGTATAGAGGTAACAAGTGCAGAAAAATTGGTCTTTGGGTGTCGGTGGCGCCTTCCTAGCGTAACCCTATAGAGGTACTCTTGATGAAAGCAAGAATTGGCCTTGCTGTAAAAAATTGCTTTGATATGCACCTGTCAAACAGGTGCAGAAAAATTACCCTTTGGGTGTCGGGGGACCCCTCCCACCGTAACCCTATAGAGGTGCATAGTCTTCATCATTGCCTTCTTGATGAAGGCAAAAAAAAATTGCAATGATATGCACCTGTCAAACAGGTGCTGAAAAATTGGTCTTTGGGTGTAAATTGTGCCCATGAAACCTATACCAAAAACATTCTTCCAGATGAAATGCTTGAACACCCTCAAAGCTTGGCAGCCTCAAAGTCCTGCAGAGATTCCACATCCAAAAAGACTTAATCAGTGACATTGGCATCAGGGGCTTTATAGCTGGTAATCCAGGACTAATTCATTTTTATAAAAGTCAAACGGTCCACGGAGTCTGTGGACAGACGCGTTCTATGATCAGTAACAAAACCTCCTGCAGCACTGAATGCCCATTCTGAAAGCACGCTGGACAACAACAACTCAATAGCATACTGGGCAAGTTCTGGCCAATGGTCTATTCTCATGACCCAGTAAGTCAGTGGATCGCCAGCTGGAAAGCTCTCCATCTCTGTTTTGGCCCCGAGGTAATCGTCCACCATGTGATGCAGACGCTGCTGATGGGATGTGGAAGCTAACAGCCCTGGGTGGCGAGGGCTAAAAAAATTCCAACATGCCTCACTTAGGCGGACGCCTTCTACAACGCTCCTCTCTTGACCAACAGGAGACTCAAAATGATGTTTTGCACGACACTGTAACCTATTGGAGTCAGGAAAAACGTTCAATAAAATCCTCTTTAACGTGTCCTCAAGAGATTTAATATTCTGCACTCTGTGGGGACAGGATGAGTTCTAAGACCTTCCCCTTATAACGGTGGTCAAGGAGGGTTGACAACCAGTAATTATCCTACTTTTATGCCACGTATTCTTGGGTCCTTTCGCAGGCTTTGAAGCATGAGGTTGCCCATGCGTCTCAAATTTGTTGAGGCTTGAGAAGCAGACTCCTCTGGGTCACTCGGGATGACAGCATCTGGAACTTCCTCCTCCAAGCCACTTACTACTCCCAAAGGTCATGGGGTTGGAAAGCCATCGCCTACAGATTGACGCATGTCTTCCTCTTCTTTGAAGCCTATGAAAGTGCCAGAATCCTCCTCCTCATCCTCCTCCCCTCTCTCCTACTGTGTGTTCTGTGACATAGGAATGATGGTGTCTGGATAAAATGGGCCTTGAGAGGAAAGGTAGTCCTCCTCTTCCTTCTGCTGCTCTGCCTCCAGTGCCCTGTCCATAATGCCATGCAGAGTCTGCTCCAGCAGGGACACAACAGGGATTGTGTCACTGATGCATGCATTGTCACGGCTCACCATCCTTGTGGCCGCCTCAAATGGTGACAATACAGTGCATGCATCCTTAATGATTAGCCATTGGCGTGGGGAAAAAAAAGCCAAGGCAGCCTGAGCCTTTCATCGTGTCGTATTCGCACAGGTACTTGTTGACAGCCCTCTGCTGCATGTATAGCCGCTGCAGCATTGACAAAGTCATGTTCCACCTGGTGGGCATGTCACAAATCAGGCGGTTTATAGGCAGGTGGATTTCCCTCTGAATTTCAGCCAACCGAGCACTGGCTGTGTATGACCACCTGAAATGGCTACAGACTCTCTTCTGGCCAGGTTTAGCACATCTTGCAACCCTGGGTACGTATTTGGGAAACGCTGCACCACTAAATTGAAGACATGTGCCAGCCATGGCACGTGTGTCAACTTTTCCTGTCTAAGGGCGGACAGGAGGTTTGAGCCATTATCGCACGCCACCATTCCTGGCTCCAGCTGGCGTGGTGTGAACCACCTCTGGGCCTGTCTAGGTTGAAGTACTGCATGGCATCTTTTAACCTGACTCTGGGAATAGCCCTTTGAATGCTCAGGGGGTACCTGATGTTCATAGGACAATTCTGCAGAGGAGGGCATGGAGGTGGCGGAGGAGGAGGGGGTGGAGCTCACAGGTCTGGCATCTTTACCACCAGCTGAATGGTGATGTGGGGGCACAACAAGCTGCAGCACCGAGCCATGTCCTGCATCCTTTCCAGTTGCAAGCAGCGTTGCCCAGTGTGCTGTGAACAAAATATATAGTCCCTGTCAATGCTTGCTAGGCTACGTGTCAGCAGTAAGGTAGATTTTATGGCTAACTGCCTTGCCCAACAATGCCAGAATATTTCCTTCCATGGTAGAGAGATGGAACGGCCTTACGTGAAAAATAGTAGCAACTGGGAACCTGCCATTGTGGTACAGCACATTGTGCAAATTCACGGAAGGGGGCAGAATCCACCAGGCTGAAAGGCAGAAGTTGAAGAACCAACAGCTTTGACAAGCTTGCATTTAGACGCTGAGCATGTGGGTGGCAGAGACTGTATTTTTTTTCTGCTGCAGCAGATGGGGAAGAGAAATTTGCTGGCTATAGTCTACAGCTGGTGGTGTGCTGCTGGCAGATGTGCTGTTAGGACCTGGGACACCCTGTGCTATACCATCATCCCTGTTAGTGGAGGCTGCTGAGAGGTAATGACTCGGTATAGCAGGGGCAGACTGAAGTGGGTAAGGAGGAGGAGGGACAGATTTGTGCCCCTTTTTATGTGGCTTTTAGGTGCTCTTGCCAATGGGCTGAGTGGTTGGATGTTAAATGCCTTGTTAAGCATGTGGTACCCAAATGGTGTTTTTGCCACGTTTTGTTGTGCCTGAGACACAGTTTGCAGATAGCAACAGTGCGATCTGCTGCAGATGTGCTGAAAAAGGGCCAGACAGCTGAGCTTTGGGGAGTGGGCCGGGAGATAACAGCTGCAGAATGTGATGGAATAGGTTGGCTGCTCTCTACTCTTTCTTGATGTCGGCCTCCTTGGGGTTGTACCGCCTCACCTTCAGTTTCCTCCTCTGCTCTATCTGGCACCCAAGTCGCATCAGTGACTTCATCTCCATTGGAGACAACTTGGCAAGACGCTGTTGCTTGGGCAACATGAATGCCAATTTGTCTACCAGTGTTCCTCCCTCTCTCTAGGCTCATGTTCCTGTCATCTTCAACCTCAGAACCAACATCTGAATCCAGTAATGGCTGGGCATCATCAAGAAGCAAGCGACTGATGCTGTGGTCAAATATCTCAGTTGACTCCTCAATGGCTGATGTTGGGGCTATGGCAGGAATAGATGTGGACAAGGAGGCAGGTTTATCCACTCTGGCAACTGCAGGAGACTGCACACTTGTCTCTGCTTGCGTGACAGAGGATGAGGAGGATGAGGAAGGTTTAGTAAGCCAGTCCACCACCTCCTCTGCATGCTGTGGCTGGATAGCGCAGGCAAACTCGCTAAACAGGAAATGATGCCCTGCCTGAGGACAGACCACCACATCCACCTTTTGCCTGTGGACACATTTGTTGCTGGCCCCCTTACAGTGCCAAGGGAACGTCTGCCTCTCCTTGTCCTCTCAGACATTGTTGGGAGGGAGGAGGCACTGCTTATAAGCAAATGTAAAGAAGAAGTTGAAATCTGTACGTAGATGCACTTTAATCAATGTAAAGAGATGTTTGCTGCACTTTAATTTGAGTACTTGCACTACACAGACACACTCCACATATACACTATAATATACTAAAATATAATGCTCCAAATGTACAGTGACGCACAGAACTATATGGCGGTAAACTGGCAGTAATGCACACAAAACTATATGGCGTTAAACTGGCAGTAATGCACACAAAACGATATGGCGTTAAACTGGCAGTAACGCAATCAAATAGACTGTGTTCAACCGTCGCTACCCTGCGCTATCTGAACTGTCCCTACTCTAGCTATACACTAATGTAAAGATTACTAACATGGTCTCACTACACTACACTGAAACTATCTGAGCTGTCCCCACTCCACACTAATGTATGTATGAATGACACGGTCTCACTACACTACAGTGAAACTATCTGAGCTGCCCCTACTCTAGCTGCACACTATGCAAAGCTGAATGATGGTCCTCCTCGCTACACTCACACTATTCCTAGACTGACCCTAAACAAATATTCTACACTGACAATTGAAGCATAATAGCACAGTATAGCACACTAACTAAGAGCACTGAACAGAACCCTGTTCTATCTCTCTCCACGCCGAAATTGCACTCAAAATGGCTGCCATTAAAAGAATACTTTTATACTGTGGGGCGGGAATGCGCCATGATTGGATAAAGTCATGATGACAGTGTCCAATCATGACTCTGACAGTACTCTGTGCCCTGATTGGCTGAAACTTTCACTGCTTCATCCAATCAGGGCTTGCAATGCACTGTTCAGCGCCACAATGGATTGTGATCAGTTCGCCGAATGTCCGAACAGCGAAAGTTCGGCCCGAACTTATGCTCGGGCCGAACTGTTTGCACATCCCTACTCCAATTTGTGGGGAAAGGATTAGCTGGCCTCATATATCGAGGAAAATGTAATATAAAAAAAGTACCATCATCCGAATTTAATTGGGACAGAAAAATCGGGAGCAGGGACCCCAACTCCGAGCTCTCCAAGGGGGAGGTGCAAGCGGACTATCTCGGTACAAGTAAAGGGGGTAGACAGCAGAAACAGTAGACATATATATAAAAAACACAATTTTATTTATACAAAAAGTCAAAGGGATATATAATACAAACTGTATATAAAAATTTGCACAGATGACATGGAGTTTTCAATTTCGACTAGTTTCGCAGGAAACCCGCTTCATCAGGAAATGTATCTGTGAATAAAATACAATGCAATAGAATATAAATGTTTTACAAGGTGAAGGGAAATGAAAGGGATAATACCAAAACATGAAAAAGAGGAACAGGGGGTTTTTGTTTTGGAATGGTAAAGGCGATTTGTAGACAGGTAAGGGGGGCTGCTTACCCATGCTGAGGTGCAAACAGAGTTTAGGCCTGACCCGGTGGGGTCTCCCCCGGCGACTGGGGAAGACACAAATGAGGCCGCAAGGAGACAAACCTCTGTGTAAATACAGAATGAGGAGGTGTGTATATAAGTAAAACGATTGCATTATATGTCTATAAACCACACCATGAGAGTGAGTGAACAGAACACCAGAAGGCAGTGATGAATGAGACCACAGAAAAATACAAAGGGGAACCAAAATGAAAGCACCAAACTAGAGAGGTGAATGAGGTCAAAAGAAAAGGGAAAAAATAAGAAAGACAATGATGATTGGCACCAAAGGGAAATCATCCAAGGAAGCCGGACAGTGATTGGGTGGTGACCGTGAGCCAGGTAAATACATACACAGAAATACAAAAATGCAAAGAGAGGGCAGAATAAGTGTTTGAGAAACAGCTGAGAGGGCAAAATTAGATGAGAGTGTGTAGAAAGCAAACAGTGAAGCCAAAGGAAGACCCAGGGACCAGGGTTCATGCAGGTGATGGAAATAAAGATTGAAACAAAGATATACCTATGCCAGGTAATATAGATGAAAAAGGGGGGGTCCGGATGTACAGTTATATTTGTTTGACCAGCAGATGGATACTGATGCGGAGGAACCGATAGATATAAACTGGGGGTGATAGTATGTTTACCATACCTCCTTTTTATTTACTTCATTCTATAGATTTTGACCCGGTTTGTTAGATACTGGACACCTAACAGGCGTATTGCCTGTACCCCAGTTTATATCTGGGGACCCCCCTTTTTCATCTATATTACCTGGCATAGGTATATCTTTGTTTCAATCTTCATTTCCATCACCTGCATGAACCCTGGTCCCTGGGTCTTCCTTTGGCTTCACTGTTTGCTTTCTACACACTCTCATCTAATTTTGCCCTCTCAGCTGTTTCTCAAACACTTATTCTGCCCTCTCTTTGCATTTTTGTATTTCTGTGTATGTATTTACCTGGCTCACTGTCACCACCCAATCTGTCACGTACCTTACAGCGGAGCCCGAAATGATGAGGGTGGCCTCTTGCACGGTTCCCGGTCCAAGCACCCCTGGTGGTGGGTACAGGGAGTGCGAGGGCAACGAAAGGGTGCAGGTGCCTGCAGGCAGGAGGCTGGAACTTGGAGATATAGGAACCTCTGCTGAGGAGATGTGGAAACTGATCGATCACCAAACTTGTTCAGCGGGAGCCAGATCAGGATCAACTGTAGAATCAAGAACAGGCAGGAGTCGGCAACAGGCTGGCAGCGGGGTACCAAGTCAGAAGGCAAAACCGTAGTCAGGAACAGGCAGGGGTTGGCAACAGACGGGCGGCAGGGTACAGAATCAGGAGGCAGAGCCGTAATCATAAGTCCAAGCCAAGGTCAGTATTGCAAGTAGAGGCAGGTTCAGCAGGCAGGGGAGATCCAAGAGAATGGTCAGAAGATAGCCGGGTTTTCAGGAACAAGGTCAATCAGGCAGAGTAACAACAGGAACACAGGAACAAGCTGAAGACAATCCAGCACTGATGCTAGGCAGACTCTCTGTTTATATAGAGTGCTGTGTGCCAGGATTGGCGCCAGCGTACGTGCGTACGCGCATGCGCATTAGCAACTAGCACATTGGCACATGCGCGTTAGCACATTAGCACTGTTTGGCACATTGGCGCATGTGCGTTAGCATATTAGCGCTTTGGCACTCGCGGACACGCGTTAGCATTCGCATAGAGGTGCCATTGTGCATGCCCACCCTGGATCTCATTTGCCTCTGGCTATGGTTCCGTGCATGCACCTTCGCATTAGCAGAATGAGGATTGGCAGCTGCTGCATGGAGACGGGTGCTTGCTGTGTGAGTTCTCTGACACAATCACTGTCCGGCTTCCTTGGATGATTTCCCTTTGGTGCCAATCATCATTGTCTTTTCTTATTTTTTCCCTTTTCTTTTGACCTCATTCACCGCTCTAGTTTGGTGCTTTCATTGTGGTTCCCCTCCTGTATTTTTCTGTGGTCTCCTTCATCACTGCCTTCTGGTGTTCTGTTCACTCACTCTCACGGTGTGGTTTATAGACATATAATGCAATCGTTTTACTTATATACACACCTCTTCGTTCTGTATTTACGCAGAGGTTTGTCTCCTTGCGGCCTCATTTGTGTCTTCCCCAGTCGCCGTGGGAGACCCCGCCGCGTCGGGCCTAAATACTGTTTGCACCTCAGCATGGGTAAGCAGCCCCCCTTACCTGTCTAAAAATTGCCTTTACCATTCCAAAACAAAACCCCCCCTTCCTCTTTTTCATGTTTTGGTATTATCCCTTTCATTTCCCTTCACCTTGTAAAACATTTATATTCTATTGCATTGTATTTTATTCACAGATACATTTCCTGATGAAGCGTGTTTCCCGCGAAACTAGTCGAAATTGAAAATTCCATGTCATCTGTGCAAATTTTTATATACAGTTTGTATTATGTATCCCTTTGACTTTTTGTATAAATAAAATTGTGTTTTTTATATATATGTCTACTGTTTCTGCTCTCTACCCCCTTTACTTGTACCGAGATAGTCCGCTTGCACCTCCCCCTTGGAGAGCTCGGAGTTGGGGTCCCTGCTCCCGATTTTTCCTGCTCCAATTTGTGGGGAAAAAATTACAGAAATATAATTTATGTACAGCGTTGCATGACCACGCAGTTGTCCGTTAAAGTAACGCAGTGCCGTATGTATGCTTTATTCCACAAACACCAACACCAGGAGGCCTCAATGAAGTCACACTCCACTATAACCCACCCCATGTGAGGGGAGGACACGGCATCGGCATTAAAGGTACACAAATATCTGTATTGTAAATTCAAATCATTTATGTGTACATCCCAGTTAAAATCAACCAAAAAACATAATTTATAAGATTGGAATTTATTTTCACAGCATTTAACCTACGTAGATTTCACTCCACAGCTGTTTTTTTTTTTTATATGTCTGTAACCCAGATCTGCGTATGTTGCAAATGTTTCTTGAATATATAGCAACTCTCTACATGTTTCATGAGCATCATTTACTTCTTCAGGATAGTATACGGTAACTAAAAAGTAGGTATTTGTAAAAAATGATCAGCCTGAGGCTATTGACCACAGTTGTTTACAGATACCTTATTGCTGTACTGGAACCTTGTCTGTTATCTCGTTGATATCCATTGATTATTTGACATGATTATATTAGTCAATTAATGGATTTCTAAAAGAGGGGGGAAATGGGGATAATGGGACTTTGTATGAAACACATCACTGAGGTAGAATAAATCAAATCAATATTGGTAAATAAAATATTTATTAATACAAATGAGCATAATGCAAGGTAATAAAGTACCAACTCAATCGATGACATACAGAGTTATAATGAACATGTTTGGTAAATCACATAATATTGAAAATAATTGCATAATATAACATTATTCCACGTAATAATAAAATGGCAATATACCCAAATATGTACAAACATGATTAGTAATATGTAATTGATTCAAACAAGTAAAAAAATGGAATACGCATGATTGCTGTGAAATAACTTTGGTAAAAGCTCAACGCATTTCGTGGATAATTTCCACTCATCAGGAGCAGCTGTACACTGGATATGTCTGTAATAAAGTATAAATTAACCTAAAATGCTAGTAATATACTGGGAAGAGAGGGAGCACAAAGAACAAAAAACCTATAGTCCCAACAATCTTACCTATGTGTTAAAAAGTGGTTATTAACGATTGGAGGCACTGTGGGAACATCATCCCCCAACCCCCCCCCCCCCCCCCCCCCCCCGGGAGCTGAGGTAATGGCACTGCAGCGTCAGAATGGCAAAAAACACCGGTGAATGAACATCTCATAGGAAGGGATCCCCCATCACAAGCTATGGTTGTGAATGATATTGGAAATGAGCCCGTAGGCTTCTGTGAAAAAATAATAGGCAAGAGTGTTGGGACTATAGGTTTTTTGTTCCCTCTCTTCCTGGTATATTACTACCATTTACGGTTTATTTATACTATATTGCAGACGTATCTGGTGTACAGCTGCTCCTAATGAGTGTAAATTATCCACGAAACGCGTCAAGCTTTTACCAATTTTTACCAATCATGTTTATTATAACTCTGTATATTATCTATTGAGTTGGTACTTTATTACCTTGCATTATGCTCATTTGTAATAATAAATATTTTATTTACTAATATTGATTCATTCTACCTCAGTGATGTGTTTCATACAAAGTCCCATTATCCCCTTTTCTCCATTTCCCCCTCTTTTACAAGCATCAGGGATGGAGACATCTGTACTTTAATAGTCATTGCCTCATATAAAGCCCCAACATTCTCTTTTTTTCTTTATAAATATTAATGGATTTCATTTACTATGGTTTGTCATGCCATACTATTATGTTCAACTGCATACATTAACCACTTCCGGACCGCCCATTGTAAATATACGTCCTTTTTTTAAAGATGGATATCTCGGTAACGGCAGCAGCTGCTGCCACAAACGAGGTATCCATCTTTAGGGCCGGCGGTTCCGTACATGATAATGGTGGTCTCTGCGGCGGGTTCGCCGCGAGATCACCGTTATCGGCGGCGGGAGAGGTGCCACCCCCCCTCCCGCTGCTCTCCCGCACCCTCCGCCGCTTACCGGAGTCGTCGGTAGCGGCGGAGGCGATCGGGTCCTTTCCCTGCTTAGGTATGGAGACGAGTGAGGCTAAGATGGCCCCCACCCGTCTCCATACCATGTGACGGCCGGAGCGACGTCATTACAACGGCTCTGCCCACTTCTCTTAAAGGCACAATTTTTTTGTGTCATTTTTTTAAACGACTTTTTTTTTTTTGCATTTTAGTCTAAATATGAGTCCTGAGGACTTTTTGACCCCAGATCTCATATTTAAGAGGACCTGTCATGCTTTTTTCTATTACAAGGGATGTTTACATTCCTTGTAATAGGAATAAAAGTGATCCAAATTTTTTTTTTTTTAAAAACAGTGAAAAAAAATAAATAAAATAAAGTAAAATAAATAAAAAAAAAAAAAAAAAAATTTTTAAAGCGCCCTGTCCCGACGAGCTCGCGCGCAGAAGCGAACGCATACGTGAGTAGCGCCCGCATATGAAAACGGTGGACAAACCACACATGTGAGGTATCGCCACGACCGGTAGAGTGAGAGCAATAATTCTAGCCCTAGACCTCCTCTGTAACGCAAAACATGCAATCTGTAGAATTTTTTAAACGTCGCCTATGGAGATTTTTAAGGGTAAAAGTTTGACGCCATTCCACGAGCGGGCGCAATTTTGAAACGTGACATGATGGGTATCAATTTACTTGGCGTAATATTATATTTCACAATATAAAAAAAAATTGGGCTAACTTTACTGTTGTCTTATTTTTTTTTTTTCAAAAAAGTGAATTTTTTCCAAAAAAAGTGTGCTTTGAAGACCGCTGCGCAAATACGGTGCAAAAAAAAGTATTGCAATGACCGTTATTTTATTCTCTAGGGTGTTAGAAAAAAAACAATATATAATGTTTGGGGGTTCTAAGTAATTTTCTAGCAAAAAAAACCTGTTTTAAACATGTAAACACCTAAAATCCAAAACTAGGCTGGTCTTAAAGTGGAGTTCCACCCACTTTTACAACTCTTCAGCATCCCTTACTAAACTGTGCACTGTAAACAAATTGGATATTTTTTTATTTTTTTCTCAGCACCTTTTGTATATCTGCTGTATTCATTTTTCACTTCCTCCTCCCTGGCCGCGGCCCATCGCATCATTTCCTGTTTGCAATGCCTTCTAGGAAGGGGCGGAAACTTCCTCTGAAACTGCCGTTGCTATGGAAACCTGACCTGAAACCTATTACACTGCTTGTGCTGCACTGAGCATGTGCGAGATCTGCAAGGTGAGATCCAGGAAGAAATACAGTCTGGCTTCAGATGCCCACACTTAAGATGGCCACGGCCTGCTGTAAGTTTATAAAATAACAAACTACTGCTATAAACTAACAAAACAGACCTTAGTTTACAGACTAACTTTACTAGAATACATTAAGCTTGTGTATTATAGGGGTATTTTTATTTAAAAAGTATAATTTCGGCCGGAACACCACTTTAAAGTGGTTAAATACATAAAAAATAAATGATCAGTCTAACTACACAAGAAATATATGCTTTGCTCTACAAGCACCAACCCCAGATTGTCGCAACAAAGCTGCACTCCACTTTAACCCACCCAATTTGAGGGGAGGAAACAGCATTGGAATTAAAGGTACACACATTTCTGTGTTGTACATCCAGGTAAAATCATTAAAAAAAACAAAAAAAAAAACTATTTTATAAGATTGCACATTTTTTTTGTTATAGTATTTTAACCTTAGTAGATTACACTGCACAGATTTTTTTTTATGTCTATAACCCAGATCTGCATATGTTGCAAATCTTTCTTATATATAGGAACTCTACGCGTTTCATGAACACCGTTTACTTCTTCAGGAAAGTATAAATAGAATTTTGTAAAAATTACAAGTCTAAAGATATAAAGTCTATATGCTTTACTCCACAATCGCCAACCCCAGAATGCTGCAACAAAGTCATACTCTAACCCACCCCACGTGAGGGGAAGACCCGTCATCGCCATTAAAGGTACACAAATATCTGTATTGTAGTTTCAAACCATTTATTTGTACATCCAGTTAAAATCACCCAAAAAACTCTACACGTTTCATGAACACATTTACTTCTTCAGGAGAGTATAACTAGATGGTAGGTATTTGTAAAAATGACCAACCTTCATATATATTTAACAAAAGCCTAAAAGGGTTTGAACGCCTAGTATGATACCAGTTTAATATAGGATAAAAATGGCATGCTATACCCACAAACCTAAGTGCAGAATTTCGCTCTCTACCTCCATGGAACGTTGCCGATGATGACTGCATTTCGGGGGACAGGCCAATACAAAGTATATATGCTTTGCTCCACAAACACCAACCCCAGAATGCCACAGAAAAGCTGCACTCCACTCTAACCCACCCCATGTGAGGGGAGGACTCGGCAACCGCTGCAAGCCCATAATCGCCCTACCTCTCCACCTCATCCGAACAAGGAATGCTTTGCATTTTCTGAACGTTCACTGAATGGAGCCTGTGCTGAGCGGCCGACCTCCTGTGTTCAGAATGTATCGGGCTGGTCACTCAGCACAGGACCCAGAAGCAAGTGGAGACCACTGGAGTAGTGTCTACTGCATTGATTTCCAGGGGCATTGGCCAGGTATGGCATATACCTAGTTACATTGGGCTAAGCTGGACCAGTGTAACTATGTAGAAATATGCCATGCCTAGAATTAATCTTTAAGGACTCAGGGAATGGGCTCCCTACCACAACACCTAAAAAAAAACTTGCATTATCACGCATGGAAAAGTGTGAAATTAAGCTAAGTCGGAATAATTGGACGTTTCTGATTTTTTTTTTTTGTTTGTTTGTTTTATTCTGTGTTTTTTTTTTTGTTTTTGTTTTTTGTGTTTGTGTGTTTTTTTTTGTTTTATGATTTACTCCACACAGTAAGTTGCAATAAATAGCAACCCCATGTTCTCTTCGATTTTTGAGCAGTCTTCATAGTGGCAGTTGTTTGCCGTGGGTTATTACACATTGGCCATCACCTTTCCCTTAAGCAAGAAGGTTTTTTTTGTTTGTTTTTTTTCATAGCTGATAAAATCAGGTATGTGACTGTCATTGCTGTTGCTGTATTTCTGGTTTCTCTCACAAGTTGTGCGCTGTGTGCCGCGGCGGTATACCTCGCAACGTCCTCTAGTCCCAGCGCAGAGGACTTCCAGCTGTCCTGCTGATAATTCACATTGTACATGGCAGATACATCCACCTGTGCATCTGTCTTCGGGAAATATAGTCCTGCAGTCCCTGAGCGGCATCCGACTATGACAAACCTCTACTTCATCCGCACGTTATAAATCATATGTAATTAAATATGCCCTCCCTATTCCCAATAAATCTGGAGGCCTGGCTCCCTGCCCAAAAAACATTGGCCTAAGCACAAGGAAAGGTTATAAAATGATGTGTATTAACCCTTGCCTCCCTGCTGATCTATGTACAGATTATGGCAGCGGGATGGATGCAGTGTGGGTGGGGAGGCTTGCAGAGTGTCAGCTGTGTGTAGGATGGAAGCAAATGGTAGAGAAGGTTAAGGTGAGAGAAGGTGGCATTCCTTTTCTTACTGCATGCGTTCGCCAAAGGCTACAGCTGAACTACCAGCAGATATGAAAGACATGTTAATGCAGCTCTGTATTCAATAATGCATCATTCAAATGGTATCATCAGCCTCTTGCAATCCCTGTACAACAAAGCACAGACTAGGGGAAGGTGAAGCTGCACAAGGAGCCAATCAATTTTGTTGCAGTGCTTATACGTTAACAAGTAACATGCTGATAGGGGAAGAAAGCAGGGGAGTTCATCAGCCTTTCTCTTTTCATCATTTCTTAAAAGGAAACTTTTTCAGAATTTAGGTTTTCATTGATGATCTCTTCTAGGAATTGCTGTTAAAGAGGAGTCTTTGGGGGGGGGGGCGGGGGGATTAAAAGCAGACACATACTGTAGCTGTTGACTTTTAATATATGGGCACTTACCTGTCCAGGGTTCCCGCGATGTCTGCTCCCCAGCCAATTTTCAGATTGGCTGTCGGGTGCTGCCGCCGCCATTCGTCGCCGCCTTTTGGCTTCACAGCCAGTTCCCTACTGCGCATGCGCAAAGCTCGCTGCACTTTCTAACTGGCTCAGAGGCTGAGGAAGGAGGAGGGGGTCCGAACTTCAGAGGGACGGCGCTGCAGCGCCATCTCCCGGAAGTGGGGAAGGGTACCTGTCAAAAACAGGTACCCGTTCCCCCTCCCTCCTGAGAGGTGCCAAATGTGGCACCAGAGGGGGGGTGGTGAGCAGATAAGCGCATCTACTTCTGATGACTGGAATGACTCAGGGCCAGTTAACACCACATGCAGTCCAGTGGATTTTTTTTTTCTGCATCAAAAATGCATTGGAAGTAGGTTATATGGTTTCCAATGGCATAGTTAAAACCAATGCGGTCAGTTCCAGGGCTTTCCAGTTCCAGAAAAAAAAGCAGAACATGCTTCATTTTTCTTGTACTGGAACGCGGTAAAACACCAAGAAAAATGCCGCAATGCACTAGAACGCATCAAAAATGCACGGTACCCTAGTACAGTGGAAAAAAAAAAACAGGAAAGAGAAAAAAAATGAAAAAAGTCATTTGGAATGCATCTAGAAACGCATGCAGAAACGGATCTGGAGTGCAATTTTCGTGTAGTGAACCAGCCCTCATTCGCAATCCTTGTAATTTCGGATTCTTCCAAATTAAGTTTGGAAAGAAGGGGGGGAGGGGGAAAGTTGTGTTTGTTTTTTTGTTTTTTTTGTTTTTTGCAACTAAACAAATGTTTTCTTTCCTTCTTCCATAGTGCACTGGGATTTTCTGTGAGCAATACTACTGCACGGTAGTCAAGTGCTGAAGTGAAAACTTTAAATTTTGATTCTTGATTTTTTATTTATTTATTTATTTTAATTTAGGAATCCTACTTACCTAGGTGGATGCTGCATCTGTCCCCTGCCACCTCTGCACTGAAAACTGAGCGAGCTCAGAGTAGAGAGCTGCAGACCGTCAGTTATAGCTCTCTGCTCTGCTCCCTTTATTGGAGCACTGAGCTGTGAAGGGGCAGGGGGCAGCCGGCTCAGGCTCTCAGTGGCTCGCTGAGAGGCTGAGCCGGGTGTCAGTCCAGGGACCTGGCGGATCCTGACCCCGTGGTCGTGATGATGCGGCGCCTGCACTGACAGCAGTGAAGTCAGCAGAGAGCGGACTTCAGCCTGCTCTGTGCTGAAAACGGGTTACCAGAGTGCAAAAGACCTGCACTCCTGTGATCCACAGGAGAAGTACAGCCAAACAAGCCTTGGCTGGACTCCTCCTTTTTAAGTTCCATAGGTAACATTTGCTAGCAAAACTTTTTTTTTTTATGTTAGGGGTGTATTTAGGACAGTTTAATTGTTCTTTGCATTCGTTTTTGTATGTGAACGTTCTTTATTTGTGCACTGTTGCTTGAAAAACTTTTAGGGCTTGTTCGCGCGTGGTTTGGTCTCTGAAGAGCAAGGTGAAGGGGCCCAGGGGAAGGGGTATCCGAGAAGAGGAGGACTGGGGCTGCTCTGTGCAAAACCATTGCACAGAGCAGATAAGTATGACATGTTTATTTATGTAGCAAAGTCTTTAGCCTCCCCCAGTCTAATGAGGACCTTCAGATAGCTGACATCCTTCTGTATGTGGTGGGTTGTAAAGCATAGTGGGTGCAAGGTGGATAAAGTTATTGGGCGCCAGACACTTCTTGGATGTAAAAGAGGTTTTATTTCTCTTAACAGTCTCCTTTATATTTTAAGGGGAAAGAGGGTTAGGGCCAGGACACCCCTAAGTAGTTCTAAATTCAATTGGCAGACTCTGAGACTTCAATAGGAAGACAGCCGTGCAGGGAAGGGCCCCAGCAAGGTACCACATCTGCACATGCAGGAATGCTGTCTCCTATGGCAACAGTCTTTAACAGTTTCTAACTCAAACGTAACAGTTCCTTCAGCTTCACTACAACTTCTCCTTGCAGTTCTTCAACACTGAGCTCCCGGTCTCTCACTAGACCCTCTGATTCACTGACTATGAATCCCTTGAGCTCCTCCAATCTTTGCGGTGGCATCCCCCTCAAGCATCACCTACGCTTCCCTGCTGGGTCCCAAGCTTGGCACTCCAGATACTTCTCAAGCTTCACCACTGCTGACCGGCTCAGTCCCTGGCTTGACTCACAAGGCTGCTCTGCAAGCGTCGCCTCCGCTGGTTGGGTCCCTGACTTGATCACCACCTGAAGTTTCCCAATTCTCCACCGTTCCCATTCGGTGAGAATGTTGCTCCGGTACTTGCTTCAGTTACTCGCTGTGGTCCCTGGTAATAAGGTGGTCGGTCCCTTTGTGGCGACAGCTTCCCCTCTACCTACAACCACTGACAGATTCTCTGGCCTGCAGAACCGTCACTCCTGGTTGGACTGCAAGCCGCAATCCCATCCCTGCACTGCTCCCTTACGTGTGGATAGGCCCTCACACAGCCTAGCAGCCAGATGCCCCCGGGAAATAGGCCCAAGCTCCAGCCTAGCAGCCCGGGGCGTATGACACATGTCCACCCAGACAGCCGTCCAGGTGGCATAGAACATAGATCACCTGACCTCACCCGGATATATAGGTTCTCCAAGCAGGCCAAGGGATTCAAGAAAACCCCTGCCCATTGGCTGGGATACCCCATATACCCATAACCTGACCTTGGGTTGCCCATCCAGTACCACCAAGTACCCGGCCACCTAGCGGTAGAAGAGAAAAGTGCAACCAGTCCAAACTTGGGTAGAAATCAATAAATCTCTAGAAATTAACTAGGTTAACTACTCCTGGCAAGTAAAGGAGTAGGAGGAGCTCCCTGACTAAACCCCAGAGTGCTACATTTAATAAAAAAAAAGTTCCTTTACAATCACTTTAAGGAGTTCTGGACAGCAATAAAAACCTGACAGTAGTTTCAATCCTCCCCCATTCCATCTAATGCAAAAGCTGCTTATATACTGTAAGATTTTTTTCATTCATCCTGTGGGGCGAACAAGTCAAATCACTTAATTCTCACATCCATGCCAAATTGCCTAGATGGACAAATCTCTGCTGGCTACTGTATTCTGAAAGCTGGCACCCGCAGGTGTCAGGATACCCAATCAGTAGTGGAACAAGAGTTCTCCAATTAGCAGGGATCGTGAGGTTTTCTGATTTTTTTTTTTTAGTTTTTCTGATTGCAGAGGTATAACTTTGACTTAACATGGGTTGTTTCATACCTCCGCAGAGAGGTCACCACTTCCACACTGAGAGCAAGGTTCTTTCTCTGCAACATGGTAACAGGGAAACAGGTTTTGTACTGGGGATGTGGTTGCTTTCTATAGACAATTCACTGTAAGCCTTTCATCACCTTTTTGTAATTGGATTGTTTTCAGTTGCTTTAAGCTGAAAGTTTAATTGGGGTTTATATAAAATAATAAAAAATGTGGCATGCTGAGCATATTTGAAACCCTGGGCAGATCAGTTTCTAACCCCTACCTGCTGTATGCAACAAAATTATTTTAAGTAATAATCTTAAATTAAAACGTGAAAAGAAACATAGATCATAAAATTGTGGTGTCCCCTTGACATTGGTGGTCAGTGCAGCTGTAACTAGGGTTCCCTATCGGTGCCAATACCGAGTATTTGCACGAACACTCGTACTCATGCAAATTCTCCCATACCTGAAGCCAATACCTTTTGTTGTGCGATTTGAGCCCATACAAAGGGAATAGGCTCAAACTCTCTGCCAACAATCAAATGCAATTTAAAACAGGACTGCGGGGCGATTCCTGTCTGAATCACATGCGGTTTCTCGCACCACTCTTGTGTGAACCCAGACTTGTCATAGTGACTTTAGCTTATGTTCACACAGGTGCGGTGCAGGAAACCGCATGCGATTCAGACACGAATCGCATGGCATTGAATCACAATATGTTATTCTTTGCAGTGGGGTTTGAGCCCATTCATTTTGTATGGGCTCAAATCGCACCACAAAAAGTTAGCGGCAAATACTTGACCAAAAGTATCGGTACTTGATGGTAAAAAAAACTGGTATTGGTGCAACCCTAGCTGTAACCCCTTACCCTGGTGGTCAGCGTGAATGAAGTAACCCCTTACAATGGTGGTCAATGTGGTTGTAACCCCTGACATTGGTGTAGTTTTAGTTCCTTGCATTGGTCAGTTTTGATGGAACCTCTTACATGGAGTTCAGTGGAAAGTTGCATCCTTGTGTTTTGGAAGTTACCACAGCTCAAGGAACACCTAGCAACCTCAGGAGGAACATTAGGGTTCCACGGAACCCTGGTTGAGAAAGCCTGCTCTAGGATCTAGCTGAGGTTCTGACTTTACCACATTTTGAAGTATGTCCTGGATAGCGTCAACCACCCACTGATTTCACTCATTCCCTGAAATTGCTGTTTAATAGAACTCATATCGTCGTCTGCAGATTTATGTGTAATAAACATGAAGATATTTTTCCTTCTGCCAAAACGTTGCAGAAAATCCGGTAACCTAGCAGGCCCATGAATTTGCAATAGATGTAATATCTGGGAAAACACACCGGAGGATTGAAACTATTTCCTGTGCCTCAGAATTAGGAATATTGACTTTGGAGGGGGGGTGTCAGCCATCGCTTAGCCCGGAAGCCAAATAAACATTTATCTTCTGGGTTTCATAAAGATTTCCCCCTGAAAAATGAGGCCAGTGTCACCAAACTCCATGTGTGCAATAGGCAGGGGGGCTGGCGGGAATCCAACGCAAACCCTGACCCCATTAATAATACAAGACGTTGGCTCCTCACGCTCCGAGGCTTCCCAGGGCCCCCTTAGTGTCACCACAGCAGTTTTGCTGATCCATCACAACCCATCAGGACTCCAAAGATGCCTCGCTTCTCCCAAACACCCCTGAAGAGATGGAAGGACTTTTTAATGAAATGCAAAATGTTCCTCAAACTGTCTATGTCCCAGGCCCCGTGGAAACCAGGTACCAGTGAAACGTGTCTAGTGGTACCTCCTGCATGGGCGGCTGAATGAGCTCTCTGTATTGGGGCCTGGGGCCTTGGGTTCGTGTCATGTTGTCGGCTGACAAGCGATGGCACTGTCCAGAGGGTGAAGACAGACTATGCTCCACCACTGATGGATAGGATTAGCTTGTGTTCCGTCAGGAATAACTGTATGTTCCTTTAGATGAAGGAGACGGCGGTGTGGGGAGAGATGTAGGGGGGGAACATGGAGGCTCTGGGAGGTTTCCAATACACACCATACAGAATAAACTGTTCAGCACACACAGTGAAATCTGCTCACACTGCAAACACTTTTACTTTATTTTCTAGGTGTCCCTTCAGGACCAGGATACTTTCTTCCCTACTTTAGGTACTCGACAGAAATTTCCAAGCTAACTTAGGAGGGCAATACGTGACTATATAGTACCTCCGTCTGTTACAGTTGGGGTTTTTTATGAAAGGCATATCCAGTTTGCACTACAAGTGCAGAGTGCACTTGTAATTGCACTGAAAGTGTACTTGGAAGTGCAGTCGCTGTAGATCCAAGGGGGACATGCCAAGAAAAAAAAACAGCATTTTAGCTTGCACATGATTGGATAATAAAATCAGCAGAGCTTCCCCTCATTTCAGATCTTCCCCTCAGATTTACAGCGACTGCACTTCCAAGTGCACTTTCAGTACAATTTTAAGTGAACTTTGCACTTGTAGTTTGCCCTTGTGGTGCAAAGTGGATTTTCTTCCCTTTTTTGATTTTGGATTAAAATCCCCATGAGTTTATTGTGTGTCATGCCTGTCCAATTTTGGGAGATTTCCCTTCAGGTCCTGACTGAGGAAACCTCTTTTGGTTAATATCATTGCCCAGATATGGTTGTGTGGCCAAAATAGGTCAATAAAGTCTCCAGCATCCTTGCCCCTTTTATGTGTAATAAAATCTAAAAGGTGCAAAAACCAATATCTCTGTAGTGATGAATACAAAGTTATATGTGTGAAGAAAATTCATATTAAACCTTAAAGGGGCTGTAAACCCTCATTTTATATTAAAAAAAAAAAAACCAAACATGTCTATCGTTACCTGCTCTGTGCAATCGTTTTGCACAGAGCAGACCCTATACTCTAATTCTGGGGTGCCGCGCCAGCACTCCAGGCCCCTTCTCTTCATCGCGTGCTCCGCTCCCTGCTCCTGTGTCACTGGATTTGAATGACCGCAGTGAGAGCCAGGGGCTCCTGCTGCTCTGAAACTGTCCAGTGAGGAGAAAGACGGTGGCTGGAGTTGCTGTGCTCGTGCACATCACTAGATCGGAGCAGGGTCAGGTAAGAAAAACTCTTGCACAGAGCAGGGAAGTATATCATGTTTGTGTTTTTAAAAATAAAATAAAAACTAACGTTTTACAATCACTTTTAGTTGCATCCTTGAGTCTTTTGGGATATGTCTTCTAATTTTGCACATCTAGACTTTGCAATACTTGCCCGCTCTTCTTTGCGGATCTGCTCAAGTACAGTTAAATTTGATTGTGTCCATTTTGTGAACTGCAGTTTTCAAGTCATTTCAAGTCACAGATTTTTAATGGGGTATACGTCTGGGCTCTGAGTAGGCCATGGAAGAACATTCACCTTTTTCTCCTTCGCCCACTGTGTGGTCAGTTTTTTGCTGTGTGCTCTGGGTCATTGTCATGTTGGAAGGTAAACTTTCTGGCAGAGGGCAGTAGATTTTCCTCAAGAATTTGATGGTATTTTGTAGGGCTGAAACAACTAATCAATTTATGAAAATAGTTGTCAACTATTTTCATAATCGATTAATCGGCCTGCATACAGAATGCATTATTTGTTTACATATCGGGAAATACAGTGCAGCACACATACAGCTCAGTACACCATCCTTACATGTCAGTAAATGCCTGAGAACTTGTGAATGTGTGAGGAGCAATGCCTCATGGGACATGTAGTCCTGGGCAGGAAGTGAGTGGTTCTGAAGTCAGAAGGTTTTTTTTTACCTTGCTATAGGGGCGCTCTATATTAAACTTTGCAGCTTTCTATTCGGGCACTCTGAGGGCAGGAGGAGCCAGAAGCGTTGGTGGGAGACCCTAGAAGAGGAGAATCAAGGCTGCTCTGTGCAAAACCATTACAGGGCAGGTAAGTAATAACAACATGTTTGTTTAAAAAAAAAAAGAGTACTTTAAACACTGTGTACAGGGAAGATCAGCATCTGAACCCAGAGAAGGTGGAGGCTGATAGACTAGAGGTTAATCTTAAAATTAATTTTTTTGAAGGAAGACATTGTTTTTGTATGGCCAGCATATAATATATTACAGTTCTGTCTGAAAATCGGCAAAACAGTGTTTAATTAATTTATTTATTTATTGTTTGAATAAAAATTTTGATCTGAGTCTGATATTTACCAGATTCAACCTCTAATAGTACATACAGTTTATCTCTTCTGTCTGTTATTCTCAGAGTGTATTCCACGTACACACGACCAGACTTTCCGTCAGAATAGACTCCGATGGCCTTTTCAACGGAGTTCCGCTGAAACGGACTTGCCTACACACGATCACACCAAAGTCCGATAGTTTAGAACGCGATGACGTACAACGGGACTAGAAAAAGGAAGTTCAGTAGCCAATAGCTGCCCTTGCGTCGTTTTTGGTCTGTCGGAATAGCATACAGACGAACGGTTTTCCCGATAGGAACTGATTCCTTCGGAAAGATTTGAAACATGTTCTATTTCTAGGTCCGTCAGAATTTTAGAAAGAAAAAGTCTGATGAAGCCCACACACGATCGGACCTTTTCTGCCGGAAAGTCTTGTGTACACGGCATTAGAGGTTTTGCTCCCTAACCATATAGTTGGTTATTTAGATTTACCACTGAGATAATTGCCTTTTTTAAAACTTGACATATTGACTAAATTATACACCACACTTTTTTTAAGGTTAAAATCCGATTAATTGAAACAATCTGCCAACTAATTGATTATGAAAATAATCGTTAGTTGCAGCCCTAGTATTTTGCCCCATGCATTTTTTTTCTTCTATCCTGACAAGTGTTCTAGTCCCTTCTGCAGGGAAACACCCCCATAACAGGATATTACCACCCACCATAACAAGATATTACCACCTCCATGCTTTACTTTAGGAACAGTGTTATTTGGATGGTGAACTGTATTGGATTTCTGCCAGACATATTGTTTGGTGTTGAGGCCAAATAATTAAATTTTTAGTCTCATCTGACCAGAACACCTTTTTCCATGTGGCCTCAGAACCTATAAGGTGCAGTTTAGCAAAGCTCGGTGGTGACTGCATGTGGCCTTTCTTGGGGATTGGCTTTTTTTCTTGCAACAGTCCAATACAAGCCACATTTGTGGAGAGTTTGTGATATTGTTGTCATATCCCCTGTCTTGTGCCGGTCCACAACTTTATCGTGGAGATCCTAGTGACAGTACCTTGCCGTCCATAGTTGATTGTTTGCTTCAGTTGCACTGAAATGCTCCAGGGAAGCTCTTTTCATGCTGAGCTAATCAAAAGGACCACAGCTGATCACAGTTGAAAGTCAAAAAGGCTTGGTGTGTGTGAGAAGGTGATTAACTATACCTGATTGAGTTTACAAGTCATTTTTAGGAGGGGGTAGTCCTTTTTCCAATGTGGGTGTTAGAAAAGTATAAGAGTAAATACAGCTGAATGAAACAAAAAATCTGTCCTCATTTCTGGCTGTAAAACAACAAAATATGATTATTTTAAAGAGGGGTAATTCTTTTCTATACCTACTGAATATATGTAAAGTGTTGTGTAAGTTGCTGGTGCTATATAAATATCTGGGGCCGTGTTTGCGGTAAAGCACTGCTCATTCTTGCGGCGCTTTACCGTTGTTTAAGTGGTGCTTTTGTGCCACTTTTCAGCCGCTAGCGGGGTGCTTTGAACCCCAAATAAGGGGTTAAAAAGACCGTGTTGTGGCGCTTCAGAAGCGCTGCCCATTTATTGCAATGGGCAGGGATGTTTTGGGAGTGCTGTATACAGCTTGCAAGATGCTGCTTGCAGGACTTTTCCAAAAGTCCCGCAAGCGCCCCGCCCAGGTGTGAAAGCACCCATTGCAGCTCTGGGAGGCAGTTTACAGGTGCTATTTCTAGCGCTAAAATGCCCGAAAACTGCCTCAGTGTGAAAGGGGTCTAATCAAGTTTTAGTATGTATAATGTGGGGCCCTCTAATTCCTCCTGTATTGTATTGTAACTGTACTGTCTGTCATCATGTTGTAAAGCACTGCGCAAACTGTTGGCGCTATATAAATCGTGAAGAATAATAATAATATAATGTAGTAGGTGCCTACAGAGCTATGTCCATCATCTATGCAGGTTGTGCTCATGCTCAAAAAATCACTAGGATGAGCCTTGCTTTTTTTTTTTTTTTTTTTTTTTTTTTTTTAAAGCTGGCATTCTGACTGTTTCTGGATCAAATTTCCTGTGGCTGGGGGGGCTGGGCACCATGTAGACGCTTCTGTTGTTGAGCACAGCCCAGGGGCTCAAGACCTGCCGTCTGCATCCTCGCATAGGGGCTCCAGGCTCCCAGCTGGCTCATCTGTTAGGCCGCTTTTCTTTTTCATCTCTAGCTGGTAGGCAGGTGCACTCCGCACTGCACTAATATACAGGTGTATATTACAGTATATATTAAATGTGACAGTATGTCATGCTGCTTCTTATAGGCAGAGGTTTATTACTTATGCCTTCAAGCTGGATATATTATTAGACATGCTAGACCGATTTTACTGTCTTTACAGTAAAATAAATCTCTGGATTTATACCCTGTGACTAGGTCGATCTTGCTGCTCAGGGCAGAAGATCTGGGTGTTCACGGTGTGATTCTGAAAAGGTCCCTTATTTAACTAGGAACCAGCATGCAGGTGATGAAAGAAAACCAAGCATTGGCTCTGCAAAGCAATTGGACATTTTTTTTAAATGCACGTTCTGTGGGCCCATGTGAATGAAGACTGAAAACCATTTATTTATTTATTTTTTGCTTGTGTGTTGTTTTTTATTTTTTATTTTTATTTTTTGTGCTTTTATTTATCTTAATAGAAGACGGCGGAAAGGTGCGGCTCTTGTTCTGGGGCGACACTGATCGCGGTCACACAGTGTTCCTGAGACACGGCGCGACCCCGAGCTCGACAAAGAGCTGCAGGTCTTTAACCATTTGGTCGGCTATGTCACATGTAAACAAGGAACCTGATAAGCGACATCTCTTCATAGAAAAAAAATGTGCAAAGGTAACCGGTGCACTGATCATCAGTGCCCTGATCACAATGCAGCCCGAACAGTGCCCATCAGTGACACCAGTCAGTGCCCATCAGTGAGGCCAATCTGTGTCCATCAGTTATGCTAATCAGTGCTAACAAAGAGATGGCCTCTGCCCCCACCTACTGTATATCTGGACTTCACAGCAAGGAGCACATGGAAGGGAAAACGCATGAAAGACAAATTTTTATACATGTGTGTGTGTGTATATATATATATATATATATATATAATTAATATTTAGCTTGGGTTCACACTGTTGCGAACACAGACATTTATATTATATTAGACATATATATTAGCAAAAAGTAAAAAAAAATCCCCTCCCGCCGAATATAAAAGTAACCCAGCAGCTAATTGGCCGCTAGGGTGGCTTTTACATAAAAGGGAATTGCTGTCTGAAAAAAAAAAAACAATACCAAGATGATGTCCGAGGGCATCATCCCGGTAAAACAACTGAAAGTCAAGGATGTCCATTTACATCCACCTGGGTTATAAGTGGTTAATAAAGCAATGGGCTCTGATGTTCTCCCAGGGCTCTAGGGATATATATATATATATATATAATAAAATTGCACACGCACGCGACATATATACAAGTGTGAGGGGGTATATATATATTTTTTTACATATTATTATTATTATTATTATTATTATACAGGATTTATATAGCGCCAACAGTTTACGCATCGCTTTACAACATTAGGGAGGACAGTACAAGTACAATACAATTCAATACAGGAGGAATCAGAGGGCCCTGCTTGTTAGAGCTTACAATCTAGGAGATAGGTGTGAGGGGAGCTTGCATATATCCAAGTGTGGGGTGGGGGGCTGGCACATATACTGATGGGGGGAGCTGACATATATACAGGTGTGGGGGGGGATGAGGTGTGTGTGTGTGTGTATATATGTATATATAAATATACATATATATTTATTGTAAGTGCTATTTTGTTTCTTTAAATGAATAAGTTTAAATGGTATCACACTATTGTTGCCACTATTTTTTACACTATGTACATCGCGGAGCCTTTGACATGTCTGTTATGATGGATCTACACCGCTCTCTATGTAAGCTGGTCGTTTCCTCTGGCTGTGTCATTCTGCTCACTGAAGTTTGATATCTGGTAAGCAGGCTCTCTATGTGGTTTGCTTCACGTATAAAACCCCTTCACGGATTAGCACCCGGTTGACCGATATACTATTCACGTTTGTTATATAATATCTGGTAAGCAGACCCTCTGTGCGGTGCTGGTTTAATCACTATCTTTCTCACTACAAGACGATCTATTACCTGCACAATTTGCACAACAATTCCTATGAATATGAAAGAGGCCTTATGTGTGCCACCTGCTTTTTCCAAGCACTGGGTGTTTATATGATCTTCTCACTTTGTGAGTGTCACTTTTTTTCTTTTTTTATATATATTATTTTATCAGTATTACGCTATGTTGCTTTTATATTTTTTTTGGGTGAATTTTTTGTGAATCCATGTCATTCTCACGAGTGAAAATTGTTACAATCTACTGTGACTGGATTCCTAAAGGCCCAGGCTGGGTTTAAGCCACCTGCTCGATTTGGCTTACTATCTGGTAAGCATGCCATTCAACAGTTGGGACTTTTTACTTGTATATTAAGTGTTACCAATTGGACAGTCAAGGAGTTGTGGATTTCCTTCTTTGTTGTTGGACTTTTATTAGTTCTATATTATCAAAAAAAAATTTCATATATATTTTTCTCAGGTTTATCTATATTAATTTACTTACGCATTTATCAGTCCAGTGCGCGGCTTTTCCACTTTTATTTGTATTTTGGTGTACCCCACTAATAGCTGCTGCCTCACTTTTATTGGTTTCTGTTTTTTCTTCTCTTATTTCTTTCACTCATGGTTAGTGTTTACCTGAAGCCATTTATTATCAATCAACTGTTTACTCTTTTTAAATCATAATCACAACAGAAACTACCCAAATGACCCTGATCAAAAGTTTACATACCCTGGTGATTTTGGCCTGATAACATGCACACAAGTTGACACAAAGGGGTTTGAATGGCTATTAAAGGTAACCATCCTCACCTGTGATCTGTTTGCTTGTGATTAGTGTGTGTTTGTGTGTGTGTATAAAAGGTCAATGAGTTTCTGGACTCCTGACAGACCCTTGTATCTTCATCCAGTGCTGCACTGACGTTTCTGGATTCTGAGTCATGGGGAAAGCAAAAGAATTGTCAAAGGATCTGCAGGAAAAGGTAGTTCAACTGTATAAAACAGGAAAGGGATATAAAAAGATATCCAAGGAATTGAGAATGCCAATCAGCAGTGTTCAAACTCTAATCAAGAAATGGAAAATGAGGGGTTTTGTTGAAACCAAACCACAGTCAGGTAGACCAACTAAAATTTCAGCCACAACTGCCAGGAAAATTGTTTGGGATACAAAGAAAAACCCACAAATAACTTCAGGTGAAATACAGTACTCTCTGAAAACATGTGGTGTGGCTGTTTCAAGATGCACAATATGGAGGCACTCGAAGAAAGATGGGCTGCATGGTCGAGTTGCCAGAAGAAAGCCATTACTACGCAAATGCCACAAAGTATCACACTTACAATACGCCAAACAGCACAGAGACAAGCCTCAAACCTTCTGGCACAAAGTCATTTGGAGTGATGAGACCAAAATTGAGCTTTTTGGCCACAACCATAAACACTACATTTGGAGAGAAGTCAACAAGGCCTATGATGAAAGGTACACCATTCCTACTGTGAAACACGGAGGTGGATTGCTGATGTTTTGGGGATGTGTGAGCTACAAAGGCACTGGAAATTTGGTCAAAATTGATGGCAAGATGACAGCAGTATGTTATGTATTGTTCCACTCTGGGGAGATCTCAAATGTGCAATTCATGCAAGACAGCCCAAGAATTTTTACAGGAACTGGAGTCTTTTTGTCAAGAGGAATGGGCAGCTTTACCATCTGTGAAGATAAAGGGCCTCATCCACAAATACCACAAAAGACTTCAAGCTGTCATTGATGTTAAAGGGGGCAAATACACAGTATTAAGAACTGGGATATGTAAACTTTTGATCAGGGTCATTTGAGTAGTTTCTGTTGTCATATTTTAAAAGGAGTAAACACAGTTGATTGATAATTGTGTTATCATTCATACTCTCTGAAAAATGGCCAAGAAATCAGTTCTGCCAAGATCTGTAAACTTTATGAGCACAACTGTATATGCAGGATTAGGGGGTGGAGGGTGGGGGTTTGGGGAGCGTACAGGTGAGGTGGCTGATGTGTGGATCCGATGGTATGGCCCGTGGGCAAGCCCTGGGGAATGTTGGTGGTCAGGCTGGGGGGGGGGGGGGGGCGTAAAGCTGTGTAAGGGGCCCAAAAATTTCTGATGGCTGCCCTGTGCTTGACCATCACAATTTATATAAGATTCTTGGACAAAACTGTGGCCACGTTGCACCCCTCCCCTTTCTTGGCTTCACTTGTCTGTGAAGGCATTTCACAAACGTTGAATAGTGTCTGTGTAGATCTGTGCCCATTTGTGAGGTCAGGTACCAATGATGGTTGAGAAAACCTTACATTCAGCTTTCCATTTCATCCCAAAAGTGTTCAGTAGGGTTGAGGTCAGAACTATATGGAGACCATTCAAATTCTTGACACAAACTGGTCACTCCATGTCTTTATGGAGGTGGCTTTGGACTCAGGCTGCAGTTATGCTGAAACAAAGAAGGGTCTTCCTCTGACTGTTACCATAAGGTTGCAAGATAATTGTCTGAAATGTCTGTCATATGCTGTAATAATATACAATGCCTTTCATTGGAAACGCCTGAATTCAAACAATTGGGGAGGGGGAGAGGCATGGTTTTGATCATTAAGTTAGATATAATGGTCAGATGTTCACAAACATTTGGCTACCAAGTAGTGGGGGATCTGACCCTGTGAGCACCCCATGATAATATGGTAGAGCAGTTCTGGCATAGGCTAAAGAAGGTGAGTTGACCTTGTGTTTATAATGAAGTATTCTTACAGAGAGCAGTGTGTGGACCCTCTCCTGGACTATGGTGCATTACAGCAGCTCATTCATACTTTTATATTTCTAAAGTATTTCAGGCAGGCCCATGGCAGAAATGAACTGGGCCCTGGGATCATTGCTCGGCTTGGCTGTTCTTGTACTTGCTAAAGAACTTTGACGATTGTTTGTGCAGGAACTAAAGTTGAATGGTCCCCCCGTCGGTTAATTACATAACTTTGTACGTCAGGACGCTTTTGTTCCGTTAATCAGTTGGTTGGGTACCGTGCTGTACAATGCCCTCCGCTCTCGCTGATGATGGCACAGGCTGCCAGTTATTGTTTAATCCAATGGACACAAAGCTGGGAACAAATTCCACAAAGGACTTCTAACTTAGAGCTTTTATAAAGGCGGTCAGGGTCTGGTCTGTGCCTCCCCTCTAGAGTTTAATTCCTCTGCAGGCCATAATTGTTTTCATGGAAGATTGGATGAGTACTAATGGGCAGTTAACTGGCCATGTGTTTCAACTACACCCCATCAACATGCCATCATCTAGGAACCTGTTTATGAAAGATGGCACTTTTTTTTTGGGGGGGGGGGGGAATATCAAATATGGTAGTTATGTCTATTTGTAAAGTTGCTCTGGGCCATTTCTATACTACTTATCCATATAATACATGATTTAAGTCTGTATAGCAAAAAGAATAAAAAATGCTGAGTGTTTATATCGTTTACCCTGCTCATTGTTCAGACCTGCGATCATTATACCAGGCAGAGAGAAGTCTTCCGTCACTAATATTGTTTGTGGCTCTGATGAACAAGACCCTCATACCTTCTGTTCCCCATTAAATGTGAGCTGTAATGATCAGGACCTTATGATCCATATTGGATTTAAGCAGTAACTAGCAGAACCCTCATAACCCCTGTTTTCTTTTTTAAACTGTAAGATATAATGAACAGGACCCTCATACCCCCTGTTCCCTATTAGATGTAAGCTTTAATTATCTAGACCCTCCTACCTCATTTTCCCTGTTAGATACCATCTTTAATGATCAGGGCCCCTATACCACCTGTTTCTCCTTAGATATAAGCTGTGATGAGCAGGACCCTCATATCTCCTATTTTCTTTTAGGCCCCTTTTCACACGGGGCAGATTCTGTTCCGGTCAGCAGAGGATCAGCTCACAGATACCCTGCTGCTCAATTTCTGCAGCGAGGACTGGGACAGATCTTCCTCTGCTCTATGGGCGGTCCAGGAGTTAAGACTCTGTTATCCGTTTACACCCAACTACCCTCCGATCTAATCCACCTAAACCAGGGGTGCCCTTTGACGTGGCCTGCCCTCTCCTGCTCTGGGATGGTGAGTCGGCAAGCCCAGCTCGCAGGTTTCCAACACGTCATCGCCGAGTATCAGTGTGAAGAACATAACGGGCGCTAGAGGAAGCAGAGCCGATGCTTCCTGTATAGCGCCAGCTCCTGTCACAGGCGGAGTAATACCAAATGTAGTCTGCCTGTGACAAGAGCGATAGGGGAAGCATTGGCTCTGCTCTCTACTGCAACTGCATACTTCCTCTAGCGCTCCTATCACACTGATGCTTGTTAAGGGTGGGTCGGGAACCCGCAATTTGGGACAGTAGCCAGCAGGGATACCCGCCAGCAGTGCCAGCAATACCCACCAGCAGTACCATCCACCAGGGATACCCACCAGCCATACCATTCACCAGGAATACCCACCAGGGATACCTCCCAGCCATTCCATCCACCAGGGATAACAGCCAGCAGGACCCACCATCAGTACCGGCCAGTAGTACCCACCAGCAGTACCAGCCCTGGAGGACAACCAGCAGCAACTGCCAGCCATACCTACCTAGGGGACAGCAGCAGCTGCCAACCATACCCACCTGGGGGATAGCAGCAGCCAGCGATACCTGCAGGAATTCTGAGAAAGAAGTGATGATTGAGGTCAGTTGAGGTGCAAGTAAACCTTATTGCATCAGTGTGAAAGCAGCCTTGGGCTCCCTTCATACGATTGGTCTGATCGGGTCCACCTGTCTGTTTTTCAGGCGGACCCAATCAGACCTTTCACCTCTATAGAGCGGCAGGTGGAGACAAATGTGTAGGCACCAGAAAAGAGTATATGGGTGACAGTCAGGAAGGATAGAGGGGGAAGTACTATGAAGGCAGATCCTGGGCTGGAGCATCCCAATAAGTACGCTCCATCGAGTGACATTTGTGAAACCAGTCAGGGACCAACACTGCTGGAGCTGAGGGACTCTCCGAGCTGCCAGGGGAAGAACTCCTCCAGTGAGAGTGGGGGGGAGGCGAAGGGAAAGGATAGACCCGACAGTTTCTGGTGGTAGGGGACTCAATTCTTAGAAGGACAGAGAGGGCAATCTGTGACAAAGACCTGCAGCACCGAACTGTATGTCGTCTACCGGGCGCTCAGGTTCGGCACATCACGGATCTCGTGGACAGATTACTGGGAGGGGCTGGCGGAAGACCCGGCTGTCATGGTGCATGTTGGCACCAATGACAAAGTCAGAGGAAGATGGAGTGTCCTAAAGAAAGATTTTAGAGACTTGGGAGCTAAATTAAGGAAAAGGACCTCCAAGGTAGTATTCTCAGGAATACTACCGGTACATCGAGCCACACCAGAAAGGCAGAGGGAGATTAGGGAAGTATACAAGTGGCTGAGGAGCTGGTGTAGTAAGGAGGGGTTTGGGTTCCTGGAGGACTGGGCCGACTTCTCAGTCGGTCATTAGTACTATCACTAAGGGAGTTAGGGAGGAGGTTAAATGCTTATGTGTAGAGCTCCAAAGGGATGAAGCTAAGGAGAAAATAATACTGGGAGTATGCTATAGGCCCCCTAACCTGAGATAGGAGGGGGAGGCGGACCTCCTATCACAATTTGGATTAGCAGCAAGGATGGGAAGTGTTATCATGGGGGATTTTAATTATCCAGATATAGACTGAGCGGAGGGAACCACACATTCGTCTGTGTTCCTAAATGTCTTGCAGGACAATTTCATGGGTCAGATGGTAGACGCACCAACTAGAAATAAAGTGTTACTAGATCTACTGATTACCAGCAATACAGACCTGATCACGGATGTGGAAATACGGGGCAATTTAGGAAAAAGCGATCACAGGTCAATTGGCTTCAGTATAAATCACACAAATTGGAAACAAGGGAAATGCAAAGACACTGAATTTCAAAAGTGCCAACTTCCCTAAACTACGAACCTTGCTAGACTATAGAAATTGGGATATAATCTTAGGAACAAAGAATACGGAGGAGAGATGGGTTCGCTTTAAGAGCATATTAAATAAGGGCACTAGCCAGTGCATCACATTGGGTAATACATTTAAAAGAGCGAACAAAAGTCCTGGATGGCTTAACGCCAATGTAAAAATGCATATAAAAGAAAAGAGAAGGCCTTCAAAAAATACAAGGTTGAGGGATCATCAGCATTCAAACTTTATAAAGAATGCAACAGGAAATGTAAGAGTGCAATTAGGGTGGCTAAGATGGAACACAAAAGACACATAGTGGAGGAGAGCAAAAAGAATATCTGAAAGATGCCTGCAGCTACAGGCATCATTCAGATATCATTCTTTCCAGCCAGCGATTCTGTGCACGATAAGAATGATCATAGCGGCAGTTCCTCCCGCCGCCATCCGGTGCTTCTCCGGGCTCTCTCGTGCCATCGGGGGCCCGAAGAAAGAATTGGCCAGCGCCGGATGACGACAATAGAGATTTCCCATGACCAGATGACGTCACGCCCAGGTTCCCGGAAGTTAAAAAAGACGCAATTGCGGCTGTCAGCATGTGATTGGTGAATTTTTTTTCTCGATCTCATGCTTTCCAGCCTGGAGGAGAGATGTGGGGTCTTATTGACCCCGAATCTCTCCATAAAGAGGACCTGTTACAATAGATTCCTATTACAAGGGATGTTTAAATTCCTTGTAATAGGAATAAAAGTGATTAAAAAAAATGTGTAAAAATAAAAAAAATTAAGTAAAATAATAATAAAAAAAATTTAAAATGCCCCTGTCCCCAGTAGCTCACGTTCAGAAGCGCACGCACATATAAGTCCCACCCACATATGTAAATGCCGTTCAAACCACACGTGAGGTATCGCCGCATGCGTTAGAGCATGTGCAACAATTCTAGCACTAGACCTCTTCTGTAACTCTAAACTGGTAACCTGTAAAAATTTTCAAAGCGTTGCCTATGGAGATTTTTAAGTACCGAAGTTTGGCGCCATTCCATGAGTGTGCGCGTGACATGTTGGGTATCTATTTACTCGGTGTAACATCATCTTTCACATTATAAAAAAAAATTGGGCTAACTTTACTGTTTTGTTATTTTTTAATTCATGAAACTGTTTGTTTTCCGAAAAAAAGGTGTTTGAAAAATTATTTCGCAAATACCGTGCAAGATAAAAAGTTGCAATGACCGCCATTTTATTCCCTAGGGTGTCTGCTAAAAAAAACATATATTGTTTGGGGGTTCTGAGTAATTTTCTAGCAAAAAAAATGATTTTTACATGTTAGAGAAGTGCCAGAATAGGCCTGGTATTGAAGTGGCTAAGTATGTAAACAGTAAAAAAGGGAGGACAGACCATTTTGGCCCCATAAAGAATGAGGAAGGACATCTGGTTACAAAGGATGGGGAGATGGCAAAGGTATTGAATTTATTCTTCTCAGTCTTCACGAGGGAATCGGGGGGCTTCAGTATCCAAAACTGCAGTGTTTATCCTCGTGACACATCACACGAAGCACCCTCATGGCTAACAGAGGACAGATTTGGAATTGGACTTGGGAAACTTAACATTATTAAATCACCGGGACCGGATGGCTTGCACCCGATCAAGTAATTGCCAGACCATTGTTCCTAATTTTTACTGACTGGAATGGTACCAGCGGATTAGAGAAATGCCAATGTAGCACCAATATTTAAAAAGGGCCCAAAATACATCCCTGGGAAATACAGACCAGTTAGCCTAACATCAATAGTATGCAAGATCTTGGAGGGGGTAATAAGGGACTATATACAAGCTTTTAGTAATGAGAACGGTATCGTTAGCAGTAATCAGCATGGATTCATGATGAATCGTTCTTGCCAAATTAATTTATTAACCTTCTATGAGGAGGTGAGCTGCCATCTAGATAAAGGAAGGCCCGTAGATGTGGTGTATCTGGATTTTGCAAAGCATTTGGCCCAGTTCCCCATAAACGTTTACTGTACAAAATAAGGTCCATTGGCATGGACCATAGGGTGAGTACATGGATTGAAACTGGCTACAAGGGCAAGTTCAGATGGTAGTGATAAATGGGGAATACTCAGAATGGTCAGGGGTGGGTAGTGTGGTCCCACAGGGTTCTGTGCTGGGACCAATCCTTTTTAATTTGTTCATAAATGACCTGAAGGATGGGGTAAACAGTTCAATCTCTGTATTTGTGGACCATACTAAGCTAAGCAGGACAATACCTTCTCTGCAGGATGTGAGAACCTTGCAAGAAAATGAATGGTGTGGGCAACTACATGGCAAATGAGGTTTAATGTAGAACAATGTAAAATAATGCATTTAGGTGGCAAAAATATGAATACAATCTATACACTAAGGGATGCATTAAAAAGGGATTAACTCCAGGGATAAAGCGATAATTCTCTCACTCTACAAGACTCTGGTCTGGCCGCACCTGGAGGATGCTGTCCAGTTCTGGGCACCGGTCCTCAGAAAGGATGTACTGGAAATGGAGCGAGTACAAAGAAGGGCAACAAAGCTAATAAAGGGTCTGGAGGACATTAGTTCTAAAGAGGTTGCGAGCACTGAACTTAATCTCTATGGAGAAGAGACGCTTGAGAGGGAATATGATTTCAATTTACAAATACCATACTGGTGACTCCACAATAGGGATGCACTTTTTCGCGGAAGGGAGTTTAACAAGACACATGGCCACTCATTAAAATGAGAAGAAAAGAGGTTTAACCTTAACCTATGTAGGGGGTTCTTTACTGTAAGAGCGGAAAGGATGTGGAATTCCCTTCCACAGGCGGAGGTCTCAGTGGGGGGCATCAATAGTTTCAAAAAACTATTAGATAAGCACCTGAACGACCGCACCATACAGGGATATACAATGTAATACTGACCTATGACACGCATAGGTTGGACTTGATGGACTTGTGTTTTTTTTCAGCCTCACCGACTATGTAACTATGTAGTCAAAACATAGCCAGGGTTCAGAAGCCAAAGCGGATAGTCAGACAATCAGGAAACCAGAGATCAGCATAGTCGAAGGCAGCAGAACAGAATCAGAAACCAGAAGGGACGTCAACCAGGCAAAGTCTTTAACAGGAACACAGCAAAGAGTCTCCAAATATGTTTGACCAAGGTGAAGACATGAAAGGAATGAAGGAGCTGGCTGTAGGCTGGACTGATGAGCAGGAAATGATCACCAGGTGAGCCACTGTGAAACGATAAGTACTGACAATTATCCGACAGCTGAGCAGCCTGAACACAGAGAAGGGAGCTGATGAGAGCCCAGCCCTAACAGTTCCCCCTTTTCAACGACCCCTCCCCCTCGGAGGGGCACCAGGTTTGAGGGGAAAACTTCTATGGAAAGCACGGAGAACAGGAGCATGTATTTATGAGGATGAGAACCAAGAGCGTTCCTCCGGACCGTACCCTTTCCAATGAACCAGGTATTGTATGCGCCCACGGGAGTCATTGTATTTTGTACTTCTCATGGTTCTCAACCTGAACGTGGTACCCAGGTGGTGAAGCGGTTGCACACCAAAGGCTTTAATAAGGTAACGTGAAATACATTGGAAATGCACATGTTGAAAGGAAGGTCTAATGCATAGACCACTGGGTTGATCCTACGGAGAATACAGAAAGGCCCAATGTACTGTGGTGCCAGTTTCAGTGAGGGAACACCGAGTCGGAGGTTACGAGATGGCAGCCAGGCCCTGTCCTCAACTTGGTAGGAAGGCACAGGTAGGCGGTCAACATGGAGTCTGTACCTATCACTGGCACTTCACAAGGACTCTTGGACCTGCACCCAAGTGGAGCAGAGATCACAGAGATGCTCCTTTTTAATGCAGGAATTCTTTGAGGAACAAATGTGTCAGGCAACATGGATGGCTGGAAACCATAATTTACCATAAATGGAGACCATCTGGAAGCGCCATTGACAGCACTATTGTGAGCAAACTCTGCCCAAGGTAAGAGGTCTGACCAGTTGTTATGGTGGTCAGGAATATAGCAACATAGAAACTGCTCCAAGGCTTGGTTGCCTCGTTCTGCGGCCCCATTGAACTGCGGGTGATACGCAGAGGAGAATGAAAGCTGAATTCCCAACTGTGCACAAAAGGCTCACCAAAACCTGGACACAAACTGGCAACCCCTGTCCGAGATGATAACCTTGGTTTGCCCATGTAACTGAAAGCTGTCCTGAGCAAAAATGGATGCCAGTTCTTTGGATGTGGGCAACTTCTTAAGTGGAATACAATGTGACATCTTCGAGAACCGGTCAAGCACCATAAGAATAACTGTGTTGCCCTGGGAGTAGGGTAACTCCACAATAAAATCCATAGGCAAGCGAGTCCAAGGCCTCTCTCCATTGGGTATGGGTTGTAGGAGGCCCACTGGAAGGTGTTGTGGTGTTTAACTCTGAGCACACACAGAAAAACTGGCTACAAATGCGGTTACATCAGCGCGGAGACTAGGCTACCAGAATTGGTAGGAAATGGCCCAAATGAGTTGATTCTTGCCTAAGTGACCAGCTGCCTTGGGAGAATGGTAAGTCTGGACCAAAGCAGTGTGGAGATTCTCAGGGACAAAGCAGCAGTCACAAGACGAAAACACGAAACAAATGAACAAGGCAGTTTAAATAGCCAGAAGGGGCTGGCTGTAGGCTGGACTGACAAGCAGGAAATGATCACCAGGTGAGCCACTGTGGAACGATGAGTACTGACAATTATCTGAGACCTGATCTGATTACCTGAGCACAGAGGAGGGAGGTGCTGAGATCCCAGCCCTGGCATCTGCTTATAAGAAAAAACGGAAGGGGATCAATCCCCTTCTGTACGGATAGGACTGGAGGGTCCATAGAGTAGAGCAGGCTGTGTCCATGTCCGCTCTGCATATGCAGAGTGGACACAGACCTGTCATCTGCCCGCTACGCTCATTGTGGCCCGCGACCAGTTACCAAGTCACTAAAGTGGCCTTCGCTCTTCAAAAGGTTGGTACCCCTGACCTAAACAGAAGATAAAAGATCCTTTTTCCTTAAAATATGTTCCATCACATATTTTATTATCCTGCATTTGGCTTGTATCTTTTTTTTAAATCTTTTTTTGCCTGTAGACACATGGAGCTATCCTTACAATCTGGATTCATTGTGGTTGGCATCATCTTTGGTGGAGGCAGCGCCTCAGTATACACTGAACATTTCGGGGGCTCATGGTTTGACTCAGATATTTGTGAAGACATTTAAGATAAAATAACTGAAAAGCACATAGAAGTGTCAATGGAGTTTTTATTGCAACTTTGTGTATGTTGCAGCTTTGCAGTTCTTTACTCCTCAGTGCTTTGGGGATGGGAATTTGGCTGTCCTGTTACTTGTGATACTGTCCTCTCCTACTGCTGATAACACTCTGGTAATTCAGAGGAGTCGGAATAAATGGAGCTCTGATATTTTACCCTGATCCTTGTAATGTATCTTATATGAAAGCTAATTACCTAGCTGGCAGACTTCCTATGGGAAATTAAATCTCACTCCTGTACTGAGATCACAACTAATCCTGGACACTCACCAGCAGATCCACCCAGCACCAAACCCTCTCCTAGCAGAGGGGGGATTACGTAAGGGATCACGTGGTGATTCCATATACAAATGGACAGCTTAAAATCTCCTTTCCAAACTGCACTTTAATTGTTGTTCAATAAGTATATATCAGGGGTCTTCAAACTTTCTAAGCAAAGGGCCGGTTTACGGTCCTTCAGGCTTTAGGGGGGCTGGACTGTGGCCAGTGGGAGTAGAAAATGTCTGGGAATTAGTGCCCCTCTATTGATTTTAATGAGAGGAATAGTGCCTCGTTGTTGATATCAATGAGAAGGATCGTGCCCCATCGATGGTGTCAATAGGGGGAATGGTGCTCTATCATTGGTGTCAATTGGTGGAATAGTGCCCCAAGGTCCAGATATAGGCAAGCAAAGGGCCACATCTGGCCCCGGGCCGCAGTGTGGAAGCCACTGCTATACAGTGGGAAGAACAAGTATTTGATCTACTGCCAATTTTGCAGGTTTTCCTACTTACAAAGCATGTAAAGGTCTCTAATTTTTATCATAGGTACTCTTTAACTGTGAGAGACGGAATCTAAAACAAAAATCCCGAAAATCACATGGTATGTTTTTTAAATAATTAATTTTCATTTTATTGCATGACATAAGTATTTGATCACCTACCAACCAGTAAGAATTACGGCTCACAGACCTGTTATTTTTTCTTTAAGAAGCCCTCCTGTTCTCCACTCATTATCTGTATTAACTGCACCTGTTTGAACTTGTTACTTGTATAAAAGACACCTGTCCACACACTCAATCACACAGACTTCAACCTCTCTACAATGGCCAAGACCAGAGAGCTGTGTAAGGACATTAGGAATAAAATTGTAGACCTGCACAAGGCTGGGATGGGCTACAGGACAATAGGCAAGCAGCTTGGTGAGAAGGCAACAACTGTTGGCGCAATTATTAGAAAATGGAAGAAGTTCAAGATGACCGTCAATCTCCCACGATCTGGGGCTCCATGCAAGATCTCACCTCGTGGGGCATCAATGATCATGAGGAAGGTGAGGGATTAGCCCAGAACTACACGGCAGGACCTGGTCAATGACCTGAAGAGAGCTGGGACCACAGTCCCAAAGAAAATCATTAGTAACGCACTACGCCTTCATGAATTAAAATCCCACAGCGCACGCAAAGCCCCCCCTGCTCAAGCCAGCGCATGTCCAGGCCCATCTGAAGTTTACCAATGACCATCTGGATGATCCAGAGGAGGAATGGGAGAAGGTCATGTGGTCTGGTGAGACAAAAATAGAGCTTTTTGGTCTAAATTCCACTTGCTGTGTTTGGAGGAAGCAACCGTGAAGCATGGAGGTGGAAACATCATTCTTTGTGGCTGCTTTTCTGTAAAGGAGACAGGACGACTGCACCATATTGAGGGGAGAATGGCTAGGGCCATGTATTGCGAGATCTTGGTCAACAACCTCCTTCCCTCAGTAAGAGCATTGAAGATGGGTCGTGGCTGAGTCTTCCAGCATGACAACGACCCGAAACATACAGTCAGGGCAACGAAGTAGTGGCTCCGTAAGAAGCATCTCAAGGTCCTGGAGTGACCTAGCCAGTCTCCAGACCCGAACCCAATGGAAAATCTTTGGAGGGAGCTAAAACTCTGTATTGCCCAGCGACAGCCCCGAAACCTGAAGGATCTGGAGAAGGTCTGTATGGAGGAGTGGGCCTAAATCCCTGATGCAGTGTGTGCAAACCTGGTCAAGAACTACAGGAAACGTATGATCTCTGTAATTGCAAACAAAGGTTTCTGTACCAAATATTGAGTTCTGCTTTTCTGATGTGTCAAATTCTTATGTCATGCAATAAAATGCAAATTAATTACTTAAAAATCATACGTGATTTCTCTGGATTTTTGTTTTAGATTCTGATTCCGTCTCTCACAGTTGAAGAGTACCTATGATAAAAATGACAGACCTCTACATGCTTTGTAAGTAGGAAAACCTGCAAAATTGGCAGTGTATCAAATACTTATTCTCCCCACTGTATATCGATGAGCACAACTATCAGTCCCTCCCTTAATGCCAGGGTGCTAGGTGTTATCCTGGACTTTGACCCCTGCTTTCAGCTCCACATCCGATCACTGTCCAAATAATGCCCGCCTTCACCTCTGTAGTGTTTCCAATATTAGCCCCTTCCAAAAAAACAACACCACCAAGCTACCAGTTCACTCCCTTGTAATCTCCCACCTAATCTATCTTAACTTCCTCCTTGTTGGTCTAACTTTACATGGGCCATCTCCTTTTTCATGCTATCGTGATACATCCCAGACCTACTGTTATCTACCTTATTAACTGCTCAGTGTCTGCCGCTTCTCTCTGCCAATCCACCCACTGACTTCTGCTTGCCCAACAATGTCCCTGTCCAAACTCCGTGTTGTAGCTAGACTGTAGTCGGCCTGAGCTAGCATTGCAATTGTTTCTGTGTTTATTGGGTTTCCCCTAAGTTCAGGTCTATTACAATAGATCAAGCAAGTAACACTGTGTCTATGGTAAATCACTAAGTTTATTGCCAGTAGTGCATGCTGGGAAAGGATATAAATAGTTGGAGAAGGGTTCTTGCCTCCTGGGCTCAGTATTGACATGCCACCCAAATTTTACTGGCACCGCCAAGTTTTTACTGGCCGTTACAAAATTACAGTTTTAAGTGCAAATTTCAATATTTAGGCTACAAACAAATATAATATGCAATTAGCGATGTGATTTAAGGAAGAAACAAGTTTTTTTTTTGTTTGTTTTGTTTTCAATATAGTAAGTAAGTATCTATCTCAGGGACTGGACTCGCATGAAACTGACTGTCACAATGACACTTACAGCAGTGTGCAGGAGCACAGATGATGATGACACCTCACCAACATGACACGTCCCCTCCTGAGTCACAGTGATAGTTTTTCTCCATTCCAGGTGGTCCCTTAGGTCTACTCCAGTGCAAACAGCACTGACAGTCCCGCTCCCGGATTGCCTTCCTCCCTTCCCGCGCACAAGGCTCTGGCAGCTCTGCTCGGCTCCCTTGGATGATGACCTCACACAACACGCCTTCGCCAGACCCACCCCCCTGCCAGTACCGCCCGAACACGCTGTAGAAGACACTTGGGTGGTCTCAGCTGGCCCTGGACCACAACTGTGCATGTGCAGTTCTGAGCTGAGCATTACAGCCATATTTTTTACTGGCAACCTTTTCCTGTTACTGCCATTTACTGGCAAGAGAAAAGGTGCCCTTTTTTTACTGGCTGCCATTAAAAATTCTGACAGTTGGCAACACTGCCTGGGCTGTTGCCATAAAAGCTCAATATTGCCTTCCAGGCCTGTACTGGAAGAGTTAGGGGCCAGGGGGAGTTGCTATGCATTGATGGAGTACCTGAGGAAGAGGCTTCACTGCGGATTAGTTTCCTGAAGAGCTTGGTAAGAGCTGCTGCCAGTGGACATTGCAGGGAGTCCTTCTTGCTCCAGAAGGTACTTGTGTTGTCTGGTGCTGCTCAACAGTCAATGTGTACAAATTGCCACCTGGTCTCAGCCAGTGTTAATTTTGTCGACAAAATGAACACTATTTAAGTTGACTGAACTACGACTAAAACTAAAATGACATTTTAGTCAAAAGACTGTGACTAAAACTAAATCAAAATCTGACGCCAAAATTAACACTGCACCACCACATAAGAATAAGTAGGGGGCATTTACTAAGCTGCTGAAAGAAAAAAAAAAAAAAAAAAAAAAAAAAATATATATATATATATATATATATATATATATATATATATATATATATATATATAATTTTTTTTTTTTTTTTTTCTTAAAGAGGAGGTCCACCTGAAAAAAAAATTATTAAAAGCCAGCAGTTACAAATACTGCAGCTGCTGACTTTTAATAAATGGACACTTGCCTGTCCAGGGTGCCCACGATGTCGACAGCAGATGATGAGCAATCGCTCGGTTCTCGGCTGCCCCCGCCACCATCCTCGGTCAGGGAATCAGGAAGTGAAGCGTTGCGGCTTCACTGCCCGGTTCCCTACTGCGCATGCGCGAGGCGCGCTGCGTCTCTTCACTGGTCCCCCGCTTGTCTGCGGAGGCGATCCGATGTTGATCCATGCTGAGTATGGAGACCAGTGAGGGGAAGATGGCCCCCACCCGTCTCTATACTATTGCTGGGCGGAAGCAATGTCAAAACGTCACTTCCGTCCATATCGCTTAAAGTGCCATTTTTTTTTAATTTGGCGCCCGCGTATGAAAATGGTAATCAAACCACACATGTGAGGTATCACCGCGATCGGTAGAATGAGAGCAATAATTCTAGCTCTAGACTTCCTCTAACTCAAAACATGCAACCTGTAGAATTTTTTTAATCGTCGCCTATGGAGATTTTTAAGAGTAAAAGTTTGTCGCCATTTCGCGAGTGGGCGCAGTTTTGAAGCATGACATGTTGGGTATCAATTTACTCAGCGTAACATTCTCTTTCACAATATTAAATACAATTGGGCTAACTTTACTGCTGTTTTATTTTTTAATTAAAAAAAGTGTATTTTTTCCAAAAAAAGTGCGCTTGTAGGACCGCTGCGCAAATACGGTGTGACAGAAAGTATTGCAACGACCTCCATTTTATTCTCTAGGGTGTTAGAAAAAAAATGTGTAATGTTTGGGGGTTCTAAGTAATTTTCTAGCAAAAAAAACTGTTTTAACTTGTAAACAACAAATCTCAAAAAGAGGCTCGGTCCTTAAGTGGTTAAAGTCTAAGTCCAGCTTGGGCAAAAAATTTCCAAAACTAGTCCCCAGAATCTGTAGGGGACTCTATATCTATAGCAGGAAAACCTCATCTTTGGAGAGATATAAAAATCTGACAAGAAGTTGCATCCACACCAAACTGAATATCTATTTTAAATTTGAATGAAGACTCCTTTCACTGCTCTGTTGTGTATTGGTAAATAAATGGTAGAAACTGTGATATTCAGTGGTTCTAAAAGTGGAGCTGCTTCAACAGGTTCACTTTTATTAAATTTCAGTTCTGTGTATGTGGCTTTTTTCGGGAGTAGGGGGTTGTGGGGTGGTCTGTGTCGTATTTGTGGCCTCTGTGGGGGTTGTGGTGGTTGATTCAAGTCCTTCATAGAGGCCACAAGGAGCTCTCTATAGTCCTGAATAACGTGTAGTCTGAGAAGTGATCATTCTCCATAGAGCAGAATGTAACACCTCGCTTTACACTTGCAGTGACTTGGATTTCCAGGCTCTTCCTGCGCTGGGTGTTTTGAATTTCAAATGAACTGACAAAAATGATCACGTTTCTGCATTCCATTAGTTAATATGATTAGATAAACATTAATATCATTAAAACTCGAGCACATTACTGTACGTTATAATTATAACTAGTAAAACCCATAAGAATGGGGCGCCCTCTGGTGGTGACTACCGCCTACACAGCTGCTTTAGTTCTGTACAGTTGTTACTATTATAGCGCTGAGTTTTTGCAGTGTTTTACAAAATGAGGGGAGACTGTATGGTTACAAAACAATTCAAGACACAAGGGTTAAGAGAGGCCTGCTCTTTTATGAAAGGTGCTTAAAGCTGTACGTAAACCCTCCCATGTCCCCCCCCCCCCCCTTACCTGTTTCACTGCAATCTCTTCATAGGACATACTCTCCCGTCCAAGAAATCCAACAAGGTTCCTCTGCGATCCGATGTTCAGGTGTCCATGTAGCTTGATACTCTTCAAGGTGCAGGCAACCAGCTACCAATGACATGCAGGGCCAACCCTCCGGCTGCTCTGTGTGCCTAATCCTGCAGCCTCTTGGGAGATACGGTGTAAGTATCCCAGGAGGCTGCAGGACTAGGGACACGTAATTTTGGCCTAGGCAGTAGGTGGGGCATAACAAAAATTTAAGAAAAAAACAACTTTTAGATTTTTTGATTGCAGAGGGGCGGAGGGCTAAAACAGAACTAAAGCTTTGTACACATGATGAGAATTTGGGTGGAATGATCGTCCTTCCTTTTTTTTTTTTTTTTTTTTTACATGCTAGTCTCATATCGAAAATCAAGAGGTTACTAAATTTATAAAAATTCTACCGAATACAACTTCGGAAGTGATGTATTGTATTGTACTGTATTCTTTAATTTCTAGAACTTTTTAAAAAAAAAATTTTTTTTTTTTTTTCGGGTGAATACTGTACTGATTAACCACTTGAGCCCCGGACCATTATGCTGCCTAAGGACCAGAGGTCTTTTTCCAATTTGGCACTGCGTCGCTTTAACTGCTAATTGTGCGGTCATGCAATGCTGTACCCAAACGAAATTTGCGTCCTTTTCTTCCCACAAATAGAGCTTTCTTTTGATGGTATTTGATCACCTCTGCGGTTTTTATTTTTTGCGCTATAAACGGAAAAAGACCGAAAATTTTGAAAAAAAATGATATTTTCTACTTTTTGTTATAAAAAAAATCCAATAAACTCAATTTTAGTCATACATTTAGGCCAAAATGTATTCGGCCACATGTCTTTGGTAAAAAAAATGTCAATAAGCGTATATTTATTGGTTTGCGCAAAAGTTATAGTGTCTACAAACTAGGGTACATTTTCTGTAATTTACACAGCTTTTAGTTTATGACTGCCTATGTCAATTCTTGAGGTGCTAAAATGGCAGGGCAGTACAAACCCCCCCCAAATGACCCCATTTTGGAAAGTAGACACCCCAAGGAAATTGCTGAGAGGCATGTTGAACCCATTGAATATTTATTTTTTTTGTCCCAAGTGATTGAATAATGACAAAAAAAAAAAAAATATTTACAAAAAGTTGTCACTAAATGATATATTGCTCACACAGGCCATGGGCATATGTGGAATTGCAGTTTCGGAGGCCATGGAATGCCCAGGTGGCACAAAACCACCCCAAATTACCCCATTTTGGAAAGTAGACACCCCAAGCTATTTGCTGAGAGGCATGGTGAGTATTTTGCAGCTCTCATTTGTTTTTGAAAATGAAGAAAGACAAGAAAAAACTTTTTTTTTTTTTTTTTTTTTCAATTTTCAAAAGTTTGTGACAAAAAGTGAGGTCTGCAAAATAATCACTATACCTCTCAGCAAATAGCTTTGGGTGTCTACTTTCCAAAATGGGGTCATTTGGGGGGGGTTTTGTGCCACCTGGGCAATCCATGGCCTCCGAAACTGTGATAGGCAGTCAAGAGAGAAATCAAAAATTCACGCCCTTAGAAAGCCTGAAGGCGGTGCTTGGTTTTCGGGGTTCCGTACGCGGCTAGGCTCCCAAAAAGTCTCACACATGTGGTATCCCCGTACTCAGGAGAAGCAGCAGAATGTATTTTGGGGTGTAATTTCACATATTCCCATGGCATGTTTGAGCAATATATCATTTAGTGACAATTTTGTGCAAAAAAAAAAAAAAAATTGTCTCTTTCCCGCAACTTGTGTCGCAATATAAAATATTCCATGGACTCGAAATGCCTCTCAGCAAATAGCTTGGGGTGTCTACTTTCCAAAATGGGGTCATTTGGGGGGGTTTTGAACTGTCCTGGCATTTTATGCACAACATTTAGAAGCTTATGTTGCACATCACCCACTCTTCTAACCACTTGAAGACAAAGCCCTTTCTGACACTTATTGTTTACATGAAAAAGTTATTTTTTTTTTTTGCAAGAAAATTACTTTGAACCCCCAAACATTATATATTTTTTTAAAGCAAATGCCCTACAGATTAAAATGGTGGGTGTTTCATTTTTTTTTTTCACACAGTATTTGCGCAGCGATTTTTCAAACACATTTTTTGGGGAAAAAACACACTTTTTTAAATTTTAATGCACTAAAACACACTATATTGCCCAAATGTTTGATGAAATAAAAAAGATGATCTTAGGCCGAGTGCATGGATACCAAACATGACATGCTTTAAAATTGCGCACAAACGTGCAGTGGCGACAAAATAAATACATTTTTAAAAGCCTTTAAAAGCCTTTACAGGTTACCACTTTAGATTTACAGAGGAGGTCTACTGCAAAAATTACTGCCCTCGATCTAACCTTCGCGGTGATACCTCACATGCATGGTGCAATTGCTGTTTACGTTTGACGACAGACCGCCGCTTGCGTTCGCCTTAGCGCGAGAGCAGGGGGCGACAGGGGTGCTTTTTTTTTTTTTTCTTTATTATTTTTTTGCTTTTTTATCTTATTTTTAAACTGTTCCTTTCATTTTTATTTTTTTTTAATAATTTTTATTGTTATCTCAGGGAATGTAAATATCCCCTATGATAGCAATAGGTAGTGACAGGTACTCTTTTTTGAAAAAATTAAGTCTATTAGACCCTAGATCTCTCCTCTGCCCTCAAAGCATCTGACCACACCAAGATCGGTGTGATAAAATGCTTCCCCAATTTCCCAATGGCGCTGTTTACATCCGGCGAAATCTAAGTCATAAAATGCTCGTAGCTTCCGGTTTCTTAGGCCATAGAGATGTTTGGAGCCACTCCGGTCTCTGATCAGCTCTATGGTCAGCTGGCTGAATCACCGGCTGCATTTTCAGGTTCCCTGTTGAGACAGGAGAGCCAGAGAAAAACACGGAAGACGGTGGGGGGGGGGGGGCATTCCCTCCCACGGCTTGTAAAAGCAGTCTAGAGGCTAATTAGCCGCTAGGATTGCTTTTACATGAAAGCCGACCGCTGGCTGAAAAGAATGATACTAAGATGATACCTAAACCTGCAGGCATCATTCTGGTATAACCACTCAAAGTTGTGAATGGCGTACCTGAAGACAAAAAAATGGTTAACAATAAAGCACAGTAAACGGTAAAGTATAAAAAATTGCATACCTGAAAAGCAAACATGATAAAACATAATAACAATAAAACATTGCAGAATAGAACACAGTAAAAAAGAGCAGAACAATAGAGAGAGAATAAAGAGAGAGAGAGAACAATAAAACGACAACTATTTTTTTTTTTATATATTTTTTATTTTTTTTTTTACACTTTTTTTGTAACTAACTTTTATAACTGTAGCCGGTTCCAGGTTCGGGTCTCTCAAAATGCGATGGCATCTTGGGAGACCCTGTGAAAGTGTGCCTAGTCTGTGGAATGCTGTATCCTACGCTAATACTCAACTAGTGCATAGTAGCGTTCAAAACATTCACCAATGCAAAGACCAGGATTGTCAGGACAGGAGGGACAATAATAGCGGGTGTCACGCCTATATCTGCGCTAGCTGCAGACACGACATCTTTTTTGGGGGGGTTTGCTGGGTAGGGGTACTCGGGAGGACATAAAGAAAATGCCTCTCATGCAGCTGACTGCATTTGGTTGGGGATGTGAATGGGGGAAGTACGGGCGCTGCAGAAGCGGTGGGTTCCCAATTAGGATTGGCGAATGCAGCAGGAAGGGCATTATGGGCACGACGGGCCTGTGTTTGTCTTTTTGGTGGCAGCGGAACACTACTTGTGCTTGCCACCTCACCAGCTTGAACTGCACTTATGGGACTCGCCACGTCACCAAGTGTTACTGCAGTGTAGGTTTGACTACGACCGGGGTGTACTAGGCCGCTGGCGCTTGCCAGTTCACCAAAACGCTACCAAAAAAACTGTTAGCGATCGCAGGGATCAGGCCTGACTCTGCGAACGCTGCAGTTATGCGTTTAGTCTTTTGTAAGTGACAGTGATCGATCGATACTGCACTTGGGTGGGCTGGGCTGGGCCGGGTGGAGGGGCAAAACGCAGGTGCTAGCAGGTATCTGTGCTGATCCCGCTAACACTGCGTTTTTGGGAACCCTAAACTGCTGGGGACGCTAGTATAGATCTGATCGGATCAGATATTGATCCATTCAGATACTATACCACTAAGGGTGGTGTACGGTGCGTGCGTGGGTGTTAGCGGTACTGGCGCTAATCTGACGCTGCTTGGGGCTGGTGCTTGCCAGTTCACCAAAATACTACCAAAAAAACTGTTAGCGATCGCAGGGATCAGTCCTGACTCTGCGAACGCTGCAGTTATGCATTTAGTGTTTTGTAAGTGTCAGTGATCGATCGATACTGCACTTGGGTGGGCTGGGCGGAGGGGCAAAACGCAGGTGCTAGCAGGTATCTGGGCTGATCCCGCTAACACTGCGTTTTTGGGAACCCTAAACTGCTGGGGACGCTAGTATAGATCTGATCGGATCAGATATTGATCCGTACAGCTACTATACCACTAAGGGAGGTGTATACTGCGTGCGTGGGTGTTAGCGGTACTGGCGCTAATCTGACGCTGCCTGGGGCGACGCATATTACCGCCGGGCGATCAGGGGGCTAAACCTTTATTCGGTAATAAACGGCGGGTGCCCTGACACTATAAAAAATAAACGAACTAACCAGCGTCACCCGTAACACTTATACGGTGATCAGTGGTGAAAGGGTTAACTAGGGGGCCATCAAGGGGTTAAAACATTTATTCGGTAGTATATGGGGGTCCCTGATGCTATAAAACGCTGACGGCGAACCTAAATATTTACGTCGCTAACTAGCGTCACCAGCGACACTAATACAGCGATCAGAAAAATGATCGCTTAGTGACACTGGTGACAGGGGGTGATCAAGGGGTTAAAACTTTATTAGGGGGGGTTAGGGGGGTACCCTAGACCTAAAGGGGGGTAACAGTAACTGTCCCAACACTGTAACTGTCACAAACTGACACTATGCAGTAATCAGAAAAAAAAAAAAAAAAAAACTGCTTGGTGTCAGTTTGTGACGGGGGGGGGGTGATTGGGGGGGGATCGGGGCGGGGGGATCGGGGTGTTTAGTGTGCCTGGCATGTTCTACTGTGTGTGTAGTGTTGTGCACTCACATACCTGTCTTCTCTCCTCGGGCCGGAACGGAAATTACCGAGCCGAGGAGAGATGACATCATTTCCTTTGCTGCTGTTTAGCATACAGCAGCAAAGGAATGATTCGATTGGCCGGCGGCGATCGCGAGGGGGGGGGCCACGAACGGATGGTCTCCCCCTCACCTCTGATGGCCGCTGGACAAAAGACGACCGCCTCGGGCACCGGGGGGGGGGTCCGATCGGACCCCCCACCCGCGGAAGGCAAATCACTTACATGTACGTGATTTTGCCTGTCCGTGCCACCTTGCCGACGTACATCGGCGTGAGGCGGTCGTCAAGTGGTTAAATGAGAATTGTACGTTCTGGCATCATTCAAGAAACATTGTTGTGTCTGTCCCTTCGAATAATTTTGCATGAACTGTTGTGATTGGCTCTCGAAAGCTGTGTACTAACGATCAGATTATCAGATATTCGCTTCGAAAGCAGTATTTTTCGTCCAATTTTCTGACCATGCGTACTAGGCTTTACTCTCTTTTTAACTTCTGCAGATCCGCCCTATAGCCGAATAATGGCTACAGCATAGACCTACTTTGCCGGGAGGGCATCAATAGACGTCCTACCGTGCCCAAGCGGCCTACGCGCCCCCTGCAGGGCACGCACTCTGTGATCAGTGAGTCTGTGAGACTCGGCTGATCAGAGTAAGGAGTCGATCCCTACCCCTTACCACGTGATCCGCTGTCAGCCAATGACAGGTGATCATGTAATGTAAAGAGAGCTGGTATTCGGCTATTTTTCTCTTCGCGCTGACAGCGCGAGGAGAATAAAACAAAGCCTTTCACCGGCGGCTCTCAGAGGGACATCTGTCCCGATTAAGGAGAGCTGCCACCAGCTCATCTGTGCCCACCTGCCAGTGCCACCTAGCAGTGCACAACAGTGCCGCCTACCAGTGCACAACAGTGCCGCCTACCAGTGCACACCAGCTCCACCTACCAGTGCCCACAGTGCCCCCAGTGGCACCCATCAGTGACCACAATGCCACCAATCAGTGCCTCATCAACAGTGCTGCCCATCAGTGTCACCTATCAGTGCCATCTATCAGTGGTACCTAATCAGTGCCATCTTATCAGTGGCCATCAGTGCCATCTTATCAGTGGCCATCAGTGCCATCTTATCAGTGGCCATCAGTGCCGCCTTATCTGTGCCCAACAGTACCGCCTTATCTGTCCCCATCAGTACCGCCTTAACTGCCTATCGGTGTCCATCAGTGCCGCCTCATCAGTGCACATCAATGAAGGAGAAAAATTATCTGTTTACAAAATTTTATAACAAACTATCAAACATGATGTTTTTTTTTTTTTTTTTCAAAATTGTCCATCTTTTTTTGTTTGTTTAGCAAAAAATAAAAACCCCAGCTGTTATTAAATACCACCAAAAGAAAGCTCTATTTGTGTGAAAAAAATGAAAAAAAAATTAATTTGGGTACAGTGTTGTATGACCGCGCAATTGTCATCATTCAAATTGCGTCAGTGCTGAAAGCTGAAATTTGGTCTGGGCAGGAGGGGGGTTTAAGTGCCCAGTAAGCAAGTGGTTAAAGTTCCACTTTAAGGTGAATATAGACATATTCGTACAATTGCAGTAGCACAGTTCTGTACTGTCTGTGATAATATTTTAATTTGCAGTAACACGGTGGTGGTCAACTTTCTTAACATGGTGGGCCTCAAGTGTGGAGCCACACAACATTCTGTGAATATTCAGTGTCAGAGACAGGAGACACACAACAGAGATCAGAGACTGAGAACATACTATAGGAGTTGTTGAGGACTGGGGACATGAGTCAAGAGACAGTTACTCACTGGACTCCATCACTGATTGCTTTTCAGAAATGCCCGCAGTGTGAACCTAGCCTCAGTGCAGTGAAGAGTGCGCAACAGACTCCTTTTGGACGAAACATGTTGGGCAGAATTGGTTGTGTACACTCACGACTGCTGTCCTGGTCAGCAGCAGATTCTATGATTGGGGGTATTGTAGCCAAGATATTCTGGTATTTGTGAGATCCGCTTGTTAGATGATATTCCTTTATCTGTGTCCTGGCTAGTAAAGGAAGATGAGAAGTTCCTTAATGTGGCCCCAGGCTAATACATGCTGAGTACAATAAAACTCTGTATGCAAACTATCTTTTTTTCTTTTTTTTTCGATGAACCATTTTATTGTCAGTAAGGAGCTTGCACATGAAGGGCACTGCTGCGTAGTTTTGAAGCACATGGCTGATATACTTCGACTTTACAAGACAAGTTAGTACTTTTATTCGTTTAGCACAATATTTTTCATGGTGTTTGTTAATATTGTGGAAGTGCTGCATTATATTTACTGCTAATCGCAGTGATCAGATGACAGGGAGCCGGTTCTCCTGGCTCCTGATCGTCGGAACAAGACCTGGAGCTGTCAATAACAGCTTGGTCTCAGTGTCGGGAGCGTGCAGCTGAACGCGCTTCCAGCACAAATACAGGAGCACATGTATTCAGCGCCCAGAAATAAAGCCCGTTTCCTGGATGCCACACATCTGTTACATGATTGGAAAGGAGATTACATGTGGTGGCTTACGTTTTTTTATGTATTATTATTTTCACCTAGTGATCCGGCTTGTAACACACTACTGTTTTATGGTTTCTCCACTGCGGAGGGAAACTTAACAGAAATGCCTTTCGACACCAGCATTGTCAATTTCAGCAGAAGGTTGTGTTGGATATACTAGCAAATTTAGTCGGACTTGATCAACAAATTTTAAAATGGTTGTAAACCCTTACATTTACCCAGTGAAGTGACTGGCCTCAGGTGATACACAGATAAGAAACACATTCTCCTACATAAGTTGTACCTGTTTATCTGCAGTCTTCTGTTCTCTATATTCCTTCAAAGTGCAGACTTTAAAAAGCCTGTCTGAGTGTACAGAAAAACAGAGGGCGGAGAGCGGAAATTACACTCTGCAGAGCTCAGTGAGGAGAGATCTGAGAGCTGATTGGAGGAAAGAGACACCCCCCTCCCATTCACACAGCACACAGAAACAGAGCTGAAGCTTTCAATCTGCTGGAGATCCCTCCCCTGTCACCTTTTTTTCTTTTGGTGTCAGGAAAACGTGTCGGAAGTGACTCATGCTGATGGCAGAGGAAGGGAGCAACAGAAAGAAATGACACTCTTAATTTGGACAAGTACACACTATAGAGGGATATGCCTTGCTTATATTTCATTACTGAGTTTTACAACCACTTTAACCACTCGCCCTCCCTAAGATTCACCCCCCTTCATGACCAGGCCATTTTTTGTGATACAGCACTGCATTATTTTAACTGACAATTGCGTGGTTGTGCGACACTGTACTCAAACAAAATTGTTGTGCTTTTTTTTTTTTCCTCACAAATAGAGCTTTCTTTTGGTGGTATTTGATCACCACTGAGGTTTATATTTTTTGTGCTATAAACAAAAACCCGTCAATTTTGAGCAAAAGCCAAAGGCCAATATACAGTGCCTTACAAAAGTATTCACCCCCCTTGGCTTTTTACCTATTTTGTTACATTACAGCCTTTAGTTCAATTTTTTAAAATCTGAATTACAGTATATGTGATGGATCAGAACACAATAGTCTAAGTTGGTGAAGTATAATTAGAAAAATATATATAGAAAACTATTTTTCAGAAATAAAAAACTGATTATTGGCATGTGCGTATGTATTCAGCCCCTTTGTTATGAAACCCATAAAAAGCTCTGGTGCAACCAATTACCTTCAGAAGTCACATAATTAGTGAAATGATGTCCACCTGTGTGCAATCTAAGTGTCACATAATCTGTCATTACATATACACACCTTTTTGAAAGGCCCCAGAGGCTGCAACACCTAAGCAAGAGGCACCACTAACCAAACACTGCCATGAAGACCAAGGAACTCTCCAAACAACTAAGGAACAATGTTGTTGAGAAGTACAAGTCAGGGTTAGGTTATAAAAAAAAATCAAAATCTTTGATCCCTAGGAGCACCATCAAATCTATCATAACCAAATGGAAAGAACATGGCACAACAGCAAACCCGCCAAGAGACGACCGCACACCAAAACTCACGGACCGGGCAAGGAGGGCATTAATCAAAGAGGCAGCACAGAGACCTAAGGTAACCCTGGAGGAGCTGCAGAGTTCCACAGCAGAGACTGGAGTATCTGTACATAGAGTTGGGCTTTATGGCAGAGTGGCCAGAAGAAAGCCATTACTTTCAGCAAAAAGCAAAATGGCACGTTTTGAGTTTGCGAAAAGGCATGTGGGAGACTCCCAAAATGTATGCAGGAAGGTGCTCTGGTCCGGTGAGACTAAAATTGAACTTTTTGTCCATCAATAAATATAGGGCTAAATATAGGGATATTCTTGAGCAAAACCTGTACCACTCTGTGTGTGATTTGAGGCTAGGACGGAGGTTCACCTTCCAGCAGGACAATGACCACAAACATACTGCTAAAGCAACACTTGAGTGGTTTAAGGGGAAACATGTAAATGTGTTGGAATGGCCTATTTAAAGCCCAGACCTCAATCCAATAGAAAATCTGTGGTCAGACTTAGATTGCTGTTCACAAGCACAAACCATCCAACTTGAAGGAGCTGGAGCAGTTTTGCAAGGAGGAATGGGCAAAAATCCCAGTGGTAAGATGTGGCAAGCTCATAGGGACTTATCCAAAGCAACTTGGAGCTGTGATAGCCGCAAAAGGTGGCTCTATAAAGTATTGACTTTAGGGGGATGAATAGTTATGCACATTGACTTTTTCTGTTATTTTTGTCCTATTTGTTGTTTGCTTCACAATAAAAAAAAAATTCTTCAAAGTTGTGGCCATATTCTGTATTCTGCAACAAAACACGAAAAATGCCAAAGGGGGTGAATACTTTTGCAAGGCACTGTATATTCTGCTACATACAGTAGCTCACAAAAGTGAGTACACCCCTCACATTTTTGTAAATATTTTATTATATCTTTTCATGTGACAACACTGAAGAAATTACACTTTAGAGCCCTTGCACACTGGGGCGGGGGGCGGCGTCGGCGGTAAAACGCCGCTATTATTAGCGGCGTTTTACCGTCGGTATGCGGCCGCTAGCGGGGCGGTTTTACCCCCGCTAGCGGCCGAGAAAGGGTTAAATACCACCGCAAAGCGCCTCTGCAGAGGCGCTTTGCCGGCGGTATAGCCGCGCCATCCCATTGATTTCAATGGGCAGGAGCGGTATACACACCGCTCCTTCACCGCTCCGAAGATGCTGCTAGCAGGACTTTTTTTACCGTCCTGCCGGCGCATCGCTCCAGTGTGCAAGCCCTCGGGGCTTTCACACTGGAATGAAAGCAGCGGCACTTTCTGGGCGGTTTGCAGGCGCTATTATTAGCGCAATAGCGCCTGCAAACCGCCCCAGTGTGCAAGGGCTCTTACACTTTTTTGTAGCAAAGTAGTGAGTGTACAGCTTGTATAACAGTGTAAATTTGCTGTCCCCTCAAAATAACTTAACAAACAGCCATTAATGTCTAAACCGCTGTCATCAAAAGTGAGTACACCCCTAAGTGAAAATGTTCAAATTGGGACCAATAAATAGACATGCGCAGATTGAAAAAAATTGTTTTTTGTTTCGATTCGTTATTTACATAAATTCATTAAGTTAAATTTGTTTATTACTTTTAATTCACTTTCAGAATTTGCTTCGTTTATTCGTATTCAAATCGATTCATATTTTCGAAATTCAATTTTTGAATTTAATCGAATAGTTTTCTAATCAATTTCAAATTCGAATAGTTTTCAAGTTCGAAAATTGAATTTCGGAAAATGGTTATATTTTTTCTATTCTATCCTGTTTTTTTTCTATACTATTCTGTTATTTTCTATTCTATTCAAATCTATTCTTTTCTATTCAAATTTGAATTTATTCTCTTCTTTTGAATTTTGGGAAATGGTTATATTATTTCTATTTTTTTATTATATTCTATTCTATTCTTTTGTTGTTCTATTCTATTCTCTTCTATTCTTTTTTTTGAGTTTATTCTGTTTGAAATTCAAATTTCAGAAGATGGTTATGTTCTTTCTATTTTATTTTATTCTATTCTTTTTCTATTCTATTCTGTTCTTTTACTTTCTATTTTGTTCTGTTTTACTCTATTATATTCTATTATTGTATTTTCTGTTATATTCTTTTCATTCTATTCCTTTATTTTCTGTTCTATTTTATTCTCTTTGGAAATTGGAAAACTATTGGAAATTGATTCGAAAACTATTTGAATCATTTTGAATTTCATACGTATTTTCTTTTTTTTTTTGGATTTGTTTAAATTCGGTACATATACATTCGAATTTCGGAAAAACGAAAATTAATCCAGGTTTCAATTCGGAACAAAACGAACTGTACATGTCTACCGATTAGTTATTTTCCCTCCCCAGTGTCATGTGACTCGTTAGTGTTACAAGGTTTCAGGTGTTAATAGGGAGCAGGTGTTATATTTGGTGTTATCGCTCTCACTCTCTCATACTGGTCACTGGAAGTTCAACATGGCACCTCATGGCAAAGAACTCTCTGAGGATCTGAAAAAAAAGAATTGTTGCGCTACATAAAGATGGCCTAGGCTATAAGAAGGTTGCCAGGACCCTGAAACTGAGCTGCAGCACGGTGGCCAAGACCATACAGAGGTTTAACCGCTTCACGACCAGCCGCCGCAGTTACACTGCGGCAGGTTGGCTCCGCTGGGCGAGCCATCATAGCTGTACATGTGCTCTTTAAAAAGGCATGCGCCCGAAGCATTTCCCCGGAGCCGATGCGCGGGCCCAGCGGGCGCGATGACCGCCGGGCACCCGCGATCTCTCGTGAAAGAGCGAGAACCAGGATTTGTAAGCATACAAATCCTGGTTCTGTCAGGGCAGAGGAGACAGGTCGTGTGTTCCTACTAAGTAGGAACAACGGTCGGTCTCCTCTAGTCAGCCACGCCCCCCCCCACAGTTAGAAATACACATAGGTAACACAGTTAACCCCTTGATCGCCCCCTAGTGTTAACCCCTTCCTTGCCAGTGACATTTATACAGTAATCAGTGGCTATTTTTAGCTCTGATCGCTGTATAAATGTCACAGGGTCCAAAAAAGTGTCCGCTGTGTCCGTCGCAATGTTGCAGTCCCGGTAAAAATCGCAGATCACCACCATTACTGGTAAAAAAATAACTAATAAAAGTGCCATAAATCTTTCCCCTATTTTGTAGACGCTATAAATTTTGCGCAAACTAATCAATATACGCTTATTGCAATTTTTTTATTTTACCAAAAATATATAGAAGAATACATATTGGCTTAAACTGATGGAAGACATTTTTTTTTTTTTTTTTTTTTTTTTTAGCAAAAATTACAAAAGATTGTTTTTTTTTTTGTTTTTGTTTTTGTTTGTTTTTTTGTTTTTTTCAAAATTGTCACTCTTTTTTGTTTATAGTGCAAAAAATAAAAACAGTGGAGGTGATCAAATACCACTGAAAGAAAGATCTATTTGTGGGGAAAAAAGGACATATATTTTGTTTGAGTACAACAGCACACGACTGCGCAATTTTCAATTAAAGTGTCACAGTACCATTAAGCAAAAAATGGCCTGGTCAGGAAGGGGGCAAATCCTTCTGGGGCCGAAGTAGTTAACAGGACAGGTTCCACTCAGAACAGGCCTCGCAATGGTCGATCAAAGAAGTTGAGTGCACATGCTCAGCGTCATATCCAGAGGTTGTCTTTGGGAAATAGACGTATGAGTGCTGCCCGCATTGCTGCAGAGGCTGAAGGAGTGGGGGGTCAGCCTGTCAGTGCTCAGACCATATGCTGCAAACTGCATCAAATTGGTCTGCATGTCTGTTGTCCCAGAAGAAAGCATTTTCTAAAGATGATGCACAAGAAAGCCCACAAACAGTTTGCTGAAGACAAGCAGACTAAGGACAACAATTACTGGAACCATGTCCAGTGGTCTGATGAGACCAAGATAAACTTATTTTGTTCAGATGGTGTCAAGCCTGTGTGGCGGCAACCAGGTGAGGAGTACATAGACAAATGTGTCTTGCCTACAGTCAAGCATGTTGGTTGGAGTGTCATGATTTGGGGCTGCATGAGTGCTGCCAGCACTGCGGAGCTACAGTTCATTTGGGGGGAACCATGAATGCCAACATGTACTGTGACATACTGAAGCAGAGCATGATCCCCTCCCTTCGGAGACTGGGCCGCATGGCAGTATTCCAACATAACGACCCCAAACACCCCTCCAAGATGACCGCTGCCTTGCTAAAGAAGATGAGGGTAAAGGTGATGGACTGGCCAAGCATGTCTCCAGACCTAAACCCTATTGAATATCTGTGGGGCATCCTCAAACAGAAGGTGGAGGAGTGCAAGGTCTCTAACATCCACCAGCTCTGTGATGTCATCATGGAGGAGTGGAAGAGGACTCCAGTGGCAACCTGTGAAGCTCTGGTGAACTCCATGCCCAAGAGGGTTAAGGCAGTGCTGGAAAATAATGGTGGTCACAGAAAAAATTTACACTTTGGGCCCAATTTGGACATTTTCACCTAGAGGTGTACTCACTTTTGTTGCCAGTGTTTTAGACATTAATGGCTGTGTTGTTATTTTGAGGGGACAGCAAATTTAAACTGTTATACAAGCTGTACACTCACTACTTTACATTGTATCAAAGTGTCATTTCTTCAGTGTTGTCACATGAAAAGATATAATAAAATATTTACAAAAACATGAGGGGTGTACTCACTTTTGTGAGATACTGTGTATGTGTGTGTATATATATATATATATATATAAGGCCAGTATGGTGGCCTGAATTTATGGGAGGAGCCGGAGGGTATTTAAGCAGCCCACTCGCCCATGCTCTTTGTCGGTTCCATAGCGCGATTCGTTATGCCAGCAGGCCGACTCAGCTCACTTCATGTTCGTGAGTCTGTTGTTCCTGAATACAGTGTGTTGTGGTTGCTTATTCGTAGCTTTTCGTGCAAATCTCGCTCCCGGTCGCAGGTAGAAGTCGTTACTTTGCATCCGTATTATGTCCTAATCGTTGCCATTCGTTGTCTCCCCCATGTTGTGTGTTCAGTTCCCGCCGCGGAACTTACGATTCGTTCATATACGGTCCCCCCCCCCCCCTATTACTTGCCAAATTAAGTTATTTTGTGTGCGTCATGCACGGCACCACACCACGCTCTTCAGATACCTTGCATACCCGCTACAGACTGATGCAGACCCAGTCGCACGGCCATTGTCGCGGGTAGGATTCATTACCATTCATTAACATCTTTTGTCATTTCAATTCGTTACCATTCGTTGTCTCCCATGTCATTCGTTAGTTCCCCCTACGGAACCTATGAATCGAACGGATGTTGTCCTTATCCCTTATACTGCCTACTGCTTAGGGGTACGGTAAGCCGCCAAACAAGCCAGGTGTTTCTATCCTTTTCTCAGTAATCCAACTCTCATTCAATGAGACACTTGCAACCATGCAAATCGTCTCAGCAGCCTGACACCCTTGTTAAGACACTTGTAAAACGCAACTTCGTCTCGGCAACCTCTCACTTGTCAAAAAAAAAAAAAAATTCTTTGCCACCTCGCAATCACTGCCCAGCAACCTGACACCTGTTGAGACCCTTGCAACCACACAAAATCGTCTTACCAGCCTGACACCCTTGTTGAGATCCTTGCAAAACACAATATCATCTCAGCAACCTCTCACTCATCAAAAAACCGTTGCCACCACGCAATCTCGGCCCTGCAACCTGACACCTGTTGAGAAACTTGCAACCAGGCAAATCGTCTCAGCAGCCTGACACCCTTGTGAAGACCCTTGCATAATGCAACCTCTCACTCATATAAAAAAAAAAAAAAAATCCCTTGCCACCACACAGTCTCGGCCCAGCAACTTGACACCTATTGAGGCCCTTGCAACCATGCAAAATCATCTCAGCAGCCGGACACTCATTTGAGACCCTTGCAAACGCAATACCGTCTCAGCAGCCTGGCACTCGTAGAGACCCTTGCGACCATGCAATATTGTCTCAGCCGTCCAGCCTGAGACCCTTGCAACCACGCAATATTGTCTCAAAAACCAACATCATACACATCGAGACCTTGCAACCACACAATATCATCTCAGCAGCCCAGACTGAGACCCTTGCAACCACGCGATTTTCATCTCAAAACAACCTCTTACTCATAACAAACCTCATACTCATCGAGACCCTTGCAACCATGCAATATCGTCTCACACAACCTCACACTCATCGAGACCCCTGCAACCATGCTATGTCGTCCCAGCAACCTGACACTCGATAAGACCCTTGCAACCACACAATTTTGTCTCCAGTAGTATAAAACACTTTGCGGCACACACCTACATGCAAACCCGCATACAAAGTAACTTTCAAACACACCTCAGCCACACAAACACGGCGACACCCAGTTCATTCATCTCCAGTGGCATGCGGGCCACTCATCCTTCTCTGTCTTTCTCCCTGAGGTCAGTTCAGGTTTCCATCCGGCACCAGGTTGGACTTTATCCCCCTAGATAAAAAAAAATAGGAGGGGAAGAACTACAGTTCGCATCTTCGCCAGGGTCAGTCGCACGACAGGGGTGGGCCAGTTCATTTCAGGTAAGTCACACCAGGCCCACTGTCAGACGGTTATCCACCACCTTGATGACTTCCTGCTCATCGAACAACCAGGCACACCACCAGCAGATCTAGAGAGGTTGAGAATAGTGTTCAGCTACCTCAACGTGCCCAAAGCCGAGCATAAAGTGGAAGGCCCAGCACACTCCATCACCTTCTAGGTGTCACTCTGGACACGCATGCCATACAGGCTAGCCTGCCTTCCGACGAACTAGCCCGTACCAGGACAGTTATCCATCAATTCACCCAGTCACAAGGGTGCACCATGAGGCAGTTGCAATCCTTACTAGGGATGCTGAACTTCGCAATGGGGATTATTCCTCAAGGACGGTCCTTTAAATCACGGCTTTTAGTCTTCCTCACACTAGTGCAAGATCCAGACCAAGTTCTCAAACTAGACCAAGTAGCAGACGTAGCTATGTGGGACAATTTCCTCACCAGCTGGAATGGCCTTTTTAGTTTTCATCCCGGCAGTGTCAGCCGAGCCACCACAGGTGGTCACCGATGCGCAGCCTCCACGAGCTTCACAGCAATTTTCGGCCGCCACTAGTTTGCTGAACCTTGGCCCCTAGAAATTCTCTAAATCCCTGGTTTTGCCCAGTCTTTATCACTCTTCAAGCTGTATCCCATCATGGCAGCTGCCCAGGTCTGGGGCCACACTTGGACAGGATAGACGGTGCTCTTCACCACGGACAATCGGGCCACAGCCGACATCATTAATAAAGGTAGATCTAACTCACTCCCCGTCATGTCTTTCCTGCACAGGCTCGTGCAGCTGTCACTCCGTCACCAGTTTAATATATTCTGTAGACATATTCCAGGCAATGCAATATCGCAGCTGATGCGCTGTCCCGTTAAAACCTTACTTAGTTTTTCCAGTAGGAGCCTGGAGCCGACTCAACGATTACTTCTGTCCCACCCTGGTCATTGCCGACAATGGACAAAAATTGAACCTCGCCAACGCAACCCAGCTCATCAACCAATCCTTGGCACGCAACACACTGAAGGCCTATTGCACAGCTTGGAACACCTACCACAAGTTTTTGGCCTCTTGCCCCAGGGCAACGATAGGTGACATTGGACACGTCCTAGCCTTCATATCATATTGCCACACGCAGCTAGCCCTTTTTCACAAAACTGTCAGGCTATACCTATCCAGCATCCAAGAATTTTTGTCCTTTACAGGACCCCAGTATACTGTCAGTATTCTCGGCCATGCAGTCAGGTCCCTCTTACGGGGCATACAGAAGCACCAACCCGTAGCTAGGGGCAAACCGCCTACCTTTCACGAGTGCCATCTTCAGGGACATGTCTGAAATCCTTACTCATTCTCCATTTTGGGGCTTCGCTCAGTCTAGCCTTCCAAGCGGCCATCTACTTGGCCTTCTACGGTTCCCTACGACCTAGTGAATTTGCCGTCAATGGCAAAGACACTGCTCTGACGCCACCTGACTCGCTTTTAATCCATTACACCTTTCATCTTACAGTCTCCAGAACTCAACAAACTGGCCCCGGGGTTGACATCAACCTGTTTAACAATGCCTGGTGCCCAGTGACGGTGCTCGACCAGCTACTGTTCCATCTACCCAACCAATCTGATGGTAGCCGTTGCTACCCTTTCTGACCAGCCTCCTGAGTGGCAGTTTATCAGGCATGTCAGGATCCTCCTAAGCAATTTGGGCTTCATCCCAGTCAGTTCTCTGGACATCCCTTCCGTATTGGAGCAGCTTCAGCTGCATCCCAGCATGGAGTACCAGACCACGTAATTAAGAAATTAGACAGATTGAAGTCCGCTTGCTTTGCCACAATCTAGTGTCCCTATTTCACCTACACATACTAGGGCCAATTTTGACAGAAGCCAATTAACCAGCATGTTTTTAGAAAATGTGAGGAATTCAGAGTACCCTGAAAAGACCTACACAAGCACAGAAGGATCATGCAAACTCCATGTCAATAGTTCTACCTGCGAATCAAACCAGGCACGCCTAGTGCTGCAAGGCAGAGGTGCTAATCGCTAACCCACTGTGTAAAGAAAAGTCCATCACAATCTGGAAAACGCTAGCAAAAAAAAAGCAATTATTTAACTGATTTTTATCAGCAGGCCCATACAACAGTGCTCGGAGCAGGGAGGGAGGGTAAGCCCTCCGCTCTAATGACAGAGAAGCATCTGTGCTGCATATGTGATGTTGTCTTCGTAGTGGCAGGTTACTTGCTGTTAATGTATAGTTGTGACGGAGAACTCCCCACTTCATCCGTTTTTTTTTTGTTTTGTTTTTTAAGTAATTATGTTAATATTGCCGGCATTCTCATTCAGAAGTGCTTCTTGATTTTGGAATTTTGAAATTGTTTTACAATCGCCTCCTTAGCTGTGAAATGGGGAGATCAGACCGTACTGTAGAGTCAGAAGAAAAAAAATAATTCTATTATCTTTCCTTAGGAGTAGATTGACATCATCTAGATACCTTTTTTTGTGAAGTGGGACAGAGCAAGTGTGAAGACTTTACTAGAATAAAAGAAAATGATCTATGTTTCCTAAAAATTCTGAGATTCATAGAGATGTCAGGGAACATGTATATGGGAGGAATTCCAAGAAAAAAACACAAACTTAAAATATTTATGTGAACTGAACAGCGTAACTAAATCCATGGCAGGCAATTCAGCTGCTATGGGGCCCAGGGGCACAAAGGGGAACTGCACTATTTTGCCATATAGTGCTTATCAAGGTAGCAATAGCTTCTGGGAATTGAATTTGGGTAAAATGAATATATATTTTGTATGGGAACTTCACTAGGTGAATTAAATTTGAGATGGACATTGGAGAAATGTGGGGGCCCTTTAATGGCTTTGCAAAGAGGTCATTTTACACATGGGTATCCCCCTGGGTGAACTATTTTACTCGCTAAAAGATTTTTAATTCTGCTCCCCATCTTGTGATTCGTACAGCTCTGCCACGCTGCATAGCCTGGGCAATTAACCTGTGGAAGGGAATACATATCAGAGTGGAAGGTATGCATATTGTACAGTATATGCGTATTGTGTATATAAAAGTGGAAGGGGGTGTATTGTATATTAAAGTGGCAGTGGAACTTGGACACAAGTTTAACAACCATACAGTATCGCCCTCCTAAACTCTCTGAATTATTTTTTTACATATGGCATATTGAACCCCTGCTCAGCTACATCGGTGGGGAAGAAGGGAGTCTCTACCTGGCAAAACTAATGCGATACTCCGGGACTAGCTCCACCCCGGTTGGTTCTCCGAAGGCTCCTGCAGGTGTAATGGGTTACATGTTTTGCGGAATTATAATATAAGCTCCAAACTGAGTAGTAATTATGATGTGAGTAGGCTAAAACTATTATTGTTTTTAGTCTCTCAAAAAGACAGTTGGGGTTGATTTACTAAAACTGGAGAGTGCAAAATTTGGTGCAGCTCTGCATCAACTTCCAGGTTTTATTGTCCAAGCCTAATTGAAGGAGCTGAAGTTAGAAATTGGTTACTATGCAGAGCTGCACCAGATTTTGCATCATGCAGTTTTGGTAAGTCAACCGCACTATCTAATGTATCCCCAATCTGGTATGCTTATTGTTTTCTTGCCATGATTTGTTATTTACCATATATTATACCATACCATTACCATATTATATTTACCATATATTTTGGTTTTTATGTTTTTTTTTTTTTTTTTTTCCTTCTCTTTTTTACGAAACACCTTTTTGTACATGTATGTACCCTTTTTGTACATGTATGTACCTATTACCTGTTTAATAATTTATATAGAAATGGTGCGTTTGTTCAGAAGAACCTTTTTTTTTGTTTTGTTTTACTTTTTGTTTTTTTTGTTTTTTTTGTTTCTTTTGTTTTTTTATTATTAACCGGTTCAATACAGGGCAATTTCACCCCCTTCCTTCCCAGGCCAATTTTTAGTTTTCAGCGCTGTCGCACTTCAAACGTCAATTGCGCGGTCGTGCGACGTTGTACCCAAAAAAAATTGACGTCCTTTTTTCCCCACAAATAGAGCTTTCTTTTGGTGGTATTTGATCGCCTCTTCGGTTTTTATTTTTTGCGCTATAAACAAAAGAAGAGCGACAATTTTGAAAAAAACACAATATTTTTTACTTTTTGCTATAATAAATATCCCAACTTTTTTTTTAAAAAAACTAATTTTTTCCTCAGTTTCGGCCGATAAGTATTCTTCTACATATTTTTGGTAAAAAAAATCGCAATAAGCGTATATTGATTGGTTTGCGCAAAAGTTATAGCGTCTACAAAATACGGGATAGATTTATGGCGTTTTTAAAAAAAAATATTTATTTATTTTTTTAGCGCCGATCGCGATTTTTTTTCATGACTGCGACATTATGGCGGACACATCGGACACTTTTGACACATTTTTGGGACCATTCACATTTATACAGCGATCAATGCTATAAAATTGCATTGATTACTGTGTAAATGTGACAGGCAGTGAAGGGGTTAACCACTAGGGGGCGGGGAGGGGTTAATATGTTTCCTAGGGAGTGATTACTAACTGTAGGGGGAGGGGACGTACAAGGGGAGGAGACCGATCAGTGTTCCTCCGTTCTGGGAACACAGATCGCTCTCCTCAGAGCTGACAGGCTGTGGATCTGTGTGCTTACACACACAGATCCACATGCCGGTCCGGTTAACCGGCAATCGCGGGTGCCCGGCGGACATCGCGGCCGCCGGGCACACGCACCGGGTCCCGAGGAAAGCGGCGGGCGCGCGCGCGCGCCCCCTAGGCGGCCGGGAATCCCAGGGCGTCATATGATGCCCACCCAGGATGGGAGATCCCATCTGTGGACGTCATGACTATGGGCGGGTAGGGAAGTGGTTAAGCAATCAAAGAACACAATACCAGTATGTTGTGCAAGAAACGACAAGCGGTGAACAAATGTCCAGTTAAAACTGTGTGAAATATAATAAATATATAGTCCAACAACTGCACTCAAAAGCCCAAACGTAAATCCGATTTAATCATGCAAGTGCACAATCCAAAGATTAAACCGCTGTTGTTGAGAAATATGTCAGAAAAAGATTTTTGGAATAGTGTCAGTGAACTAAAACCACCACCTTCAGGTGAAATAGCTACTCACCTCAGGGAATGACCCATAGGTCAAACTGTGCTTTTGCAGTAAACCAATGAGGGTCTTCAGATCCTGATTTCTTTCATCAGAGCGATCTGCTTCCTTAGGTCCCTGGATCCACACTGCGCTCCACCGGTCACTCTGCGGGGGTTGTGCTTGTTCTTGGTCTTTGCCTCCTCTAGAGAAGCTTTGGTGACAAGGATATTTCTGAAAAAAATCAAGTGTTCATAAATTGTTCTCTAATTTTGATCTTGTTTGTGTGTGTGTATGTATGTATGTATATATGTATAAATATATATCCATGTAATTTTGTAGTTCAGTGGTGCCAGTTCCCGTTTTTCTATAAGAACCCCAATTTCAGAAATTGAACGCTCCCTGATGAAGCAGTTGAGGTGAAACGTCTTGGGGCGGAGTTATATGTGCCGTCATCCCGCAGGCAAAGGAAGGCTCGCACCAGGCTCAGCGGTGGAGCCTATATTAACTGCGAATGAGTTCTATCTTTTATGTATGCTTTTAATTAACAAATGGTGTTACACTATAAAAGTTTTTTGTGGGATTTTTTTATTTATTGGATCCATGTGATCCATGATGTATGATGAAGAGCAATAGTGATGGAAAGAGAGGAAAGTGGTACAAACTCTAACAAAAAGGAGTGGAATCACCCTTGATGCTGTGTTGGTGGTTCAGTGTGGTGGAACCCTCATGTGATCCTGAGAGCGTTTTGACCCTAAACAATAGGGATGCACCGAAATTTCAGCCGCCGAAACATATCGGCCTAAAATGGTCTTTTCGGCAATTTGCCGAAAGAGAAAAATTGCCGAAAGTGGAGCAGGGCCTGGGCGGGGGGCGGAGCCCCGCCCCTGGTGCCGTCCATTACGGGGGTGTCCTATAGCACAGAAGAGGGAGGAGAGCCAGATTGGACAGGTGATCGGTCTATCAAAGTGCCCGGACAAGGGGGAGGGGCTGTATGTGACGGCGTGCGGCTGGGAACACACAGCTATTGAAATGAAAGCTGTTATGTTCCCAGCGCTCTAATCAACCAGGTGGCGGCTCTCCTCTCTTTTCCCTCTCTTCCCCTAAACAGGCTGGCTGCAGTGGGGACACAGGCTGACTGGCTGCACTGGGGACACAGGCTGGCTAACTGGCTGCACTAGGGGCACAGGCAGGCTAAATGGCTGCACTGGGGACATAGGCAGGCTAACTGGCTGCACTGGGGACACAGGCAGGCTAACTGGCTGCACTGGGGACACAGGCAGGCTAACTGGCTGCACTGGGGACACAGGCTGGCTAACTTTCTGCACTGGAGACACAGGCTGGCTAACTGACTGCACTGGAGACACAGGCTGGCTAACTGACTGCACTGGGGACACAGGCTGGCTAACTGACTGCACTGGGGACACAGGCTGGCTAACTGACTGCACTGGGGACACAGGCTGGCTAACTGACTGCCCTGGGGACACAGGCTGGCTGGCTGCACTGGGGACACAGGCTGGCTAACTGACTGCACTGGAGACACAGGCTGGCTAACTGACTGCACTGGAGACACAGGCTGGCTAACTGACTGCACTGGAGACACAGGCTGGCTAACTGACTGCACTGGAGACACAGGCTGGCTAACTGACTGCACTGGAGACACAGGCTGGCTAACTGACTGCACTGGGGACACAGGCTGGCTAACTGACTGCACTGGGGACACAGGCTGGCTAACTGACTGCACTGGGGACGCAGGCTGGCTAACTGGCTGCACTGGGGACACAGGCTGGCTCGCTGCACTGGGGACACAGGCAGGCTGCATCTGACGGGCACTGGTGAGGCTGCATTGATCTCTTATATCATGTCTGCAGTCTTTGACCATCTCCTGTACCATGTCCCCAGTCTCTGACCATCTCCTGTACCATGTCCCCAGTCTCTGACCATCTCCTGTACCATGTCCGCAGTCTCTGACCATCTCCTGTACCATGTCTGCAGTCTCTGACCATCTCCTGTATCATGTCTGCAGTCTCTGACCATCTCCTGTATCATGTCTGCAGTCTCTGACCATCTCCTGTACCATGTCTGCAGTCTCTGACCATCTCCTGTACCATGTCTGCAGTCTCTGACCATCTCCTGTACCATGTCTGCAGTCTCTGACCATCTCCTGTACCATGCCCCCAGTCTCTGACCATCTCCTATACCATGTCCCCAATCTCTTAACATCTCCTGTACCATGTCCCCAGTCTCTGACCATCTCCTGTACCATGTCCCCAGTCTCTGACAATCTCCTGTGCCATGTCCCCAGTCTCTGACCATCTCCTGTACCATGTCCCCAGTCTCTGACCATCTCCTGTACCATGTCCCCAGTCTCTGACCATCTCCTGTATAAAAATATTTTTTTATAAAAATATTTTTTTTAAAAAAATACGTTTCGGTATCGGTCATTTTCGGTATCGATTTCGATTTTCGGCCTAATGTATTTTTCATTTTCGTTATTGGTTTCGGCACCAAAAAACCCATTCTGTGTGCCCCTACTAAACAATAGTGGGTCTACTCGAGGTGCACCGAATAGAAATAATGGTACCGAAACTGAAAATTCAGAATGCACTTGGCCGAAAACAAAAATGACAGTTTAAAAAAAAAAAAAAAAAAAAAAAAAAAAATATATATATATATATATATATATATATATATATATATATATATATATACACACACACACAGTATCTCTGAGTACACCCCTCACATTTTTGTAAATATTTTATTATATCTTTTTATGTGACAACACTAAAGAAATGACACTTTGCTACATTGTATTGTAGTGAGTGTACAGCTTGTATAAAAGTGTATATTTGCTGTCCCCTCAAAATAACTCAACACACAGCCATTAATGTCTAAACCGCTGGCAACAAAAGTGAGTACACCCCTAAGCAAAAATGTTGAAATTGGACCCAATTAGCCATTTTTCCTACTTGGTGTCATATGACTTGTTCGTGTTACAAGGTCTCAGGTGTGAATGGGGAGCAGGTGTGTTAAATTTGGTGTTATCACTCTAACTCATCATACTGGTCACTGAAAGTTCAACCTGGCACCTCATGGCAAAGAACTCTCTAAGGCTACTTTCACACTGAGGCGTGCAGGCGCCGGCGGTACAGCGGCGCTAAATATAGCGCCGCTTTACCGTCGTTTTACCGGTGCAAGCAGGGCGGCTTTAACCCCCCGCTAGAGGCTGAAAAAGGGTTAAAACCGCCCGCAAAGCGCCGCTGCAGCAGCGCTTTGCGGGCGGGTTTGCAGCGCTGCCCCGTTGTTTTTAATGGGAAGGGCCGCTTTAGAAGCGGTAAATACACCGCTCCTAATGCGCTCCAAAGATGCGGCTTGCAGCACTTTTATGACCGCCCTGCAAGCGCACCGCTCCAGTCTAAAAGCCCTTGCCGCTTTCACACTGGAGTGCAATGAGCAGCTCTTTCGGGGCGCTTTGCAGGCGCTATTTTTAGCACTTTAGCGCCTGCAAAGAGCCTCAGTGTGAAAGGAGCCTAAGGGTCTGAAAAAAGAATTGTTGCTCTACATAAAGATGGCCTAGGCTATAAGAAGATTGCCAAGAGCCTGAAACTGAGCTGCAGCACAGTGGCCAAGACCATACAGCAGTTTAACAGGACAGGTTCCACTCAGAACAGGCCTCACCATGCTTGACCAAAGAATTTCAATGCACGCTTAGCGTCATATCCAGAGGTTGTCTTTGGGAAATAGACGTATGAGTGCTGCCAGCATTGCTGCAGAGGTTGAGGGGGTGGGGGGTCAGCCTGTCAGTGCTCAGACCATATGCCGCACACTGCATCTAATTGGTCTGCATGGCTGTCTTCCCAGAAGGAAGCCTCTTCTAAAGATGATGCACAAGAAAGCCCACAAACAGTTTGCTGAAGACAAGCAGACTAAGGACATGGGTTACTGGAACCATGTCCTGTGGTCTGATGAGACCAAGATAAACTTATTTGGTTCAGATGGTGTCAAGCGTGTGTGGTGGAAACCAGGCGAGGAGTACAAAGACGAGTGTGTCTTGCCTACAGTAAAGCATGGTGGTGGGAGTGTCATGGCCTGGGGCTGCATGAGTGCTACCGGTGAAAGAGTGGGAACTCAGTTGAGTGAAGATCTACAATAGGAGATTGTTTAAGAAGTGAATAAGTTCATTACAACCTTTTGTTAGAAACTGTTTCAAGATTGTTGCCATAGGGGACAGCGGTCCTACTCACGCAGATGTGGTGTCTTGCTAGATGTCGTTCCCTGCGTGACTTTCTACCTATAGAAGTCTCGGAGTCTGTTTTAAATTAACATTGCAACTACTAAAGGGTGTCCTGGCCCCAACCCTCTCCCCCACAGTTCTGTTCAAGAGACAATAAATCCCTTTGCGTTCAAGAAGTGTCTGGTGCCCATTAATCTACCTTGCATTGCACCCACCATGCCTCGTGACCCACTCTACGCTCTGGAGATCATCATTAGGCTTGGAGAGGCCCAGGACTTGGCCACAGATAAATATATCTGGTGAGTGGTTCAAGAAGGTGGAGATTTGACATGGTGATTGCAGGTTTATAATGGAAAAATAGGACAGTGGCTGTAAAGCACATTGGATACTAACACACCTTTTTGAATGTGGCACTTTTATTTGGGACTATACACATTTTTGGGACTTTTTTTGTTGGTTTTGGAGTTTTTATATGAAATCATGCATTTTCTATGTATAAAATTTGAGACTATTTTTTTTTTCATGTTGTAATTTGAGCACATATTAAGCACTTTATATATTTTTATTTAGTTGGTAGTATCTATAGATTGCTCTGGCTCTGTATTTATTTATAGATTTTACATTGGCACTTGTCAATCACTAGTACAGAAGATCTCCCTGTATGGTCGGTGCAGATCAGTAGCCGGTAGTTGAGTGTAGAATATTACATTTATTTTTCTCTAGCAACCTCATCCTAATCACTCTAGTCATTTCAAGATCTACATACAGGAATGCCATGCTATATACCCAATCTCTTTTCTACAAAGAAGACTTTATCAGCACGGTTGCTGTGTTTTTTTTTTTTTTTAGTAAAATGCATTGCATATGAAAGCTGTTTTGTATCAACGCCTTTATATATTCTCCTGAAAAATTCTTGGGGAATGTTAAACAAACAGCAGTATATATAATCTGCTCTGCTATCGGCGTGTTGATTAGTGTGTGGATGTTAACTTGTACTGCGCTCACACTGGGCCTGTCTCATTCTCTCCTGAGAGGGTCTATCCTTTCTCACCTTCACTTACTGCGACTCCAATCCACTGTTCCTTATCAGCGACTGGCAGCCTGCTGATGAGCTGACTTATCATGCACACTGCTGCTGCTGCTGACTTATCTCTCCTAGGGAAAGAGATGGGAACAGCGCACAAACTCCAGGAAAAAGTCAGATGGAGAACTGAATACTTATCATGTCCGAACGCCTTCCCTGTACATCACACTCAGATAGAGGGCCATGAAAGCCGGGGATGACATTCACTGCTAAGAAAATACATAATTCAGCTGCTCACCTCCTCGTATGTCTGTTTAGTTTAGGTGGTTGTTTCTTCCTACGTTAAAAAACTCCAGGGCGCACCGGGACATCTATGGGGCGAAATTCTGGAACAAAATACATTGCAGGTTAGAAAACTGATCCAGTAGGCCATCCTCGTCTCAAGGATTTTATATTGTCATTATTATACAGGATTCATTTCAATGGAATTTCAGCCCAATTGAGCCAAAACCGGGCTTGCTAGCTATTTTTGTCTGTCAAATAATTAACACTTAATTTGCTTAAAGCAAAACTCCATCAATTAGATTAGTTTAAGCGCTTACTCTGGGGCAGCTTGGCTTAAAGAAGATGGTGACTGATGGTGAAGCAGTAATTCGCTGTTGTGTTCTGTGCTACACAAGTTAGCAGCGTTCTCTTCTGGTGGGTGCTCGAGCGACTACCCCGTTGTCCACAGACACACTCAGGAGAAGTCTTGGATTTTTTTTTTTTTTTAATCAATGCAAGGTTCTCTCTGGCTGAGATGGAGATCATGATGTCATCTACTCCTCCACTTCACCTCAACCAATCAGATAACGCATTGTATTCATTTTTTTTTTTTAATCAATGCAAGGTTCTCTCTGGCTGAGATGGAGATCATGATGTCATGTACTCCTCCTCTTTACCTTGACCATTTAGATAACGCATTGTATTAATTTAAATAAAAGTGCAAGGTTCCTCCTAAGTGGTGGGGGAAGCAATTTTCAATGTGTCAGGGCCTAGATCTCAACCCAGGACTTCTGCTGTGTCTGGCAGTAATGCCGCGTACACACGGTCGGACTTTTCGTCTACAAAAGTCCAACGGACGCTGACGGACTAAAGCTGGCTGGTAATCCGATCGTGTGTGGGCTTCTCCGGACTTTCAACGTACTTTTTTAGCCTCAAATCCGACGTACTTTAGATTTGAAACATGCTTCAAATCTTTACGTCGTAACTACGACGGACCCCGAAGTCCGCTCGTCTGTATGCTAGTCCTACGGACAAAAAAACGACGCATGCTCATAAGCAAAAACTAAACGGAAGCACTCGGTCTAGTAAAACTAGTGTTCGTATTGTAGGTAGCACATTCATCACGCTGCAAAATCTGTGATCGTTGAATGCAGCGCATTTTATTTCTTCTTTACGAATGCTATAAAGAACGAAGGTGTTTTGCTGTTCATATTCGGAGTTCTCCCAAACTGATTTCTGGATTCTTTTTCTCTTTGATCTCATGAATGATATAGTATGCTTTTTAAAAACAATGTTTCCATACTAATAATACTTTTTACCTTTTTTTTGTTTTTGTTTTTTTTGTGTGGAGTCATATTTTCTTGTAATTTTTATCCAGATATTTATTTTATGATTGGTGTTGAACTTTTTTATATGTTTATCTCTAGATTTTTATTTTTCATTTTTTGGTGTTTGTAAAGTTACCACAAAGAACCCATTTGTATTTTTTTTTTTTTTTTTTTTTATATTTTTTAGGTTTGTAAAGTTACCACAAAGAACCCATTATTATAGTTTTGTTTTTCTAGTGATTATTTTTTATTTTTAAGATAAAGTTAACCCAAAGCACCGTTTTTGGTTATGTATATTTTTGTTCTTTCCCAGACTTACCACTCGAACATTATTAACATTAGTAATGTATTTTTGGTGTGTTTTTGCTAACTCAATGAGATTGTTGTCCCTTGTTAATTTAACATTGTGTGTAAAATCAATGATTTAAAAGAAAACACATAAAGTCTTTTGCTAAACTCAAAAAAGATCCATTTATTCATGGTCAAAATAAAATAAAGAGGAAGTCAACGCTGGAAAAAGTCTGTGTACAAGAAAATTGGGATCTTGAGGAGTCCATATAAGAGGGAGCACAATCTGGTCCAAGAATCCCAGAGATCAACAGCACCAGCAGATGATATAGATGTCCCCAGACTGTGGTACTACAACAGCCTGCGTCTTCTGTCAGACCAGACTGAACCCAGGTCATCACTTTCTTCTCTTCCCTGCAGCCTTTCCTCTACGCTGCCCTGCAGCCTTCCCTGCAGCCTTCTTTGGAGGCTGTGGCTGTGGTGTTTCAGTTGTGGCAGGAGGAGGAGGAGGAGGAGGGGGGGCTGCCTCATGCAGGTATCCTGCCTGCTGATATAGGGGGTCAGCAAAGCCAACAAACGGTCAAAAACGGGGTCCGTCATCCGGAGAAAGTTCCTGAAATCCTCAGGATTATTCTCACGGATCTCACGGAGCAATGGCATGTGACAGAACTGGTCACGCTGGAGCAACCAATTCTTGGTCCATGAACTCCTCCTCGCCCTGTTCATGGACTGGTCTTGGTCTGAAGAATAAACTACAGCACCAAACACATACAATACACGAGCTCGACGACGAGTACGTACAGGTAACATGGTTACAAAACGGTCGGCTGGTCAGAACGCACTAAACAGAACGCACTGAAGAACAGCAAGGCCTGTGAAGAGCGACCTGAAAATCAGGAACGAGCGGACAATAAAACAAAGATTTCTCAATGCCAACTGACCAAACGCACTGAAAAGCAGATACAAACCTCACAAGCACAGACTGAACAACAGTTAAAACGAACTGAAAAATACGAGTCTCACAAGCGCGAATCGTCTCTCACCAAACTTCTACTAACACAAGATAAACACGAGATTAGCAGAAGGAGCCCAAAGGGTGTCGTACGGGCTATTGAACTTCCGTTTTATAGTCTCGCCGGACTTGGTGTACGTCACTGCGTACTAGGCTGGCGAACTTTTGTGTGGTCGTGTGTAGGCAAGTCCGTTCGTTAGAAAGTCTGCCGCAAGTCCGCCGAAAGTACGCCGGAAGTATGTCGGACAGGCTGTCGGACTTTTGTAGCTGAAAAGTCCGACCGTGTGTACGCGGCATAACTGTTCATGCTGAGTCACCTGAGATGCTGGACAGCTCCCTGTCTAATTGTTTTTACTTTCTTGCCTTATCTCTTGTTTTTTGGTGAACCATAAACTCTTTGCTCTTCCTGATTTAAGCCATGTTTTTGCACTTCCTGTTTGCCAGATTATGGTGCTCACTTCAGCCAATATCTCGTTCTTGTCACTCCTGTTGCCGTCTGTATCTTTTCTACCGCTCATTACCAATCGTTACCTTGTTCCTCAACCATGCTTCTGCTTGATCCCATCCTGCAACCACTCGTTATTCACCTTTTGCCATATTTACTGACTACACTTTTTCTTATCACTACCTGCTATTTCTGCTACTGGATCCCCCCTTGCTCATCTCCTGGTGGGGCGATCCTGAGGACCGCAACCTGGTATGAACACAAAGCAATACCCATCTCCACCATCAAGAGCTCTGGTGAACACCAATTAGTACTTAAGACCCCACACCTTGGGTAAGCCCATGTCACCCACTAGGGTGACCTACTTGTTTACCTGTCCTGCTGGTCAGTGGGTGCCTCTCTACTGCTATAGCTACTGGTCTCTGAGCCTGACTCCAGATTGTGACACTGTTTAGTGCACAAAAAGGAAATGTCCTGAGCACCCATAAGGTGGTGATGCCACCTATTTTATGTAGCCGAGGCTACAACAATCAATTCCAGCTTCATTATCTTCCCCATGAAGGTGGCATCTGGATAATTCTTTTAAGCCAAGCTAGCCCAGAGTAAGTGTTTCAACTAATCTCATTCTTGGAGTTTGTCTTTAAGCGCTGAAAAAAGTGGAGGAAATGCCTCTGAAACCCATTGGCTGTACTTGATGTTCTTAACCCATAAACACCAATAGGAATAAACAAATCAGCAAAGTAGACAAACCCCAAGAAGAAAACCAAGGCAGGAGTTGCATTGATGTCCGAAAATTTAGCAAACTGCATAAGTTATTCCAAGTTTGCATGTAAACACATTGTGTAGACTAGCACTGTTTAGCGTCTTTATTAAACTTGCTAATTTTCCTAATTGCATAGAAGTTGACTAGAGCTGCTCATAGACAAGAGACTAAAGTGAAAATTGATGGATTGGTTGGGGGTCTTGTGTGTTAGGTGCAAAAGGCTGGTTAACGTTTCATGAAACTTTGGTGCCTGAGGGCAGTCAGGTCTTAGTTGCAGTCCAAGTGTCCTCTTTTTGAGGAATTGCACCCCAAGTATAAATCTACTGTATTTGGTCATAGAATCTGCATTTAATATTATAGTAATTTAAATTTTTTTTTTGCTCTGGATTAAATTAGAAAAAAATTCTAGCATTGTCAGTGGAGATTCACACAAAGCATGCACAATGGCTCCTATTATGATTTAGAAGAGGTAATGCCGCGTACACACGGTCGTACTTTTCGTCTACAAAAGTCCAACGGACGCTGACGGACTAAAGCTGGCTGGTAATCCGATCGTGTGTGGGCTTCTCCGGACTTTCAACGTACTTTTTTAGCCTCAAATCCGACGTACTTTAGATTTGAAACATGCTTTAAAACTTTACTTCGTAACTACGACGGACCCCGAAATCCGCTCGTCTGTGTGCTAGTCCGACGGACAAAAAGCCACGCTAGGGCACCTATTGGCTACTGGCTATGAACTTCCTTATTTTAGTCCGGTGTACGTCATCACGTACGAATCCGACCGACTTTTGTGTGGTCGTGTGTAGGCAAGTCCGTTCGTTAGAAAGTAGGCCGCAAGTCCGCCGCAAGTCCACCGAAAGTCTGCCGGAAGTCTGTCGGACAGGCTGTCTGACTTTTGTAGACGAAAAGTACGACCGTGTGTACGCGGCATAAGGCTACATTTTTAATCTGGTGAAGTTGGTTTAAATTTGGAGGATTGTGGTGTGGTCCAGTTTGCTGGTTTTGTTAGAAGCAGATTCTGTCCTCTCATTTTGTTTGTCGTCTCATTAATTGCTATGGCTTATGTTTATGTGCATAAAACCTGCCTCAGCCTTCTGCTTATTTTAGGGCTCTTGCACATGCCCGTACAGAGTAGAATACGCTTGTTGTTGTGGAGCCTGGGAGCCAAAGCTGCAGAGTATGTTTGCCATTGCAGAAAACACTGTGCGCAGCTATACATGTGTATCTGCCAGCACTCACCGCATATTTTTCAAAGTAGAACATTTTACAGCTAGGCAGTCTCAAACGACCATTGTGGCAACTTTATGTCCATTTCATACACTTTCAAATGCTGCTTTATGCATTGACATACTTTAAAAGACTATCGGGACAGTATGGTCACCTGCTGACTTGGCACCATCCACAAGCAGTTTAGAGGAAGTATAGTCTTCTTGTTTAATTGTACCTACAGGTAAGCCTATAATAAGGCTTACCTGTAGATACTGTAAATATCTCCTAAACTTGCACCGTTTAGGAGATATTTGCCATATACCCCACCAATGACCTCAACGGGGCATGTGCTTTGAAGGAACAGCCGCCCCTGCCGTTACCTCAAGCCCCTGTTCCGTGGCCAGTGGCTCCAGGGCGTATGTGCGGGAGTGACGTCATTACGGCTTCAGCCAATCACAGCACTAGTCAACCATCTCAGCGGTGTACAGACGCCGCTGCAGGGCTTCGTACTTTCATAATGAGCTAGTATGCCTTTTTTTTTTTTTTCAGGGGTTTCTTTAAAGGCCCCGTACACATGATGTGAAAATTGAAAGTAAAATTCCGTCCGAATGATCTGTCGATTTTCGGATCATTAGTATGGTGCTTTCGACAGCCGATTCCGTTTTTTCATTCGACAAAAGCTGGATGTGCAGACTATACATTTTTTGTCATACGTGAACTCAGCGTCTGATTTTCATTTTAATTGGTACGGTTTTCATCCGAAAAAAATTGTAAAAGCAAGACTACGCATGCTCAGAAACAGAAGAATACATACAAAACTAGTCAACACATTACATCATTTCTGAAGTTGAATTCTGTCGTACGAGAATTTTCGTATGGTTAGTAACCTCTTCACTTTCGACATGAGACTAGCATGCAACAAAAAAACGGACAAAATGTCGTCCAATAATCTGATTGTGTGTACAAGGCTTTACTCTTCAATAAGACACCGAAGTTGAATCCAATGCAATTTTAATTCTCAAAGGTGCAATACAGAGGATCCATTTCCAGTCTTTTGAGATGTAGCACCCTGGAGTTTAGGCAGGGTTTTGCCTCACAAATTTACTTGCCAGGAGTAGCTATCCTGATTGATTGTTAGAGATCCATTGATTTCTCCCTAAGTTTGGCCGGTTGCACTTCTACCACTAGGTGGCTGGGTACTTGGTGGTACTAGATATGAGAAGGGCAACCCAAGGTCAGGTCAGGTTATGGGTATACGGGGTATCTCAGCCAATGAGCAGGGGTTTTCTTGAATCCCTTGGCCAGCTAGGAGAGCCTATATATTCGGGTGAGGTTCAGGTGATCTGTTTTCTGTGCCACCCAGATGGCTGTCTGAGTGGACGTGTGTCGTGTTGCCCCGGGCTGCTAGGCCAGAGATTGGGCCTATCCTGGGGGCGTCTTGCTGCTAGGCTGTCTGAGGGCCTATCCAGAAGCAAGAGAGCAGTGCAGGGTTGGGACTGCAGCTTGCAGTCCAACCAGAAGCGACGGTTCTGCCGGCCGGAGAACCTGTCAGTGGCCGGAGGCAGAGGGGAAGCTGTCGCCACAAAGAGACCATCCGCCTTATTACCATGGACCGCAGTGTTTAACTGAAGCAAGTACCGGTGTCACATTCTCACCGAACGGCCACGATGGAGAATCGGGAAACTTCAGACAGTGATAAAGTCAGGGACCCAGCCAGTGCAGGCGACGCTTGCAGAGCAGCCTTGTGTGTCAGGTCAGGGACCGAGCAGGCCAGTGGGGTGAAGCTTGAGAAGTATCGGGAGTGCCAAGCTAGGGACCCAGCAGAGAAGCGGGGGTGACGCTTGCGGAAGATACCACCGTAAAGATTGGAAGAGCTCAAGGGATTCAGTGGCAGTGAATCAGAGGGTCTAGTGGGAGACCGGGAGCTCAGTGTACTAAAGAACTACAAGGAGAAGTTGTAGGGAAAGTGAAGGAACCGTTACGTTTGGTGATAGGAACTGTTAAAGACTGTTGCCATAAGAGACAGCATTCCTGCACATGTGGCTTCTTGCTGGAGGCCTTTCCCTGCATGGCTGTGTCCTTATTGAAATCTCGGAGTCTGCTAATTGAACTTGCAACTACTCAAGGGTGTCCTGGCCATAACCCTCTTATCCCCATAAAGGTTTGTAAGAGAAATAAACATCTCTTTTGCATTCAAGAAGTGTCTGGTGCCCAATAACTTCCACCTTGCACCCACTATGCCTCACAACCCACCATATACTGAAGGATGTCAGCTATCTCTGGCCCTGGTGGTTCTCATTAAACTGAAGGAGGCCGGAGACCTTGCTACAGAAATGTAAGAATGCAATCACTTTTTTAAGCCCTGTCTCTAGGAAGAACTACTGATTGTGGGAACATGATCGAAATAGGTAGGAACCAGCTAGGCCTGAACTAACTAGCGTTAAGCAAGAGAGGAGGACAGAGGGAGATACCAAAACACACAAATAAACAATTTGTAATCGCCCTTAACTGCCATTAGATGTCAGCATCCTTCAGAACAATTATAACCTGATGAAGTTCAATGCAACACAGAAAAAATACAAATAAGTGGGACAGAACATACCAGCAGTTTCTAAAATAATTGCAAGTTATTGCTAGAAACTGCAATCTACTGCCCACAAACTTAACCACTTGCCGCCCGCCATATAGCAAAATGACAGCGGCAAAGTTGTTTCAATATCCTGACCGGACGTCATATGATGTCCAGTAGGATATCAAGCCGCTGTGCGCCCCCGGGGGCGCGCATCACGGCGATCGTTGTTGCGGTGTGTCAGTCTGACACACCGCAACTCCAATCTAGGTAAAGAGTCTCTGACGGAGACTCTTTACCACGTGATCAGCCATGTCCAATCACGGCTGATCACAGTGTAAACAGGAAGAGCCGGTGATCGGCTTTTCCTCACTCGTGTCTGTCAGACGCAAGTAGGGGAGAGCCGATCGGCTGCTCCTCTGACGGGGGGGTCTGTGCTGATCAATTATCAGTGCAGCCCCCCAAGGATGCCCACATTGAAGCACCAGAGACGCCACTAGGTCCACCAGGGATGTCACCACCAGGTATGCCACCCTAGACCACCAGGGATGCCAATCAGTGCCCACAATGGATGCCAATCAGTGCCCACAATGGGCATCACTGATTGGCAGGCATTATTATTTGGCACTGATTGGCATCCATCAGTACCATTTATTAGTGTACAGTGCCACCTATCAGTGCCCATCCATGCCCATCTGTGCCACCTATCAATGCCCTTCTGTGCCACCTATCAATGCCCATCCGTGCCGCCTATCAGTGCCCATCCGTGCCGCCTATCAGTGCTCATCCGTGCCGCCCTTTAGTGCCCATCAATGCCGCCTTATCAGTGCCCGTCAGTGCAGCCCCATCAGTGCCCATCAGTGAAGGAGAAAACTTACTTATTTTACAAAGTTGTGTAACAGAAATAAAAAAAAAAAAAAAACTTTTTTTTTTCAAAATTTTTGGTCTTTTTTTTTATTTGTTAATCAGAAAATAAAATTCCCAGAGGTGATCAAATCCCAACAAAAGAAAGCTCTATTTGTGGGGAAAAAAAATGATAAACATTTATTTTGGGTACAGTGTTGCATGACCGCGCAATTGCCATTCAAAGTGCAACAGCGCTGAAAGCTGAAAATTTGATGTGGGCAGGAAGGTGTATAAGTGCCCAGTATTGAAGTGGTTAATAGACCACCAGTGTTTGGTTTATTGACAAAAATATGTGTGAATTCAACATCCTGCAAATCCCCACTGTTCATGACAGGGCCTGTTTTGTTGTTCTTGTTTTTTATTTCTTTTGTTTTGTTTTGATTTTTTTTTTTTAATTTTTTTTTTTTTCAGCTTGGCCCTTTGGAGTCAATCTGGTATTGTGGCGGTGACCTGTGATTGCTCAGCATTGTCCTCGTGGAGCAATTTGTGACCGTTGAAATTAAAGCCGTGCACTTCACATTGGCTATCTATAACCGCAGCATTATAATGCTTGGTTACTTTCCCTGTATTAATTATCCCGCCGGCAATTAGGCTGTGAGAAGAGTTTGTCAACATCTCAAAAACTTTCCGCTTAATCAAGTCAAGCTCATTGAACAATTGTCCTCTTTGTGGCAAACAAGGAGCAACAGTGCTTTTAGCGAGGGGAAGGGAAGGAGAGGGCAGCAGCTTAATCAAGCTCCACTCACGCAACGCTTTGCCGGAGATTATTGAATACCAGCTCTCTGTAGAATTTTAATGAAGTCGTATACAGTGAGAAATCCCCTTCCCGTCAATACTGTTCGATAGTTTGTGCAGCTGCCTAATAACGCGGAATGGGTGTTATCTGTCTGGATGGAGCAGTGCCGGGGAGGCAGCTCGGGTTGTGTCGGCTTTGGTTGGAAAAATAGTTGACGAAGCATGGGCCGTCCTTGGTAGAGGTGAGACTCGGAGATGCGCTGCTGGCGATTCACCGATCGTCCCAGCGGAGGGGAATAATAATGTTTCTAATATCGGTCGCTGATAATAGCTTTGCTTGATGAGGCTTAACAGGGGTAAATAAGGAAAAGTTCTCCAAGAAGATATAATAAAGTCCCTAATTTATCAAGGTGCATTAAAGCTGAACTTCCTGAGAACCGCTAAAGGTGCAGTTGAAAACCTTTTATGTTAAAGGAGAAGTACATCCAAAGCTCGTTTGGTTGTACTTCACCTGTGGATCACAGGATTGCAGTTCGTTTTACACTCCTGTGACCCATTTTCAGCAGGGAGCGGGCTGAAGTCGCAGAAGTCGGTCCAGGCTACGCCTCATCACGATCGCGTCATCCGCCAGATTCCTGGGCCGACACCCGGCTCAGCCTCTCAGCGAGCTGCTGAGAGCCTGACCTGGCCGCCCCTGCCCCCTCCACAGCTCAAACCCTCAGTTGAAGGAGGAGGGGGCAGAGCAGAAAGCTGTGACTGACAGTCAGCAGCTCTCTGCTCAGGGAGCTGTAAGAACCGAGTGATCAGCAATGTTCGATCGCTCAGTTCTCAGTGTTAGAGGTGCCGGGGGACATTTGCAGCATCAAACCGATGCTGCATCCACCTAGGTAAGTATGATACTTAAAAAACCAAAGCCAAAAAAAAAACCAAAATACTTTTAACTGTCTGGCTTGAGCAAAGCAGTTTTGTTCAGCCAGTGCTGTGATCCAGACCGGACTCCGTCGGACAATTCGATCGTGTGTGGGCTCCAGCGGACTTTTTTCCCAAAAGTCAGACGGACCTAGAAATAAAACATGTTTCAAATCTTTCCGACAGACTCGAGTCCGGTCGAAAAATCTGCTTGTCTGTATGCTAGTCCGACGGACTAAAACCGACGCTAGGGCAACTATTGGCTACTGGCTATGAACTTCCTTATTTTAGTCTGGTGTACGTCATCGCGTATGAATCCGTCAGACTTTGGTTGATCGTGTGTAGGCAAGTCCGTTCATTCGAAAGTCCGTCGGACCAGTCTGGTCAAAAAGTCCGCCCGTGTGAGCGCGGCATAACATATACCCAGTGAAGTGACTGGCCTCAGGTGATACACAGAGATGAAACCAATCCTCCTGCATAAGTTGTACCTGTTTATTTGTAGTCTTCTCTTCTCCTCATCCCTTCATGTTCCAAAGCTTGTCTGAGCTGTCAGAAAAAAGGGGGCGGAGAGCTGAAGTTACATTTTGCAGAGCTTACGGAGGAGAGCTCTGAGAGCTGATTGGAGGGAAGGGACACACCAACTTCACACAGCACACAGGAACAGAGTTGGAGGTCCCTCCCCTGTCACCATTTTTCTCTTGGTGTCAGGAAAACTTGTCAGTGAAGTGATACATGCTGATAGCAAAGGAAGGAAGCAGCAGACAGAAATGACACTTATGCCATGTACACACGACCGGACTTTTTGACCGAACTGGTCCGACGGAACGAATCCGTCAGACAATTCGATTGTGTGTGGGCTTCATTGGATCATTGGAGAAATAGAATATGTTTCAAATCTTTCCGACAGACTCGAGTCCAATCGAAAAATCCGTTCGTCTGTATGCTGGTCCGACGGACAAAAAAAGGACGCAAGGAACGCTATTGGCTACTGGCTGAGAACTTCCTTATTCTAGTCTGGTCGTACGTCATCACGTTCGAAACGATCGGACTTTGGTGTGATCGTGTGTAGGCAAGTCCGTTTCGTTGGAACTCCGTCGAAGTCCTTTGGAGTTCAGTCCGACGAAAAGTCTGGTCGTGTGTATACGGCATTAGTGTTCTGGACTGAGACAAGTACACACTATGGAGGGATATGCTTTGCTCTTAATTTATGTCTGAGGTTTACAACCACATTAAGCGAGCAGCTCAGTCCGGAACATGCCCCAGACTGTTTAACAGGTGGGACAAAGGTCATCAGTCTGCCCACACCTTATGTCAGCAAACTATCAGTATTATCTTGATAGCACTGCACAATGCAATCAAGACTGACCAGCTCACGCTGATGCCCTTAAGCTGGTCATAGACGGTTTGAATCTCGGCCCATTCACCAGGAACCCGCTGAGATTCGAACCATGTGCGGGCAGGCTGAATGAACCCAAGTTGATTGATCGACTAACTTGGGTACGACCAGCCTGCTGGATTTTTAATGCGATTATTGCTAGTGGCTTCCCCCATTCCCTGCCGGGACAACACAATGGCTCGGTGGGAGGGATTCCCTGTCAACACAGTCTGTGTTGATGGGGGAATTAAGCGATTTTTCTTTCCTGCAACCTGTGGTTGCAAAAAAAAAATTGCTTTTGTCTATGGCTGGCCTTACCTCTACCAGTTTCAGTGATGCTCTACAGGAGAATGGGTAATAAAATGGCAGATTTAGGTTACTTATATTAGCAGTATTTAAGTACTTTTTAGTAAGATGTAAGGTATCACAGTCTGATATAAGGGTTTGATTTCTGCCAAACTACCGGTAATTAGAGCAGTATCTGCCATTATAATCTCTATGGTTTCTAATATTTTATTTATTTTATTACAGGCATTTATATAGCACTGACAATTTAGCCATTATGTTATAGGTAGGAGTTGGTAATCCTACCTAATAAGCGGGTTTTATTAGGAAGATTTTGCTGTTTGCGGTGGATGAGTTTTGTTTTTATTAAAGCAGTAGTAAATGCAAAAGCAAATATTTTATTATATTGCAGCTTACAAATTCTTAGATGGGATGGCTGCATTTGTTTTCTCTTTTAGACTTTCCTTCTTCTATTTTCATCTTGTGATCTAGCCAGTAAGTCTGTTTTTAAAAAGAACATGCGCTTTTCCAAATGTACCAGTTTACAGGGATGAGACACACCATTTAACACTGGTGGGGGTGCTTACAATGCTCAGCCTTTGTTTATCCTAAAAGGAAAAATCTGTTGCTGTAACTGATTATAAAGTGTTATTTGAAAATGTGTTAGTGTATTAAACTCTGCTAGTACATCTAGCATTCCCCTCCCCTCAGACTGACAGTGCTGTTGTCTGCTGTGCCCCTTGTGCTTCTTCATCCAGAGTGTGGGCGCTCTAATACAGGAGGTGTGTTACAGGCTAGATCACCAGGTGAAAACAGAGTGGAAAAAAAAAAAGCCTTAAAGTGACTGTAAACGATCATCTTGTAAAACATCCCATTCACTTTAATATAGAAATGAAAGGAAACACATTTGTGTGCAAGTATAAAAACAATTATAAACCATTTTTTCCCTTTTTGTATAAGTGATCACATTCCCTCTGTTCTCAGCTGCATAAGAGCTGGGGGGAGGAGAAGCGGCAACAAACTGAGCTTCCCTGTGAATGGCTGTGCAAGGGTGGGGGTTGTCAGGACAAGTCTGATCATTGGAGGAGAGCATGCGGTGTTCCCAGCATAGGTAGAAAACTGACCATGGTGTTAAAACAGATCTGAGAGCGGTGGCGTCTCGCCTGGAGCACGTGGAGTCTGTGGCGCAGACTCATGCTGAAGTTATCCAGCAGGTAAAGAGAGCTACTAGCGTTCATGCCCAGCATTTAATCGACATGAACCGCCATCTTGAGTACCTTGACAACAGGGGCAGGAGGCGTAATTTGTGCATCAGAGGGATTCCAGAATCGGTGGAAGGTCCCCAGTTACAGCCAGTGTTATGGACAATTTTCAACATCTTACTGGGCAGACCACCAAACACACCCGTGGAGATGGAAAGGTGTCACAGGGCACTCAGGCCTAGAGGGCGAGGCACAGATCTCCCCAGGGACACTGTTTGTTGCTTAGTCAGCTTTACGCAGAAGGAAGACATGCTACGCTTGGCACGTACCCATGGGCAACTGATTCATGATTGGGTGCACATACAAATATTCCAGGATCTGTCTGCCATTACTCTCCAACATAGGAGGGATCTGCGCCCTTTGCTTACTACTCTGCGTGACAGGCACATTGCTTACCGGTGGAAATTCCCCTTCTGTCTAACAGCCACAGTGGGGAACCGTTCAGCCTTCCTGCGAACACCAGCAGACTTTCAGGCCTTCTGTGACACCCTAGAAATTGCAGGGGTGGCCGTCCCGGATTGGTACAGTTCCTTCCCGCTACCAGAACCCTAGATCAACAGTCACTCCGAGGTAACGCCACGTTCATGACGCAACAGGCAAAGACGCCGCAGATCTTCCTCTACCTCTTCCCTGAGAAGCCGAGGGGACATGGATACAGATCGTGGATCCAGAGCTTCGCCTTCCTCGGCTCGACGCAAGACCGATTTCTGAACAGAGTTTACCACCGTTTGTGTTTCCAGGCCCTTGGAAACATATGCCTGTTATTAGATCATTAAGACAGGGGGGCCTCTGTAGTGGGATAGTGTATGCAGAGTCCATGTCCCCGCTGCACAGGGCTGAACTGTGCCTGCGCTAACATTTTTCCCGAAGACGCGTACCCACCCCAGTGACGAGGTCTAGCTTAATCGCACTGGATATGCACCATAGTTTCGTTTTTTTGTGTGTTTTTCTTTTCTCTATACACCTTAGGTTCACCTGTTTGCCTCTACAGCGAGATCCCGTTCACCTATAGCTTGTTGCTCATACTAAGCTTTTGATTGAGGGCCCTTCCGCTATTTTCGCGCAACTCACCACAGAGTTTGGTCTGCCGCACCTCTCTTTCAATAATGACTGTAGGACTGTCTTGAGCCTTACTTTTATTGCAAATGAGCCATGGTGATGGATATAACAATATGCACAAAAAGTTGATCATATGCTATTCTGGGCTGGTGTCAGTAATGGTGTTATGAGTGTCACGCCAAAGATCAATGTTTTACAGGAGAGCCTACTGGAGTCGGGAATATTGGCAGAGGGGTCATACCTTAGAGGCGGGGATGTCTAGTTCCCCTGTAGCGCTTAACATCTGTTTAGCTATTGCAATCTCTGGCATGGCAATCTGACGCTTCTTTGACTACTGAATGTATGCTAACCAGAACGCTCGCTCACCCAGGGCCTCACTACAGCATCTTTACGTTGTTAATAATTACATGGCTAGTGGGTACCTGAGATGAGTGTGTGCTTGAACACGTATAGATGTAGAATGAGATCTGGAAGTCCTGTCTTTTGCTTAGTGTTACCCAGCTTATACTTTTATAGGTGCTCCTGATTCGAGTTAGTTTAATCAGAATCATAATTATAATTGCTGTTATCGCACGTGTTTAGCTTGTTATGATATGGCTGTTTTGCGCTGTTGCATACGCCTAATGCGTGTGCCTGGCGGAAAGGGGGAGGAATTCTGATCTGCAGACTGGCACACTTTGGTGCACACCCTGCAGTGGAAGACCTTCCCTAGCAGAAGAATTGCTGGTCGTTGATGCAGCTCAGGTTTCTTTACTACTCCAGGGCCTGCACAGTGAACTGCCTTATTACCCTGGGTCTAGGAGGAGAGAGCTGACAGATACCTCACCTATTTTAAGGGCTGATTGGTCAGCACTCTCCTACTCCCACCTGGCTAAAGATCTCCCTACTATGATTGCCTATCCTTTATATGGAGACTCTAGGTTGTCGTTGGTTTACGTCTGTGTTAGACCCATTTCCCATCTTGGAGAGGCAGGTTCCCCTCTGAACTTCTCTGGCATACCTTTCCCTTCATCCCCCATAGTTTTCCATTCAGGTGGACTAGCAGGTCTGCATCTACCTCCGGTATTTGATATAAGTGTTTAGTGAGTATTTGGCCCCTCTTTTGGGTCTTTACACCCCCCTCTCACCCTAACCGAGCTGCTCGGTAGAGTAGTCAATTTTGTCTGGGATCCATCCTGTTTCCCTTTTAACCCCAGCCTTTAGCTTCCCGTCCCCCCTCCCTTTTTTCTATCTATCTCCTCTTTCTCTCTTCTCTCGTCTCCTCTTGTTCTTTGCAACTGTCCTCTTCATCCAGATCGCTTGGTGAGTAGCCTTCGTGAACAGCCTTACTTGGGTGCCTAGATATCTGAACATGCCTCATAACCCATCAGCTCCTCTCTCTCTCTCTCAAAGTATACTCCCTCAATACTAAAGGCCTTAATGTCCCAGAGAAGCGTAGCAGCCTTCTTGCAGAAGCACATTGCCATAGGACACAAGTCGTTTTTTGCAAGAAACGCACTTCAAGTCAAATTTGTGAGGGTGTAGATGTGGTCTGTAGTGTGATGGTTTGGCGTGAACCCTGCCTGACTTCTGCTGAGGACATTGTGTTGTGTCAGGAAGTTGAGTATCCGTTTATTGAGGATACTGTTGAATAGTTTTCCCTAGTGTTCTGCTGACACATATCCCCCTGTAGTTGGCTGGATCATACTGGTCTCCACTCTTATGGATGGGTGTTATGAGGCCTTGGTTCCATACTGTAGGGTACCAGCACTCAGGACCAGATTGAACATTTTGCATAGTGCAGCATGTACATCTGGGGAGCCGTGTTTAATCATCTCTGGCAGGATTCCATCGATCCCACTGGATTTTTTGTTTTGCAGGTTTCGGATTTTCTCCCTAATTTCTTGTGGTGTAACCGGTACATCTAAGGGGGTTCTGGAAGTCCTTAATTTTTTCCTCCGTTTCATTTAGTCTTTTGATGATGTCTTTTTGTTCTACAGTTAGAGCCTCCTCTGGAATATCTTTGTAGAGGTTCTTAAAGTAGTTGAGCCAGATGTCGCCATTTTGGATGTGGAGATTTTTCCTGGGTGCTGAGCCAATATTCTTCCATATTTCCCAGAAAGAATTTTCCTGAAGTGCCTCTTCCAGCTGTTTCAGGTTTTTGGAGATGAAGTTTTAGGGGTTTGTGTGTATTTTTTCTGTAGGGTGCCATGGGCTATCCTTAGGTCAGTGTTGTCAGGGTCTCTGTGTTGGTTATTGGAGACTGTCCGTAAGGTGTTCCTCAATGCTTTGCATTCTTTCTCAAACCATTTATTGGATTGTTTGTTGGATGGTTTGTTGGATTGTTTCTTGTAGTTGGCTTTTCTCAGCTGGGCTGTTACTGCGATGGTGTGTAGTATTTTATGGAAGTCCTTTGCTGCCTGGTTCACACCTCGTGGGCTTATCTCATAGGCGTTGTTTTGGAAGTTTTCAAGCTGTTTCTTAATGTCAGGTCTGTCCGTTACCTCTCTGTATTTTGTGGTCGACTGTTTGGACCATTTAAATGATGGTGGCAGGTTGCAGAGAGAGGCCCGGTGGAGTTTTGGTGATGGTTTGTTAGAATATTTAATGTACAGGTGTGTTTGTGGGGTGACTGTAAAACCATTGAGTGTGGGGTTCATATCTGTGATGGCATAGTCTACCTCACTGCTGCCTACATGGGAGGATGTAGAAGCCCAGACTGCGACACAAATTCAGCAATTTTCTTCAATTTTTGTTGGTTTTACTGTCGTAGCTGTTTTTTTATATCTGTATCGACTCATGATCGTAATTTGCATGGCTCACTATGTACGTGTTGCCATCAGAACCTGTATAGTCCTTTTCTCTTCCTGTCCTAGCATTGAGGTCTCCACAGATGAGCACTTGTCCCAGGGATTGGAAGTGGATAACCTCACTTTGTAGGACCTCATAGGTGTCTGGTCTGAAATATGGGGACTCTGCTGGGGCAATGTATGCTGCACACAGGTAGATGTCTGACTGAGAGTTAAGGATGGAGCTGCTTATTCTTAGCCAGATGTGGCTCTTTCCTGATGTTCCCGTGTAGCTCCTCCTTATACCAGACTAGTATTTCTCGTAAACACCGGCCCTGTTTGATGTTTATATCTTTCTTTGCAGGGACAGAGAATTCTCTATAGCCAGTAGGTACTGATGGTTCATCCTATGCCCGGGTCCATGTTTCCAGGAGGATTTGTATGTCCGCCTTTGCTTGAAATCTGGATCATTTACTTTGGATCCGAAGGCTGAAGCGTTCAGACCCTGAATGTTCCAGCTACTGTTTACTAATGTCATTTTTTGTTTGTATATTTATATACTTTATAATGGGTAAATTTCCTGGGACAAATCGGGTTATGGGTGGTTGTCGTCTTTTTTTGCTTTTTTTGCTCAGTCACATAGTTTATTGCATAATGTGGTGAGGAGGGTTCTTATCTCCTCCTTTTCTCTGCTCTGTAGTGATCTTAACATCCATTCTCTCCCCCCCCCTCTCTCTCTCTCTCTCTCTCTCTCTCTCTCTCTCTCTCTCTCTCTCTCTCCCTCCTCCCCTCACTCCCTCTCCCTCCTCCCCCTCACTCTTTCTCTCTCCTCTCTCCTCCCCTTCCCCCCTCTCTCTCTCTCCCCTTCCCCCCCTCTCTCTCTCCCCTTCCCCCCCCTCTCTCTCTCCCCCCTCTCTCTCCCATCTCTCTCTCCCCCCTCTCTCTCCCCTCTCTCTCTCTCCCCTTTCCCTTCTCTCTCTCTCCCCTCTCTCTCTCCCCCCTCTTTCCCCTTCTCTCTCTCTCTCTCTCTCTCTCTCTCCCCCCCCCTCTCTCTCGCTCTCTCTCTCCTCTCTCTCCCCTCCACCCTCTCTCTCCCCCTCCACCTTTTCTCTCTCCTCCCCCCTCACTCTCTCTCCCCCTTCTCTCTCCCCGCTCTCCTCCCCCCTCTCGCTCTCCTCCCCCCTCTCGCTCTCCTCCCCCCTCTCGCTCTCCTTCCCCCTCTCGCTCTCCTTCCCCCTCTCCCTCTCCTCCCCCCTCTCCCTCTCCTCCCCCTCTCTCTCTTCCCTCCTCTCTCTCTCTCTCTCTCTCTCTCTCTCTCTCTCCCTCCTCCACCTCACTCCCTCCCCCTCACTCTTTCTCTCTCCTCTCTCTCTCCTCTCTCTCCCCTTCCCCCCTCTCTCTCTCCCCTTCCCCCCCTCTCTCTCTCCCCTTCCCCCCCTCTCTCTCTCCCCCCTCTCTCTCCCATCTCTCTCTCTCTCTCTCCCCTCTCCCTTCTCTCTCTCCCCTCTCTCTCTCCCCCCTCTTTCCCCTTCTCTCTCTCTCTCCCCCCCCCTCTCTCTCGCTCTCTCTCTCCTCTCTCTCCCCCTCCACCCTCTCTCTCCCCCTCCACCCTCTCTCTCTCCTCCCCCCTCTCGCTCTCCTCCCCCCTCTCGCTCTCCTCCCCCCTCTCGCTCTCCTCCCCCCTCTCGCTCTCCTTCCCCCTCTCGCTCTCCTCCCCCCTCTCCCTCTCCTCCCCCTCTCTCTCTTCCCTCCTCTCTCTGTCAATCATTTTGAATAGTTTCTGTCAAATTTCATGTTGGAAGTAAAAATTGCAGCTTGTCCGTACATTTTTCGAGGTTTTAAAAAAGTTGTAGGGGTTGGCAACACTGAGTACCACGTATATGTAATTTTATATGGACAGTGTGGCCGTCGGTAATACTGAAACAGGGCATGCAGCGACTGTGAGACCATTCACTCACCTGTTCTCACAGCTGCAATACAAACACAAATACACTATGATCTAGCCCAGGGCTTAATACAAAAAATGATTTTGCTCGATTTGGAAACCGCTGCTTGGCATTGCATCAGGGTGGATATAAATCAATGATTTAAAAAAAAAGTTGTTTTTTTTTGTTTTGTTTTTTTTAAATTTAAATCGATTTTTTTGATTTTTATCAAATTTATTTTAATAAAATGCTCCTGGAATAAAAATCCATCCAAAGATAGTTTTGCGGCGGGCGTGGCCGAGCGCATGAGGAAGTAAGACGTTCCCCTCTAGAGCTCCCGCACACGCCGGACATTCTGAAGCTCTCAGCACTTCCCAGCACCAGCATCAAGGTCTGTTATGGGGAGGAGAGGTGGGGGAGACAGGCATCATACCCCCGATCCACATCTTGAAGGGGATATCGATCGTTTCTTCACCAGTTTGGGGCAAAATCACTCCCCCCCCCCCCCCCCGTCCAAGATGGCGCCGGCCCGGAACTCAGGCACACATGCTGCCTCACAGGGAGCTGTGTCTCAACTCTCCACTCCTCACATGAAGACCAGGCAGCGTCCTCGGTCCCCCCCTGACTCAGAGACCGGCTCGGTCTGCTCTGCATGTCATTCCCCAGACTCTCGCAGATCCTATGGTTGCTGGGACATGGAGGCATACATTAAAGCACTCCCAACTAGACATGATTTTGAGGCCCGTGTACAGCGACTGGAGCGCTCATACAAACAAGAGATTTCAGAACTGCGCAGGGATGTCACTAATAGGATTGAGGAAGTGGAACATAATATGGAGGAGACTACGTCCACACTGCAAACACACAAAACCATTCTACATGAGCACACCCTGCAGATCCAGCAATTGATGTACCATCAAGACGACCAAGAAAACAGGGCCAGACGTAACAACATACGCATACACGGTCTCCCGGAATCTGTTGAAACCAAAGACCTAGCCCCTGCAGTCATTGCCATGTTTAACGAACTGCTCCAGAAAGACAAAAATGCCCCTTTGGAACTTGATCGTGTCCACCGAGCCCTCAGACCTAAGAATCCGAACTTGGAACACCCCAGAGATGTTATTTGCAGGGTGCACTTCTATGCGATTTAAAGACGCCATTATGCAAGCCGCACGTTCACAAAGTGCTATACTCTTCAATGGCACCCCGATCTCTTTGCTCCCGGACATCTCTAAAATGACCCTGGACATGAGACATGCTCTAATACCCCTTACGGGCCTCCTCCAAGCGAAACAAATTAAATACCGCTGGGGCTTTCCCTTTAACCTGTTTGCATCCCATGAGGGGAAATCCGCGACATTCCGCACGCTGGGGGATCTTCCTAAGTTCCTCGGGACTCTTGAGCTGCCACAGATCCCCATCCCCGACTGGCCACTTCATGCAGCCACTCCTGGTTTCAAAGCCGCACCAGAATGGCAGAAGCAAACGAAGAAGAACAAACGAGCCAAATCGGACTTCTCCACAGCGACGGAAGGATGACCTTTTATTTTTTGATACTTGATCATAATTTTCTTTACAGGCCCTAGGCTGGTGAAGACATCCCTGTCTAGAACTTCATCTGGACACTATACTATTGATCCACTCTCTTACTAATTTTCTTTTTTTTCATTACAGGTTTCATGTTATAGTTTTAAAATATATCATTTAGATGTATGACTTCCTGTGGTATAGGATACATTCCTAAGATTAACCATTGTTCCCCCCACTTGTCTCATCCCAACCCTCCCCCCCTCCCCCCCCCCTTATAGACCAGAACTGTTTGTTTTGATACTGGGTAAGAAGCTCTGTACGCTATTCGAGTTTTAGTGTATCCTGGAAGGATTTATTCCCCCAGAGTATTACATATGGTTATTTATCACTCGTCCAGCGTTTCGGAGCCTTAATCTGTTATGCTTATTGTTGTATTAAACTTTTTTCTCTATTGTTGCCCGGCGTGTGCGGCTCCTCTGTGCATTTTCCCTGCAAACCCCCACTTAGGGTCTTCAGCGCCCATAGCGGTCTTAGCTGATATGTTGTTCACAACGCAATTAGTGAGGCTGTTTAGGCCTCGATTTCCTATCTCTACTTTTGTGTTCCTTCTCTCATCACTTTTCTTACTATCCTTCTCTCATTCTACCACTAGATGTCCCTCTTCTCCCCTCTTCTTCTTCTTCACCTTTTCCTTTGAGACAGCGAGTCTCCCCTCTGATTATTGTTATCCACCAGTTAAATCCACTTTTTTATGGCTGCACAAACCTCCTTAAAAGTCTCATCATTAAATTGTAGGGGCCTTAACATTCCAGAGAAGAGACGGCAAATATTATATCACTTTCACAAATTACGGACCCAAATTCTTCTCCTGCAAGAAACCCATTTTAGAACAGACAAAATCCCACAATTTCTCCATAAAAATTACCCCGTTTGGTTTTCACAGTACTAACCCCTTAGCAAAATCTAAAGGTATTTCTATAGCATTCCACGCATCATTCACCCCGACCGTTCTTGATACTTGTATTGACCCTCTAGTTAGATATATTTTCATTAAACTATCATACATGAATGTCATTTATACTATTATTAACGTATACTCTCCAAATCAGGATCAACAACAATTCCTCTCCTCGGTGGTCTCCCGGCTGAAGAGATTCTGCACAACTAACATGATCCTGGGAGGAGATCTCAATGCTGCCTTGATACCTTGTCTTGATTCCTCAACTGGTAAGTCCTCAATCTCTCCATCTTCCCTGACCAAATTGAGAACACTCCTAGCTGACTTATCCCTAGTGGACGTGTGGAGGATGCTTCATCCTAGCACTAAGGACTACACCTATTTTTCCCCTGCACATACCTCTTACAGCAGACTTGACTACCTTTTCATCTCCCAATCCCTACTAGATTTCTCACCCTCCGCTTCTATTGGCCTTACCCTTTGGTCAGATCATGCCCCCATACACATGAACTTGGGGAATATCCCCGCACATAAACGATTCTCATCTTGGAGACTAAACGATAATCTCTTACTAGACTCAGTATGCTCAGAAGATATCGTGCAGACCATTAAACACTTTGTGTCGGACCACACCCAAGACACCACTAACCCGCTTACGAAATGGGAAGCCCTTAAATGCGTGCTTAGGGGCAAACTTATTCAACATGGATCCCGATTGAAACGTGCCCGCACTGCGGACACGACAGGCCTTCTCGTCACCATAGCCAATTTGGAAGAGCCACATAAAAAAAATCCTGACAGTGCGATTCTCTTAGAACTTACAAATGCTAGGAGAGACCTCTTGCAAATTTTTGCAGAGAGGTCTCTGATAGCTCACGACAAAGGGTGTTTTGTCCACTATTCACAAGCCAATAAATGTGGCAGACATTTAGCGAACACACTTCAACCCCGATAAGCCAGGCGTTCTATCCCGTTTATAAACTCTCCCATCACAGGTAAAATAATGCATAACTCAGGAATAGCTGAAGAATTCCGCCAATATTACTCTACCCTATACAACCTCGCCCCCCGGGTCCTGTCCCCTATACCTACCGCACAAGACCTGTCCTCATACATCCAGGAGACTGCACTCCCATCCTTCTCAACTTCAGATGTCGAGGACCTTGAGTCCTCCCTATCTGAAACGAAATTCCTAACCGTTATAAAGACTCTTAAAAATGGCAAGAGCCCTGGCCCGGATGGCTTTTCGTCACCCTTTCACAAAATGTTCGCACCTCAACTTGCACCATTGCTAGCGAGGGCTTTTAATGCCATCAAGGAGAACATTTCCCTCTCTTCCTCTATACTCCAAGCCCAAATAGTCATCATCCCTAAATCTGGTAAAGACCCCTCTCTTTGCCCCAACTATAGACCCATATCCCTTCTGAATATTGATCTAAAGCTATACGCAAAGATCCTCGCAAACCGTTTATTGCCTTTGCTACCGAAAACCATACACAGGGACCAAGTGGGCTTTGTCCCTGGCCGAGAGGCCAGAGACAACACCACTAAGACCATACATTTAATTACATACGCTCAACGCCACAAGATCCCGACTTGCCTTCTTTCCTGTGATGCAGAGAAGGCCTTTGATAGGGTCAGCTCGTCTTTTCTCCAAGCCACTCTTTCCCAATTAGGGTTAGGCCCAAAAATGCTGGCACGCATTATGTCCCTCTACTCTACACCCTCTGCCACAGTTCTAGTGAATGGCACTCAATCTGAAAACCTCACGATCACTAATGGCACCAGACAGGGCTGCCCCCTTTCCCCCCTCCTGTTCGCCCTGGTAATAGAACACCTGACCCAAGCCATCAGATCGAATCCTAACATACAGGGCATACAGACTCCCTCCTCCCAATATAAGCTCTCTTTATACGCAGATGACCTGCTTCTTTATGTAACCCAACCTCATATTAGCATACCCTCCATACTTGCAGAGATAGATAGATTTGGTCGTTTTAGTAATTACAAACTAAACATCTCTAAAACGGAAGCCCTGAACCTTTCTTTGTCGCATTCTACACTCTCCTCCCTCCAATCCAGCTTCTCGTTTCAATGGCGTGCAAACTCTATATCTTACTTAGGCACTGCCATACCAAAACTCTCTTCAGATATCTATCCCCTGAACTTTGGCCCTCTACTCAAAAAACTTTGACACCTCATTGAGGCTCGGAATGATCTACCATTGTCCTGGGTGGGTCGCATGAACACATTAAAATTGGACATACTCCCCAAATTGCTTTACCTATTTCAGGCCCTCCCCATTGCCCTCCCTTCGGCATTTTTTCGCTCCTTACGATCAATGGCTATTCGATTTGTGTGGAAGGGTAGCCACCCGAGGCTGAAACATAAACTCCTATGCTCTCCCATCACAAAAGGCGGGTTAGGGATGCCCGATTTTGAGCTGTATCATACATCGGCAGTGACCTCCCGCATTCTCGAGTGGTTTCCCCGTCCAATGCTCAAAGCCTCCACGTCTGTAGAACAAGATCTATCTCCACATGATCTCCGAGCGCTTCTCTGGGGCTATGAGCGGTCTTATAAATCACTTTTAATGCTGTCCCCTCTTACCAGAGATGCACTTGCAATCTGGTATCGTTGGAGAGACAGCTACTCGTTGTCATCTGAACCAAGCCCCCTCACCCCTCTGTTCGATAACCCAAACTTTCCAGAAAGCAGCTCAACGCACACTATAGATAATTATGACAGGGACTCCTGGCCCACAGCACGGCAGTTTGTCGATAACACCTTAGGCACCTTTATATCCACCCCATTGGAAGATACTGCCAAAATGACTTGGCTCACCCGTGGACATCTGGCCTCTTACTGTAAAAAGCTCCACAAATCTAAACAGATTCACAGACCCCTGACCGGGTTCGAACAATTGTGCACATTCTCTGACACCCCTCGACATACCTTATCATTGATGTATCAATTGATCCTAGAGCATACCCACGACACCTTACCTACATACACCACGAAATGGTCAGGAGAGATCGGGAAAGAGATAAGACATCCATTTCGAGCTATACGCAGGAAAAAAACTATAAATTCTTATCAAGGTGGTATCGGGTGCCAACTACCCTCAGGATCATGTTTCCATCTAACTCAGACACATGCTGGAGATGCAAATCAATGAAAGGTACCTACATCCATATCTGGTGGGAATGTGACCTACTTCTCCCATTTTGGACACAAATCTTCCAGATCTACACAATTTATGATAAACCACTAATGCCCTCACCCTCCATCGCCCTTCTTTCTATAGTTCCCGACACTGTCAAGTCACAAAAAAATAACCTCCTAAAAATTTTTTATCAGTGCTGGACGACAACTAATACCCAGGCACTGGAAAACCACTACGCCTCCCTCTCTAATGGAATGGGTAGGTAAATTAAACTACATCATGCTCATGGAGGAAATGCAAGCCAAGGCTTTGGACAAACAAGCAAAGTTTTCCTTTATCTGGAGTATTTGGAGGAATTACTCTACCTCAGATAAACTCAGACAAAGGCTCTCAAGGATGAACTCCACCTAAGAGCTTAAGCCTTCCTATCAGTAGGTCCATATGCGCGGGCTATGGGCCTTGTCACGGACGGAGGCTCGCTGTCTCAATTCCCCCCTCCCCCCTCTTTCTACCCTCCTACAACCTTTCCTATACTCCTTCTCTTTCTTTTCTATTCTGTCATTTCCTTCTCGTCTCCCCCAATCTCCTCGGACCAAACTTGGGTGCAATATATTTTAATTCTTTTTTTTTTTTTTCCAATATCCCCTCACTAAATATTTTCTCCACTCTCCACTTTTTAGGAGATCTGGAATTTGGTCATTAAAATAATTTGGAAAATTGGTTCTTGTTTATATGCTCAGTTTCCCTGACTCCTGGGTGCAGCAGGTTCCCAAAGGGGCGTCCAGAGTTATGGGAGAACAATACTTGAATATCAATCAGACATAGATCTACAAACCTAACGTTAAGTTTAATGTCTAGTGACTTTTACACGTTTTCGATTGCACTGTATTTGTTATCTATATAAACCATATTTGTAGACCAGGAGACCTGATGTCAGGCAACTGGCAATGTTTTTCCCTTTACTTTTATGTTTGACTATCTGTTTAAAACAATAAAAACTTATTGAACCATAAAGATAGTTTTGCTATTTAAGATACATTAATAATTTTGTTTATTCAGCATGAAATGGAGCTAAGTTATGTAGCATGAGGTTGTATATTCTGCAATATTTAAATTTTTGGTAAACTCATTTAGCCCGGGTTCACACTATAGCGATGCGGAAACCAGCGCAATTGCAGTGCTGGTTCCCTCATCACATCTCTCCCCCTGCGGGCATATCACACTGCCCTCTGCAAACCACTGTGGGTGTCAATACAATGTTATTGACACCCCCAGATCGGTTCACAGATCGCAGTGCGAACTGTGAATTCACACAGGAATCGGATTGCATGGGTGGGATTCCAGTGTGGGAAAAATAAAATCCTTGCACCTTTTTTTGTGTGAATCCAATGCCAGTTCAGCCATACAACTGCACGGCTGAATTTGCATTGCACAGACATTGCATGTGATCCGCACCATCAATGGGGTGCGAATCACATGCGAAGTCTGTGTTCGCATATGAATCCAAGCTCTGCAAGCTAAGTTCAGGAATATCCCTTTATCCCATTGTTTTGCAAATCTATGTACACTACAAACTGTATGATTGAATCGGTTCTGATATCGCTGTTTTACTAACCTGACAGCTTATTTTTCTAAAGAGGAAAACTTCATTTTGTTTGCAAATATTAAAGATTCTAACTACCAGCAAGAATAAGTCCTACATTTAAAGAGCACCTGTTCAGTTCATATTTACATTCCAAGATTTGTCTTCTGCTACACTAATAAACATTCATTTTGACTTGTCAAAGCTGTTGACTAAGTTATTGTGAAAGCAAAGCGGTGGGGCTTACAGATAGAGAGGTGGAGTTGTTTCCATAGAAACATGTGTAAAGGGGAGGAGTTAGTAAGATGACCACGGCCATGTGGGGGGCGCCAGAAATAGTTCTGCACCCAGGCACCTGTGACCCTAGGATCGGCCCTGATCACATCTACATATTGATAAGCCTATCAATTACTTTTTTGGTTTTGGATTTGATACTACTTAATTCCGTAGATGCCAACTGTCCCAGATTTGTCAGGACAGTCCTGCATCTTGGTCCTCTGCCCTGGCAATGCTGTGTGCCAATGTCCCAGGATCACAACATTGGCCTTGCTCGAGTAACTGCACATGGGCGGTAACTCAAAAAGCGTAATTTGAGGGGCTACAAATGGGCAGACCCCGCATAAATGGAGGTGGGGTTGTAGCAGGGGCAGTCCCCCATATTTAGGCCTGATTCACACCTATGCATTTTTTGTTTGCTTTTTGCATTTTGCAGCTTTGCACAGCAGAACGTGTTCTATAGGAAACCATGTTAAATAGACTGGTATTGCAAAATGCAAAAAGCACTAAAAATGCATAGGTGTGAATTAGGCCTTAGAAACAGGTTCTAGGTGGGACCAACTATAGAGTAGGTGTGATTTGGACACACAACTGACCAGAAAGTGAGCAGACCTGATGCAGACCGTGGGCAGGGTTAACAGTGTATCTGGATCCGGGAACCATAATATTGAGGAGTATGTTATCTGGTCTTTTAAATGGCAGTGTTTTATCCCATTCTGTCTAGTGCAGTATATAAAGCCTCGTACACACAATCTGATTTTCCAACGGGAATTGTGTGATGACAGGCTGTTGGCGGAAAAACCGTTTGTACGCTCCATCGGAAAATTGTCGGATTTTCCGTTGACAAATGTTGGATGGCAGGTTTTAAAATTTTCTGCGGAAAAATGTCTGTTGTTTGATTTTCCGAGCGTGTGTACACAACTCCGTCGAACAACAGTCCAAAGTACAAACATGCATGCTCGGAAGCAAGGACGAGCTAGAAGCGGTCGGTCTTGTAAACTAGCGTTCATAATGGAGAATTAACATTTGTGACGCAGGAAATTATGAAATCTCAAAATGCAGCACACAATTCTCTTCTTTTTTAATGGGATAATAATGAAGCTGCTTTGCTGGTGATACTGATGGAGTTATTGCAAATTAATTTTCAAAGGTTTTTTTTTTCTAGTGATATCAAGAATAATATTATTATGCTTTTTTGGGCAAGTTACCACAACACCATTATCCCGTAGCTTTTTAAAAAAAAATGGAACTTCCGCTTTTCGGAACCCTCCCCCCCTCCGGTGTCACATTTGGCACCTTTCAGGGGGGAGGGGGGTGCAGATACCTGTCTAAGGCAGGTATTTGCACCCACTTCTGGCATAGACTCCCATGGGAGTCTACGCCTCTTCCCGTCCTAACCGCGCTGTCTGCTGGGAAACACACAGCTCCCAGGAGAGAGCGGGGACCACTTGGGACGCGCAGCGCGACTCGCGCATGCGCAGTAGGGAACCAGGAAGTGAAGCCGCAACGCTTCACTTCCTGATTCCCTCACCTAGGATGGCGGCGGCAGCTGCCGAGAACCGAGCGGGTTCTCGGCGTCGCCTGCCGACATCGCTGGACCCTGGGACAGGTAAGTGGCCATGTATTAAAAGTCAGCAGCTGCAGTATTTGTAGCTGCTGGCTTTTAATATTTATTTTTTTTGGCGATGTGGGTGGACCCCCGCTTTAAGATCAAAGATACAACTATGTTGGTGTCCCTTGTCAATTTTACATTGTATTTTTTAAAATGTAACTGCCGACTCCCAAACTTTCATTTGAAGTAAAACACATAGCCGAGTATTATTCTCCACATTTTTTTTATTGTGCATTAAAAAAAGAAAACAAATAAAATTAGACATGCTATCTGTCAATAGAACTCAACCAAAAAAGTGCATTCTATGCATCCAAAAATATAGAAAATATAACAAATCAAATCATTATTATTCAACCAAAAGATAAAATAAAAGCCTCATGCACGTGTCCTGCTTCTTAATATAGGGGGCCAACAATGCCAAGAGTTGGTGAAAGCAGGGGTCCGTCATCCAGAGATAATTAGTAAAAACATCGGGATTATTCTACTGGAGCTCCTACAGCAAAGGCATATGACATAATTGGTCACAATTAATAAAGCAACCAATTTCTGGTCCAAAGACTCCTCCTGTTCCTGGACTGGACTTGGGACAAAGCAATAACTCCAAGGCCAATAATAAATAACACATCATCTCCTCCGATTCCGCAACATGTGTGGTTGACGAACAGAAATGAACTGAAAAGCGCTAAATGAAAAGTACAAATCAACACTCGCCAAACTTCTACTAACACGAAATTAGCAGAAGGAGCCCAAAGGGTGGCGCTAAAGAGCTGAAAAACCACGTAGTACGTCACTACGTTCGTGTTTGTTGGCCGACAATTCCTTGCCGTTTGTATGCAAGACAAAATCCAGGCACACGCCTTCGGACAGAAGTCTGAGGTTTTGTCTGCGGAAAATCCGATTGTGTGTACGAGGCTTAAGGGTTTGTAAAAAGCCAACGCCTCCAACAATTACAAACTTGCAAAGCAAATCTGTTAGAGCCATTCATTAACCCATTCACATTGTATGTCATTCATTCAGCATTACTTATCACTCTGCATTGCTTAAGTCAAAATCAGAATTTGTTTCTAAGAAATACAAAACTAAAATTTTTGTAAATCAAAGCTTTTATAGACTGCCTTCAGTTTAAAATGTTGTTTTTTTTTCTTTGAATTGATTGCCCTATCATTTGAAAAAAAAAAATGTTTGCTACAATACATAAGCGCTGTGCCCCCACAAAACTCTTCTTCACCACTGACCAATAATCCCATGCAGGGTTACTTGACAGCCAGCGTCTTTCAAACCACTTCCTGGTTGCCCAGGGTGTCATGGACACACCTCCTGAGGTGACTGTGGCCACGCCAGCCTGGGCTTATGTTACAATACAGCGTGCAGTGCTGATAGCCTAATCCATAAATGGGGAAACATGGTGAATACAGTATATAAAGGAAATTGTAAAAAAAAAATGGTGTGGGATACATTGAGGAGAGAAGCTTTTAAAAACTTGGAGTTCTACCTTTAACATGATTTTACCTGACAAGAACTGCCATTGCAATGTCAAATCACCAATATTTAGGAGCCTTCAATGACCAGATTTTTGTATATTTATTTTTTTTACAAATTTATATACTCAGAATAAACAGGGTGCATGCAATCTGATCCTGGAACAACTTACATGAACATATTATTACTGCACTCCAGACTGTGTCCTCTATGCAAGGAATATATATGCCTTCCCCTTTTGGCTTAACTCACAAGCAATAGGTGTAAAGGTTCCCTAAGATGAAATGAGCGTATCTCAACAGTCACTAAGCAGGGGTGCTATTCACATTCTCTGACACACAGATGACCACTAGAGGGAGCAGGAACCAAAGTAATAAAATATGATAATAAGAATATGAATTTCCAATAAAAAAAAAAAAAAAAAGCTTTAACATTGCACTACTATAATAAGAGATCTGCTAATAACATTCCTCGCCCCCTGTAGATTATATCTCTCAGTGAGATTGCAGTGATTTTAAGATGAATTTCCAGTAAATGCCCCAATAAATCACAATGTGTACACACTGAAAATATGCTACAGTTTCTATATGATGTTACGAGTCAATTGAATTTTGTACACGGATCTGATGAAGAGATTAAGGGAAGTTTTCTGGTAGGGTTTTAGAGGTGTATTTACATATGATGGGGGGGGGGGGGGGGGGGTGAAGAGGTTGTTGGTGGACATTGTGAAATTCTCTACATAAATATTTCTTAATGTGTCTTCTTTCACAGCAATAAAAAGGATTCAATTAAAAAGTAAGATAAAGCAGTATTATGCTGAGCCAGATATCCCGTATGCTCTGTCTGCAGCATTTTTATGAATAGTTGATAAAATTGGATTTTGCATGAAACCGGGGACAGAGGTGTCACATTTTGTGAGGGCATGAATCAGTGTGCTTAGGGTGAACGTTTGTTAGACTATTGGCCGTACAATGCAGATTTCTTACGCTGCCCCGCTCTATCTGATCCACACAAATTTGTGCCACACACAGCCTTGATCTATGTTAACCACACCAACCTTTGCCACTCATACACATTCCCCCTCTCTACATCAACATGTGCCACATGGACACTGTCCGTCTGTTATTCACACCACATGTGTCACAGCCACAATGCCCCTATCTATGTGAGCCACACGGACCTGAGTCACATGCACATAATGCCCCCCCTCTATGTGATCTACACCGACCTGTGCCACTCGCACACACTGCCCCTTTCTATGTTATGCACACCAACCTGTGCCACAGGCGCACTGCCCCTCTGTACGTGATCTACACCGACCTGTGCAACAAGACACACGCTGCTCCTCCTCTGTGATTGATTCTGACCTGTGCCACGCACACTGCCCCTATCTACAGGATCCACTTATACCAGTGCCACACACAGACTGCCCCTCTCTACATGATCCACACCGACATGTGCCATATGCACACTGTCCCCATCTACATGATACACACAGACCTGTATCACATGCACAGACTGCCCCCTCTGCGATCGACTCTGTCCTGTGCCCCACACACTGCCCCATCTACGTGATCCACTCCTATCTGTGGCACATACACAGATTACCTCCTCTGTTATCCACACCACATGTGCCACATGCACACTTTCCCTATCTACGCTATCCACACCAACCTGTACCATGCACACAGACTGCCCCTATTTACATTATACACACCAATCTGTGCAGCAGACGCACACACTGCCCCTCTCTGTGATCAACTCTGACCTGTGCCACACACACACACTGCCCCATCTACGTGATCCACACCGACCTGAGCCACTCACACACACACACTGCCCCTTTCTTTTTTCAAATATAAATTTTATTCAACTCCCAAAAGAGGTGAGGCCCCCACAAAACAAACAAAGGTGTGTACAATACCGAGGTCATATTATCCATGCACATCGTCAATGGTAATTGCAAACGAAACATATTACAGCTTGTGTGTTAGTATGGGACAATAGGCCAAGTTTTTGTCCTCTGCAGGGTCCACGTCCTCTAATATTAATTCACTTATGGGTAACATAGGTTAGGGGCTCTCCCCCCTAACTTTTTCACTTTATCTTAAAGAGGGAGTCCACCTACATCAACAATAAAAAAAAATATTAAAAGCCAGCAGCTACAAATACTGCAGCTGCTGACTTTTAATACATGGCCACTTACCTGTCCCAGGGTCCAGCGATGTCGGCAGCCAACGCCGAGACAGCGCTCGGTTCTCGGCAGCTGCCGCCGCCATCCTAGGTGAGGGAATCAGGAAGTGAAGCGTTGCGTCTTCACTTCCCGGTTCCCTACTGCGCATGCGCGAGTCGCGCTGCGCGATCTGGATGGTCCCCGCTATCTCCTGGGAGCTGTGTGTTTCCCAGGAGACAGCGCGGAGGGACAGGAAGAGGCATAGACTCCCATGGGAGTCTATGCCGGAAGTGGATGCAAATACCTGTCTTAGACAGGTATCTGCACCCCCCTGAAAGGTGCCAAATGTGACACCGGAGGGGGGGGGGGGTTCCGAAAAGCGGAAGTTCCATTTTTGTGTGGAACTCAGCTTTAAGGAGGGGGGAGGAGGGAGTGCAGTAGGGGGGTGGGGGGGGGGAGAAAAGAGGGGATGAAAGAAGACATGAAGGTGGCCAAAGTTTATGGACTCAATCAACACTGCCCCTTTCTATGTCATTCACAATGACCTTTGCCACACACACTGCCTCTGTCTTCATGGTCCACACCAACCTGTGCCACACGCACACGCTGTCCCTCTCTATGTCATCCACAATAACCTCTGCCACACACACTGCCCCTCTCTACTTAATCCGCACGGACCTGTGCTAGGGTTGCCACTAAGGATGAGCTCCGGCATGTTCGCACACTCCGCGTGCCGAGCCCGCCAGGAAGTTGGCACGGCGCTGCGCTAATCACAGGCAGTGAGACATTTTTCCGATGTGCGGCTGCAGAAATCGGGAAATGTCTCACTGCCTGTGATTAGCGCAGCGCCATGCCGACTTCCTGGCGGGCTCGGCACGCGGAGTGTGCGAACATGCCGGAGCTCATCCTTGGTTGCCACCTCATCCCTTTAAAACCAAAAACATATTAATTACACAGGTTCTGTGGATGATTAAGGTGGTGATTAAACTCACTTGGTGCCTTATCTGTATTAAATTGGCCTCAGAACCTGTGTAACGCATATGTGTTCGGGTTTAAAGGTGGCAACCCTAACCTGTGCAGCACACACACTGCCCCTTCATATGTTATCCCCACAAAACTATGCCACAAGCAAGCTGGTTCCACAAATACACACACACACATTGTCCAATTCTAGGTGATCCACACCATCCTGTGCAACACACTAGAGATGCACCGAAATTTCAGCGGTGACTGAAACATATCAGCTGAAAATGGTGTTTTCTGCATTTTGCCAATAGAGAAAAGGTACTGAAAATGCACGTGATTTTACTGTGCTTATGGTGTGTTTTGCATAGGTCATGTGACTCAAAAATGGCATCAAAAACATAACATGAGTGCATTATTGATGCGTTCTTGCTGTGTTTTCAAAGCATTTCACCGGAGGGGTGTTTTTAGTGTTTTGTTTTTTTTACTGTTTTTACTGTTTTTTTAACAATAAATTCATATTTTTTAAAGTCGAATATAATACAAATATTGATATATAATGTATTTTTTGTTTTTGTTTTTTAACTGTCATTTTTGGTTTGGGCCAAGTGCATCCTGAATTTTGGGTTTCGGCACCAAAATTTTCATTCAATTCACCTCTACAACACACACTGTCCCTCTCTACATGTTCCACATTTGACACTCCCAAAGATTTCTAAAGAACCCTTTTGTTAGCCCAACATTCGGGAGTGGGGTCAGCGCCACAGTTAGGCGATGTGCAACCCTTTGTGGGCTGTGAAACACTTATCTCTGTACACTTGTTACTGGATAATGGTGAATTGGAGGAATGTTTCCAATCTACCCAATTGTCCTAAATTCACCTCCACAATTTTTTTTTTTTTTTTTACATTTTCCAGTTGTCTATACACCATACGTCTTTTAGTTTGTGACAATATTTTACCAAGCCTCTGCAGACCAATGACTGTTTACAGAAAAAAAACATCCGATGAGATAGTAACAAATGTAGTAGAGGAGGGAGGGCAGAGAGATCAGAGCCCAGGAGTGACAGATTGAATGCTGCTGGTGATATTTCCAGATTAATGTGCCCAAACGTTCTGTTCAGGCTTCTGATAATATGTTACAGAACGTGTTCCCGGAAAAGCTGTGAATTTCACTTCATGAAGGAAAAATCTGTTAATTAACAAACAAAAATATTTCCAACCGACAGAATGACTTTTTCCCAGTTACTTAAAAGGATCTAATTGTGTACTTCTACATATGGCAAGACTGTTCATCCTTCCCCGACGACGAAACTGGGCCAAAGCTGGGCTGATACTAAAGTGAGATGATCCAGAGAAGGGAAACTGATTGTGTTTAATTGCTGAGATGAATCTGAGATTGAAGTACCACAATGAGAATTAATCATTCAGATAAGAATTTATTCGATTAGAAGATCAAATTAAAACTATGGCACAGGGTCAACACATTTCGTGGACAAAGATCACTCCATCAGGGCTTGAAGATGGGGAACAATATGTAGGGGACTGATTTAAAAGTATGAAAAAATGCAGCATTTTACCTGAGCAAATGTTGGAGCAAAAAGTTGGTTGGAGCAGCTCCCATCTAGTTCCCCATCTTCAGGCCCTGATGAAGGGGACAGTTTCTGGCCCTCAAAACACTTTTTGGTTTTGGTACAGGCTCTCTTCTATCTGATCATATATTGGAATCAGTTCTTATCTGCTTAGTTAACCACTTGCCGACCGCCTCACGCCTATATACGTGAGCAGAATGGCACGGGCAGGCAAAATCACGTACCTGATACGTGATGCCTTCCCGCGGGCGGGGGGTCCGATCGGACCCCCCCCGGTGCCATAGGCGGTCGGCTCTTGTTCGCGGGCGATGAAAGGTCAGGGGGAGGCCATCCATTGATGGCCACCCCCTCCCGATCGCTCCCAGCGAATCAAATGCTTCCTCTCCCTCTGTAATGTAAATAGAGGGAGAGGAAGTGATGTCATCTCTCCTGGAGCCGGTCTTTTCGTCCCGGCGCAGAGGAGAGAAGACATCCAAGTAAGTGCACCAACACTACACTTCCAGTAGAACACGCAGGCACACTTTTCACACCCCGATCACCCCCCTGTACCCCCTGTCACTCTGATACCAATAGCAGTTTTTTTTTTTTTTGCATTGGTGTCAGTTTGTGACAGTTATAAGTGTTAGGGCAGTTAGGTTAGCCCCCTTTAGGTCTAGGGTACCCCCCTTTAGGTCCAGGGTACCCCCCTAACCCCCCCTAATAAAGGTTAACCCCGTGATCACCCCCCCATCGCCAGTGTCGCTAAGCGATCGTTTTTCTGATCACTGCATTAGTGACACAGGTGACGCTAGTTAGGGAGGTAAGTATATAGGTTCGCTGTGAGTGTTTTATAGCGACAGGGACCCCCATATACTACCTGCTAAAGGTTTTAACCCCTTGATTGCCCCCTAATTAACCCTTTCACCAGCGATCACCGTATAAGTGTTACGGGTGACGCTGGTTAGCTAGTTTGTTTTTTGTAGTTTATTACAGTTTATTATCGTTTATTATAGTTTTAGGGCACCCGCCGTTTATTACCTTATAAAGGTTTAACCCCCTAATTGCCCGGCGGTGATAGAAGTTACGTTTTTAGGATCAGATAAGGTCTGCGTCGCCCCAGGCAGCGTCAGGTTAGCACCAGTACCGCTAACACCTACGCACGCAGCATACACCTCCCTTAGTGCTATAGTATCTGAACGGATCGATATCTGATCCGATCAGATCTATACTCCCCAGCAATTTAGGGTCCCCCAAAAAAACGCAGTGTTAGCAGGATCAGCCCAGATACCTGCTAGCACCTGCGTTTTGCTCCTCTGCCCAGCCCACCCAAGTGCAGTATCGATCGATAACTGACACTTACAAAACACTAAGCACACATAACTGCAGCGTTCGCAGAGTCAGGCCTGATCCCTGCGATCGCTAACAGTTTTTTGGTAGCGTTTTGATACAGTCGCTGACAGTCAGGAGCTTTTTTGCCTGTGAGTCTCACTAGTGTACCCCTAAATTTAGAGCCCAAAATGGCAAATCGAAGGTACACTAGTGAAGAGGCCTACAGGTTTCTGAGCATGACAGATAGTGAAGAGGAAGTCACTCATCTGTCAGATTCAGGCTCAGAATACGATCCTGTAGAGGACAGCGGCTCCATGACAGATAGCTCTGACGACGGAGTTGTGGTCCCTGCTAAGGTCAGGCGTACCAGACCCCGAACTTCTTCTGTCCTTGAAGTGCAAGAACCGCAGGGCTCTCGTATGGAGCAGAGAAGTACTAGCGCCGCTATTCCTTCTGGTGAACTGGCAAGCACCAGCGGCCTAGTACACCCTGGTCGTACATCCAGCACTGCAGTATCACGTGGTGACATGGCGAGTCCCATAAGTGCAGTTCAAGCTGGCGAGGTGACAAGCACTAGTAGTGTCCCGCTGCCACCAAGAAGACGAACACAGGCCCGTCGTGCCCATAGTGCCCTTCCTGCTGCATTGGCCAATCCGAATTGGGAACCCACCACTTCTGCAGCACCCGTACTTCCCCCTTTCACTGGCCAACCCGGAATTCAGGTGGAAACTGTTGACTTTATGCCACTGGATTTTTATTCGCTGTTTTTCACCGAAGATCTCTATAGATCTATTGTGGACCAAAGCAATTTGTACGCTGGTCAACACATCGCCACTATTCCCCAGTCCACCCTTGCCAGAGATTGGAAACCAATTACGGTTTCCGAATTTAAGATCTTTCTGGGCCTTTCCCTCCTCATGGGCTTGAATAAAAAGAGTGAGTTGCGGTCATATTGGTCCACTGACCCAATTTACCATTCGCCCTTGTTCTCTGCTTCCATGGCCAGGGCACGATACGAGCAGATTTTGCGGTTCATGCACTTCAACGACAATGAACTCTGTCGTCCTCGTGGAGACCCTGCATACGATCGGCTCTACAAAATTCGGCCCCTCGTAAACCACTTCAACCAACGTTTTGCAGACTTGTTTACCCCCCATCAAGTTGTCTGCGTTGATGAGTCCCTGATTAAGTTTTCTGGCCGCTTGTCATTCAAACAGTACCTTCCCAGCAAGCGTGCCAGATACGGGGTCAAGATGTATAAGCTCTGTGACAGGGCCACAGGCTATACATGTAGTTTTATGGTTTACGAGGGAAGAGATAGTCACGTAGAGCCGACAAACTGCCCTGACTACATAGGAAGCGCTGGCAAGATAGTGTGGGACTTGGTGTCACCCTTATTCGGAAAGGGGTACCACTTGTACGTGGACAATTATTACACGAGCATGCCACTTTTTAGTCACTTGTTTGATCATCAGATTGGAGCATGTGGCACCGTGCGATCTAATCGCCGGGGCTTTCCCCAGCGGCTTGTAGATTCCCGTCTTAGGCTGGGGGAGAGAGCCTGCTTGAAGTGTAATAACTTGCTCGCTATGAAGTGGAGGGACAATAAGAATGTTTTCGTTCTTACCTCCCTTCATGCAGACACGACGGTCCAAATTCCTACGGCGACTGGTGTTGTGGAGAAACCCCTCTGTGTCCACGAATACAACCTTAATATGGGAGGGGTGGACCTCAACGACCAGTTGTTGGCGCCGTACCTAGTAGCCCGTAAGGCCAGACGCTGGTACAAAAAAGTGTCTGTTTATTTATTTCAATTGGCTTTGCTGAACGCTCATGTGCTATACAGAGCTTCAGGACGGACTGGATCCTTCCTTAAATTCCAGGAAGAGATCGTCAGAGCCCTTCTGTTTCCAGACGGTGCTCTACCTCACCTTCCCCAACCAAATGCAGTAAGCCGACTGCATGAGAGGCATTTTCTTTATGCCCTCCCGAGTACCCCTACCCAACGAACCCCCCAAAAAAGATGTCGTGTCTGCAGCAAGCGCGGATTTAGGCGTGACACCCGGTATTATTGTCCCCTCTGTCCTGGCAGTCCTGGTCTTTGCATTGGTGAATGTTTTGAACGCTACCATACACTAGCAGAGTATTAGCGTAGGGTACAGCACTGCACAGACTAGGACACACTTTCACAGGGTCTCCCAAGATGCTGTCGCATTTTGAGAGACCCAAACCTGGTACCAGTTAAAAAAGTTAAAGTTACAAAAAAAAGTGTAAAAAAAACAAAAAAAAGTAAAAAAAAAGAAAAAAACACAAAAAAATATATAAAATAAAAAACCAAAAATAGTTGTTGTTTTATTGTTCTCTCTCTATTCTCTCTCTATTGTTCTGCATTCTATACTGCAATGTTTTATTGTTATGTTTTTATCATGTTTGCTTTATAGGTATGCAATTTTTTTATACTTTGTTTTTTTATTGTTAACCACTTTTTTGTTTTCAGGTACGCCATTCAGCTGCAGAGCGGATTTATTTATCTTGACAGAAACAGTGTTTGCTCCCACGATACATAAAGCCGTGACTCCAGCGCTGTCGGAGGTGATTTCACCACCACAGGTACATACTTCAGCATATATGCCGAAGCGTGGGGGCAGTAGTGGGTGGAGGAGCGATTTGCTCCTGCCTTTTGCGGGAGGATGCCCCCATGCTTCGGCATATATATATTTTAGGTAGGTACAGGTTGCGTTAAATGTTTTATTTTTTACTATGTTTTTTTTTGTATTTTGCTTTGCAGGTATGGTAAGTATTACTGTTATACTGTAATGTTACTTTGTTTTTTGTTAACCATCATTTGCTTAGCAGGTACGCCATTCAGTTGCAGTGCGGATTTATTTATCTTGACAGCAACAGCGTTTGCTCCCACGATACATAAAGCCGCGACTCCAGCGCTGTCGGAGGTGATTTCACCACCACAGTTACATACTTCAGCATATATGCCGAAGCGTGGGGGCAGCAGTGGGTGGAGGAGCAATTTGCTCCTGCCTTTTGCGGGAGGATGCCCCCCATGCTTCGGCATATATAAACGGTGCATGTATGCCCATCATTAGAAGTGGGTGGATGAAGGGAGGTATTCTAATGGTGGGCATACCCACCGATCAATATTTTTTTTTCGTTCAGCCCACAGGCTGCATGGAAAAAAAAAGTTTACAATGTATGCCCAACAAGGACCAGCAACGTACTGGTATGTTGCTGGACTTTGAGTGGTTATACCAGAATGATGCCCGCAGGTTTAGGTATCATCTTGGTATCATTCTTTTCAGCCAGCGGTCGGCTTTCATGTAAAAGCAATCCTAGCGGCTAATTAGCCTCTAGACTGCTTTTACAAGCAGTGGGAGGGAATGCCCCCCCCCACCCCCACCGTCTTCTATGTTTTTCTCTGGCTCTCCTGTCCCAACAGGGAACCTGAGAATGCAGCCGGTGATTCAGCCAGCTGACCATAGAGCTAATCAGAGACCAGAATGGCTCCAAACATCTCTATGGCCTAAGAAACCGGAAGCTACGAGCATTTCATGACTTAGATTTCGCCGGATGTAAACAGCGCCATTGGGAAATTGGGAAAGCATTTTATCACACCGATCTTGGTGTGGTCAGATGCTTTGAGGGCAGAGGAGAGATCTAGGGTCTAATAGACCCCAATTTTTTCAAAAAAGAGTACCTGTCACTACCTATTGCTATCATAGGGGATATTTACATTCCCTGAGATAACAATAAAAATTATTAAAAAAAAATAAAAATGAAAGGAACAGTTTAAAAATAAGATAAAAAAGCAAAAAAATAATAAAGAAAAAAAAAACAAAAAAAAAAAACACCCCTGTCCCCCCCTGCTCTCGCACAAAGGCGAATGCAAGCGTCGGTCTGGCGTCAAATGTAAACAGCAATTGCACCATGCATGTGAGGTATCACCGCGAAGGTCAGATTGAGGGCAGTAATTTTAGCAGTAGACCTCCTCTGTAAATCTAAAGTGGTAACCTGTAAAGGCTTTTAAAGGCTTTTAAAAATGTATTTAGTTTGTCGCCACTGCACGTTTGTGCGCAATTTTAAAGCATGTCATGTTTGGTATCCATGTACTCGGCCTAAGATCATCTTTTTTATTTCATCAAACATTTGGGGAATATAGTGTGTTTTAGTGTATTAAAATTTAAAAAAGTGTGTTTTTTCCCCAAAAAATGCGTTTGAAAAATCGCTGCGCAACTACTGTTTGAAAAAAAAAAATGAAACACCCACCATTTTAATCTGTAGGGCATTTGCTTTAAAAAAATATATAATGTTTGGGGGTTCAAAGTAATTTTCTTGCAAAAAAAAATAATTTTTTCATGTAAACAAAAAGTGTCAGAAAGGGCTTTGTCTTCAAGTGGTTAGAAGAGTGGGTGATGTGTGACATAAGCTTCTAAATGTTGTGCATAAAATGCCAGGACAGTTCAAAACCCCCCCAAATGACCCCATTTTGGAAAGTAGACACCCCAAGCTATTTGCTGAGAGGCATGTCGAGTCCATGGAATATTTTATATTGCGACACAAGTTGCGGGAAAAAGACAATTTTTTTTTTTTTTTTTTGCACAAAGTTGTCACTAAATGATATATTGCTCAAACATGCCATGGGAATATGTGAAATTACACCCCAAAATACTTTCTGTTGCTTCTCCTGAGTACGGAGATACCACATGTGTGAGACTTTTTGGGAGCCTAGCCACGTACGGGACCCCGAAAACCAAGCACCGCCTTCAGGCTTTCTAAGGGCGTAAATTTTTGATTTCAGTCTTCACTGCCTATCAAAGTTTCGGAGGCCGTGGAATGCCCAGATGGCACAAACCACCCCCAAATGACCCCATTTTGGAAAATAGACACCCAAAGCTATTTGCTGAGAGGTATAGTGAGTATTTTGCAGACCTCACTTTTTGTCACAAACTTTTGAAAATTGAAAAAAGAAAAAAAAAATATGTTTTTCTTGTCTTTCTTCATTTTCAAAAACAAATGAGAGCTGCAAAATACTCACCATGCCTCTCAGCAAATAGCTTGGGGTGTCTACTTTCCAAAATGGGGTCATTTTGGGGGGTTTTGTGCAATCTTGGCATTTTATGGCCTTCAAAACTGTGATCGGTAGTGAGGAGTGAAATCAAAAATTAACGCTCTTAGAAATCCTGAAGGCGGTGATTGGATTTCGGGGCCCCGTATGAAGCTAGGCTTCCAAAAAGTGCCACTCATGTGGTATCCCCGTACTCAGGAGAAGCAGCAGAATGTATTTTGGGGTGTAATTCCACATATGCCCATGGCATGTTTGAGAAATATATCATTTTGTGACAACTTTGTGCAAAAAAAAAAAAAAAATTGTCACGTTCCTGCAACTTGTGTCAAAATATAAAATATTCCATGGACTCAACATGCCTCTCAGCAAATAGCTTGGGGTGTCTACTTTCCAAAATTGGGTCATTTGGGGGGGGGGGGTTGTGGCATCTGGGCATTTTATGGCCTTCAAAACTGTGATAGGTAGTGAGGAGTGAAATCACAACTTTCCGCCCTTAGAAATCCTGAAGGCGGTGCTTGGTTTTCGGGGCCCCGTACGCGGCTAGGCTCCCAAAAAGTCCCACACATGTGGTATCCCCGTACTCAGGAGAATCAGCAGAATGTATTTTGGGGTGCAATTCCACATATGCCCATGGCCTGTGTGAGCAATATATCATTTAGTGTCAACTTTGTGCAAAAAAAAAAAAAATTGTCACTTTCCCGCAACTTGTGTCAAAAAATAAAATATTCCATGGACTCAACATGCCTCTCATCAAATAGCTTGGGGTGTCTACTTTCCAAAATGGGGTCATTTGGGGGGGTTTTGTGCCATCTTGGCATTTTATGGCCTTCAAAACTGTGATAGGTAATGAGGAGTGAAATCAAAAATTTATGCCCTTAGAAATCCTGAAGGCGGTGCTTGGTTTTCGGGGCCCCGTACGCGGCTAGGCTCCCAAAAAGTCCCACACATTTGGTATCCCCGTACTCAGGAGAAGCAGCAGAATGTATTTTGGGGTGTAATTCCACATATGCTCATGGCATGTTTGAGCAATATATCATTTAGTGACAACTTTGTGAAAAAAAAAAAAAAAAAAAAAATTGTCACTTTCCCGCAACTTGTGTCAAAATATAAAATATTCCATGGACTCAACATGCCTCTCAGCAAATAGCTTGGGGTGTCTACTTTCCAAAATGGGGTCATTTGGGGGGGTTTTGTGCCATCTTGGCATTTTATGGCCTTCAAAACTGTGATAGGTAGTGAGAAGTGAAATCAAAAATTTATGCCCTTAGAAATCCTGAAGGCGGTGTTGGTTTTCGGGGCCCCGTACGCGGCTAGGCTCCCAAAAAGTCCCACACATGTGGTATCCCCGTACTCAGGAGAAGCAGCTGAATGTATTTTGGGGTACAATTCCACATATGCCCATGGCCTGTGTGAGCAATATATCATTTAGTGACAACTTTTTGTAATTTTTTTTTTTTTGTCATTATTCAATCACTTGGGCCAAAAAAAATAAATATTCAATGGGTTCAACATGCGCCTCAGCAATTTCCTTGGGGTGTCTACTTTCCAAAATGGGGTCATTTGGGGGGGGTTTGTACTGCCCTGCCATTTTAGCACCTCATGAAATGACATAGGCAGTCATAAACTAAAAGCTGTGTAAATTCCAGAAAATGTACCCTAGTTTGAAGACGCTATAACTTTTGCGCAAACCAATAAATATACTCTTATTGACATTTTTTTTACCAAAGACATGTGGCCGAATACATTTTGGCCTAAATGTATGACTAAAATTTAGTTTATTGGATTTTTTTTATAACAAAAAGTAGAAAATATCATTTTTTTTCAAAATTTTCGGTCTTTTTCCGTTTATAGCGCAAAAAATAAAAACGGCAGAGGTGATCAAATACCATCAAAAGAAAGCTCTATTTGTGGGAAAAAAAGGACGCAAATTTAGTTTGGGTACAGCATTGCATGACCGCGCAATTAGCAGTTAAAGCGACGAAGTGCCAAATTGTAAAAAGTGCTCTGGTCAGGAAGGGGGTAAATTCTTCCGGGGCTGAAGTGGTTAATTCTCAGTGCCGTGCTTCACTCTCTGATTCATCGAGTTACAAACCAAGGAAACTCTGGATTTCCTTTAGTGTAGATGTTCTGCTTCAAATGCTGCTTTGTGCATTGACCTAACGCCTTAAGCTTAATACACGCTATTGTTTTTTTTTTTTTTTTTTCCTTCAACATAGCGGGCTGAACGAAAGAAAAACCTGACAGCTCAGGACGAGCCGTTGTACTAACTATCCGATGTTAGTGCAGCAATCTCCCCTGCTGTGCTATTGTGTTCTGACGGGGGCGTCCTCCCGCCAGAACACTCTGGCTATTGGCTGAGGGCGCTTTTTGGGAGCCGATCAGCAGACCTTTTTTGGTCACGCCTCTTAGACAGAAGCCGGCCTGGCTGCTGTACACACGGACCGAATATCAGCCGGTTTCTATTGAACTGGCTGATGCCGCCCGACATTTGGCCTGTGTGTACTAGGCTTTAGTCTCCGCCTATCCAGACAGTATGGTCACCTGCTGACACCATCCACAGGGAGATTAACTCTTCAATCAGACACAGAAGTTGAATCCAACATAATTTAGTTCAGCTAAATGTAGTACAGAGGATGTTTTTCCAGTCTTTTGAAGTATAAGAAGACCATGACTTTCCTAATGCCCCGTACACACGATCAGAAAATCGTACGGAAAATACCGCTTTCGAAGCGATCGTACGATAATCGGATCGTTAGTACAGAGCTTTCGAGAGCCGATCAGGACAGTTCATCCGATAGTATTCTATCGGACATGCAGGAAAAAATTTTTCGTACGATGCCAGATCGTACGATTTTCGTTTAATCAGTACAGCTATTGTTTCGAAAATGCAATACAAATGCATTACAACACATGACATCACTTCCGAATTTTATTTCTGTCGTGCGGGAATTTTCGTGACTTTAGTAAACTCATCAGATTCGATCTGAGATCAGCATGCAATAAAAAACGGACGATCATTCGTCCGATAATCTCATCGTGTGTATGGGGCATAAGCCTTGAGGGTACATGGAAACAATAGGAAGGGTTTTGCTTGGGACCACACATACTGACGCTAAGTAGGAGGTGAGGACAGGGAGGTTGTAGTTGTAGTGGACCAAAGCCACCTCCAGAGGTTTGGCATAAAATCAAAAAAAGGCAACCTGTTACAGATTTATACAATGCACAAAAAATACATATAGATAGGACAGAACAATGGAGAAAAGAGAGAGGGTCCCAAGGGGGACTTTGAAGGCAGTAGCCAACCAGGTAATGAAGGTGCAAAGAAGTAAGGTATGTATAAAAGCAGAACATTTATTTGAACATCATAAAATGGTGACTAATACCACCAAAAACATGGTTAAAGCGGAGTTCCGCCCTCCCCTCCAAAATTAAAAACCAGCAGCTACACATACTGTAGCTGCTGACTTTTAATATTAGGACACTTACCTGTCTTGGAGTCCAGCGATTTCAGTACCGCAGCTGATGTTTACATTGGCTGTTGGGTGCTGCCTCCACCATTGCCGGTTAGGGAACACGGCAGTGAAGTGCTGCGACTTCACAACCGGGTCCTTCCTGCACATGCCCGCTGCGCGCTCTTATTGGCCCGGCGGCGGGAGAAAGGAGGAGGAGGAGGGAGCCGGACCTATGACATACCTCACCATAGCGAGGTACGGCAGACGTGGGGACAGGAACAAGAACATATTTACGCAGACAGATACCACACCGATATGACAATGCTCGTGGTCTGGAACACACTGTCGGTCTCGTATGGTGGGAGACCAAGCCGGAAAAGCGTTCACAGAAAATCCCAACATGTTTCGAAATATGATATAATTTCTTCTTCAGGGGAGGATCAGAGCATATTAGAGTATTCTAAGGATATAATAGTAACATGTCAGTATACACAAATAGAGCTAGAGTAATATTAGTACAGGTAAAACATCCATATATCAACACTTTAAAATACTTTACGATGTACATCTATATCGACACAAGCATATGTAGTAACGTTAATCTCCTAGATTTGCCCAACCGCATTAGGCTAAAAGAGGGGGGTGTGTAATGATGAGAGCGAGGATATCCCAGACAGTTGAGCCACCGGGAAATAGATGTCAGGTGAAACCACAGTGGCGCCAAAAACTGTTCTCAGGGATCGCACAAAAGGAGCCAGAATCCAGATACTTTGTCTAAATACAATGACAACTCCCATATCCGTCTGCCTTTCCTAGCCACTTAAAGACCAGCCTCGTTTTGGATTTTAGGTGTTTACATGTTTAAAAGTGTTTTTTTTGCTAGAAAATTACTTAGAACCCCCAAACATTATATATTGTTTTTTTTTTTTTCTAACACCCTAGAGAATAAAATGGCGGTCATTGCAATACTTTTTTTTGCACCGTATTTGCGCAGCGGTCTTATAAGTGCACTTTTTTTGGAAAAAATTTACTTTTTTGAATAAAAAAATAAGACAACAGTAAAGTTAGCCCAATTTTTTTTATATTGTGAAATATAATGTTACGCCAAGTAAATTGATACCCAACATGTCGCGCTTCAAAATTGCGCCCGCTCGTGGAATGGCGTCAAACTTTTACCCTTAAAAATCTCCATAGGCGACATTTAAAAAATTCTACAGGTTGCATGTTTTGCGTTACAGAGGAGGTCTAGGGCTAGAATTATTGCTCTCGCTCTACCGGTCGCGGCGATACCTCACATCTGTGGTTTGACCACTGTTTTCATATGCAGGCGCTACTCACGTATGCGTTCGCTTCTGCGCGCGAGCTCGTCGGGACAGGGCGCTTTAAATTTTTTATTTTTTTTTTTTACTTATTTATTTTACTTTATTTTATTTATTTTTTCACTGTTTAAAAAAAAAAAAAAAATTGGATCACTTTTATTCCTATTACAAGGAATGTAAACATCCCTTGTAATAGAAAAAAGCATGACAAGTCCTCTTAAATATGAGATCTGGGGTCAAAAAGTCCTCAGATCTCATATTTAGACTTTAATGCAAAAAAAAAAAAAACAGTCGTTTAAAAAAATGACACAAAAAAATGTGCCTTTAAGACAAGTGGGCGGAGCTGACGTAATGACGTCCCTCCGGCCGTCCTATGGTATGGAGACGGGTGGGCGCCATCTTAGCCTCACTCGTCTCCATACTGAGGAAGTGAGAGGACCCGATCGCCTCCGCCGGTACCGACTGCTCCGGTAAGCGGCAGAGGGCGCGGGAGAGCGGTGGGAAGGGGGGTGGCACCTCTCCCGCCGCCGATAACGGTGATCTCCCGGTGAACCCACCACAGAGACCACCATTATCGTGTACAGAACCGCTGGCCCTAAAGATGGATACCTCGGTTGTGGCAGCAGCTGCTGCCGTTACCGAGATATCCATCTTTAAAGTAATGACATATATATACAGTGGCCGGTCGGTAAGTGGCTAGAGTTACAGATCTACCTGTCCAATTTCCTAAATTCATGATTGCAGAGCAGCCATTTTGTTCAACTTGTACAGGCAACTGTCTACAACTGTCAACAGGCACTCCAGCAATGGATGCATGGTGTTTTATAGATGGGTGTCCTGGTGCGACCGCAGTTGTCCATGCCTGCGTTGTGTGTAGAAGCTGCCATTTGTGGTCTCTGTTGGAAGCCTGCGTGACAGGGTGACAATGCAGGGAAACAGGGATAGAGCATTTTCACCTGTGCTTGAACAAGGGTCTTCATGGCAGGATCACCCGAGATTGTTGCAATGAAAACTAGATTTAGAAAGATTGAAAATTTAATTTTGAAATCACATTAACGTGTTGCAGCTCATAAGAAATATCAATCTTTGGTTTTACATCTATGTTAACAGAAAAATTCCCCAGAGCTCAGCTATGCTAGCAAAGGCGACCTACTTAACTCATTTTCAATATCTTAATTAAAACTTGGGTCTCAGGTGCATACATTTAGTAACGTCTGTGGAAGCCTCGCAGCCCATCAAGGTGCCTGTGAAAAGTTCAGTATTAAGGCTGGGTTCACACTGCTGCGGTGCGGGAACGCAGCGAATTTACTGCGGGTTCCCGCATCGCACCAACTCGCACGGCAGTTCACACTGCCATATGCGAACTGCTGGGGAGTGTCATACAATGTTAATGACACCCCCAGTTCAGCCCGCATATCGCACTGCGAACTGATAATTCGGACATGTATCGGATCGCATAGGTGTGAACACCCATGCGATCCGATTCTGGTCCGAACGAAAAAAAGGGTCCTGTGCGAGTTTGGACCGAATGCAGTGCGATATCAGCCATACTATCTGTATGGCTGATATCACACAGCACAGACATCGCATGTGATGTGAACAGCTGTGCGCTGCGAATCACATACGATGTCTGCCACCGCAGCAGTGTGAACCCAGCCTAAAGCGGTAATAAACCCAAAAGGAATTATTTATTATATTACAGTCTACCAATTCTTAGATGTGATGGCTGCAATATTTGGGCTTTCTCTCCCTTAATGGTGATCTGGCAAGTGGCTCTGTTGTTTTTCAGATGTTTCAGCTATTGGGATGTTGCAAACCATTTAACACTGACAGGGGTGTTTGCAATGATCTGTTTTTTTTTTGTGTAAAACCTTTATCCCAAAAGGGGAAAAACAGTTTGCTGCAACTGAGCTGCAATTTTAGTGCCCCCCTCCTTCAAGCTGCAAGGGCAGCAGACAAGGGTGTTCACATGGTCCTCTGCCGTGGAAAAAAATATTTCTTCTGTCGCATTGTGTGGCCAATACTACTGCCAAACACGACCTATTCAAACGAAATGAGATGTGCCACAAACACCTCACAACATGTGCATTGGTGTGGCATTTGTGGTTAAAGACAGTGAGGCGGCATCAATATTACCTCCTCTCCATCTGTCAAATGCCTTTTGAAATGTTATCCAAATGCCTCTTGCCTCGTAATTTACCAATTTTGGCCTGGCTTACTGGTGTGTCCAGTAACTCCCCCCCCCCCCCCTCACCCATTTGCAAATTAATATGGCTATTGCCCATATTCGTACACTCCGCCATGGTTGTGGTGCAGGTACGGGTTGAACTCAGCAGACAGTACCACCGCAAAATGCACCACATTCAAGCGAATGGAGGTGCGCTGCAACCACGTGTCTTTCAAGGGTTAAACTGGGCTTCCAAGGAGGCAACACATCACCTGCAAAAGGAATGCAAATTTTCTGCATTTTGTGAATGTGCGCAATTTTGTGTGCGTTCCCATGTTGCACAATTGTGAAACCAGTCTTAGGTTTTTGTTTGTAATAAATCTGTCCGCTCAGCAGGACCTCTGTGACCTCAACATCTTCCTAAACATTAACAACATTGTACTTTCATTACATTTTATTGCATCAAACCTCTAAGGGCCCATTCACAGCTATGTGTCTACCATTCAGCTGCATTTTTTTTGTTTTTTTTTTTGCGATTTTCAATGCACCTTATAATGTGTTATGACACACTATCACATTAACTTACACATCTCACAATTCTCTAGAATGAAAAGAGAAAAACGGGTAGGACATATTTTTCAAATATAACTACAAAACAACGCAGGGACTAGAACATCACTTAGACAGTAGCATTAGTTGCAGATGTGTTTTAGTGTGTTGCAACAGTGCAGTGTAAATGAGCTCTAAGGTGGTGGATGATTTTCTAAACTCGCGTTTGGCCAAAGCATTAGGGACACAATCACGCTGTTCATGGGGGAAAGCATACAGTTGATTATTATGTTGCCTGGGTCCATTTGTTTTATATGGGTCACGGACGTGTTGACAAACCAAAAAAATAAATTAATTAAATATATATATATATATTCATTAGTATATATGTATATTAATATTATTATTAATTTTTATATATGTATATATTATTATTAATTTATATATGTATATATTATTATTTATATATATATATATATATATATATATATATATATATATATATAATACTGTATTTATTGGCGTATAACACTCACTTTTTCACCCCAAAAATTGGGTACAAATAGCATGTGCGTGTTATACGCCAATACTTAAATTTTAGATGCCTCGGAGGGGACAGGGAGGGGGGGGGGGGGGGCGGGACGAGCGCTGTCAGATTACATACAGTGAGAATCTCCTGTTTACTTGGCGGCCTCTGTAAAAGGAAGTCCCGTCTCCTGGGCCGCCCCCCTCCCTGTCCCCTCTAGGCTGCAGATGGGCATCGATCAGGCTGCATTGATGGCAATGGTGAGGCTGCTGCATTGATGGCAATGGTGAGGCTGCTTCATTGATGGCAATGGTGAGGCTGCTGCATTGATGTGGACTGATGAGGTTGCATTAATGGCACTTGTGAGGCTGCAGATGGGCATTGATCAGGCTGTATTGATGGCAATAGTGAGACTGCAGATGGGCACTAACCGTTATTTTGCTTCAAAGTTCCTTATTTAAAATTTAATTTTTTTTCCTGAAACTTCCCTCTTAAAATTAATGTGCGTGTTATACACCTGTGCGTGTTATACGCCGATAAATACGGTATATACCGTATATACTCGAGTATAAGTCGAATTTTTCAGCACATTTTTTTGTGCTGAAAGTGCCCCCTTCGACTTATACTTGAGTCAAGGACTTTTCTGCAGCAAAAAATTTCATTTTCCGAACCGACTTTGGGGCCCCCTATCTCAGGGCCACTTGGTGCTAGGAACCCCAAATTTGGTGTGCAAACCCAGTGGAACTGGTACCACAACATATCCAAAGATGAAGTTCCTAGCACTAAGTGGCCCCGAGATACGGGGCCCCAAAAATCGGTTCGGAAAATGTCATTCTCTGCTGAAGAAAAGTGCTTGACATTTTCTGAACCGACTTTGGGGCCCCATATCTCAGGGCCATTTGGTGCTAAGAACCCCAAATTTGGTATGCAAACCCAGTGGAACTGGTACCATAACATATCCAAAGCTGGGGTTCCTAGCACCAATTGGCCCTGAGATACGGGGCCCCAAAACCGGTTCGGAAAATGTCATTCTCTGCTGCAGAAAAGTCAGTGAACTTATTTTTGGGGCCCTGTATCTCTGGGCCACTTGGTGCTAGAAACCCTAGCTTTGGAAATTTTATGGTGCTAGTTCCACTGGGTTTGCACACCAAATTTGGGGTTCCTATCACTAAGTGGCCCTGAGATACAGGGCCCCAAATTCGGTCAACTGTGTCCATCTGCAGCAATGTCATTTCAGGACCCTTTGGGTTCAGAGACCCCAAATTTTGGCTGCAGCTAGGGGGCATCTAGGAACCCTTAACTACCGAGTTTGAAGTTCAGGGGACATATGGCTGCAAATGGGCACAGTGATGCTGCAAATGGGCATTGTTGACCCTCTTTTCCACTTACAGTAGCTGTGCATTTCTCACCCTCGTCTTATACTCGGGTCAATAAGTTTTTCCCATTTTTTTTGTAGTAAATTAGGGCCTCGACTTATACTCGGAACGACTTATACTCGAGTATATACGGTATATATATAGTTTGTTTTTTGGTCTGGTTGTCAAAAAAGGAGTATCAGTGTTTTCGGACTGAGTAGGATACCTTGGGTCCTGGTTCTTGCATAGTTGCCCTGGGGCCCTTAATCCTCCATTGTCATTTGACTCTGCTCATGCCACCAGTCAATATTTATATAGTGCCAATAATATAAGCAGGGCTTTACATACTTGCGTACGTACAGTCACATCAGTCCCTACCCCCAGGAACGTACAATTCAAGATCCCTATCTACATGGGCCAGTTTGGACAGGAGCCATTTAATCTATCAGCATGTCTTCAGAGTGTAGGAAACCCAAGCACAGGGAGAACATAGTTACATAGTTAGTCTGGTTGCGAGAAGTCCATCCAGTTCAACCAATAAAGGGGGGGGGGGTTTACATTCCTATATACACAATACTATACCCACAACTGATCCAGAGGAAAGCATAAAAAGCCAGCAATCTACGATCCAATTTGCTACAGCAGGAACAAAAAATTCCTTCTCAATCCCCCAAGAGGATATTGGATATTCTTGGATCAGCTTTACCTATAAATGTCAGTACCCAGTTATATTATGTGTAACTATGAAAGAATCTATGTCTTTTTTTTAAAGCAATCTACTGAGCTAAACAGAACCAGCTCTTGAGGGAGTCTATTCCACATTTTCACAGCTCTTACTGTGAAGAAGCCTTTCTTTATTTGGAGATGAAGTCTCTTTTCCTCCAGACATAAAGCGTGCCCCCTTTTCCTCTCTGATGACCTCTGATTACCTTTAAAGTGAATAATTTACCACCAAGTTCACTATATGGACCCATTATGTATTTATACATGGTGATCGCATCCCCCCTTAATCTCTTAAGAGAGAATAAATTCAGTTCCTCTAATCTTTCCTCATAGCTGAGCTCCTCCATTCCTCATCAGTTTGGTTGCTCTTCTCTGCACTTTCTCCAGTTCCCCGATATCATTTTTGTGAACTGGTGCCCAAAACTGAACTGCATATTCCAGATGAGGTCTTACAAATGATTTGTACAGTGGCAAAATGATATCTCTCTGCTGTACATACCTCTCAATACAAGAAAGGACTTTGCTTGCTTTGGAAACTGCAGCTTGGCATTGCATGCTATTATTAAGCTTACTATCTACAAGAACACCCAGATCCTTCTCCACCATTGATTCCCCCAGTTGTACTCCCCCTAGTATGTATAATGCATGCATATTCTTAGCCCCCAAGTGCATAACTTTCCATTTATCTACATTACATAAACCTCATTTGCCACACAGTTGTCAGGGCTGACTCAGCCCTTCCTTCTCTGAGCTGTCGGCTAATTGCCAGCTCTCATCTGTCTCCACAGTTTACCAGCTGTTGTGGATCTGCTCGTCAGTCCCGCCTACTTAAAGATCTCCAGCTCACTTCATTCCTGCCTTCGCCTTGGTCACATCACAAGAAACCATCTCCTGCGTTCCTGTTTAAAGACTGATTTTTCTGACATCCCTTCTGGCTCCTTATCCTGCTTGCTGTTCCTCTACTTGGATTACTGACTTCTGGCCTGGCTGATTACCCGATCTGGTTACTGGACTCTGGCTATGCTTTCACTCCGCTTACTCTATTTACCTTTTTATTTTTGTTAAAAAAACAGCGTGATTTTACTGTACTTCTGTCTCGGTCTGGTTCATGGTTTCTGACAGTAGGCGAAGGCTATGAATTCAGAAGATACAGTCAATCCACTTGTTGGTAATATTTTTTCCAGATTGGATGAGCAAGATCATCGCATGGATCAGTTTGCCATGGCGTTACAAACGCTCCTGAGTCGCACGGCTCACCTGGAATCCCCCACTGTGTTTGCTCCGGTACAACCTGAGTTGCAGGCCCTGCTGCTGCGCCAGTCTCTGTGCAGGCACCCACCTTGAGTATTACCTCTATAAGAGGTATGTCTGGTTCCGTCCCGCTTCCCCAGCTATTTGGCGGCGATCCGGTTTAATGCAGGGTTTCTCAACCAAGTTGAGATATACTTTGAGATGTTGCCCAGGCGTTTCCCACGGACAGAAGCAAAGTAGGGTTTGTGACATCTTTGCTTTCTGAGAGAGCCTTGACCTAGGCTAACCCTCTATGGGAGATGCAAAAACCTGTTGTCTTGAGTTACCCAGAGTTCGTGGCCTCCTTTTTAAAAGGGTATTTGACGTTCCCGCACGCTCCGCTTTTGCTGCCATGTGCCTCATGTTCCGTACTCTGGCAGCAAAGGTTGCTTGGAACAATGAGGCCCTCGTGGCTGCTTTTTCTCATGGTCTCTTGGATTCCGATGAGATAGCAGCCCGAGATATACCCACTGAGCTGGAGAGCTTGATCTCATTTCGTTTGCCATCCTCATTGACTCCAGACTCAGAGAAAGACTTTCTTTTGAAGAGCGCTTGCGGAAGCCTCCTGTATGTTTGCCTCCGAGCTTTGCAGTCCCACCCGTGCCTCCCTCACCTCCCATGCCTCCTGGTACCGAATCGGTCAGTGAAGAGGAACCCATGCACTTGGGATTCACGTGTCTCTGCGGATAAGCGAGCCTTAAGGAGGAGGGAGAGATTGTGCCTTTATTGTGGCCAGGCAGGTCACTTTTTGACGTCTTGTCCTACCCGTCCTGGGAACACCCGAACCTTGAGGTCCTGTCATGGACAGACGTTAGGTGGTAGTGTATCCTCCCCAGTTATCCAGAAGGAGAAGCCCCTGGTTTCGGTCACCCTTTCTTGGGCTAAGTCGTCTAACGAGACACAGGCTCTATTCGACTCTGGGGCTACAGGCCTGTTCATTGATGCTGCCTTTGTATCAAAGCACTTGATTCCACTGCAGCTGCGTGACACTCCACTTGCCATTAAGGCTCTTGACGGGAGACCTACAGCCTGCCCATGTGACTCATGAGACAGCTCCGTTGTCCATGGCGTAGGGGCTCTTCACCATGAGATCATCCAATTCCAAGTGATTTCCTCTCCTAAGTTTCGGCTGGTTATTGGTTATCCTTAGTTACAGAGGCACAACCTCTCTTTTGATTGGCTCTGTGCTGAGGTTCTCTCCTGGTCACCACAATGCAGTGAAACATGTTTCCAGAAGGTAGCCAAGGTCCTGTGTACCTCTTTACTCTCCTCCCTGCTAGAGGAGTACTGTGATTTTAGCGATGTCTTTGACAAAGGTCAAGCCAGTAGTTTGCCTCCACACCGGCCGTATGATGGCGCAATTGACCTTCAGCCTGGTGCAATACCCCCTCGTGGTCAGGTTTACCCTTTGTCGGTCTTGGAGGATAAAGCCATGGAGGAGTATGTTGCAGACGCACTTTCTCAGGGTTTCATCCGCAAATCCTCGTCTCCTGCTGGTGCTGGTTTTTTCTTTGTGAAGAAGAGGAGTGGTGAACTGAGACCTTGTATTGATTATAGGGGTCTCAATCGTTTCACGATTAAGAATGCCTACCCGATCCCGTTGATTAGAGTTGTTTGACCGCCTCAAGGGAGCAACGGTTTTCACTAAGCTTGATCTGAGAGGGGCTTACAATCTTGTGAGGATTAAGGAGGGCAACGAGTGGAAAACTGCGTTTAATACCAGAACAGGCCATTATGAGTATTTCATAATGCCTTTTGGCCTTTGTTCGGTTGTTCGGTTCTCATTATTACTGACCATAAGAATCTCACATTCTTGTCTGAGGCTAAACGCCTCTCTCCCAGAAGGGCGCAATGGGCTCTTTTCTAGCCAAGTTTCAATTACATTGTCTCATTCTTACCCGGTACTAAGAATGTAAGGGCTGACTCCTTGTCACGACAATTTTCCTCCACTTCTAAGTTGGAGTTGGTTCCGGTTCTTATGATTCCTCCTGATCGTATGCTGGCTACGGTTCGCATCAGTCTTACTTCTCCTTTGGGTGACAAAATTCTTGCTGCTCAGGTCAATGCTCCTCCTGAGAAACCTTGTGACCGCTGCTTTGTCCCAGAGATTCTCTGTACTGCCGTGCTCCAGATTTACCATTCTCCCAAGGCAGCTGGCCACCCTGGTAAGAATCAACTCATTTGGGCCATTTCCCAACAATTCTGGTGGCCTAGTCTACGTGCTGATGTAACTGCCTTCGTAGCTGCCCGTTCCGTGTGTGCTCAGAGTAATGCCCCGTACACACGGTCGGACTTTGTTCGGACATTCCGACAACAAAATCCTAGGATTTTTTCCGATGGATGTTGGCTCAAACTTGTCTTGCATACACACGGTCACACAAAGTTGTCGGAAAATCCGATCGTTCTAAACGCGGTGACGTAAAACACATACGTCGGGACTATAAACGGGGCAGTGGCCAATAGCTTTCATCCCTTTATTTATTCTGAGCATGCGTGGCACTTTGTCCGTCGGATTTGTGTACACACGATCGGAATTTCCGACAATGGATTTTGTTGTCGGAAAATTTCATATCCTGCTCTCAGATTTTGTGTGTCGGAAAATCTGATGGAAAATGTGTGATGGAGCCTACACACGGTCGGAATTTCCGACAACAAGGTCCTATCACACATTTTCCGTCGGAAAATCCGACCGTGTGTACGGGGCATAAGACTCCACGACACCTTCCAGTGGGCCTCCTACAACCCATACCCAACGGAGAACGGCCCTGGACCCACCTGTCTATGGATTTCATTGTGGAGTTGCCCAACTCCCAAGGCAACACAGTTATCCTTATAGTGGTTGACCGGTTCTCAAAGATGTGTCGTATTCCACTTAAGAAGTTGCCCACTTCTCAGGAACTGGCTTCCATTTTTGCTAGGGAGATCTTTCACTTACATGGGCTACCCAAGGTGATTGTCTCGTACATGGGTAGTCAGTTTGTGTCCCGGTACTGGTGAGCCTTTTGTGCACAGCTGGGAATTCAGCTTGCTTTCTCCTCTGCGTTTCACCCGCAGTCTAATGGGGCCGCAGAACGAGCCAACCATCCTTTGGAGCAATTCCTACGTTGCTATATTTCTGACCGTCACAACAACTGGTCAGACCTATTACCATGCGCAGAGTTTGCTCACAACAGTGCCTTGAATTCTGCTTCCCGATTGTCACCGTTTATGACGAGTTATGGTTTCCAACCTTTCATGTTGCCTGACTCGTTTTGTTCCGCAGAGTATTCCTGCGCTAGAGGAGCATCTCCGTGGTCCTTGTTCCACTTGGGCACAAGTCCAGGAGGCTTTGTGTCTTGCTTATTATAGGTACAGACTCCATGCTAACCGCAGACACCTGCCTGCACCTTCCTACCAGGTTGGGGACAGGGTCTGGCTGTCATCTCGCAACCTCTAACTTCATGTTCCCTCACTGAAGTTCGCACCTCGGTTTATTGGGCCTTTCCGTATCTTTCGTAAGATTAACCCAGTGGCTTATGCGTTGGATCTTCCTCCTAGTATGCGTATCTAAAATGTGTTTCATGTCTCCTTATTGAAACCGTTGGTCTGCAACCGCTTTACCACCTCGGTGCCACGTCCTCATCCTATACAGGTTGAGAACCATGAGGAGTATGAGGTATAATCCATTGTTGACTCCCGTAGGTTCCGTGGGCGCATACAGTACCTGGTGCATTGGAAGGGGTACGGTCCGGAGGAACGCTCCTGGGTCTCATCCTCGGACGTACATGCTCCTGCCCTCCTTCATGATTTCCATAGACATTTTCTCCTCAAGCCCGGTGGTCCTCCGAGGGGGAGGGGTCGTTGAGGAGGGGGGTACTGTCAGGGATGGCTCAGCCCTTCCTTCTCTGAGCTGGCCGCTCAGCTGTCGGCTAATTACCAGCTCTCATCTCTATTCACAGTTTACCAGCTGTTGTGGATGTGCTCGTCAGTCCCGCCTACTTAAAGATCTCCAGCTCACTTCATTCCTGCCTTCGCCTTGGTTACATCACAAGAAACCATCTCCTGCGTTCCTGTTTAAAGACTGGATTTGCTGACATCCCTTCTGGCTCCTTATCCTGCTTGCTGTTCTTCTACTTGGATCCCTGACTTCTGGCCTGGCTGATTACCTGATCTGGTTACTGAACTCTGGCTTGACTGACTACCCAATCCGGTTACTGGACTCTGGCTATGTTTTGACTACGCTTACTCTATTTACCTTTTTATTTTAATTAAGAACCAAGTGTGATTTTACTGTACTTCTGTCTCGGTCTGGTTCATGGTTTCTGACAACTGTTTCCCAATTAAACAGTGCAATGAGGTCAGCTTGTAGGTTGGAGACTTATAACAAGCAAACACCTTGTCAGGTCCCTGGTCTGAACCTTTTGGCCTCTGCTGTGTCTGATGATGTCTCTTTTTGCTGAGCCACTTGGGATGCTGGACAGCTCCTTGGGCGATTTCTTGAATGACTCTGCCTTAAACCTTGTATCTCCTGAACCAAGAACCCTTTGCTCCTTCCATGAACCTCTTATTTTAGCCATGGCTTTGCACTTCCTGTTTGCCAGATCATTGTGCTCTCTCAAGACAATATCTTGCTCTTGTCACTCCTGCTGCCATCCATATCTTTGCTACCACTCATTACTGACCTTTGGCATGTTTCGTGGCTATGCTTCTGCTTGATCCCAACCTGTGACCACTTGTTACCGACCTTTGGCTTGTTTACTGTCCATGCTTCAGCTTGTTCCCTGCCTGCTATATCTGCTATTGGACCCCGGCTTGCTTACCTCCTGGTGACCGCGACCTGGTACTAACATGCAGCAAAACACATCTTTACCATCAGGAGCTCTGGTGGATACCGGTCAGTGCTTAGACTCTGCACCTTAGGTGAGCCTGTGTCACCCACCAGGGAACCTCTCAACTGCTATAGCTACTTGTCTCCGAGCCTGACCCTAGTCCGTGACGCTCCATGCAGGTAGTGTTGTGGTTGGGATTTGAACCAATGAACCTAGTGCCTGCAAGATGGACGTGCTAACCACTACATCAATATACCACATATAACCAATAGCTCAGCTCATATATTGATTAATATAGTTAGAGTTGCACTGAAATTTCAGCCGCCAAAACATTTCGGCCGAAAATGGTGTTATCGGCATTCGCATGATAGAGAAAGGTGCTGATAATGGCACCGAACACGCACCACGATTTTACAGCGAATTTGCGGCGATTTTGCCGCAAACTTGTGGCAATTTTACAGCAAATTTGCTGCAATTCTGGGCAGATTTTACCATGATTTACTGTGCTTATGGTGTGTTTTTCATGTGACTCAAAAACCGCCTCAAAAACATAACACGGGTGTGTTAATGATGCGTTCTTGCTGCGTTTTTTCAATGCATTTAAACTAGGAGGTGCAGGGTTTTTTTTGTGTTTTCACTGACCAAAAGTACACCAAGTTGGATTTTTAACATCACAATGGAAGCCCAACGGACCAGAGTAAAGACATACATAGAATTTTTAAAGGGATACATTGAGCTTGAGCTTTTCTTGCCAAGGTGCCAATAATGGCCAACAATAAATTCATATTCATTTAAATTGATGATATTAATTAAAAAGTCAAATACATTACAACTTATATATAAAAATTCCAATATTTTTTTAAAAACTGTCGTTTTCGTGTGCATCCTGCATTTTGTGGTTTCGGTACCAAAATTTCCATTCGGTGCACCTCTAAATATAGTGATGATGATTAACGCACAATAAGGGTTTCCATGTATTTCTAAATTTAATCAAAATGTGCCACAAATGTCTGACTATTTTCAGCTGTACATTGCGTTGCAGTTTATTGTCAATAGTCCTGCGTGCTGCATTGTGGATTCTGCAACACATCAGCCTAATCCACATCATACAAATTTTATAATCCAGAGAAGAGTAAATATGGAGGCTGTGGGATACTGCACCCTGCTCCCTGCTTTCCAGAATATGTCTGATATGTTACAGTTGATGGTGTATTTTCTTCTCTCGTAGAAATAAGTGAATCGGATTGAGCGCTGGTTGTGTTTTCATATTTAGAGATGGAGGAATTTTCGGCTGGCGGGAGGGGTGGCTCAGCGTGAGTCTGCTAAGCGGGGATTTGAAGACCATCTCTTCTATAGATTGTTGTAGAATGAGCTGCTTATACGCTGTCTATGCGGGGAGCATGGGGACCCTACCGGCAGCAGCTGATTGTCCCGGCACTTCCCCCGTGTCTGTCTTGGCGGCATAAAGCCGAACTGCGCATCAGACAGCTGTAAGAAGCATTACAGTAACTATTCATGCACAAAATGAGCTGACCAACATGAAAGATATAATTACAGTCCTCACAGCTCTGTCACAGTCTGTGAATAAACTTGTAAGAATGTTCCCTGAGAAGGCTCGTCTGTGCCCTGCAGAATCCCTGCGTCAGCCTGGATGCAGCTCCCCATACGCTGGTGACAGATGTAACCCTTTCCTGCTTCCTCCTGCTCCCTCTACACTGATGACAGATGTAACCCTTTCCTGCTTCCTCCTGCTCCCTCTACACTGATGACAGATGTAACCCTTTCCTGCTTCCTCCTGCTCCCTCTACACTGATGACAGATGTAACCCTTTCCTGCCTCCTCCTGGTCAATGTATAACAATGGTCGATGCAACCCTTTCCTGCCTCCTCCTGCTCACTGTACACAATGACCCATGTAAAACATTTCCGCCTTCTCCTGTTCACCGTATGCTAATGACCGATGTGACCCTTTCCCGCTTCCTGCTTACTGTACCCCAAGGACTGATGTAACCCTATGCTGCCGCCTCTTGTGCAATGAATCGCAACATTCTGGAAGGCAATTTCCACTTTTTTCCAATGGTGTCAATGACCATCTCTTTTCTAGACCCGAATCGCCCTGCCATTACTCCCTTCCCAGTTGTCCCTACTTTCGGTCTGATATATAGACATCTATAAAGATGTATTCTTTATCTTCTACAGTGTTCTGTACTCTACACTAAACCTTTTATTCAACCTCTATGTTGTTTCTTAATTTAAAAGGATTGATCTTTTAGAAGAAGATCAAGGACATTTAAAGAATGTATAAACCCAATGTTGCATATTCCTGATGTGTGCCTGCTGTACCATGTACTTGTATGAAACAATATCCCGTTCTCTTTGTATTGCTTCGTTTGTGTGAAATCCCTGGTGTTCCTGCCAGTTCCTCTGCTTTCATATTAAAAACTGACCACACTAAGCAGGAGAACATACCATGGTCAGTCTTCTAGCTATGCTGGGAACTCAGCCTGCTCTCCTCCAATGATGATACTTGCCCTGACACCCCCCAGCACAGCCTTTCTCTGGGAAGATCGGTGTATTGCTATAGCTCCTCCCCCAGCTCCTATGCAGCTGTGAACAGAGGGAATGTGATCACTTATAAAAAAAAAAGGGGGGGGGAAAGGTATTTATAATTGGATGCAATTAGTTTCAGTCAAAATGTGAATTTGGACCAATTTTGGGTTATGCAGAGGTTCAGATGTATCCGAATCTCCAAATGAAATGGTAACACATTTTGTTGAAATTCCTTTTAATTCAGCTTTTTATATTCGTTTTTTATCTATTTCCAAATTTTCGGAACGATTCAAATTCGGAGAGGTCAAGAAAATGATCGACCATTTCAAATTCTGTGTGAAGAATAGCTGGTTGCTAAGGAGCGGGCCGGGAATCTGGCCGCCGCATCCTTATCGATGATTCATCAGCTGAGAGCTAAAATGTAAACAAAAGAATGACGGCAATTAAAAATTCAGAAAGAAACGGCATGGGGTCCCCCTGAAATCCATACCAGACCCTTATCCAAGCATGCAGCCTGGCAGGCCAGGTAAAAGGGGGGGAGGGGATGAGCGAGCGGGCTCTGCCCCACCCCCCCATCCCAAAGCACCTTGATGGGAAGACAAGGGCCTCTTCCCCACAACCCTGGGCGGTGGTTGTGCGGGTCTGCGGGCGGGGGCTTATTGGAATCCGGGGCATGCTGGGTCAATTACTTCACAAGGGGGCGGGGTCACTCGCTGATGTCATCATTTGACTCGACCCCTTAGCTATTTATGAAATGTTAGAGAGCGGAGCAGGCAGACAGCCTTTGACGAGACCGGAGGTTTTTGGGGGCTTTTTTTTCGGGTGCAGCGGGCATCATGATTGACGATGGATCCTACCGTGTGTACAAGGCTTTAAGTTGGATACACACTATACAACTTTTGTTGTTACACTTCCTTTAGATTTACCTTTAACTATGTAGTGGAAGGGGCCTACCTGATTGCATACAAATTGAAAGTGTTTAGGTTTGAACTCATATTATATGGTTTTGGTAAATCTAAAGGAAAAAAAAAATCTAAAGAAAACTGTATAGTGTGTATCCAGCTTTACTGTTTAATGTGGCACAGTCTCCAACACGATCCCTTCTTTTCGGCCCTGCGGCGTGGTTTGCATCCTTCTTTGTACAGTATAAAGTACATTTTCAGGTCCCTGTATGCCACCCTGTGTTACCAGTCACATCCCTGATAATGATTTTACATCAAGACAGAACCTTAGAATAGGTTATAGAGTTTGCCCCCCCTTCCTAGTTCCACTCTTTTTATTTTTGTCCTTGTGATCTTTCAGCCATTGCAAAACAACATTTAATAGGGAATAAAACCTTCAGAGGAGTCCATCCATACCAATAATTTTTTTTCTATAAAACTGGAAGAAAAACTGCTAAGTTGCTCTCTGCAGCCCATCTATTCTTTAAACTAAAATATAATAAATTAATAAACAGGAAGACAACTGCTACATGTTGTATTTTTACAGCTACACAGAAGTGTTATTTATATATATATATATATATATATATATATATATATATATATATATATATATATAAATGTGTGTGTGTGTGTGTGTGACTTCTGTGTAGCTGTAAAAATACAACATATATATATCTCTACCACAGTGCCTGGGGTGGTTGCCTCTTCTGCCTTTTGGGCAGTCCTCGCCCTGCCTGCTACTATATAAAAAACATGAAAAGTTGCTGCAGCCCGGAGTTCAGTGATTCATTTGTTTTATGTCTGTTTCCCAGGAGTGCAGTGATCCAGATTAGCACCTGATGATTTTCCAGTGGAGGCTGTAATGAGCCACTTACCTTGAGCAGTAGTATATATCACTTTTTTTTTTTTTTTCTTTTTTTGCGCATGAAGTTGTGTTTGAAGTTGCCCAAAACAAACAATGGAAAATGCAATTGCTTTTGAAGACTTTGCCATAGTTTTCCTTTCTGTTTTCAGTTAGAACGTCAATAAACTGTCATGAAGCTGCCTCTCTTTTTTTTGGGCTGTTTCAACTCTGACAACAGTTCCAACCCCTTGTTCTGTGTAAAGCCCTGGTTCCCAATATATAGCCTGCTGAAGGGCTGCCATTTCACGGCCGGCCACCTGTTGGGTATGTTGCACTATCACTGACTACCAGTGGGAGAATAGCACTGCTATTGAGAACCAGTGCAGGGTGTGGGGTTAACAACACTGTCCACAAATGGTGGTGGTGGTGTGGTGTGGGGGGGGGGTTGAATAGTACTGCCACTAAAAACCAATGCTGTAGGTTAATATTTGTTTTGTCCACTGACACCAATGTCGGAGTTTTTATTGCTTCCATGCACATCAATTCTGAGAGTTTTTATTGCATCCACTGACGCCAAAGCAGGAATTTTTTTATTGTAGCTACATTACACCAATGTTGATAAACTTTTCAGTGTGATAATTTTGTGTCCTAGCCCATCCTTTTTTTAAATAGGCTGCCTAATATCAACGCAATGCGCCTCAGCACAGTGCTATAATGCAACCCTCAGGAAATGTAGGGGTCCACATTTGAATACCACTGGTCTAAACATCTCAACTTCAGATGAGAGGTTAAAGGAACCACGGTGACGCACAGAACAGTGGGAAGAATAGATTGCCATTGAATCCTGTGTGACACATCTCATGCTTGAGCGGATGCTGAATGAGGAGAAATAGACTGTAACCTATTATCCTTCATCAGACGCCATCGGGGTATTGCTGTTTGTGTGTGGGATGTGAGATTCATGTAGGCTTAAAGGAGTTGTAAGACCCCTTTCACACTGAGGCGCTTGAAACTGCCCATAAAACGTTGGGCGCTTTTGAGACGTTAGCAGTTCGCTTTTTTTAAGGTCACGTGACTCAAAAGAACCATTTTGCATCACTTTTGAATCGCTTTTCATTCACTTTTGAAGCGCTTCCCATTCATTTCAATGAAGAGGGGCGTTTTTGAGGTGCTTTTTGTAAGCGCTCCAAAGATGCTACTTGCAGGACTTTTTTCACCACCCTGCCAGCGCACCGCCCCAGTGTGAAAACATCCATTGTTGTTAACCACTCCCCACCCATAGTCCGTCATATGACGTCTTGGACTTTTGAGTGGGGATAGCTGAATGATGGGCAATTCTGTGTACCGTAAGAACCATCATAACAGCAGTTCAGCTGCTTGATCATTCTTACAGGCGGTGGGAGGGGACATCATCATGTCGTCCCAAACCCCCCCCCGCTGCCCTCTGGTGCTTCTCCCCGCTCGCCCCGGCAATTCAGAGCATGAATCAGTCGCCACCGGAAGTTGAGCATAGAGATTTCCGGTGACCAGATGGTCCCCAGTCATCTCTAATGATCCTCGGAGGCCCTGGCGCGACGTTATGACATCACGTATGTAAACAAAGCCGAGGACGTGACTGGAAAGGCAGAGAAGTGTCTCACATCTCTCCATAAAGAGGACCTGTCACACACTATTTCTATTACGAGGGATGTTTACATTCCTTGTTATAGGAAAAAAACTGATCTTTTTTTTTTTTTAAAGAGAAAGTGTAAAAAAAAAAAAAAAGTAAAATATTTAAGCACCTCCGTCCCCGCGTGCTCGCGCACAGAAGTGAACACATACATAAGTCATGCCCACATATGTAAACGGCGTTCAAATCACACAGGTGAGGTATTGCCGCGTGTGTTAGAGCGAGAGCAATAATTCTAGCCCACGACCTCCTCTGTAACTCTAAACAGGTAGCCTGTAAAAAAATTTAAAGCGTCACCTATGGAGATTTTTAAGAACCAAAGTTTGGAGTCATTCCACAAGTGTACGCAAATTTAAAGTGTGATTTTTACTCAGCGTAACATCATCTTTTACATTATACAAAAAAATTGGGCTTTTTTTTTGTTTTTTGTTTTTAATTCGTGAAAAAAGACGTTTGAAAAATCGCTTCGCAAATACCGTGTGACATAAAAAGTTGCAACAACTGCCCTTTTATTCCCTAGGGTCTCTGCTAAAATAATTTTCAGGAGCGTTTCAGGCGCTTTTTTTAGCGTGAAAGGGGTCTAAAGTCTCAGGGGTTTTCCCCTTAATGCATTCTATGCATTAAGGTGAAAAAGCCTCTGTGCCCCACGAGCCCAGCAGTTCCAGCCGCTGTCTCGGGTCCTTATTGGATATATTTGGCTCCCGTTGCTGTCAATCAAATCCAATGACACGGGAGCCCGGGGTGGAGCCAATTCCTGCTGTCTACGGCAATGGATGCAGCCATGCACCCATGGAATGCGGCTCTCCATGGGGACATTCGATGAAGAGGAGGAGCCAGGAGCGCCACCGGGGGACCCCAGGAAAGGAGGATCGGGGCCGCTCCGTGCATAACCCTTGCACAGAGCAGGAACGTATGACATGTTTGTTAAACACCCCCCCCCCCCCCCCCAAAAAAAAATTAAAAAAAAAACCTTTACAATCACTTTAAATACAAATCTGTGTCCTGGATGTGATTGCAGAGCACCAAACAAAGATCAAAACACATATCATCCTGGACCCACTTTATTAACCTATGCAACAAGTTTTGTTCAGTTAATTTAGATGTATGTATGTGTATATATATATATATATATATATATATATATATATATATATATATATATATATATATATATATATATAGTGTGTGTGTATGTATGTGTATATATATGTATATATTTTGTTTTTTGTTTTTTTTTGTTTTCCTTACAATTTTCTGTATTCAACTAATTAACACAATTGATGGCCTATCCATGCCTACAGTTTGAACCCAATAGGGGTAGGCTGGTACAGACTATCAATTACTGTATTTGTATAAGAATATTCTTAAGAACTATTGCAAAGAAGTTAGTCACAATTATTATCGTGACAATGTCAATCTGTATTGTTAAGAAAATTCCTTCAATAAAAATCTATTGTTTAAAAAAAAAAAACACATAATAAATATGCGCATACTCTAGTTCCAATATGTGAATATGGGAACCAACTCTGAACAGGCAGACTTGTTCATTTATAGAATAGAACGGTTTTGGGACTTTACATGAGGCACAAATTCAAGGCTAGCAAGCAGTAATTGTAGAACAAATTAGTTTTTTATTTTTCTATAGCCGTGAACGACACAATGTGTTTATAGTAATGTCATACATAATTTCATGGACGAGCATTTGTATAGCAAGAACAAGCGAGCAATCATAAAGCATGTCAACCGTATCAAAATTTGTTATATAACATAGTAAATAAAAACGTCATCCACATCAATAAAATCACCTGGGACAGCATGTAGCAAAGTATTTACAGTTTATCGCAGTTAAAAAATTATTATTTAATTATGGAACATGTAGAGCCAACTTGTAGGGCATGTAGCATCTGTGTATTTCCGACGCGTTTCGTGGGATGTATGCCCACTCTTCAGGGGCGGATGCTGCATGTATCTATAATAAGACATATAATTAATGTAACCATGGTCTCATGATTGACCCAGGGAAAGAAAGATAGGGTGTATGGAGGGCAAGTAAGATCCCTCTGTATACTCACTTTAGTCGGGACTGTGTGGCCCGAGGGCAGGGACCACTAGAGGAGTCCCCCGTGGGAGCTGAGGTAGTGGGACGCAGAAGAGCACTAATGGGGTCCCCCAATTAAAATAATAGAATAACCAAGAAGTATTAGTAGGGGCTCCAATTCTGTAAAAATAATAAATAACTAAGGTATAATAAATAAGGTATATATAACATTTTCTAGTAGTATATGTATGCATGTATGTATATAATTATTATATTTAGAAAAGTAACTAATATAATTGGAATTATGTATGTATATATAATTAATTAATTTATAATTGAAGTGGAGCAGAACCATAATTAGAATAAATGGAGGGGAATAAAAACACCCAATGATAATAGTGATAGGTTAGTGTGGGTCATTTTGATCGTGATTGTGGATATAGTGAAAGGGTCTGAAATGTTGTTAATATAGTGATGTAAGGAAAAGCATTAAAAATGCGATGGTGAAAAAAAATTAAAATTAAAGTGAGTTAAAGTGGAATTAAATTAATGTTTAGTATAGAAGTTACAATGAAAAATAATAAACTCACATTGTGAAAGCCTTGAGTTGCATATGGCTGGAATCCGAAGCCAAAGGTGTGATTGTGTGCACAATGGGCAACACCAATTTGCATGCTGCCAGAACGTATGTTAAATACCCCCTGCATATTCTCTGTCCTGCCCAGCGTCACACTGACGTGATGGTGAGAAAGAGGCGTCCTCGTCGAAACAGCCGAAGCCGTACATAGAGGCTTAGCCTCCACCCACAAGTGTCAGTCAAAGTGCATGGATTAACTCGCGCCGATGTGTGGCGGAACTACCCACCCCAACCACCCCCGCCTCCAACCAACCGCCTGGGGGGGTGAGGGGAGGGACAACAGCACAGCATCGCAGCTCCCGACAAGGGACGGCATAAGGGCCCCAAAGTTCCCCCCAGCCACTCAGCCCCACCCAGCCCGAGCATGGGACCAATATTAAAATAATGGAAATATAAGGTGTATTAGCCTGAGAACCTGAATAACGGCAGAACAAAGGCATCATGGTATGTGAAAGACATGCTTTAATGCCTGATAGAGACTTGTTCTTTTAGACCCCCTTCACATTGTTGCGGTTTTCAGACGCTTTATCGCTGGAAATAGCCTCTTCTAAGTGCCTGAAAACCGCCTCCCATTCATTCAAGTGTGACTTCACATTCGGGCGGTGCACTTGCAGAACGTTCCGAAAAGTCCTGCAAGCAGCATCTTTGGGGCAGTTTGGGAGTGCTGTATTTAGCTCTCCCAAATGCCCTGCCCAGCGCTTCAGGAGCGGCGCAACACCGGGAGTTTTTAACCCCTACTTTAGGGTTAAAAGCACCCCGCTAGCAGCCAAAAAGTGCCGCTTAAACAGCGGTAAAGCACCGCTAAAACGAGCGGCGCTTTACCGCAGCTGTGGCCCCAGTTCGCCAAAGAGCCTCTGCTCTTTGTGTGGAAGCAAAGGTCTCCCTACAGAAGTCTGACACTCCTTACCTGCCGAGTCACAACTAGAGCTCTCAAAGCAGCATCTGAGCTTTACTTATTGCACAGAAGCCTCGTCTCAGCAGGAGATGTGAGCTTTACTGTTTGTATAGCTCCCTACTGTCCCTGATTTCGAGTGACTGTCCCTCATTTGGAGCAATGTCCCTCTGTCCCTCTTTCCTCCTCATTTGTCCCTCATTTTGGTCTGAACTATATACTTGTTTATAAAATGCACTTTTTTATCAAAAAGTGTTTCCAAGTGCTAAACATTTCATCTGATTTCTAAATTGCTGCATTTGTAAATTCCAAAAGCCAATATAAAGGAATAGTAGTGGTAAAAAAAAGCACTTGTGGGTTTAACCAATCTTGTTTTTTGTACAATTCTTTAAGGGGGCGTGGCAAGGGGTGTGTCCTATGTCTGCATACTTTTCCTGATAGGAGTCCCTCATTCCCATCTTAAAAAGTTGGGAGGTATGCTGTTTGCACAGTAGGCTAGTCTCAGCAGGGGGTGCAAAGAGACCGCTGTTTCCACACACCAAGCAGGGGTCCTTCGCTGCACAATGCCGGCTGGGGATAGGCTGCTTTCTAAGTCAGTAAGACTTTGCACACCTTTTTGATTTGCTGCACTTGAATTATTAACAGATTTAGGCCGGGTTGACACTGGTGCGACAAACGCTCCAACATTGGGAGCTCATGTTGCATGACGTGTGAAAATAAATGTTTCCCTACGGGAGCCGTCTTAACTGGTCCAACACAAGTCAGTCCGACTTTGAAAATGCTCCCTGTACTACTTTGGTCCGACTTTGATCCTACTTCAGCCCATTGACTATCATTGGTAAATGGGAAAAAATGCAGCGCTAAGAAATAATAGGAAGTTAGGGTGTAGTGAAACAATTAAGTAAGAGATGCTGTACTGAACAGTAAAGCATATGTGCAAAAACCATAAGTGAAATGAAATAAACAAACACAGTATAAAGTGTCCACATATGGTAAATGGATGATTCCAAACTCAAATTATTAAGAGGAACTGGTATGGACCAAAAAATGATGTGAAACTAGAAAATAAAGTCAATGGTGCACGGTGTGGATCTGTGACTGAGTCAACAATGGGGTACAGAACTTCCGTAGCTGTAAACCAACATCTCGATATGGGGCATCAGAATGAAAACATCAGGAAGTAAGATAAGATGGGTACTCTTACCAGATGATGTGGTAAGAGTCATATGACATGGAGTCAATGGTGCATGGAGCCAAACCTAGGCTGGAAAACGATATCCGGAACGGTGGAACCTCTGTCTCACTTCTCGACTTCTCTGGTGGGGTGAAGAAACATCAGGAAGGGCCGCCAACTGGATATCAGCCAATAGACCACAAGGATGTGTTCCAAGGAGAAGCCGGGGACAGATTTGATCCAGACCCCGTGATGAAAGTAGGGCTACTGGAAGGCAGTTTCTTGCATCGGGATAATATGCAAATAAAAAATAAAAAGCTTCTGCATAGTGCAGGTAAACCAGGGATTTTTATTTCTAAAAATACCATACAAAAAATGGATAAAAGTGATCACAATTAAAATAAAATCTAAGCAGCGTAAGGAAGGGGAGATCGCCCGACGCGTTTCGACCAAGGGGGTCTTCAACAGGGGCATGAGCTTCTCCCTTCACGCTGCTCCTATATATAAATATCTAATCCAATAAGATATCCCCTATAGCCAATCACAGTGGAGCTACAAAGGTCAAGTAATCAGGAACTGGATCCTGTTGATCGCTAGACCAATCAGAATCGTGAATAAAACAGCCGGTGAGTGTAGGACCCAATAGCGCAGTCTAATAGTGAGACTGATGCCTGGAGACCTCCCCACCGCAGGGCAAACAATAGTAGACATCCTCTCTTACTTAATTGTTTCACTACACCCTAACTTCCTATTATTTCTTAGCGCTGCATTTTTTCCTATTTACCAGTTATTGTTTGTCACAATGTATGCAGCTGCTGGCTCACATATATTTTATTTTTGCTATTAGAGCGCAGTGTTTTCATATTCTCATTGACTATCATTGAAGTCGGATCCGCCGTCTTGCATGATCCGACTTTGGCATGCGACTTGTGCTCTGATGATCTTGAAGGAGAACTCAGTGCCAAATTTTAAATAAAAAACCGACATGGGTTCCCCCTCTGAGAGCATACCAGGCCTTTCGGTCTGATATGGATTTTAAGGGGGACCCCCTACACCGGAAAAACGGCGTGGGGGTCCCCCCAAAATCCATACCAGACCCTTATCCAAGCACGCAGCCAGGCCGGTCAGAAAAGGGGGTGGGGACGAGCGAGCACCCTCCGCCCTCCTGAACCGTACCAGGCCGCATGCCCTCAACATGGGGGGTGAATGCTTTGGGGCAGGGGGCCACCTCAAAGCACCTTGTCCCCATGTTGATGAGGACAAGGGCCTCTTCCCGACAACCTTGGCCGTTAGTTGTCGGCGTCTGCGGGCGGGGGGATTATCGGAATCCGGGAGCCCCCTTTAATAAGGGGGCCCCCAGATCCCGGCCCCCCCACCCTATGTGAATGAGTGTGGGGTACATCGTACCCCTACCTATTCACCTGGGAAAAAAAGTGTCAATAAAAAACACACTAGACAGGTTTTTAAAGTAATTTATTAGGCAACTCCGGGGGTCTCTTCCGACTTTGGGGGTCTCTTCCGACTTCTCCGCGCTCTCCAGCTCTTCTCCCGCTCTCCGGTATCTTATGCCGGGCTCCTCCGCTATCTTCTGCTCTTTTGCCGCTCTTTTGCTAGTGGTGGGCGGTCTTCTCCATTGTCTTCTTCCCTCTTCTCTTCTTCCGATGTTGACACGATGCTCTCTCCCGCTGTAATGCCGTGTGCGCGGTGTGCAATGACTTATATAGGCATGGGGCGTGGTCACCAGGTGATGTCACCTGATGACCCCGCCCCTTATTGCGTCACCGCCCCATCATGCCCCGGGCCATGATGTCATAAGGGGTGGGGTCATCGGGTTACATCACCCGGTGACCACGCCCCATGCCTATATAAGTCATTGCTCACGCGGCATTACAGTGGGAGAGATTGTCTTGTCAACATCGGAAGAGGGAAGAAGATAACGGAGAAGAATGGGCCACCGCTAGCAAAAGAGCGGCAAAAGAGCAGAAGATAGCGGAGGAGCCCGGCAGAAGATACCGGAGAGCGGGAGAAGAGCCGGAGAACGCGGTGAAGTCGGAAGAAGACCCCCGGAGCTGCCTAATAAAGTACTTTAAAAACCTGTCTAGTGTGTGTTTTTTTATTGACCCTTTTTTTCCTAGGTGAATAGGTAGAAATACGATGTACCCCATACTCATTTACATAGGGTGGGGGGCCGGGATCTGGGGGCCCCCTTTATTAAAGGGGTCTCCCGGATTCTGATAAGCCCCCCGCCCGCAGACCCCGACAACCAACGGCCAGGGTTGTCGGGAAGAAGCTCTTGTCCTCATCAACATGGGGACAAGGTGCTTTGGGTTGGGGGGACCACAGGGGCCCCCATTGCCCCAAAGCACCCACCCTCCCATGTTGAGGGCATGCGGCCTGGCACGGTTCAGGAGATGGGGGGGGGCTCGCTCGTCCCCACCCCTTTTCCTGACCAGCTGGGCTGCGTGCAAAGATAAGGGTTTTGTATGGATTTTGGGGGGACCCCCACGTCGTCTTTTCGGCGTAGGGGGTTCCCCTTAAAATCTATACCAGGCCCAAGGGCCTGGTATGCTCTTGGAGGGGGAACCCATTAGGGGTGCGCATCTTCACTGGCCTCACGATTCGATTCGATTACGATTATCAAGTCAACGATTTGATTCGATTCTGCGATGCATCATGATGCATCACGATTACAGCGCAAGTCCGCAAGTGCTCATCGTTTTCATCAAAAAAAAATTCAAGTAGTCAGGAGAACTCCATTTTTTTTATTCTATCTGTTCTTAAGAAAAAAAGACAGCAGAGGAGCTCCAGGCTCTCTTCCAAAATACTAAAGGAGATGGTCAGAGACTGCAGACATGCTACAGGAGATGATCAGAGACTGCGGACATGCTACAGGAGATGATCAGAGACTGCGGACATGCTACAGGAGATGATCAGAGACTGCGGACATGCTACAGGAGATGATCAGAGACTGCGGACATGCTACAGGAGATGATCAGAGACTGCGGACATGCTACAGGAGATGATCAGAGACTGCGGACATGCTACAGGAGATGATCAGAGACTGCGGACATGCTACAGGAGATGGTCAGAGACTGCGGACATGCTACAGGAGATGGTCAGAGACTGCGGACATGCTACAGGAGATGATCAGAGACTGCGGACATGCTACAGGAGATGGTCAGAGACTGCGGACATGCTACAGGAGATGGTCAGAGACTGCGGACATGGTACAGGAGATGGTCACAGACTGGGGACATGGTACAGGAGATGATCAGAGACTGCGGACATAATACAGGAGATGGTCACAGACTGGGGACATGGCACAGGAGATGGTCACAGACTGCGGACATGGCACAGGAGATGGTCACAGACTGGGGACATGGCACAGGAGATGGTCACAGACTGCGGACATGGCACAGGAGATGGTCACAGACTGCGGACATGGCACAGGAGATGGTCACAGACTGCGGACATGGCACAGGAGATGGTCACAGACTGCAGACATGGCACAGGAGATGGTCACAGACTGGGGACATGGCACAGGAGATGGTCACAGACTGGGGACATGGCACAGGAGATGGTCACAGACTGGGGACATGGCACAGGAGATGGTCACAGACTGGGGACATGGCACAGGAGATGGTCACAGACTGGGGACATGGCACAGGAGATGGTCACAGACTGGGGACATGGCACAGGAGATGGTCACAGACTGGGGACATGGCACAGGAGATGGTCACAGACTGGGGACATGGCACAGGAGATGGTCACAGACTGGGGACATGGCACAGGAGATGGTCACAGACTGGGGACATGGCACAGGAGATGGTCACAGACTGGGGACATGGCACAGGAGATGGTCACAGATTGCGGACATGGCACAGGAGATGGTCACAGACTGCGGACATGGCACAGGAGTTGGTCACAGACTGGGGACATGGCACAGGAGATGGTCACAGACTGGGGACATGGCACAGGAGATGGTCACAGACTGGGGACATGGCACAGGAGTTGGTCACAGACTGGGAACATGGCACAGGAGATGGTCACAGACTGGGGACAATAATGCAGAGTTGTGGTGTGATGAATGCACATAGAAGACAATTGTATGATATGGACTTGTGTCACAGCGCCCCCCCTCCCCCTCTGTACTTACATGCTGCTCCGCCGGTGCTGGTGGCAACCTGTAATGGGCAGGGCGATCTGCCTGCTCACCATCTCCCCCGATCTCCATTCCAGCCGCCGGTGTTCCGCCGGTTGTCACATCTCTCCTGAGCAGGGAATTCTCCCGGGAGAGTGCTCCGTACGTAAAGCTGTTACTAGTGTGTGTATTTTCCGCTCATGTGACTCTCGGCCGCGCCTCCCTCCTCTCACGTCTCTCCTGATGTCAGCCCCGCCCGCCTCTCTTCTGACCTGATAGCTCCAGTCAGTGGGCGGGGCTGAAATCAGGGGACTCAGAGGAGGGAGGCGCGGCCAAGAGTCACATGAGCGGAAAATACACACACTAGTAACAGCTTTACGTACGGAGCGCTCTCCCGGGAGGGGGCGGGGCCAGACATCGATTTTTCGGGTCGCATGCATCGATGCCGCATCGGGGACACCCGAATCGCGATGCATCGATGCTGCGAATAATTTCAGCAGCCCTAGAACCCATGCCGTTTTTTTATTTAAAATTTGGCGTGGAGTTCCCCCTCAAGATTCATACCAAGCACAGTGTCTGGTATTGGCGGGGGTCCAAGTCGGATCCCTATTCTTTGAAAGTCGGACGTATGTCGGCTTCAAGTCGCAGGGCAAAGTCGGATCCAAAGTAGGACGGCTGTCGTGTTGCACCAGTGTAAACCAGGCATAAAACTGAGACTCACACTGGTACGACACGACTGTTGTACGAATTTCGATCTGACTTTCCCCTGCGACAACAGTCCTACTTCCATCTGACTTGAATGAACAGGATACAACTTTGCTCCAAATTTGAGATTTGAGTCTGACTTCTACTTTGACCAATCAAAACAATCCCAGTGTGACATAAATTCCTTTTTCCTGCTGCTGTAATCACCATGTCGGATGTCAAAAGTCGGATGATTAGACCGAGGATCCGACTAATGATATTGAATGGGCTGAAAACGGACCAAAGTAGTGCAGGAACCTTTTTCAAAGCCTGAACGACTTGTGTCAGGCCAGTTAAGACGGCTCTCATAGGGAACCATTGATTTGTACGCGTCCTGCGACATCTGCTCCCAAAGTTGGAGTGTCACATCAGTGTGAACCAGGCCTGAAAGTTAATTCGGGCTTTAAAACCGCACTGGAAAAACATCAGCTGGAATCCAATTGGTTGTTATGAGCAGCACAGACACTTCTTGACACGTAAACAATCCTGATGCAGTAACAATGTAGCAGTAACAATTAATTCTCTATAGTGTGCAAAACACTGGTGTGTGTTTGTGTTATCAGAATGGAAATTCAGTTGCGGAGCGGAGGTGGTTAAGCGTTTCTACCTCCCGCATTCTGTACGCTGGCCCCGATGCTCATCTTGTTCCAATTAATTGAATGCCTGTAAAGAAAATGTAGCGCTGTCCCCAGCTAAAGTATTTGAATAAATAAAGCGCATTAGAAGTGTCTCTCCTAATCGTCTCCGACGTCTACACTGCGGGATGCAAATTACTCTGTAGCGGTGAGTCTGCTCCTGCATTTCTGGAAGGAGGTAGCTGTGCCGCACAAACTGTGTTAATGTTTTATCATCATGACTCTTAATTACCCGGGGTTTAACGTGAACAAGTTACTTTTAATCTGCTAAACGTAAATCATAATTTCTTTTTAAAAGAGAAACAAAAAGACACAGATTCTGGAGCACTCTGTTGAAACATGAGATCCCAAAGGCACTTATATTGACACACCATCATATCTTCCAATATTGACTGCCTTTGTCATTCTCGACATTCGTTCACAGGGCATCTTGCGTAGATCTGCAAAGGAAATTGATGCCGGAAGACTTGCCTCTGCCAGGTGCTTTCATCATAGTTCTGAATAGGGAGTGAATGGCTATATAATGCCCACCATGTTTCATAGACTGTGGACCCAACTCTGACTGATGTCTGAATGGTGAGGTAGCTCCAATATCGGGCCACCAGCTCAGCATATTTCAATAGTACTGGCTCTGTGGGCCCCCTGTTTTCCCCTAGCCTTGTCCTCACCTGGCTACTGATCAATATAACGCCTCGCTGACTGCATCATCCACTAGAAACCTTCACAAACCATGCTCCCTAATGCTAACTTTCCAGATCTGGTTGCCTATAGGAAGGTTCAGGTAGTATTCCCATACCAGCAGGAGACCCAAGTCCTTCTGGGTCAATCAACAGGGGGGCCCAGGCCCAGCGGGGGTTGCCTGCCCTGTGATTTGAGTACTTTAACCTGTGTGTCCTAAATGTTTGTGTAAGGCTAAACCGCCAACAACAATGTGACCCATTCATGGCCAATCTGCCCTCCAAGGCCGTTCATAACCAGCCTGTTTGCCCATCTCTGGAGCCACTTTTTGTTCTGCAGGCTATTAAGCAATGTGCTAGCGTTCCAAAGTGATGTCCGAAGCCCCATCACCAACCTCATAATGTGAGAGTCCACCTTGGTTTGTCATCTTTTTATCTTATCAATTTGTTTTCTCTTGTGATATTGGATATCGGAAGGGGTAAGGAAGGTTGTACGGGGCCCCATCTCTAATGGCTGCCCTGGCCCAGATTATCCTATAGGGTTGAGCAACCACAAAACTATTCCATCTTCATTCTGATGCCTGGGAAATTTTATACTTTGATGAAACCTTCCTGTTGTGGTGTGTTTTGTTTTAACGGTCATTTTGTCATCTTCTGGTTCCTCTTTGGGTTCCTGATTAAGAGTTATATAGGATAGGGTATAGAAAATAGAGGGTATGCCTGATTTTACTTAACCAGACCTTGGTCATGTAACTAATACCGAGGCATTGGCAATGTCATCTTCTGTGATAGAAGAGCCTAGTCATGGGACTAATGTTGAGGCATTCTTGATGTCATTGTTTTGATGGAAGAGCGTGGTCATGTGACTAATGTAAAAGCATTGACCATGTCATCTCCGTGATAAGAGAGCTTGGTCATGTGACTAATGTTGAGGCATTAGTGACGTGATCTCTGATGGAAGAGCCTGGTCATGTGACTAATGCCAAGGCAATAATGTAATCTGTGTGATAGGAGAGCCTGGTCATGGAACTAACATTGAGGTATTAGATCTCAGTAATGGCAGAGCCTAGCCATGTGAGGCATCGGCAATGTAATCTCAGGGATGATAGAGCCTGATCATGTGACTAACGTTGAGGCGTTCGCTATGTCATCTCAGTGGTTGTAGAGCCTGGTCATTTAACTAGTGTTGAGGCATTGGCTAGGTCATCTTAGTGATGGTAGAGCCTGGTCATGTGACTGATGTTAAAGGCATTAGCTATGTCATCTCAGTGATGGTAGACTGGTCATGTCACTAATGTTGAAGCATTAGTGATGTCATCTCTGTGATAGGAGAGTCTGGTCATGTGACTAAAGATGAGGCATGAGTGATGTCATCTTTGTGATAGGATCTTGGGAAACAGAGGGGCCAGTTCATTATTTTTTTTTGTTTCAATTTCCTAAGATCTTTCTCATCGGCAGAGAACTAGTGCCAGTGTTATAGATGAGGTTAGATTTTATGATGTTCCATTAACTGTTAACTATCTCAATCAGACTTAATAATTTTTTACTACACGTCCATGCTAAAGTGATAAATTTTATTTCATGTTTATATATTCAGTATATTTAATTTGCTAGGCGCAACTTGCGCAGTAATGTATCAATGCGATGGCTCGTTCACATTATGTGCAGTTACCTGCATTTTTCCCCATGAATAAACGCAGGCAACTGCAATGACACACAGAAAACGATAGTTCACACCAGGATGGAGTGTTTCGCTGCATTCCAGAGCTGTGTGATAATATGCAACATGTTTGCATTATATTGTACACCTCTCTAGATGGCCTTGCATGTCACCACACAGTAAGCGCAGCGCACTCCTCCGCTGTACAGTGACATGAATAAAGTGTCACTTTGTGCACTTTGCGTAAAGTTAAAAAAAAATTAAGGAGTTGTGTGGTGCAATAAAATGAGCATCACACTGCCCCCTCCTGCATGGCTCTGCAGCCCAAAACGGCTGCTGCCCGCACACTAACCCGCTGCAGTTTGGTGTACTGCCTAGTGCAAATGGACCCTAGCACTTCTAATTATTTATTACCCCTCACAAAGATCACAGTACTTCCCTGACCTTTTCTTTTCAGAAGGACAGTGCAAGCATCGTTCAGGCATTATCCAGGGTCACCATCTACTTATGACACGAGATGGCGGTTCAGAGATGACACAATCGTGTAAACCCTGGTGCCTGTGCACTTCTTGGCCGCGCTCAAAACTGATTCAGATCAGTCCCTGCCGCAGCCTCTCTCTTTGTGACTTGCTACAAAATTGGTGTTGCAGTCTGCCACTAGGAGAGAAGAGACAGAGGAAACTCTTCCTCCTGCCTGCAGCAGACTGATGGCATCATCTCAGCTAAGGCAAAGTCACTAAATGGAGGCAATGGATGACTTTTTAATAATAAAAGGTGGAGTTTATGTGTATTATGATACTTTTGCTGCATATTGTGACAGGTCAGGAATGTTCAGACTGGAAAAGTTTCCAACAGGTCCTCTTTAATAAATATACGCACATCAGGAACAAATTATATTTAACAATGCTTGAGATGTCAAGAGACATATGTTTTGCTGAGAAAAGAAGGAATTGTTGCCCATGGCTCATTTAAGGTTAATGACCCATCAAGCTATGTGGATTTCCTTCCCTAAGTATGTAGTGTATTGCTTTACAACACCACAAGGAGATATTGGAATAACCCCGGTGTATAATACAGTAAATTATACTCAAATAAATGTATGTTTGTTTAGCCTAGAATATCCGTAGTAGTAGTAAATAATTGTTCAGGACGTGGTCTGAAATATCACTGCTTTTATAGGAGAATTTCAAGTCTCTTAACCACTTCAGCCCCGCAAGGATTTACCCCCTTCCTGACCAGAGCGTTTTTTGCGATTCGCACTGCATCGCTTTAATTGACAATTGCGCAGTCGTGCGACGTGGCTTCGAAACAAAATTGACGTCCCTTTTTTTCCCACAAATAGAGCTTTCTTTTGGTGGTATTTGATCATCTCTGCAATTTTTTTATTTTTTGCGCCATAAACAAAATAAGAGCGACAATTTTGAAAAAAACGCATTATTTTTTACATTTTGCTATAATAATTATCCCCAAAAAATATGAATGAATGAATGATTTGTAAAGTGCTGCAAATGCGAACCGAATCACCTCAAGGTGCTAGATGTATTCTCTGTAGTCAGCTTCTAGAAAAAGAAGGTCTTTAGTTTTTTCCTGAAGGCCTGGTGGTTTTCTTCCATGCGGATGTTGGTTGGGAGAGCGTTCCATAGTCGAGGTCCTTGGACTGCGAATCTTCGTTCTCCCTTTGCTTTGTAGCGGTATTTGGGAATGATGAGGAGGTTTTGGTTAGCTGATCGAAGACTGCGATTCGGTGTGTAGTGTTTTATTTTTTCCCGGAGATATAGCGGAGCGTTTCCTTGTATGCATTTGTGGGTGAGGCAGAGGGTCTTGAATGTGATCCGATTCTTCACAGTTAGCCAATGTAGGCTTTTTAGGGATGGGGAGATGGATTCCCAGGGCTTTTTTCCTGTCAACAGTCTTGCCGCCGTGTTTTGGATGAGTTGTAAGCGCGCAAGCTGATATTGGGGTAGTCCTACGTAGAGCGAATTTGCGTAGTCGAGTCGGGAATTGATGATTGTTCCCACAACTGCCGCTTTGTCCTCTTCTGGGATGAAGGGGATGAGTCTGCGAAGCAGGTGGAGGAGATGGTGGGAGCCGCTCACCACTGATCCTATTTGTGCATCCATTGTCATTCCTGAGTCAAAGATGACTCCGAGACTCTTGGCTTTGGTGCTGGGGGAGATGGTCTGTCCGAGGATGGAGGGTGGTGTCCATGGGGTCTTAATTTTGGAATTTTTGTTGGCTTGCAGGAGAAGAAGTTCTGTATTTGATCCGTTGAGTTTGAGGGAGCTAGTGGTCATCCAGTCATCTATTAAAGTGAGGCATTTCTGTAATTGCTGATGATGATCTTTTTGTCCGTTGATGCGAAGGTAGAGTTGGGTGTCGTCTGCGTATGAGTGGAAGCAGAGGTCGGTTTTTCTGATGATATTGAGAAGTGGGCGGATGTAGATGTTAAATAGCACTGGTGACAGGGGTGAGCCCTGAGGGACTCCACAGGAGACTGCCCGAGATTCTGAGGTGAATGTTCCTAGTTTCACTGTCTGAGAGCGATTCTCTAAGAAGGTGTAAACCATTTTAGGGCAGAATCTGTAGCTCCTGCAACTTCTGAGAGGCGGACAAGTAAAGTATTGTGGTCCACTGTATCGAATGCTGCGCTGAGGTCTAACAGTACCAGGAGACTAGGTTCTCCGTCATCTGCTGCTTCAAGGGCGTCGTCCCATATTTTGAGAAGTGCTGTTTCTGTGCCATGGCCTGGGCGGAAGCCTGATTGCAGAGGGTGCAGGAGGTGGTGTGTCTCCAGGTGGTGTTGTAGCTGCTGTACTACTGCTTTCTCTATAATCTTGGAGATGGTGTTGAGGCTTGTTATTGGTCTGCGGCAGTTAGGGTCTTTAGGGTCGAGGTTGGGTTTCTTTAGCAGTGGTTTGATGATGCCTTGCTTGAGGGAGGTTGGTACAGTCCCTTCTTTGAATGATTGATTTATGAGAAGTGTTAGGGTGGGGGCCAGGATGTCGGAACATTCTTTGAGCAATTTGGTGGGGATGATGTCGTTCGGTGATGTGCTGTCGCGAAGGCAGACTAAGGACAAAAAATATATAAATAAAATAAAAAAAAATATATAAAAAAACATTTTTTTTCCTCAGTTTAGGCCGATACATATTCTTCTACATATTTTTGGTAAAAAAAAAATCGCAATAAGCGTTTATTGATTTGTTTGCGCAAAAGTTATAGCATTTACAAAATAGGGGATAGTTTTATGGCATTTTTATTAATAATTTTTTTTTTTTACTAGTAATGGCGGCGATCAGCTATTTTTATTGTGACTGCGACGTTATGGCGGACATGTCGGACATTTTTTACACATTTTTGGGACCATTGTCATTTATACAGCAATCAGTGCTATAAAAATGCATTGATTCCTGTATAAATGACACTGGCAGTGAAGGGGTTAACCACTAGGGGGCGGGGAGGGGTTAAGTATGTCCTAGGGGAGTGATTTCTAACTGTCAGGGGGATGGGCTGGTGTGTGACGTCACTGATCTCTGCTCCGATGACAGGGAGCAGAGATCGAGTGACACTTGTCACTAGGCAGAACGGGGAGATGCTGTTTACAACGGCATCTCCCCGTTCATCCTCTCCGTGAGGCGATCGCGGGTATGCCCGCGGCGATCGAGTCCGGGGGGACCCGCGACCCGACTCACGGAGGTCGCGGCAGGCGCGCGCGCACGCACATGGCGGCAAATTCAAGTAACGTACGGGTACGTTACTTTGCGCAGCCGTGCCATTCTGCCAAAGTATAAGTACAGGAGCAGGTCGGGAACCGGTTAAGAAATGATGAATAATAATGTGAATAAAACATACAGTATCTCACAAAAGTGAGTACACCCCTCACATTTTTGTAAATATTTTATTATATCTTTTCATGTGACAACACTGAAGAAATGACACTTTGCTACAATGTAAAGTAGTGAGTGTACATCTTGAATAACTTTGCTGTCCCCTCAAAATAACTCAGCACACAGCCATTAATGTCTAAACCGCTGTCAACAAAAGTGAGTACACCCCTAAGTGAAAATGTCTAAATTGGGCCCAAGGTGTCAATATTTGGGTGGCCACCATTATTTTCCAGCACTGCCTTAACCCTCTGGGGCATGGAGTTCACCAGAACTTCACAGGTTGCCACTGGAGTCCTCTTCCACTCCTCCATGACAACATCACGGAGCTGGTGGATGTTAGAGACCTTGCGCTACTCCACCTTCCGTTTGAGGATGCCCCACAGATGCTCAATAGGGTTTAGGTCTGGAGACATGCTTGGCCAGCCCATCACCTTTACCCTTAGCTTCTTTAGCAAGGCAGTGGTCATCTTGGAGGTGTTTTTGGGGTTATGTTGGAATACTTCCCTGTGGCCCAGTCTCCAAAGGGAGCGGATTATGCTCTGCTTCAGTATGTCACAGAACATGTTGGCATTCATGGTTCCCTCAATGAACTGTAGCTCCCCAGTCCCAGCAGCACTCATGCAGCCCCAGACCATGACACTCCCACCACCATGCTTGACTGTAGGCAAGACACGCTTGTCTTTGTACTCCTCAACTGGTTGCCGCCACACACGCTTGACACAATCTGAACCAAATACGTTTATCTTGGTCTCATCAGACCACAGGACATGGTTCCAGTAATCCATGTCCTTAGTCTGCTTGTCTTCAGCAAACTGCTAGCGGGCTTTCTTGTGCATCATCTTTAGAAGAGGCTTCCTTCTGGGACGACAGCCATGCAGACCAATTTGATGCAGTGTGTGGCGTATGGTCTGAGCACTGACAGGCTGAACCTACACCCCTTCAACCTCTGCAGCAATGCTGGCAGCACTCATATGTCTAATTCCCAAAGACAACCTCTGGATATGACACTGAGCACGTGCACTCAACTTCTTTGGTTGACCATGGCCTGTCGAGGCCTTTTCTGTATGGTCTTGGTCACCGTGCTGCAGCTCAGTTTCAGGGTCTTGACAATCTTCTTATAGCCTAGGCCATCTTTATGTAGAGCAACAATTTTTTTTTCAGATCCTCAGAGAGCTCTTTGCCATGAGGTGCCATTTTGAACTTCCAGTGACCAGTATGAGAGAGTGAGAGCGATAACACCAAATGTAACACACCTTCTCCCCATTTGCACCTGAGACCTTGTAACACTAACGAGTCACATGACACCGGGGAGGGAAAATGGCTAATTGGGCCCAATAACATTTTCACTTTGGGGTGTACTCACTTTTGTTGCCAGCGGTTTAGACATTAATGGCTGTGTGTCGAGTTATTTTGAGGGGACAACAAATTTAAACTGTTATACAAGCTGTACACTCACTACTTTTGTAGCAAAGTGTCATTTCTTCAGTGTTGTCACATGAAAAGATATCCTAAAACATTTACTGTACTTTTGTGAGATACTGTAAATATATCATTACAGTGCATATAAAAAGTCTACACACCCCTGTTAAAATGTCAGATTTCTGTGATGTAAAAAAATGAGGCAAAGATAAATCATTTCAGAACTTTTTCCACCCTTAAATGTGACCCATAAACTGTACAACTGAAATATTTTAGCGCGGGGGGGGGGGGGGGGGGGAGTAGAAATAAAAAAAATAAAATAATGTGGTTGCATAAGTGTGCACACCCTCTTATAACTGGGGATGATGCTATGTTCAGAATTAGGCAATCATATTTAAACTCATGTTAACCACTTAATGGCCAGAAGTTTTCCCCCTTGATGACCAGGCCATTTTTTTGCGATACGACACTGCGTCACTTTAACTGACAATTGCGCGGTCATGCGACGTTATACCCAAATAAAATTGATGTCCTTTTTTCCCCACAAATAGAGCTTTCTTTTGGTGGTATTTGATCACCTCTGTGGTTTTTATTTTTTGCGCTATAAATAAAAAAAAAAAAGAACAACAATTTTGAAAAAAAAATAAAAATTTTGCTATAATAAATTTCTTCATCAGTTTAGACCAGTAGGTATTCTTTTGCATATTTTTTTGTAAAAAAAATTGCAATAGGGGTATATTGGTTTGCGCAAAAGTTATAGTGTGTACAAAATAGGGGATAGATTTATGGCATTTTTATTATTATTTTTTTTTTTATTAGTAATGGCAGTGGTCTGCGTTCTGTTTAGCGGGACTACGACATATCGGACACTTTTGACACTTTGTTTGGGATCAGTGACATTTATACAGCGATCAGTGCTATAAAAATGCACTGATTACTGTATAAATCACACTGGCAGGGAAGGGGTTAACACTAGGGTGCGTTCAAGGGGTTAAATGTGTTCCCTGGGATGTGTTTCTAACTGTGGGGGGGAGGGGACTGACTGGGAGTACAGAGAGATCGCTGTTCCTAATCATTAGGAACAGACAATCACTCTCTACTTCCTAGTCAGAACGGGGATCTGTTTGTTTACATTGACAGATCCCCATTCTGGCTCTCTGTGGAACGATCGCGGGTGGCTGGTGGACATTGCGGCTGCTGTGTGTCGATGACGTTTGCGGGGCAGCGTATATAGTAAATAACTCCTAAACTGTCCAAGTTTAGGAGATATTTACAGTACCTACAGATAAGCCTTACTATAGGCTTACCTGTAGGTACAATTAAAGAGGAAGACTTTACTTCCTCTTTAACTAATCCAGGGTTGCCTACCCATAGCTCCCAACTGTCCCTGATTTCGAGGGACTGTCCCTGATTTGGAGCAATGTCTCTCTGTCCCTCATTCCTTCTCATTTGTCCCTCATTTTGGTCTGATCTATATAGATGTATATAAAATGCACTTTTTATCTATCAAAAAGTATTTTCCAGCGCTAAACCTTTCTAAATTGCTGCATTTGTAAATTCCAAAAGCCAATATAAAGGAATAGTAGTGGTAAAAAAAAAAGCACTTGTGGGTTTAACCCTTTTTTTTTTTTTTTTTTGGTACAATTCTCCTTTAAGGGGGTGTGGCAAGGGGTGTTTCCTATCCCTGCATACTTTTGCTGATAGATGTCCCTCATTCCCATCTCAAAAAGTTGGGAGGTATGGCCTACCCCTATGCCTTAGCTAGACAAAGTCCTGCTTGGGTGGCATCATGACTGCACACAGGCAGTCTGCTATTTCTTCCCTGGCCTACCTACCAGCTTCTGTTCCGGCGCCCTCTTTCGGGGTCTAGGCATGTATGCGTGCGTCCATCTACGCAGATTTCATATATTGGCAAAGGAATTGCAAGCTCTGTGGGTGTGGGAATGTTGATTTTGGTGTAGGAGCACGCAGTGCTGATTCAAGCAGGATGGCGGCATTGTCACATCTCCTGACGTCTTATCCTTGAAAACCATCCTAATCCCCGGGGGCTCTCTGGGACTCGGAGATAACTCTTCAAGAAAAAGAAATCTTTCCAGTTCAATATAATGTTTACTGTAGACTTTTCCCCTGTCTCTCCCTGAAGGAAGAAAACAGATTTGCCGGAAAGAAAAGTATATATATATATATTTTTTTCTTTGAGTCGGCGGAGGATGCATATAAATGAGGTGCTGTAATGAGGCTTTTCAGCGCTCGTATTATTGGTTGACTAGTCTATGGCTGACAGATTAATCCCTGCTACAAAAATGCAGGATATACCAGATATAATTATCAGAGATAAAATAGCTATAAAATCCTCGGGATTTCACACAGCTGCTTTTTCAGTACGTCTCGCTGGAATTGGAGAGCAAAACCCTGTTCTAAGGGGGGGGGGGGGGACCTTTGCTAATGGCAGAGATGTTCAGATCTTTAAAAACAACCTATTTACAAAATTGTCTGCCTTTTTTAAAGCCGGGGTGGGGCTATTCATATGCAAATGAGCTGTTTACCAAAACCAGCCTGCCAGAAACAAAAGGCCGGAGTCTACCCTGCGTTAAAGGAGACCTCCAGGGAGAGAGCTAAATGCACAATTGAAATACATACATGTTCACTTTTGAATCCTAGATTTCTTACTGTGTTTGGCCAGTCTTGAAATTCTTATGTTCCTAGCACACTGCATAGCCACACCACTCCTGCCCCCAAAATTCATTTTTTTTACTCATTTCTGCTGTAGACATATAGCTTCCTGGGTTACCTGTTTACTCACTGAGCAGATATAATGTACTGTAGGTGGAAAAGCGATGCTGCAGTGTTGGATCAGGAAACAGGCGCAAGGACGGAAAGAGGCGATGTTCGGACTTTAGTGGTACCGTATAGTTGGCTGTTAATAAACAGTCAATGATAAAATTATTCAAGATATTTTATTACAAAGGAAAAAATACATTCATTTTACACAAGTATGTATAAAACCAAATCATGACAATCAGACAATACTTTTACAGTCTATCTTAATGATTAGAACATTTGTACCATCTTGGTAGTAATTGCTCTACATGTTTTGCGGACTTGGACGCTTCTTCAGGAGCTTATTCATTATTTAAAGGGTATGTAGAAAAGGATTGTCATATAGCTAAGAAATAGAAAAAGTACATATTTATTCACAAAAGAAAACCTTGTGTAATTACAATCAGTAATATTTCATGTAAATATAAGACATCTGCTGTAAGACACCCACCATCCACACGTCTCGCAGGAAGGGCATCAGCAGGCCGTGGACCCAGAAAAAAGGTGTCCCGCCCCGGAGGGCCTGGGAGCCTATTGTATGGCACTGAATACGGCTAATACTTAGCCTAGTTGAAAGAAAACTTGAGGTATTGTCAAATGTCTTCAAAGTCACCCAGAAGAGCATGACATACAGTGGGGATGGAAAGTATTCAGACCCCCCTTAAATTTTTCACTCTTTGTTATATTGCAGCCATTTGCTAAAATCATTTACGTTAATTCTTTTCCTCATTAATGTACACACAGCACCCCATATTGACAGAAAAACACAGAATTGTTGACATTTTTGCAGATTTATTAAAAAAGAAAAACTGAAATATCACATAGTCCTAAGTATTCAGACCCTTTGCTCAGTATTTAGTAGAAGCACCCTTTTGATCTAATACAGCCATGAGTCTTTTTGGGAAAGATGCAACAAGTTTTTCACACCTGGATTTGGGGATCCTCTGCCATTCCTCCAGTTCTGTCAGGACAGCCATTTTTAGGTCTCTCCAGAGATGCTCAATTGGGTTTAAGTCAGGGCTCTGGCTGGGCCATTCAAGAACAGTCACGGAGTTGTTGTGAAGCCACTTCTTCGTTATTTTAGCTGTGTGCTTAGGGTCATGATCTTGTTGGAAGGTAAACCTTCGGCCCAGTCTGAGGTCCTGAGCACTCTGGAGAAGGTTTTCGTCCAGGATATGCTTGTACTTGGCCGCATTCATCTTTCCCTCGACTTCAACCAGTCGTCCTGTCCCTGCAGCTGGGCTTTCATGTGTCTTGCACTGAGGAGAGGCTTCCGTCGGGCCACTCTGCCATAGAGCCCCGACTGGTGGAGGGCTGCAGTGATGGTTGACTTTCTACAACTTTCTCCCATCTCCCGACTGCATCTCTGGAGCTCAGCCACAGTGATCTTTGGGTTCTTCTTTACCTCTCTCACCAAGGCTCTTCACCCCCGATAGCTCAGTTTGACCGGAAGGCCAGCTCTAGGAAGGGTTCTGGTCGTCCCAAACGTCTACCATTTAAGGATTATGGAGGCCACTGTGCTCTTAGGAACCTTAAGTGCAGCAGAAATTTTTTGTAACCTTGGCCAGATCTGTGCCTTGCCACAATTCTGTCTCTGAGCTCTTCAGACAGTTCCTTTGACCTCATGATTCTCATTTGCTCTGACATGCAATGTGAGCTGTAAGGTCTTATATAGACAGGTGCGTGGCTTTCCTAATCAAGTCCAATCAGTATAATCAAACACAGCTGGACTCAAATGAAGGTGTAGAACCATCTCAAGGATGATCAGAAGAAATGGACAGCACCTGAGGTAAATATATGAGTGTCACAGCAAAGGGTCTGAATACTTAGGACCATGTGATGTTTCAGTTTTTCTTTTTTAATAAATCTGCAAAAATGTCAACAATTCTGTGTTTTGCTGTCAATATGGGGTGCTGTGTTTACATTAATGAGGAAAAAAATGAACTGAAATGATTTTAGCAAATGGCTGCTATATAACAAAGAGTGAAAAATTTAAGGGAGTCTGAATACTTTCCATCCCCACTGTGTATACGATACATTTGTATATGTATCAAACAAGATTTCATCATACCTGAGGGGGGTCAGGTAGGATACGGCTAAGTATTCGCCATATCCAGTGCCATACAATAGGCTCCCAGGCCCTCCGGGGCAGGGCACCTTTTTTCTGGGTCCTCGGCCTGCTGACTCCCTCATGCGAGACGTGTGGATGGTGGGTGTCTTACAGCGGATGTCTTATATTTACATGAAATGTTATTGATTATAATTACACAATGTTTTCTTTTGTGATTAATATGTACTTTTTCTATTTCTTAGCTATATGACAATCCTCTTCTACATACCATCTAAATAATAAATAAGCTACTGAAGAAGCGGCCAAGTCCGCAAAACATGTAGAGCAATTACTACCCAGATGGTACAAATGTTCTAATCATTAAGGCGCCGGACACACTGGAACCTGCTGCGGATCGCTCACGAGCTCTGTGCGTCCCTGTTCCCCGTTTCAGGGACGAATCGGGCGATTCTATGCCTGAATTCGGCCCTGAAACTGAGCCAAAAACGCACAGCATTTCTGTGCAGTGCGCTACGCAGCCACAACGGAGATATGTGAACCGGCTCCATAGGGAGCCAATCACATTCTCCTGCTATGCGAATCAGATGCGGGGAAACCCACATCTATTTCGCATAGGTGTGAACCCGGCCTAAGATAGAATGTAAAAGTATTGTCTGATTGTCATGATTTGGTTTTATACATACTTGTGTAAAATGAATGTATTTTTTCCTTTGTAATAAAATATCCTGAATAATTTTATCATTGACTGTTTATTAACAGCCAACTATACAGTACCACTAAAGTCCGAACATCGCCTCTTTCCCTCCTTGCTCATATTTCGATGGGACGAAGGTACCACAATTAACTTTTCTATTCTATTGGCACTCTTCAATAACTGGATCAGGAAACAGGAATGTGACTATGTGGTGTGGTAGGACTGTGGTCATTACAAGACTGGCTGAACAGAATTACACTGGCACTTTATGGCACTTTCACACTGATCAGCGGCAAAAACGCATACTGCTTTTGCAGTGCGGTTTTTAAAGGACTTGTGACTCAAAAACCGCACCAAAAATGCATCACTGGCGCATTTTTGCTGAGTATTTACTACGTTTTTGGTGCAGTTTTTTTTTAATGCCCCAAACATGCTCCAAAGATGTTGCAAGCAGATTTTTTTTTCACCTCCATGTAAGAGAACCACCCCAGTGTTAAAACATTCATAGATTTTAAAGGAAAGCATTTTTCTTGAGCTTTTCAGGCGCTTTTTTTTTTTTTTTAGCTCAAAAGCGCTTGAAAAACTCCAGTGTGAAAGAGCCCTTATTTCAAGATCTGCAGTGTCACTCTTTCCATCCCTAAGAACCACCCTTTGCTGGTAGAAAATTTTAAGAGAAGCTTGCATATCACATGACTGTGCTGAAGACATCTTGCAAAAGCTAAAATGTTAAAATACACCCCAGCGGACGCTGGGCGAGTTGGATGAGAGGGCGTTAAGAGGCTTCATCTTGACCTTAAAGTGGTATTAAATCCAAAAGCACACATTTATTATTTTGCAGCTTACCAAATTTTAGATGTGATGGCTGCATTAGCTTTCTTTTTAGGCTTTCTTTTTTCTATTTTCATCCAGCCAATCTTGTTTTTTCCAAAGAATAAGCTTTCATGCCGAATTTATTAGTTACAGGGATGAGACAAACCATTTAACATTGACAGGGGTGCTTACAATGATCAGCTTTTATTCATGTAAAACCTTTATCCTAAAAGGAAAAAAAAATAAAAATGGTTTGCTAGAACTACATTCAAAAGGGGTTAGCTGGCTTCAATCTGCTAGTGTTTTTATATCTGCTAGTCCATCCAACACTCCCCTCCCCCCCGAAACTGACAATGCTGCTGTCCAAGGGCGTTTGTTTCTCCTTCATCCAGAGTGGGTCGCTCTAATACTGGTGTGTTACTGGCCAGATCACCAGGTGAAAACAAGTGGGAAAAACGGCCTAAAGAAAACTAATGCAGCCACCACATCTGATGATTGGTAAGCTGCAATATATTACAAATTTTATTTTTGGTTTAAGACCACTTTAAAAGCATATTCCACCCTATATATATATATATATATATATATATATATATATATATATATATATATATATATATATATATATATATATGTCTGGGTGTGTATATACAGTATCTCACAAAAATGAGTACACCCCTCACATTTTTGTGAATATTTTATTATATCTTTTCATGTGACAACACTGAATAAATTACACTTTGCTACAGTGTAAAATTGCTATCCCCTCAAAATATCTCAACACACCTAGGAAGGCTTGCTATCATACCTAGGTACTATCTATGGGAAGTCAGGCGCAGAGGGGGGGGAGAGGCAAAGTCCAAGCACAAGTAGCATCGAGGCAAGAAGCAGAGGAGAGGGCTCCCTCTTATGTCGATGTCCACAGCTGCCACACCTTATCAAATTTCCAAGGGCACCCTCTGCTAATATATGTCAATTTGTAAAGTGGCAATGCCGCGTCAATCATAGCTAGCCAGGAGGTCATAGTAGGCGAATCAGGAGAAGACCACTTGCAAATAATCATCTTTTTTGCATAGAACAGTAAGTATGAAATAAGCAATTTATTATGATGAGATCTTTGATCGTCATCAGGAATCCCCAGAAGGGCCAGCTCTGGCGAAAAGGGGATCGACAATTCTAATTTGATTTTGATCCGCTTAAACACCTCCCTCCAAAAGGCCTGTATCTTGGGGCAATCCCAAAGCATGTGAAGGAGAGTACCCAACTGAACTAGGCAACGTGAGCAATGGGGGTTTTTGTCTGGGTATATTTTGTGTAGCTTAACTGGCGTATGATAAACCCTATGGAGCAGTTTTATTTAAATTAACTTATCCCTTGATGAGATAATCAACTTGGGGCATTGCTCGAGAGTCCTCCCAATCCTCCCTATCTAGGGAAGGTATATCAGCCTTCCATTGATCCCAGAGTTGTTATCTCATGTGTTGGAGAACTTGTCAGAAGTGACTGCTGATAACGGAGCAGCAGAAAGACAGGGTACTTAGAGCTTTGGAGAGAGATAAGTAACAAATACAGATATAGGTGCCCATGTCAGATTTCATGAATGGGGTTGACAACCACTTTAACCACTGCAGCCCCAAAAGGTTTTACCCCCTAATGACCAGGCCATTTTTTTGTGAAACGACACTGCGTTAATTTAACTGACAATTGCGCAGCCGTGCGATGCTGTACCCAAATAAAATCAATGTCCCTTTTCCCCCACAAATAGAGCTTTCTTTTGGTGGTATTTGATCACCTCTGCGTTTTTTTTATTTTTTGCGCTATAACCAAAAAAATGCAGGCAATTTTGAAAAAAAAAAACAATTTTTTTTCATTTCTGCTATAAAAACATATCCAATAAAAAGATGGAAAAAATCGAATTTCTTCATTAATTTAGGCCAATATGTATTCTGCTACATATTTTTGGTAAAAAAAAATAAATCCCAATAAGTGTATATTGATTGGTTTGCACAAAAGTTATACCGTCTACAAACTAGGGGATATTTTCATGGAATTTTTATTTATTTCTTTTTTACTAGTAATGGCGGCCATCAGCGATTTTTTTTATTTATTTATTTATTTATTTATTTATTTTACGAGACTGTGACATTGTGGCAGACAAATCGGACACCTAACCGGCACTTTTGGGGACCAGTGACACTAATACAGTGATTACTGCTAAATAATATCCACTGTAACTGTACTAATGACACTGGCTGGGAAGTGGTTAACATCAGGGGTAAACAAAGGTTTAAGTGTGCCCCTAGGGAGTGCTTTCTAACTGGGGGGGGATGCTGTGAATGGAGGAAAAGAGTGATCCGTGTTCCTGCTTAGCAGAAACACAAGATCTCCATCTTCCTCTCTCACAGAACGGTGGTCTGCCTTGCTTACATAGGCAGACCGCCATTTTGCCTCTCCTGTGAACGATCGGCGGGTCCCAGCAGCCATCGCAGTCTGCGGACCCGCTGATTGGCTCCCGCTGTGTGCAATCGCAGTGAGAGCGGGTTGCCGGCTGCGCTTGTGCGCCCCAGACCCACTGCACGAAATCACAGACCTGCGCAGAAGGGCCACCCTGCCGCAGTATATCTGTGTGGGGTGGTCCTTAAGTGGTTAAAAAAGAATTCCAGATAAATATATTTTATATGTATTTACAACGGTCTAGCTTAAACCATATAGCATACCGTGCCAGTCCCCCCTGGAAGATAGAAATTCCAGAGATCTCCACTTGCTTCTGGGTCCTGCACAGGACAGCTGCCCTGCTGCATTGTGAAAATAGAAAGTCAGATGCCATGCAGAGAATGCTTAATATTTAACCACTTCCCCCGGGTTGAGGTAATAAAATGTCTATGGACTTTGAGTGGAGATATCTGGATGATGATTGCAGCTGCAGGCATCATCCAGATATCTTTTTTTTTTTTTTTTTTTTTTCAGCTGGCGATTTTCTGCAATGTAAAAGCCATCATAGCTGCCAAACCGTTTTAGCCGCTTGATTGACAGGCGGTGTAATTCCTTGTAATAGGAATAAAAGTGATCAAAAAAAAAAAACAAACAATAAAAAAGAAAATGTAAAGCTCCCCATCCCTCCATGATCGCACGCAGAAGCGAACGAATACGTAGGTCGAATACATGTGTAAACGCCGTTCAAACCACACATGTGAGGTATTGGCGCGACCGTTTGAGCGAGAGCAATAATTCTAGCACAAGACCTCCTTTGTAACTCTAAACTGGTAACCCGTAAAAAAAAAAAAAAAAAAATTGTAGCCTATGGAGACTTTTAAGTACCAACGTTTGGCGCCATTGCACAAGTGTATGCAATTTAAAGCGTGACATGTTGGGTATCTATTTACTCGCCGTAACATCATCTTTCACATTGTACAAAAAATTGGGGTAAATATTGTTCTTTGTTTTTTTGTTTTTTTTTAATTCATGAAATTTGTTTGTTTTTTTTCCAAAAAATCATGTTTGAAAAATTGCTGCGCAAATACCGTGTAACACAAAAATTTCAGTGACCACCATTTTATTCCCAAGGGTCTCTATTAAAAAAAAAAAATAAATAAATAAATAAAAAAAATATATATATATATATATATATATATATATATAATGTTTGGGGGTTCTGAGAATTTTTCAAGCAAAAAAAAAGTGGATTTTTACATGTAGGAGAGAAATACGGCATAGTGACATTGCACACTCCACCTCGTCCAATCAGAGAATGCTTTGCGTTCATTCAGAGAATGCAACATAGCGATGATACTACAGTGATTTCCAGGTGGATCCCACAGGTTGCAATACCTGGCATTTGTGTTCAAGTCTTATTCTCATTAAAGACAACAGCTGCTTCTAGGCCTGAAGTAAGAAAATAGTTCCCCCGTTTCTCCTGGTGAGATTGTGCAGCAACTGATGAATAATAATAGCCTTTTAGAAGGCAGAGCTCCTATAACTCACATTAAACTCAGGGCTGGATAAACCGCAGGTCCCTCTGTCAGTCGCTTACCGTATTCAAAACCTCCAATTATACACTGGAAGGAGGCACAGAACACTCTTGAGTCCAGTACACACTCCATGCTGTGGGTAGAATGTCCTTCATCCGAGTATCAATAGATAGAATTAGGAATGGGGGACATGATTTTTCTTGCTTGTAGAATGGAGTAAAAGCTGTAGGCTTCAAACACGTTTCCTCTTGAGGAATTTGAGTGTTCGGAGAAAAGCCGAACCAAAACTTGCTGCAAGCTTCTCATTCCGTAATACAATTCTCATTTTATTACTATTGCATTCTTAAATTTGTATTAAAAGCAGACCTTACAGTAAAATGCAAGGTCCACTTAAAATGCCCAGGATGACTCCTCCTTTTCAAATCACCCTCTGTTACCGTGTTTCCCCCGAAAAGAAGCCCGGGTCTTGTAATAATTTTGGCAACAAAAGACACAGTAGGGCTTTTTTTCGGGGTAGGTCTTACCATGCAATGTGCTGTCTTCTCTCCCCCACTCTCTCCCTGCCTGACAGGAATCCCCAGTGTGAACTGAGTTAAAATGTTTGTAAAATCCTAAAGCTTCCACTCTATTATCGTAGTATATAATGTACAATGTGTGTGTTTCTGTAATATAATTGTGCCAAATACCTTCGTTATAGCGCCGTTCTGCGCTTCTGTGACCCGCCAGAGCTCTCTTCCCCGCAATTATATTACAGAAACGCACACATTGTACATTAAATACTATTGTAATAGAGTGGATTTTAGGATTTTACAAGCATTTTAAACTAGGGCTTATTTTCAGGGTAGGGCTTATATTGCAGCCCTCCTGGAAAATAACAATAGGTCTTATTTTCGGGGTAGGTCTTACTTTCAGGCAAACAGTAGCTGGTGTACATTGTACCTGTAAAGAATAAAGGTTAGATTTATATTTTCCTTACCCCTGTCTTCTGCATTACTGGATGTAATGCCACAATTCTTTCAAGAAGATTATCGTGGAATGAAGAGCAAGAAAAATCATATGAGAAGACTCTCCAGTCCAGTCTTTCTCAACCGGTTTCCTCCCACACTCCAAAGACATGCTGGTAGGTTAATTGGCTTCTGTATAAATTGGCCCTAGTATATGAATGTGAGTTAGGGACCTTGGATTGTAAGCTCCTTGAGGGTAGGGACTGATGTGAATGTACAATGTATATGTAAAGCGCTGCGTAAATTGATGACGCTATAGAAATACCTTAAATAATAATAATAATAATTTAAAGTGGTAGTAAACTGATAATGATCTGCCATTTAAGCAATATATAAATCAAACTAGTTGTTTTCAATCAAAAAGCCACAAATAATATGCTCCAGAATATTTCTTACTGTCATAAATAGTTTGTGAACTGCTTGTTCTTAGCCGCCGCCATTTCAACTCTGGTCTTCCGCGTCTGTCCCGTGGTTTATTTCCACCCTTCCTATGTTTTCCTGGCCATAATACTGCGCATGCGCATTACTCGCTGTATCCAAGCTTCGTTTTTGTTTGTGGTTACTGCGGAAACCATGTGGAGCGAATCGGAAAAGACCCTGTTGCCGTCTTACTCCAGGAGTAGGAAGGTGTATCACGGAATCTCGGGGCTGACGCCGAACGTAGGAATTGACGCAGCCCCGGTATGGTCCTATCATTTTTTCATAAGCATAAGCTTTCTGCAAAATTAGGGCTAACAGTGCATGCATGCTCCGGTGACATGTAAAAGGAAATGAAAGATTACTTGGAAAGCAAGCAGGTAAGAAGAGATTAAAAAAAATGTAAAAAAATACTATAGCCTTCAATAAGTAAGTTAAAGGAAAATGCTCAGAATGGGTATTCAACCGGTATAGAAAAACGAAAAAAGTACTCTTGCGCACTGGTGTGTTGGCTAAAAAAGTTCAAGAAGGACTATGGATTTCGGCTTTGCTGCTCTCAAAGGATGGGATTGTCCTAGTATTGAAAGAAAAAGAGAGAAAAAAGAGAGCGCACCAGCCTAGTGCATTATCCTTGGCAAGTTTATTAAATTAAAAACAAGATAAAAACTACTCACAAAAGTCGCAGGTAAAATTGCATATCAAACGCACAGAGGCAATAGTTCCAGTGGTAGGCAGCTGTCCAGGTCCCAGGAGGGAGGCACACGGACCGCCGCTGGCTTACGCGTTTCGAAGGTTTGACCTTCTTCCTCAGAGCCTTAGTGGTGGCAGTCTCCTGCCGACTTTTTATACACATGTCAAGCTGAAGCAGACTGATCAGGTTGGTATCAGGGCTCCTCCCTTAATTGGTGGGCGGACCTCTGGGGGGGGGGGGGGTTTGGATCTTGGCTTGGTTAGCATTGTTAAAGGGCCATACCATATTGATTTATTAATTTCATTTAATAGTTGGTTAGTTTGCTTCTATATCCATTATTGTTATCGCTAGTAAAGTTTATCTAACCCATAGTAGGTGAGCTGAAAGGGTCGTATCAATAGTTACCCATAGACAATCTGCTCTTCCACCCTCACATCCATAAATCACATAGATGATACAGCGTAATGTGCAGTGTTCAGAGGATTAGAAGTATGAAAAAGGGGGTGTACCTTATTGTCTGTGGATCTGATGCCATCTCCTCTGCTTGAGTGCGTTTGTCTCTGCAGGGGCTGTGTCTGTGTGGGCTACCATTGCTGACACGTTCGCTCCTATGCCCCATGGGACCGGGTGGAACGCACGCCGCCGATTAACTTCCGGGTTGCGGTCCACAGGGCGGAAGTGCGGTCGTGATGTCACATCCCGTGCGCCTTACGGCGCCTGGGATGTGACTCAATAAGGTAAACAGTGGCCTCCATCTTGCCGTAGGCGCAGATAGAGGTCAAAGTCAGACTGATAGCGTCTGACTTCAAGCTAGAGAGAGTGGGAATGATTAAAATGTGTAACTAGAATAAATAAGAAATATATATAAAAAATAATAAATAGTAGTGAGCGATAGTATGTAATGGTAACAGGGAAATTCAAAGGGGACCAAGGGAGGGGAGTGGTGAGGTCCGGTCTGAAACAGTAGCTAAAGATGGCAATGCTCAGAACATGTGTATTTGGAAGCCGGCAGGAGACACACTTACATTGTATTTAAAAGGTAGTAAAATACATACAATATACCTTCTATAAAAAGTAATAAATATATATATACACATATATATAGAAAGTAAAAGCCTTATACACATCAATCGCATATCCATATATGTGCATACGGTGATTATTTAAAAAACAATGTTGTTAAAAATAGAATCCGTATATAAGTACAACGAACTGTGTACCTTGCCTATATAATCTAGAAAGAGAGAGGGGGGGGGTAAGGGGGGGAGGGGAAAAGGAGGATTTTTGTTGTTATCACCTCATATAGACATTCATATAGTGGTTTTGTATATTATAGCAAATAGCCCAGAGGTTATTTTAGTATAAATCGGTGAACGAGATATTGTATGAATTATAGATTAAAAAAAAAAAAAAAGGGGGGAGGGGCCATCCACAGTACTTAATGCCAGTATTATTATACTATTTTATGTACTTCTGGATCCTCATTTAGGCCTCCTGGAGCGAGACTACCGAGGGTAAAGATCCAGAAGGCTTCTCTTTTGCAAAGCCTCTGGTACCTTCTTCCTATATCCAGCTCCCTTCCAATCGACTCGATCCCAAATACTTTCATGCCTGCAGGGTCCCCTTGATGGACTTCTACAAAGTGTCTAGGGACTGGGTATTTGTCTCTTAAGTTTATAATACCGCATTTGTGTTCACCAATTCTCACTCGCATTGGGCGTTGTGTGCGGCCTACGTATAGACGCCCACAAGGACATACTATACCGTATACCACATACTCTGTTCTGCAGTTGATAAATTGCTTAATTGGGTGGATTTTTCCGTCTCTCCCTACTACCGTTTTTTTCCTATGCCACATGTACATGCATGTGCCACAGTTCTTAATGCCGCATCTATAGCAACCTTTTTGGTCAAAAATTGTTGCCCAGCTATTGGTTGGTTTGCTAGTACATGTTTTTACCCTGCTTGGGGCTATCAGGCTCCTAAGATCTTGGGGTTTCCGGAAAACTATATTAGGGTGATCGGGGAGTGTCTTACCCAAAACAGGGTCATGCTTCAGAATATTCCAATTCTTTTTGATAATACTCTGGATTTCGAACGCTTTGCTTGTATATTGGGTAGAGAAGCAGGCCTGTTGGATAACTGGGGTGGTCTGGTGTCGGGATTCTGTGTTGTTCGAATCACTACTAGATGGATCGTCGTAGAGAGCCAGATATTTAGAAAAGGCTGATTCTATGTGGTTGGCTTCATAGCCTTTCTCACTGAATTTCTGCATAAGGAGTTTGCTCTGTTCTAAATAATCCTCTTTCTTGGTACACGTTCTTCTGAGGCGGCAAAATTGGCCAAAGGGGACATTCTGTATCCACCTGGGGTGGTGGTTGCTTTTAGCATGTAAGTATGAATTGCCCCCGCTAGGTTTAAAATGAGTTTTGGAAAAGATGTTACCATCTTGGTCACTCTGTAGTTCTAAATCCAGGAGGACTAGACATTTCTCATCTAGGACATGAGTGAATTCTATTCCAAATGGGTTGTTTTTGCAATGTTCTAGAAAGCTCTGGAGACTTGGATCCGACCCATCCCAGATGATCAAGATGTCATCAATGTATCTCGCATATAGAACCAGGTTTGCCCCAAAGGGATTGTTCTTCCATATGAAGTGTAGACCTAGACCTCAGAGAAAAGTGGATTCTAAGTCTGCGCGAGTACAATCAGAAATGGTTACATTTTATTATCACCCAAAGAGAACGCAATCTCTCTGCGATTCGGGCAGACTTACACACTCTTCAAGAGAAATTATCCACTTTCTCTGACGTCAGTTCCTTCGAAAGTTGGGACCAGAAAGTGAACAAACAGATAACAGATTATGAGACCAATCTCATAAGTAAAAAATCGGGCAAGTTCGAACGAGATAGATTGGAAATGTCTAGTCTTCCTGGATTTAGAACTACAGAGTGACCAAGATGGTAACATCTTTTCCAAAACTCATTTTAAACCTAGCGGGGGCAATTCATACTTACATGCTAAAAGCAACCACCACCCCAGGTGGATACAGAATGTCCCCTTTGGCCAATTTTGCCGCCTCAGAAGAACGTGTACCAAGAAAGAGGATTATTTAGAACAGAGCAAACTCCTTATGCAGAAATTCAGTGAGAAAGGCTATGAAGCCAACCACATAGAATCAGCCTTTTCTAAATATCTGGCTCTCTACGACGATCCATCTAGTAGTGATTCGAACAACACAGAATCCCGACACCAGACCACCCCAGTTATCCAACAGGCCTGCTTCTCTACCCAATATACAAGCAAAGCGTTCGAAATCCAGAGTATTATCAAAAAGAATTGGAATATTCTGAAGCATGACCCTGTGTAAGGTACCTGGTAGGAGAGCCTGACTGTAGGAGAAGACCTCTCATACAACGCTGGTTCAGGAGCCACTGGAGTGGGGACAGTGGTCTCCTGAGCACAGTGGGGTAGGAGTGCCTGTATAGTCTCTGATGTGGAGGCAGAGATCCCTCCTGGGATGGCAGGGCTGCAGGTGAGTGGAGACTGGAACAGCAGTAACTTGGCCCACTGGGTTGCAGGTGAGAGGAGACTGGAACGGCAGCAGGCTTGACACACACACTGGATGGCAGAGTAGCAGGTGAGAGGAGACTGGAACGGCAGCAGGCTTGACACACTGGAGGGAGAGATCACTGAAGCTGAAGCTGAAGGTGCAACAGCAAGTGGACAGCAGGCACAAGCAGAGTCAGACAGTCCGGGTCGGCAGGTAGCTGGCACAGGTAATAACGGCAGGCAAGGCAGAGTCGGTGAACAGGCAGGGGTCGGCAACGGTAGCAGATACAGACAGATGAGTAGTCAGACAAGCCGGATCGGGATTGGAGCAGGTCGGATGGTCAAACAAGCCGGGTCAAATCAGGTAGCAGACAATCAGGATACGGGTCAAACAGGTTCACAGAGCTGAGACGAAGCAGCGATGTTCTCATGGAACAGGGGAACTTTTATGTGCTAAAATGGCGCCAAACCGGCGCTAACGCGAACGCGCACGCGTGAACGCGCGCACGCACCCGCGCGCGCCCGAGCGCCGCGCTGATGCACAGCAGTTTGATGCCGTGTCTGAACGGAAGCGTGCCGGCGCATAGGCGAATGCAAGTGCCCCGGACTGGTGCTGGTAGATCCCTGACATTGCCCCCCCCCCCAAGGGGCAGCCTCCGGATGCCCAACAACCTCTTCTTCTCAGGATGAGTAGAAAAATAAGCGCGCACTAAACGCCTGGCATGCACATTACTGTCCGGTTCCCATGAGTTACTTTCTGGGCCGTAGCCTTTCCACTTGATTAAGAATTGGTTCTGCCCTTGCCTTCTTCTACAATCAAGGATAGCCTCGACCTCAAATTCCTCGCTGCCATTAATTACAACAGGTTCAGGGCGTCTTGTGCCCCTAGCAGGAAAGGGATCAGGTACAGCAGGTTTAAGCAGAGATACATGGAATACTGGATGAATTTTAAATGAATCAGGTAAAGTCAACTCATAAGATACTTCATTGATTTTCCTTCTGACTGGAAAGGGTCCCATGAATCTAGGTGCCAACTTCTTAGAAGGACATGCTAATTTGATATTAACAGTAGAAAGCCATACCTGGTCGCCAATTTGCAAGTTCAGCTCCCCCCTTCTTTTCCGGTCGAAGATTCTCTTACCATCTGCCTGAGCCTTGGATACTGTTTCCTGTAACAACCGGCTGTTGTGACTGAGGAACTCCACTGTACTTTGTACTGCTGGAACCGAAGACTCTGAAAGGAAATCAGGTAGAAAGGTTAGGTGAAAGCCATAATTGGCGAAAAAGGGAGATTGACCGGTGGCAGAATGTTTGGCATTATTATAGGCAAATTCTGCTAAGGGTAATAGAGATACCCAATCATCTTGTGTGAATGATGTGAAGCATCTAATGTATTGTTCCAGGGTCTGATTAGTCCTTTCTGTCTGACCGTTTGTCTGAGGATGGTAGGCCGAGGACAAGGCCAATTCAATCTTTAGGGTTTCACACAGGGATCTCCAAAAACGTGAAGTGAATTGAACCCCTCTATCAGAAACTATGTTTACAGGTACTCCATGAAGTCTGATGATCTCCTTGATGAATATGCGAGCAGTTTCGGTGGCAGACGGGGTTCCCCTTAAAGGTAGAAAATGAGCCATTTTGGTTAGACGGTCCACAACTACAAAGATAGCTGAGCATCCTTCAGAACATGGAAGTTCCACAATAAAGTCCATAGAAATCATTTTCCATGGTCTGTCGGGTACAGGCAATGGTTTCAATAGGCCCCAAGCTCGATTCCTGGATGACTTATTCTGGATGCAGATGGGACAGGAACTAACATACTTTTCACAAAAGTCTTTCAGATTGGGCCACCAGAAAGTACGCTGCACTAGTTCCAGGGTCTTGCGGACTCCAAAGTGGCCTGCCAAAGGGTGGTCGTGGAGAAGTGTTAAAACCTTGACCCGAATGTTTTCAGGAACAAAAATTTGGCTTCCTTTCCAGAACAGACCATCTCTTCTTACTAAAGAAATTCCAGTAGGCCTGGCTGATTCAGAGGATGCTTCCTTAATCAGGGAAAGTAAATCTTTTTGCAGCAGTAAAAAACTGTTTGCGGGTAAGATGGTGTCAGGAGTGGATAAGTCCTTAGGATTGTCATGCATACGTGATAATGCGTCTGGTTTGATATTTTTTGAGCCTGGACGGTACGTTATATGGAAGGAGAAACGTGAGAAAAACAGAGCCCAGCGGGCTTGTCGAGGCTTCAGACGTTTGGCAGATCGTAAGTACTCTAGGTTTTTATGGTCAGTATAGATTAGTACTGGATGCATAGCCCCCTCCAACAGGTACCTCCATTCTTCTAGAGCAGTTTTAATAGCGAGAAGTTCTCGGTCACCAACGTCATAATTCTTCTCCGCAGGGGAGAGTTTACGGGAGAAGAACCCTACAGGATGCATTATCTCTTTGCTACCTTTGCGCTGTGAAAGAATCGCACCTACCGCAATCTCGGAGGCATCAACCTCTAAAATAAACGGTAGGGATGGTTCAGGGTGACTGAGGATAGGTGCTGAAGTAAACAGTCTCTTGAGATTTTCGAAGGCGTCTTGGGCAAGTTGGTTCCAGGAGAAACGGATATTTTGTTTGGTTAACTGCGTGATGGGTGCAATTATGGCTGAGAACCCCCTGATGAATTTTCTGTAGAAGTTTGCAAACCCCACAAACCGTTGAACTCCCTTCTTGTCCAAGGGTACCGGCCAGTCCAGCACAGCGGACACTTTTTGTGGGTCCATCTTGATGCCTGTTGCGGAGATGATTAACCCCAGGAATTGGATGCTCTGTTGTTCGAACTCACATTTCTCCGCTTTTGCGTACAGACTATGTAAGCGGAGACGACCCAACACCCTGCGGACATGTTCCTGATGCAATTCACGGGATTCTGAAAAAATCAAGATATCGTCCAGGTATGCAATTACAAACACATCTAGAAAGTCCCTGAGGACGTCGTTAATCAGGTGTTGAAAGGTTGCAGGGGCGTTGCAGAGTCCAAAGGGCATGACCAGGTATTCATAATGCCCGAATCGGGTTCGGAATGCTGTCTTCCACTCATGTCCAGCCCGGATACGGATTAGATTATATGCCCCTCTTAGGTCAAGTTTGGTGAAAATGACGGCAGTCCTTAATTTTTGAAAAAGTTCAGGTATCAAGGGTAGAGGATACCGATTTTTGACCGTGATCTTGTTTAGCTCACGATAATCGATACACGGCCGGAGCGACTTGTCTTTTTTGGTGACAAAAAATATTCCGGCACCAGCTGGAGAGGTAGAGTGGCGTATAAAACCTTTGGCCAGATTCTCATCTATGTATGTTTTTAGTACTTCCTGTTCCTTCTCAGATAAAGGAAAAATGCGTCCGAATGGTATCTCGGATCCAGGCAGCAAATCAATGGGGCAATCGTAGGGCCGATGAGGTGGTAGAGAGTCTGCCCCCTTTTTACTAAAAACATCGATGAATTCATGATATTGTTTAGGTATGACCTGGCAGAGTTTCTGGTCGGTGTCTAAACAGAGTAGAGTAGATGAAGAATCCGAATCTTTCTTTAAACAGTGTTCAAGACAGTAAGAAGATGAGAATTTCACTTCTCCAGATGTCCAATGAATGTATGGGTTGTGGGCCTGCAACCAAGGAATGCCCAGGATGATGGGAAACATAGGTGAGGAGATGACATCAAGAACCAGCAGTTCCTTGTGTTGGGAGGAAGTAGAAGCAGGCAAAGGCAGGGTTTCTTGGGTTACTTGTCCCGATCTGATGCGGGAACCATCAGCTAGAAACACAGCGAGTCCATGGGTCTTGGTTTGTAATGGGATGTTATGCTGGCTGGCAAAGTTTGAGTCAATAAAGCAACTGCATGCTCCGGAATCAATGATGGCGTTGATCGTTATGGTCCCTTCTTGCAGCTGTAAAGACAGAGGAATGGCAATGTGGGTAGAGTTCGCAGACAGAGCAGAAAGACTGGTATACACAGAAGATGGGCACTTACTTAACTTGACTGGACAGTTCAGGACATAGTGCCCAGTCCCACCGCAGTAGAGGCACAGATTGAGTTGCCGGCGCCGGGCCCGTTCTTCAGGCGACAAGGCAGGTCGCATCAGTCCCAATTGCATAGGCTCTGCAGAGTCAGGCAAAGCATTAGCTGGATTTGAACTGGATGGGGGTAAGTAGCGTGCTGCCGGGAGTGGTGCTCTGGCTGTCATCCACATCGGGCGGGATTGTAAAGCGGATCGTTCAGAACGACGTTCCCGGATTCGCCGGTCAATTTGAATAGTCAGATTAATTAATGCTTCAAGAGTGTCTGGTACACCCACTCGGGCAAGTTCGTCCTTTAAACCTTCAGACAGACCCAAGCGGAACTGATGACGCAGGGCCGCATCATTCCACTGAGTGTCCGCACTCCAGCGTCTAAAGTCCATGATATAGTCTTCCGCAGGTCTGCGACCTTGCTGGAGCGTGAACAGTGCTGATTCAGCTGTAGCAGTCTGTTGAGGGTCCTCATAAATTTGTGCCATGGCTTCAAAGAAAGATGATAAAGACTGGGTTAGAGCTGAGTCCCCCTCAAGTAGACGATGAGCCCAGGTCTGAGGTTCCCCTTGTAGGAGGGAAATCACAAACCCCACTTTGGTGGCCTCCAGTGAAAAAGTTCGGGGCTGTAACGCGAAGAAGAGCTTGCAGGCGTTGCGAAAGGCCCGGAACTTGGACCGGTCTCCAGAGAATCTATCAGGAGTGGGAACCTTTGGCTCAGGTGGAAGCATTACAACAGAAGGACCAGGAGCCGTCTGTGCTGAGGTTGTGGCTGAAGAGGAGGCCAAGGGGTTAGGCCCTGCTAGGTTCTGGACTTGCCCCTCCAATCTGTTGTAGTTATCCTGGAGAGATTGTACGGCTTGAGTGAGGGCCGCAAGGTGGGTGCATATTTCTTTCAAAGGAGAGGTATCTCCTGCAGGCTCAGTCATGGCTGCTTCGTACTGTAAGGTACCTGGTAGGAGAGCCTGACTGTAGGAGAAGACCTCTCATACAACGCTGGTTCAGGAGCCACTGGAGTGGGGACAGTGGTCTCCTGAGCACAGTGGGGTAGGAGTGCCTGTATAGTCTCTGATGTGGAGGCAGAGATCCCTCCTGGGATGGCAGGGCTGCAGGTGAGTGGAGACTGGAACAGCAGTAACTTGGCCCACTGGGTTGCAGGTGAGAGGAGACTGGAACGGCAGCAGGCTTGACACACACACTGGATGGCAGAGTAGCAGGTGAGAGGAGACTGGAACGGCAGCAGGCTTGACACACTGGAGGGAGAGATAGCTGAAGCTGAAGGTGCAACAGCAAGTGGACAGCAGGCACAAGCAGAGTCAGACAGTCCGGGTCGGCAGGTAGCTGGCACAGGTAATAACGGCAGGCAAGGCAGAGTCGGTGAACAGGCAGGGGTCGGCAACGGTAGCAGATACAGACAGAAGAGTAGTCAGACAAGCCGGATCGGGATTGGAGCAGGTCGGATGGTCAAACAAGCCGGATCAAATCAGGTAGCAGACAATCAGGATACGGGTCAAACAGGTTCACAGAGCTGAGACGAAGCAGCGATGTTCTCATGGAACAGGGGAACTTTTATGTGCTAAAATGGCGCCAAACCGGCGCCAACGCGAACGCGCGCGCGCCGCGCACCCGCGCGCGCCCGAGCGCCGTGCTGATGCACAGCAGTTTGATGCCGTGTCTGAACGGAAGCGCGCCGGCGCATAGGCGAATGCAAGTGCCCCGGACTGGTGCTGGTAGATCCCTGACACCCTGTTTTGGGTAAGACACTCCCCGATCACCCTAATATAGTTTTCCGGAAACCCCAAGATCTTAGGAGCCTGATAGCCCCAAGCAGGGTAAAAACATGTACTAGCAAACCAACCAATAGCTGGGCAACAATTTTTGACCAAAAAGGTTGCTATAGATGCGGCATTAAGAACTGTGGCACATGCATGTACATGTGGCATAGGAAAAAAACGGTAGTAGGGAGAGACGGAAAAATCCACCCAATTAAGCAATTTATCAACTGCGGAACAGAGTATGTGGTATACGGTATAGTATGTCCTTGTGGGCGTCTATACGTAGGCCGCACACAACGCCCAATGCGAGTGAGAATTGGTGAACACAAATGCGGTATTATAAACTTAAGAGACAAATACCCAGTCCCTAGGCACTTTGTAGATGTCCATCAAGGGGACCCTGCAGGCATGAAAGTATTTGGGATCGAGTCGATTGGAAGGGAGCTGGATATAGGAAGAAGGTACCAGAGGCTTTGCAAAAGAGAAGCCTTCTGGATCTTTACCCTCGGTAGTCTCGCTCCAGGAGGCCTAAATGAGGATCCAGAAGTACATAAAATAGTATAATAATACTGGCATTAAGTACTGTGGATGGCCCCTCCCCCTTTTTTTTTTTTTTTTTTATCTATAATTCATACAATATCTCGTTCACCGATTTATACTAAAATAACCTCTGGGCTATTTGCTATAATATACAAAGCCACTATATGAATGTCTATATGAGGTGATAACAACAAAAATCCTCCTTTTCCCCTCCCCCCCCCCCCTCTCTCTTTCTAGATTATATAGGCAAGGTACACAGTTCGTTGTACTTATATACAGATTCTATTTTTAACAACATTGTTTTTTAAATAATCACCGTATGCACATATATGGATATGCGATTGATGTGTATAAGGCTTTTACTTTCTATATATATGTGTATATATATATTTATTACTTTTTATAGAAGGTATATTGTATGTATTTTACTACCTTTTAAATACAATGTAAGTGTGTCTCCTGCCGGCTTCCAAATACACATGTTCTGAGCATTGCCATCTTTAGCTACTGTTTCAGACCGGACCTCACCACTCCCCTCCCTTGGTCCCCTTTGAATTTCCCTGTTACCATTACATACTATCGCTCACTACTATTTATTATTTTTTATATATATTTCTTATTTATTCTAGTTACACATTTTAATCATTCCCACTCTCTCTAGCTTGAAGTCAGACGCTATCAGTCTGACTTTGACCTCTATCTGCGCCTACGGCAAGATGGAGGCCACTGTTTACCTTATTGAGTCACATCCCAGGCGCCGTAAGGCGCACGGGATGTGACATCACGACCGCACTTCCGCCCTGTGGACTGCAACCCGGAAGTTAATCGGCGGCGTGCGTTCCACCCGGTCCCATGGGGCATAGGAGCGAACGTGTCAGCAATGGTAGCCCACACAGACACGGCCCCTGCAGAGACAAACGCACTCAAGCAGAGGAGATGGCATCAGATCCACAGACAATAAGGTACACCCCCCTTTTTCATACTTCTAATCCTCTGAACACTGCACATTACTCTGTATCATCTATGTGATTTATGGATGTGAGGGTGGAAGAGCAGATTGTCTATGGGTAACTATTGATACGACCCTTTCAGCTCACCTACTATGGGTTAGATAAACTTTACTAGCGATAACAATAATGGATATAGAAGCAAACTAACCAACTATTAAATGAAATTAATAAATCAATATGGTATGGCCCTTTAACAATGCTAACCAAGCCAAGATCCAAACCCCCCCCCCCAGAGGACCGCCCACCAATTAAGGGAGGAGCCCTGATACCAACCTGATCAGTCTGCTTCAGCTTGACATGTGTATAAAAAGTCGGCAGGAGACTGCCACCACTAAGGCTCTGAGGAAGAAGGTCAAACCTTCGAAACGCGTAAGCCAGCGGCGGTCCGTGTGCCTCCCTCCTGGGACCTGGACAGCTGCCTACCACTGGAACTATTGCCTCTGTGCGTTTGATATGCAATTTTACCTGCGACTTTTGTGAGTAGTTTTTATCTTGTTTTTAATTTAATAAACTTGCCAAGGATAATGCACTAGGCTGGTGCGCTCTCTTTTTTCTCTCTTTTTCTTTCAATACTAGGACAATCCCATCCTTTGAGAGCAGCAAAGCCGAAATCCATAGTCCTTCTTGAACTTTTTTAGCCAACACACCAGTGCGCAAGAGTACTTTTTTCGTTTTTCTATACAATTTCTGGGAACTCTAGCAGCAAGGTGTGCAAGCTTCAACGACCCCATTGGTCAAGGCTACATACATTTTACAAATGGCGAAGGTCAAATCAATAGAGGAAAGACAATTAAGAAGATCTTCTCTAGCAAAGGGTTTTTCAACCAGTATAAACACCTTTGAATTAGAAATGACTATGAACGAAGAAATCACAGAGGAAGCCACTGGGAAACAGACTCCAGCCAGGGAAGATATAATGATATCATTGTTTCACAGACTAAAAGATTTACTAGAAAGAGAGATGCTGCAGTGGTGGGATATACTACTTCTGCAGAAATAACTAGAATTTAAAAGAATACCCAGAGGTTTAAGAATCACAAAAATATGTACATTTTTAGACCTAGACCTCAGAGAAAAGTGGATTCTAAGTCTGCGCGAGTACAATCAGAAATGGTTACATTTTATTATCACCCAAAGAGAACGCAATCTCTCTGCGATTCGGGCAGACTTACACACTCTTCAAGAGGAATTATCCACTTTCTCTGACGTCAGTTCCTTCGAAAGTTGGGACCAGAAAGTGAACAAACAGATAACAGATTATGAGACCAATCTCATAAGTAAAAAATCGGGCAAGTTCGAACGAGATAGATTGGATTATTTAAATGATCGAGAATTTAATTGGAAAAGGCCTAACAATAGGGAAAGTGATAATAGAAATAGAAACGAAAATAGAAGTAAAAATAGAAAGGGTATGACAAACGAACAATTGTCAGGACACAACACATATGGTACACAGTTTCAGGGAAAACATCAAAAAGAAACACCAAGAAACCACAATATCAAAGCAAAATCAAATAGGAACAGAACAAGCAATAAAACTAAAACTGACCACAAAAAAGATCCCCCTGTGAATCAGACAACTTCAGGGGAAGGCCATCCACACAATAGACCCCATCATCAACAATACTCTAATACTAAAAACCAACAAAATTCCAACCTTACTAAACTTAATCGAGTAGCTACAACTACTATGAATAGACCATTTGTATGTAACAGTAAAAAGATTAATACTATGGATACTAAGGCCAATCTACCTGAAGAACCACTAGCAGAGAATCCTCCAATGACAAGAGACCCCATAAATATAACCACCACTAATGTTAGTGAAAACCCACAGTTAGAAAGAGGAACATCCATCATACCATCAGCCAACGGGAGGAGTATTTTACCTCTACTCGTTAATTGCACCCCAGGCAGTTTACCTGAGAATGCAGATGTTGTCTCCGATATTGACAGTCAATTGCTAAAGGACATTCCCACGTATAATCCGTTTTCCACTCTTGGCGATCTAGAAGCCAATAGTACAAGCATTTCAGACATCACACCCCCTTTGGTTTTTTTAGAGCAAGCAGTTGCAACCCTGGGGGGGTCTGCAACAAACCTTTTACCGGATCCTCTATCACATATACTGTCCACGGGGAAGAAAATAAGGAAAAGAGAAGAAGAACACGAAGAGGGAAAAGGGGAGGAGAGAGATACAAAAAGAGGCAGACTATAGAAACCGCTCACTCTACTATTAAGATCTATAATCTCTCTAGCTCTGTTTTTTCTGAAACCGAGCTAGACCTCCTCAGGAAGGGCCTCAACTTCGCCCCACCTAGTGTACCAAATTTGTTTGAACTATTTATAGATCTAAATAAATATATACGTAAGCTCACTATACAAAGATACTACACATTAAAAGAAGTTAAGAATGTGAATAGCACGGATAATGTAAGAGTAGAGTCGGAAGAGCCATTACCATCCGATACTAGTATGGAAGAAGACTCCATACTTAATATTCTCGAAGAGCTTTACCAAGAAGCACACTTTGAGGGTCAAACAATTTTCGAACCCAAATTTGCCCCCCCATGTGAAAGTGCTATTGTCCATACCTCTTTCAGACCAAAATCCTCCTTCTTTCCCCATTGGGCCAAAGGGAGATTCATCTCCACCTTTTATGATACGGTTTTTAACACGTTTAAAACAAAGTTTGATAAACCTATGAAGACCAATATGAATATAGACAAAAATGCTGTACCTATAGATGCCCTCAAACAAAATAAGGATATAATCATCCGAAAGGCCGATAAAGGTGGGAGTCTAGTCATTCAAAATAGAGACGAATATCTATCTGAGGCAAGAAGACTCCTGGGTGATACCCAAACATATGCTGTATTAAAAAGAGATCCCACTCTGGAATACACTAAGGAGCTCAAAATACTTCTAGATGATGCTTTATCCAAAGAGGTCCTCACTAAAAATGAGTACCTTTTTTTGTATAATAGACATGCCGCCACCCCGCATTTCTATCACATACCGAAGGTACATAAAAGCCTTCTTAATCCTCCAGGTAGACCTATAATATCTGGGATTGACAGCCTCTCTAGTAACTTGGGGTGCTACATTGACCACTTCCTGCAGGATATAGTGGTCGAGTTGCCATCCTTTGTTAAAGACTCTGGCCATGTGCTGGAGATACTGTCAAACTACAAATGGCTACCTGGCTACAGATGGCTCTCTTTGGATGTAGCTTCATTATATACATCAATAAACCATACATTTGGCTTAAGAGCCATTAACCATTTCTTACTAAAGGATGACAGGATGAATCCTCGGCAGGCCAAGTTCCTATTGGATTGTGTGGAATTCTCCCTCACACACAATTATTTTTCCTTCTTAGGTGACCATTATTTGCAAATAAAAGGTACAGCTATGGGAGCCAGGTTTGCCCCCAGTTATGCGAATATTTTTATGGGATTCTGGGAAGAACACTTCATATGGAAGAACAATCCCTTTGGGGCAAACCTGTTTCTATATGTGAGATACATTGATGACATCTTGATCATCTGGGATGGGTCGGATCCAAGTCTCCAGAGCTTTCTAGAACATTGCAAAAACAACCCATTTGGAATAGAATTCACTCATGTCCTAGATGAGAAATGTCTAGTCTTCCTGGATTTAGAACTACAGAGTGACCAAGATGGTAACATCTTTTCCAAAACTCATTTTAAACCTAGCGGGGGCAATTCATACTTACATGCTAAAAGCAACCACCACCCCAGGTGGATACAGAATGTCCCCTTTGGCCAATTTTGCCGCCTCAGAAGAATGTGTACCAAGAAAGAGGATTATTTAGAACAGAGCAAACTCCTTATGCAGAAATTCAGTGAGAAAGGCTATGAAGCCAACCACATAGAATCAGCCTTTTCTAAATATCTGGCTCTCTACGACGATCCATCTAGTAGTGATTCGAACAACACAGAATCCCGACACCAGACCACCCCAGTTATCCAACAGGCCTGCTTCTCTACCCAATATACAAGCAAAGCGTTCGAAATCCAGAGTATTATCAAAAAGAATTGGAATATTCTGAAGCATGACCCTGTTTTGGGTAAGACACTCCCCGATCACCCTAATATAGTTTTCCGGAAACCCCAAGATCTTAGGAGCCTGATAGCCCCAAGCAGGGTAAAAACATGTACTAGCAAACCAACCAATAGCTGGGCAACAATTTTTGACCAAAAAGGTTGCTATAGATGCGGCATTAAGAACTGTGGCACATGCATGTACATGTGGCATAGGAAAAAAACGGTAGTAGGGAGAGACGGAAAAATCCACCCAATTAAGCAATTTATCAACTGCGGAACAGAGTATGTGGTATACGGTATAGTATGTCCTTGTGGGCGTCTATACGTAGGCCGCACACAACGCCCAATGCGAGTGAGAATTGGTGAACACAAATGCGGTATTATAAACTTAAGAGACAAATACCCAGTCCCTAGACACTTTGTAGAAGTCCATCAAGGGGACCCTGCAGGCATGAAAGTATTTGGGATCGAGTCGATTGGAAGGGAGCTGGATATAGGAAGAAGGTACCAGAGGCTTTGCAAAAGAGAAGCCTTCTGGATCTTTACCCTCGGTAGTCTCGCTCCAGGAGGCCTAAATGAGGATCCAGAAGTACATAAAATAGTATAATAATACTGGCATTAAGTACTGTGGATGGCCCCTCCCCCCTTTTTTTTTTTTTTTTATCTATAATTCATACAATATCTCGTTCACCGATTTATACTAAAATAACCTCTGGGCTATTTGCTATAATATACAAAACCACTATATGAATGTCTATATGAGGTGATAACAACAAAAATCCTCCTTTTCCCCTCCCCCCCTTCCCCCCCTCTCTCTTTCTAGATTATATAGGCAAGGTACACAGTTCGTTGTACTTATATACGGATTCTATTTTTAACAACATTGTTTTTTAAATAATCACCGTATGCACATATATGGATATGCGATTGATGTGTATAAGGCTTTTACTTTCTATATATATGTGTATATATATATTTATTACTTTTTATAGAAGGTATATTGTATGTATTTTACTACCTTTTAAATACAATGTAAGTGTGTCTCCTGCCGGCTTCCAAATACACATGTTCTGAGCATTGCCATCTTTAGCTACTGTTTCAGACCGGACCTCACCACTCCCCTCCCTTGGTCCCCTTTGAATTTCCCTGTTACCATTACATACTATCGCTCACTACTATTTATTATTTTTTATATATATTTCTTATTTATTCTAGTTACACATTTTAATCATTCCCACTCTCTCTAGCTTGAAGTCAGACGCTATCAGTCTGACTTTGACCTCTATCTGCGCCTACGGCAAGATGGAGGCCACTGTTTACCTTATTGAGTCACATCCCAGGCGCCGTAAGGCGCACGGGATGTGACATCACGACCGCACTTCCGCCCTGTGGACCGCAACCCGGAAGTTAATCGGCGGCGTGCGTTCCACCCGGTCCCATGGGGCATAGGAGCGAACGTGTCAGCAATGGTAGCCCACACAGACACAGCCCCTGCAGAGACAAACGCACTCAAGCAGAGGAGATGGCATCAGATCCACAGACAATAAGGTACACCCCCCTTTTTCATACTTCTAATCCTCTGAACACTGCACATTACTCTGTATCATCTATGTGATTTATGGATGTGAGGGTGGAAGAGCAGATTGTCTATGGGTAACTATTGATACGACCCTTTCAGCTCACCTACTATGGGTTAGATAAACTTTACTAGCGATAACAATAATGGATATAGAAGCAAACTAACCAACTATTAAATGAAATTAATAAATCAATATGGTATGGCCCTTTAACAATGCTAACCAAGCCAAGATCCAACCCCCCCCCCCAGAGGACCGCCCACCAATTAAGGGAGGAGCCCTGATACCAACCTGATCAGTCTGCTTCAGCTTGACATGTGTATAAAAAGTCGGCAGGAGACTGCCACCACTAAGGCTCTGAGGAAGAAGGTCAAACCTTCGAAACGCGTAAGCCAGCGGCGGTCCGTGTGCCTCCCTCCTGGGACCTGGACAGCTGCCTACCACTGGAACTATTGCCTCTGTGCGTTTGATATGCAATTTTACCTGCGACTTTTGTGAGTAGTTTTTATCTTGTTTTTAATTTAATAAACTTGCCAAGGATAATGCACTAGGCTGGTGCGCTCTCTTTTTTCTCTCTTTTTCTGGGTATTCAACCGCTTTAACCCCAGAGGAACTCATTTTCAGGTCTCAGGGAACCCCTTCTAAAATCATTATTGACAAGATGCCCCTTACATTGGAGGCCAGTGGGAAAAAATGTTCCCCTTACATTAATGGCCAGTGGGAAGAATGTCCCTTACATTGGTGGCCAGTGGGAAGAATGCCCCTTAACATTGGTGGTCAGTGGGAAGAATCCCCTCACATTGGTAGCCAGTGGGAAGAATGCCCTTTATATTGGTGGCCAGTGGGAAGAATGTCCTCTTTTTGTTGGTGGTCAATGGGAAGAATGATCCTTACATTGGTGGACATTGGGAAGAATGCTTCTTACATTGGTGGATATTGGGAAGAAAGCTCCGAACATTGGTGGACATTGGGAAGAAAGCTCTGAACATTGGTGGTCATTGGGAAGAAAGCTCCATACATTGGTGGTCAGAAGGAAAAATGTCCCTTACATTGATGATTGTTGTGAAGAATGCTCCTTACATTCATGATCAGTATGAAGAAGGCACATTACCTTGGTCAGTAGGAAAAACGCTCCCCCTACAGCAGACTGCCACTTTTACAGACAGCTAAAAAGATACTTGGTGTCATCATGGCCAATGTAATGTGCCTTCTTCCCACTGACCACCAGTGTAAGGGGTATTCTTCATGCTGTTGGATCTGCAAAGTGGCATTGGCCCAAGAATTAAGCAGGCATCATTAGGTGGGAGGTCAATCAGATACAGCTCAAGGAACCCCTAGCAACCTCTGGAGGAACACTATGCCTCCACAGAACCCTTGTTGAGAATGGCTGCTACTGTCTATTGCAAGAACGCCTTTATGTGGGACTTTGACTGCTCCGTATTCCCCGGGATCTTGACGGAAGGAATGTGATATCACCCTTGCCTAGGGACCACAGGTGGAAGATGGGAAGCGAGGTAAGTTTTAAACCTACATTTATTTCTTCACAGGTACATCTACTGTACTAATAACAGGTGATTTGTGAATAGGGAGGGGGCCCCGACAGTTTACTGCCGATTCACACAGGGGCAACATGACTTGCAGGCCTAGAAGTCAATGCAAGTCGCCTGAAGTCGCCCCAAAAATAATACAGGAACCTTTTTCTAAGTCGGAGCGACTTGCGTCGCTCCTATTAGAACGGTTCCATAGTACAGAATGGGACACGGCTAAGTCGCCTGACAAGTCGCCCCTGTGTGGCTTAGGCTGCACTTGAATTTTACTGCAAGATCCTGCCCCAATTCACACCCGAAGCACAACAATGCTCAAGATGAAGAATCCCATTCTAATTGTGCTTGTTTACTCTGTCACGTGAAGCTCAAAGTACATGAGCTTTAAAATGATTATATAAATAAAAGATGTGTATTTTTTATTCAGTATAAAATGGTAAAAGAAACACCCATATTTTTTATTTCAGGCCCTCTGCCACTTCCCTTGGCTCTTGTAATGGGCATCACTGCGTTTGTAGAGGTTTTTGTGGGTAAGGTGGATACCCAGGTGGATTAATATATCTCCACATCCAGCATGGACACTGAGGTTGCTTGGAGGGGGAGACCATATTTAGATGCAAAAATGTACAAAAATGTTTGTGTCATGTGGTTTCAGGCGCTCCCAGTACTGTCATAAATTCTTAAATACTAAGACAACCGGATGAATATGTCATTCAGGGGATTTAGAGCTTGTTTAGTGCTCATTCTCTGTGTGGCTCTTCAGCTCCATGCATGGAAGGATTTAAAGTGGCCCAGTTAGTAATTTCACAAATGCATAAAAAATTCCTGAAATGTAATGAGATATAGCAACAACATTTTTCAGAAAAGCTCCACTTTTTATCATTAAAAAGCTGCCCTTAAGCTCCAGTTGGTATTTTTTGTCAAGGCTGAAATTATGTCACTAGTCTGCTGCAGACAGGAGGAAGCATTTTGTCAGTCTCCTCTTCAGTGAATAGACTGCAACACTGTAGGTTTGCAGCAAAGTGACAGGCGATCACAGCCAAGAACTTCACAGGCACCAGGATTTATATAATTGTGTCATCTCAGAGACTACATCTCCGTCCAAGAAGTAGATGTTGACCCTGGATAATGGCTGAACAAAGATAGCGCTGTCCTTTTTTGGAGAGAGAAGCAGATAAAGGCATTAAAGGGGTTGTAAAGGTATAAATTTTTTCACCTTAATGCATTCTATGCATTAAGGTGAAAAAACTTTTGACAATACCCCCCCCCCCCCCCCCGTTTTACTTACCTGACACCTCGAAACTCAGCCGCTCGCTCCCGACCTCCAGTTCGCCGCTCAGCCTGGTCGCTGCTTGGCTATAGTGGATGGATTGAAAGCAGCGCAGCCATTGGCTCGTGCTGCTGTCAATCACATCCAATGACGCCGGGGGGCGGGGCCGAGTGATACAGCGAGCGGCTATAGCCGCCGGCTGTATCACGGGAGCGCGCCCGCAATAACTAACCACCATACGAGGGAGCTCGCATTAAGGTGGTTAGTTCTTGCGGGGAGGAGCTGAAACAGCCGCTGAGGGACCCCAGAAGAGTAGGTTCGGGCCACTCTGTGCAGAACGAGCTGCACAGTGAAGGTAAGTATAACATGTTTGTTATTTAAAAGAAAAAAAAAATTACCTTTACAACCCCTTTAAGACCACTTATAGTGCTACTCCAGGTGCTCAGATCTAGAAAGAAGTCAGGTGACTCACTATATAGTAAGGGTGCAGGCTTGCATGTATGCCTAACCCAGAAAGTTTTATACTCGGGAGGACAAAAGAACGCCGCATATAGAGAGTGAATGGCCTCAGCCTCAAGATCCTCATAAGCCACGCCCCTGATGTATTTCACTCCCCCCCGATTAAGGCCTAGGGACAGGGCGAAACACATCAGGGGTGTGGATTATGGAGGGAGCGTGAGGCTGAGGCCATTCACTCTCCATATCACCTGCAGAGTTTTTGGTGTGTGGCGTCCTTTTGCTTTCGCAAGATGAAGGCATTGTCAGGAGAAGTTTCGTGATTTCTGTGAGAAGTAATAAATACTTGGAAGTGTTACACTCGGAGCATGAACAAATAGATCTGATGCCAGTCCACATTTATCCGACTGTGTTAGTTGAATGGTTATGCGATTCTGTGTCTCACGCAATAAGACTCGCAGGCTCCTGGGTGTTATATTCATTAGAAATGTGTGTGGAACAGATCTGATTTATGTAAATAATGTCATCAAAGGATATTCATGTTTAATTTCCTTTCAAAGTATATTTTTTCATTAATGATGTGCATGGGGCGAGACATAATGATTATATCACTGCAAGGGTTACCCTGATAACAATGGACCCTTCACAGTCTCTAATGATGTGAAACATCCCTACTGCTTCTCTTAGCCAGGGATGATGTGATCTGTAGCCAAGCTAAGGGAGCTCAGAGCAGAATAATTTTTTTTTAATACATACATGAAAAAAGTAACATTTTTAAATTAATTATTTATTTGACTCCAGGAAATTTTAAAATATAAGGGTTTTGTAATATGGAGGGCCCGAAATCACCAGCCAGCCACTTGTAACAGTAAAATAGTCCATGTTGGTCTAGCTTTCTTCAGCAAACTTAAAGGCAAACAATCCTTCGCCCTGGTATAATTAAGGCCAAAATAAACGGCTCACTGCCAGTATACTGGTCTCACACTTGGGTTTAGGGTTCCCATCTGTTTCAGGGGTACAAGACATGCCGCCAGAGCTCCATAAACAGAGACTCAGATGCCAGCCCACAGAATCTCTCAGCTGTGGACTACTCCACGTCATATACACGTGCTGTCTCCTCCTTGCTACTTTTTAAGCTTCCCTTGTTAGCCCTTTTGGGACTGATGTTCCTGTAATCAGGGTCTTGGATGCTGTTTACCACTCAGTCTCTCCTAATTCTGGGGCCAAAATGTGGAAGTAGCTATCCAGAGGGAACTGAAATCAGTCCTCTCCTGGTCAACTGGACTACCCCAGAACCCCTTACCCTGTGTGGGGGAGAACACCTGAATACTTAAAATGTTTCTCAGTCTCCCTTAAAGGGATCACAGCCCAAATAGCGGGGAAATATATCTCCTGCCCAGGACCCATCTCTGGTGTCCCGTACAGGTTAATAGCTCCTTTTGTCTAGAGGACAAGAGAAACCATTTTACTTGCGCTCCGGTGGTGGACTAACTCTTGGCATCATCACATCTAATGCAGTGCTATGGACCTTGCCTTGGTCTTGATGTCAGGACCCTAGACTGATAAAGCTTGGGGAAGAAGCACCTGCGGGAACCAGTCTAGCTGGGAGGAGGAGCAGAAATCGGGTAGATCTCTTGTTCTGTTCACACCTAGGAATTTCGGGTCGTGATCCTGCCTGCGATTCCCGAATCGCCACAAAATGTGGGTTGCGCTTGCGACCTGTTACTTTCAATGGCTTCACAGCCGGTACCCTACTGCGCATGCATGAAGCGTGCTGCGCTTTCTGATTGGCCCAGCGGTGGAGGAGGGGGGCCAACTTCCGAGGGACAGCACCGGAAGTGGGGAAGGGGACCTGTCATAAACAGGTACCCGTCCCCCCCCTCCTGAAAGGTGCCAAATGTGGCACTGGAGGGGACAGATAAGGGGAAGTTCCACTTTTGAGTGGAACTCCACTTTAATCTGTCTCCTCTGCTCTCTTTAATAACTCGGGGGAAATGTAGATGAGAACTTTTGCTCTTTAGCTGGCCTTGCTGCACCAAGAATTTTGGAGAAAGGGGAGATCTGGCATTAGAGCAACCAATCTGTAGGCTAGTTTGTTTTACATTGTGTGCATCTGCTTTTTAGATTTTATCAGATGATTTTCCTTATTACCTACCATCAGTGGGTGCAGCACTGTATTCAATGGGATATACTGCGGCCTAACATTTACATCACAAGACTGCTTCTCAAATATGTTTAGTTCTTTGCTTGTTTTGGGACTCTGAGGCCCTAATCATTTTGAAAAATTGAAAAATAAAGTCACCGAGGGGGAGAGTTGGATCATCTGATCTGCCAGTCATGTTACTGGCCTCTCCTTCAATCATGGAGTGTTCTCTGTAGAATTATGCAGAGGACACACTGTAGGATACTACTGGCTCCATGCCGCAGCCTACATGATATGAGTAACTCATACAATGCAGGCCCAGTGTGGAGTAAACACTGAGGGGTTCAGAGCAGATGGCTGTAATCACTCTCCATGATGAAAGGGTGCCTAAATCACCCTAGAAGAGTCAAGAAATTGTATATTTTTTTAGACATTGGACTGCAAATCCCATTGAAAATTTACCAATATCAACTCCTCTCATACTGAGAGTGTTAGAGCCTCACCTGCTCCTTCACACAAAAAGCCACCTTGCAGCCATGTCCATTGGAACTTCTTCCCTTCCAGCTAAGTGAAGCAATTCCTGTAAAATGTAATGTATACTGCAGACATCCAACTTCTACCGCTGATAATCACAGATCAAAAAATGACTTGGGGAACTACAGGGATCAGAGGGGGAGGAAGCTTTATAGCACAAGCTGAATTGAATGAAAATGCACAAAAATACATGCAGGTATGTACTGTAATGAATGCCAATTTGCAGTTTTGAGTGTTTCCTTTGATTTTTATGGTAACCCATAGGACTGAATCTAGCCTGAGAGTGGCCATAGATAGGCAGGGAGATGCCTTCTCCTTTCTATGTAGTGGTTGATAGTATGACCCAGCCTTTTCACTTCAGAAGAACCCTTAAAATAATTTTCATGTCTCAGGGAACCCCTGCTAAAAAAAAAATTCTATCTACAACTCCTGTTATGTGATCAGTAAGTTGTAGATATAATAATATAAAAACAAAAAAAAAATCATAATGACCAAAAAACAAACCATGAAATGCCTCCCTTTACATTGGTGATCAGTGGAAAAGTACCCCATACATTGAGGGTCAATGTCAGGCATGTCAAACTCAATTTCATTGCAGACCGCATCAAAATTATGGTTGCCCTCAAAGGGCCAAATGTTTCTGTAAGTCTATATAAATGTATCCTTTTTTTTTCAGAATAGGTGCAGGAATGCAATCACACAATGCCCCCCCCCCCCCCCTGAACTGCATTGAATGGTGGGTGTGGCTGAATTTCACTAACAATGGGAGGATCTTAAGGGGCAATAAATACCAGGAGTGTGGTATATGTGGAGTTCAGGAATGCACTATATACAGAGTGCAGCTTTAAGGGTGCCCTATGCGCAAAGTTTAGGGGTGTGATATGCACAGAGTGCAGGGCTGAGGAGAGCACCACAGAGTGTAGGATTTAGGGCTGTGCTATGCAAGGTGTGCAGGGTTCCAGCTGAAAAAAAAAATCCCTGGCTGAGAGGGCCACATGAAATGGCCTGGCGGGTCTGGATTCAGCCCGTGGGCCCTGTGCTTGACACATGTGGTTAATAAAGAAGGGCTAACCTTTGGTCAGCAGAAAAGGGCATCTTACATTTACGGTCAGTGGAAAAAGACACTATTCACCTTGGTAGACAATTGGAGGAAGAATGTACTTTAACATCAGTGACTAGTTACATTTAGTGGAGAACCTCTTCCACTACCTCATGTTGGTGTTCAGCGAAAAAGTGCCATTCTGCATCAAGGATCAGTGGAGAAGGGCCTCTGTTACATTGGTGATCAGCAGAAAAGGTCCCCTTACATTTATAGACAGTAGGGCAAGGGCCCCCCCCATATTTGTCTACATTTGGAGTAAGAATGTCCTTTACATTAGCAGTTAGTTACATTAGTGAAGAAGCCTTTCCCCATCCAACATTGGAGGTCAGTGGAAAAGTGCTCCTCTACATTGCGGGTCAGTAGGAAAGTGGCCTGTTGCTAGACCTGAGAACCAGGGGCGTATTTGAGACTTTCACAATAAACTCTGGGGGGATCTGAGAAAGGAACACAACAACTGACAGCTAATGGCAGGTTGTGCTTGAAACGCAAATGACACGTGTGCTTCAAAGCTGAATTCCGGGATATGCAAATACTGTTTAAGTACATTTATCACTTTTTTGACAATTCAAAACATACAGTACCTATGTGTATATGGGGATTTCAAACATAACTTGGATGTGGATTCGTTTAACAGAAAATAAGTAAATCAAAGCTGCACATCATTACAATAAGCAAAATTAGACTCCATTTACATGGAATTATGATATTAGGGTAAGCCGAAATGTCGAGCCCAAAAAACAAAAAAAAACATGCGATTCCACAGCGAGGACACAGAAAAAAAAAAGATAATCATAGAAGAGCTGTAAGCTCAATAACGTCATAACCAGGCCACAACCTAAAGGCCTAATAGATTTGCACATTGATTAAAAAGAAATGCAGCAATGGAGGAAAAGAAGAACAGGTGAGCTGGAAACAAGGGGAAGAGCCCAGGAAGGGTAGCGAAAGAAAAGATAAAGAGGTCTCAGGGAACAGTGGTTTAGATTCCTCAGATTCACTTAAGGAGGTTATCAAAAGCGTGACGATTGAGCATAGGATATCCAGGGCTGTCAGACTCTGAGGAATTTTTTGTGGGTGTCAAGTAGAATGGTCGTTAATTTTTTGTTGATTATAATGTGGGTCATTTGACACTTGACTGTCTCGAAACTGGGAATAGTTTTTTTTTTTTTTTTTTTTTTTTTTTAATCATGTGTATTCTTATTTGAATCTTGGTGTGCTTTGTGTATTTCTTCCAGATTTGGGCAGTAATCTACTATGAAGTATTGTCTCTGTGCAGGAGCTTCCTGTAATAAAGACTGCTCGCTTCTGCTCTCTTTATACAGGGTGACTGGTCTTGTCTCCACCCCCTCAAATCACATGTGGTTTCCCCTCCATCGCTCCTAAGTGAACTGAGCCTTGTCCTAGTGACTTCAGCCTTGGTTCACATAGGAGCGGTGCGGGAAACTGCATGTAATTCTGACAGGAAACGCACCGCATTCCTTTTCAAATTCCATGAGACTCTTTGCAGCACGATTTGAGCCCATTCAGTTTGTATGGGCTCAAATTGGACCGCAAAGGTATCGGTACTCCCAGAGTACTTGACTCAAAAATATCGGTACTCCTACTTGCCAGTAGAAAAAAACAAAAAAACGGTATAGATGCAATGTTAGTTACAATTAATTTCAGTTTTGTTTTTTTGCCATGTGTCCCTTTGGGGAGATTTCCCTTCATTTCCTGTCCCGGATTAAAAAACTGAAAGTGAGAGACATTCCCTCTAAAATGAGGAAATCCACAGCTGACCAGAACTAGTGTCCTCATTGGAAGATTTCCCCTTTATTCTTGTCCTGGTGATAATGTTAAACGGGACAAATGGAGAGGGTATCTCTCCCTAAGCCCTCATCCACACTGAACACGGCTTTGAAATCGAGTGAATTCATCTGAACTCGCTCGATTTCAAAGCAGCATTTCAGTACAACTTCGGGGGTGACTTGAAAGAATTCTGTGCGGATTCATGCACAGATGTCTATTGAAATCTCCCCTGAAGTCGCCAAAAGTAGTGCAGAAACTACTTTTGGAAATTGGTGCGGCGCCCGAAAAGTCGGCGTTGCACCTATTGGGCCGCTCCTATTGCCGGCAATATGCTCCGATTTGACATGCGATTTGACTTGTTAAATTGAATGTCAAATTGCGCAAATGTGAACGGGGGCTAAAGGGGAGACGGCAATAAAAAACCTCACACATATTCTAAAAAAAATTGCCCTTAGTTTTACTTTAATGGTCTTCAATTTAACTGGAAGTGCCCCAGTAAGATGTCCTGTCCATTAGTATTTGTTACAGCCAACTCTGAGACATTAGTCCTATTTACCTATAGTACATATCATTTTTTTTTGTCTGTGAAAGTAGTGTAATAGAGCTACAGTGTGAAAATCTCTTTCCGGAAATGTTTAAGACTAGATGAAATGTTTTGGGATCTATAATGCAGAGCAGGGGTCTCCAAACTTTGTAAACAAAGGGCCATTTTATTGCCTTTTAGACTTTAGGGGACAAGACTATGGCCAGTGAGAGTAGAAAATGTCTCGGTGTCAGTGGGATTAAAAAAAATGTATACAGTGCCTGTGGTCAGTAGGAGGAGGAATTGTCCCCCAACACTGATATTAGTGGGCGGATAAGCACCCCATCATTGATGTTAGTGGAAGTAATAGTGCCCCATCTTGTATAAATGATATAGGGTCTGGGATTAAAAGTACCATTTTGGTCATGGCAGATGACACCAAGCTATGCAGTGGGATAACATCCTTACAAGATGTGTCTAACTTACAAGCCGACTCAATGCACTGTTTCATTGGCCATCTATGTGGCAGATGAGGTTTAATTTTGATAAATGTAAAGTAATGCACTTGGGGGCTAAGAATATGCATGCATCATACATACTAGGTGGAGTACAACTGGGGGAATCAATGGTGGAGAAGGATATGGTTGTTCTGGTAGATCATAAGCTCAATAATAGCATGCAATGCCAAGCTGCAGTTTCCAAAGAAAGCAAAATCCTTTCTTGTATTGAGAGGTATGGACCCCAGAGAGACATATCATTTTGCCCCTGTACAAATCATTAGTCAGACCTTCTCTGGAATATGCGATTCAGTTTTGGGCACCAGTTCTCAAAAAGGATATCGGGGAACTGGAGAAAGTGCAGAGAAGAGCAACCAAACTGATAAGAGGCGTGGAGGAGCTCAGCTATGACTAAAGATTAGAGGAACTAATAAGGGTGGATATGATCAGCATGTATAAAAAACATAAGTGGGTCATATAGGGAACTTGGTAGTGAGTTATTCACGTTAGGGTCATCATAGGACAAGGTGGCACTCTTTACGTCTAGAGGGAAAAAAAAGTAATCTCCAAATACGATAAGAGCTGTGAAAATGTTGAATAGACTCCAAGAACTTGTTCTGGCCAGCTTAGTAGATTGATTTTTAAAAAGACCTGGATTTTTTCCTTAATGTACATAATATAACTGGGACTGACATTTATAGTTAAAGTTGATCCTGGGAATGTCCGATTTCCTCTCCGGGGATCAGGAAGGAATTTTTTCCCCTGCTGGAGCAAATCGGCTTATGCTTTATTGGGGTTTTTTTGCATTCCTCTGGATCAACTGTGGGTATAGGGATGTGTATATAGGATTGTATGACTTTTTTTTTTTTTTTCCCTTGTATTGGTTGAACTAGATGGACAGAAAACGTTAACTATGTAACTATTGATGTCAGTGGAAGGAATAGTCCCCCATCGTTGGTGTCAGTGCAAAGAATGATGCTTCACCATTGGTGTCAACAGGATGAATAATTGCCCATCATTGGTGTCAACACTGTGGTTGAAAAGAACAGTTATGGCAAATAACACATACTTTGCAACTTGGTAAATTGAGATTTCTATTACATGATTGTCTCAAAGCATACACAGACTACTAGCTAGTGTCATTGCATAACCAGCCCAGGAGCTAAGAAATCACAGTGACTTTCTTTGTTCAGATAAGTGGTCCTTTGTCTGCAAGTGCTTCAGCGGGGTTACTGCAACCACTCTTGTCCTTGCTGCAGGTTTACCTCTCTGCTGCCAGCCATCTGCTTGATAGTGGTTCATGTGCTACACCAATCCTCACCTATATCTGCATCCCCCACATGTCCCTTAGTATGTCTCTGATGTTATTTATGCTGGGAGTTATAATTTTGAAGGCAGTCACACAGTCTGTAGCAGGAGCGAGCAGGAAGCCTTCAGGAGTGGCTTGATACAAGGAATGCGACAGTTGTAGCCCATGTCCTGGATACATCTCTGTGTGGTGGCTCTTGAAGCACTGACACCAACCGTAGTCCACTCCTTGTGAATCTCCCCCAAATTCTTGAAAGACCTTTGCTTCACAATCCTTTCAAGGCTGCGGTTATCCCTGTTGCTTGTGCACCTTTTTTCTACCACACTTTTTCCTTACACTCAACTTTCCATTAACATGCTTGGATACAGCACTCTGTGAACAGCCAAGTCACCTTTTGTGACGTGCCCACCTTATGGAGGGTGTCAATGACTGTCTTCTGGACAACTGTCGAGTCAGCAGTCTTTCCCATGATTGTGTAACTTACTGAACCAGACTGAGAGACCATTTAAAGGCTCAGGAAAGATTTACAGGTGTTTTGAGTTAATTGATTAGAGTGTCACACTATGAGTCTACAATATTGAACTTTTTCACAATATTCTAATTTTCTGAGATACTGAATTTTGGGGTTTCACTGGCTTTCAGAAGTACTAGGGGCTCCTTAACCAAGGAGCAATTTCTGCCTCTCGGAGAAGTTCCCACGGACAACAAGGATCTTTTTAGCTTTCTGTAAGAAGGGCTTTTTCTATCACAAACAAGTCTTCTTCCCAGTAAACATCACACTGATGTAGAGTGGGCTGTAGATGTAGTAATTATTATAAAGGGTTCCCTGAGACCTGGAAAGTTATTTCAAGGGTTCCTCCATGTTGAAAAATTTGAGAAGGGCGGGTCCAGAATATACAGTGCCTTCAAAAAAGTATTCATACCCCTTGAAATTTTCCACATTTTGTCATGTTACAACCAGAAACGTAAATGTATTTTATTGGGATTTTATGTGATAGACCAACACAAAGTGTGAAGTGGAAGGAAAATGATAGAGGGTTTTCCAATTTTTTTACAAATATGTGAAAAGTGTAGCGTGCGTTTGTATTCAGCCCCCTTTACTCTGATACCCCTAACTAAAATCTAGTGGAATCAGTTGCTTTCAGAAGTCACCTAATTAGTAAATAAGAGTCCACTTGTGTACTGTAATTTAATCACAGTATAAATACAGCTTTTCTGTGAAGCCCTCAGAGGTTTGTTAGAGAACCTTAGTGAACAAACAGCATCATGAAGGCCAAGCAACACACCAGGCAGGTCAAGGATAAAGTTGTGGGGAAGTATAAAAGGAGGATTAGGTTATAACAAAATATCCCAAGCTTTAAACATCTCACAGAGGACTGTTCAATCCATCATCCTAAAATGCAAAGAGTATGGCACAACTGCAAACCTACCAAGACATGGCCGTCCACCTAAACTGACAGGCCGGGCAAGGAGAGCATTAATCAGAGAAGTAGCTAAGAGGCCCATGGTAACTCTGGAGGAGTGGCAGAGATCCACAGCTCTGGTGGGAGAATCTGTCCACGGCTATTAGTCGTGCACTCCACAAATCTGGCCTTTATGGAAGAGTGGCAAGAAGAAAGCCACTGTTGAAAGAAAGCCATAAGAAGTCTCGTTTTAAGTTTGCGAGAAGCCATGTGGGGGACACAGCAAACATGTAGAAGAAGGTGCTCTGGTCAGATGAGACCAAAATTTAACTTTTGGCCTAAAAACAAAACGCTATGTCTGGGGGGGGGGGGAACTAACACCGCACATCACCCTGAACACACCATCCCCACCATGAAACATGGTGGTGGCAGCATCATGTTGTGGGGGATGCTTTTCTTCAGCAGGGACAGGAAAGCTGGCCAGACTTGATGGGAAGATAGATGGAGCCAAATACAGGGCAATCTTAGAAGAAAACCTGTTATGCCGTGTACACACGAGCGGAATGTCCGACAGAAAAAGTCAGACGGGAGCTTTTCATTGTATATTCCGATCGTGTGTATGCCCCATCAGACTTTTTACGTCGAAAATTCTGACGGACCTAGAAAGAGAACATGTTCTAAATTTTTCAGACGGAACCAATTTCTATCGGGAAAACCACTCGTCTGTATGCTGTTCCGACGTACCAAAAACGACGCATGCTCTGAAGCAAGTACAAGATGGAAGCTATTGGCTACTGGCTATTGAACTTCCGTTTTCTAGTCCCATCCTACGTGTTGTATGTTACTGCCTTCTGGACGGTCGGAATTTGGTGTGACCGTGTGTACGCAAGACAGCTTGAGCGGAATTCCGTCGGAAAAACCTTCAGAGGTTATTCCGACGGGAAAACCAGTCGTGTGTACAGGGCAATAGAGCCTGCAAAAGACTTGAGACTGGGACGGAGGTTCACCTTTCAGCAGGACAATGACCCTAAACATACAGCCAGAGCTAAAATGGAATGGTTTGGATCAAAGTATATTCATGTGTTAGAATGACCAGTCAATGTCCAGACCTAAATCAAATTGAGAGGCTGTGGCAATGGCAAGACTTGAAAATTGCTGTTGAAAAAAATTTCACTATCTAGATGTACAAAGCTGGTAGAGACATCCCAAAAAGACTTGTAGCTGTAATTGCAGTGAAAGGTGGTTCTACAAAGTATTGACTCAGGGGGGCAGAATACAAATGCACGCCACACTTTTCACATATTTATTTGTTAAAAATTTTGAAAACCATTTATCATTTTCCTTCCACTTCACAATTGTGTACCACTTTGTGTTGGACCATCACATAAAATACATTTATGTTTTTGGTTGTAACATGACAAAATGTGGAAAGTTTTAGGGGGTTTGAATACTTTTTCAAGGCACTGTACACATTCATCCGTCTGAATATAATGATCAGAACAGGTTCAGATAGAGCTACTAGCTTTGTTTGGATACAATTTATTTGTAGAGTATCCTCCAGGGCAGTGATCTTTTGTAAACAGCGTTCTGATTGGTTAATAATCAGGGTAGGGTCAAACAGCACTGGGACCTATAATAATTGATATTATTAGAATAGGATGACACATTGCTGGCATCTATTAGCTTTATAGATAAATATGCGTGCTGGTTTGGTATTTAGAAAAATAATGGAAAATCTTTCTTTCTTTGTTTTACTGTTTAGTTTTATTTTTCAGATAAGATTAAAAAAAAAAGAAGAAAAAAAAAAGAAAAAAAAAGAATTTGATAAAGAAAATTCTTTACACATACACAGCAATGACATTACGATCCATTTAAAAAGTAAAACCGCACACACACAAGTCCCTTTAAGTGGTCTTTTCATACTCTTTCTTAGAATTGACATAAAGAAAAAATGTTAGAAATAAAACAAACCTCCTTAGATTGGTGGGTGTTTGGCAAATGGCAGCTTTGTTTTTTGAAATGCCATGGAGATAACAAACATCGCTAATCGCCTCACGGATTTTGTTTTTGTAGTTTTTTTTTCATTGTGACGAAATAAAAAGAAAAAAAAAAGTTTTATGCATCTCCAGAAATTCAGCAGACACCGCGAACGGGTCTGTCTCATGGTTCACACACTGGGGGCACGCAGTGTTCAACATTTTTGCACAAAACGATATATGTTTACACTGTACCGTTTAATAATGCACTAAATGGTGGATCTGCCTGCCATCTGAGATACTTTACAGTTTGTACAGTCTGAGGTATATCGGGGTCCTGCTGCTGAAGGGAAGCCATAACAAAGACTGATCGAGTCCACAATCTTTCATTCAGTGTAGTATTAAAACGCAGTACAGTTTTTTTTTTTTTTTTTGTTTTTTTTTTTTAGCGACACAGTTTTCAATAATTTGCCCCATTACCGTGACGTAACTTGCCTATACCTGATGAGGAACGCAGCAGAGGGCCCTTTTCTGGATGCAGAAGATGAGATGTTATGCAGAATCTGATGGCTCAGGCAGAAAGATGTCTTCCCTTGGACTTGTTCATTGTAATGTGTGTTAAAGTGACTCTCTGCATATACCCTTATCACCTTATAGTCCATAAACACTTTAGTGTTCTCTTTAAAGCGTTTGTAAAGCCAATTAAAAAAAAAACAAATATGTTATAACTACCTGCTCTGTGCAATGGTATTGCACTGAGCAGCCTCGATCCTCCTCTTCTGGGGTCCCCCGCCAGTGCTCCTGGCTTCTCCTCTTCTTGGTGTTCCACCATAGGAAGCCACCTTATTGTGGCACACCTGTGGGCTCGATTTCCTGAGCCTTGCTGCCTGCGTCTATAGACAGGGACAGCGCGGCTTGGTCCCACTCCCTCGTCACAGCCAATGGCTCCAACAAAGCCTGTGAGAGCGGGGAGAACAGGAGAGAGACACTACAGATGGGCACAGCGCTGGATCAATACAGGACTCAGATAAGTATAGGGGGGGCAGGGCGATACACATCCTGAAACATTTTTTACCTTAATGCAAGGAATGCATTTAAATATAAATCCACTATAAGGAAAGGAAAATTGAATTTGGGGTGGTTACTTATAGCAGCCAGACCCTTTTAATTTTTGTGCTGACCTTAGGGGGTGAAAAAAAAATGTAAACGAAAATTTGTATTAGAGCCCTTTCACATTGGGGTGCTTTTCAGGCGCCTTTCGAACCACCCCAGTGTGAAGGCCCGAGTGCATTCCCACTGGGGCGGTAAGCTTGCAGGACAGGTAAAAAAAAGTCCTGCAAGCAGCATCTTTGGGATGGTTCGGGAGCGCTGTATACACCACTCCTCCACCACCCCTGCCCATTGAAATGAATGGGCAGCACGGCAAAGTGGGTGCTATTAACTCTTTCCCCTGCCTCTAGCGGGGGTTAAAAATGCCCCACTAGCGGCGCTTTACCGCTAACACCCGCCCCGCCCCAGTGTAAAATGGGTCTTGATGTTTCTGATTCTTAAGCTTGCCATGCACTAGTAGAACTTTTTTGTTCAACTTTTGGTTTTCTGAGCATTTTCTATTTTCTCATTACTGCGGTTAAGTCGAAGATGGCGTTTCGGCCATAGTGAGGAGAAAATTTGAAGGAGCAGAGTGGAAAAAATTTTCTCGAGCAAATGCATTAGCAATAGTGAATATTGTTTTCATTTGTGCAATTCCATTCATTGCTAAATCAAATGCTAAAAGCAAATTCAATTTTGAAGTATGTTTGAACATCGTTCCACAAGTCACTGATATTTTACAATGTACTGATGAGATTTTTTTTGTATGACCATTCATTTGAAAATATACCAGCATACGGCTGGCTTTAAAAAAAGAGCTGTGCATTCCTGTGCTCTAGCTTAGAGTTTACTGAGAGTTGCTAGACCCAGGCACCCAGAACCCGTGTTCCTAGGTCTTCTAATAAGTGCCCTGAGACAATTTTTCAGTAGTCCTTGCCATTACCCAGGGTATAAAAAAAGGGAGAAAGGGGATGCATTAAACCCATTCAGTTTATTAAAATATGATTGGCAACTGAATTAACAGATAACAAAGTCCTGTAATGCTATTAATGGGCTCACTTAGGACAGCCATCACAGAGTAGAAAGCAGCCTCGGTAATGAAGCAAAAAGGGAGAAAAGGGGTGCCCAGTAAGTGTAACATTAAACCCATTCAGTTTATTAATTCAGTGAGTTGCCAAACATTTTTTTTAACAGATCTGAGGCATATCTCCACACGTTCTTGTGGAGATATGCCTTTTATTTGTTAACCCAGTGAGTTGCCAATTGTATTTCAATAAACTGGATGATTTTTAATGCTACACTTAGTGGGGATCCCCTTTCTCCTTTTTTGCTTCATTACCGAGGCTGCTTTCTACTCTGTGATGGCTGCCCTAAGTAAGCCTGTGGATAGTCATGTAATGCTATTTGTTCAAGTTGGACTTTAATGGTTGCTTGTCCTATTAGCACTATTTATCTCTTGTTTTATTATTATCCAGAGTATGACAAACATACTTCATCTTTCCTGAACTTCTGAGATAATTTATATCTTGTGGGTCATTTGTCACACCGTTGTTGGTAACAGCATTTTTCCATACAAACTTCTTTGAGCAGATCTTGGGTAAATCATTTAGTGAATTGGAGAGTATGGTATTTATTTTTTAGAATTAACGGAGTCTGTGTTTGCCTATATGTCACACTATCAGCCACGGAGCAAAGTACTGATAGTAGTAGTATTAGTATTCTGTGTATTAAGGGAGAGCAGCAGGATAGAGGAAAGAGAACAAAGAGATGGGAAATTGCAAAGTAAAGAGGTGAATAGGAGGACAGAAAGCGGCTTCATTTACTTTTCATTATGTACAAGTGTTGTCTCAACATTTCAATGTAAGTGCACAGGTGTTTCAGGACCCTAGCAAAGCCCTGAGTATGAATTATTAGTTAATTTATTTTTTTAATTTTTTTTACGGCAGTGGCTTGCTCCTCATGAATTACTGTAGGGAGGGTGTGGGACAGAAACAAAAGCATGGACACGTACTGATAAATGAGTTTAGAAAGACCATAGATGGCAAATGTCTCACCAGGAAATACTGAACTATGGTCACCATAACATAATTCTTTGTTCAAAAGTGCTATTGGAACACCAGCTGGAAAATCTTCCTAAGGCCCCTTACACACGGGGTGGACTCCGTTGGAGTCTGCCTGATCAGCGGGGAATCTGTCTGCTGATCCCCGATGAGCAGACAGATGGCTGGTCACAGACACAGCCCCCTCTCCTCTGTGGGAGGTTGGATGTAAATGGACCGCATGTCTGTTTACATTCGACTGCCATCTGATCTGCTCCACCAGACGGATGGGAAAAGGATCCCCATCCGTCTTCTTTCTTTTTTTTTTTTTTTTAAGCGGACAGGATCGGATGTCGGCGGGTGTCGATGGACACATGTCTGTCAACACCCGCCGCTCCAAAGAGGAGACTGGAGGGTGCACCTGAAAATCTGACTGGCGGACCTGGTCAGTCCACACATGTGAAAGGGGCCCAAGGGCTCAGTTCCTAAGAAAGTTCAGAAAGGGCCAAGGGTCAGAACCATTCCATGTAATTCTTGTGAATGGCCTACCTTAGGTAGAGCTAATCTGCAAAGTAAAATGGGTAGGACTAAAAACAATACTGGGGATGGTCTGCAGAATTGGCTACTGACCACATAGCTATGGTCAACCAAAACATTAGATCATAGGAACTGTTGGAGCACAAGTTGGTAAATCTGACTAAGAGATATGGAGCCGATTTGGCAGTCAGATGTATTTTTTTAAAGAGTGTGCAGAAAGGGTGCAAAATCAGGACTGTGGCATGTAATTATTTTCTATGGCCCCCTTTGGGTAGAGATAATTTGCAGAATAAAATTGGTAGGACTAAAACCAACACTGGGTGGTCTGCAGAATGGGCTACTGACCATGCAGCTGTGAACAGGTCTAATATTCTCAAGTGAAAAAAAAAAATCTACTAAATAGAACCAAATAAAAACTATAGATTAATGTTTAGTTCTTTTTAGAGCCCATTTAATTATAGAGATGTTCTATAAAAGCCCCAGAAATACTGGTGCTGGAACCATTTTCCAGGTTGGGTTATATGTGTTAAAAATTGAAGCAAAAGTGCTCCCACAGCAGCCCTATCTGTCCTCTCCTGCAATTTTCTTGAAATGTTGGAATGGATAAATGTACCTGAATGTGATTAATGAAATCCTGCAATCATGGTCTCTTCAGAGGAAGAATTGATGGAATGTAGCTGCTGATGCTGTAGCTTTAGTTTGTTACCCATGTAATGTAATCGGCAATGAGGAGGACTTTCATTATCGCCCCTTATTCCGTGATACAGAGCCGGGGGCACAAGATGTGCCGGCTTATTCCTGGCGGTATGTGCCCTCACGCTTCATATCTTAAGGAGTCCAGATTAACACTCTTTAAATTATCACAGAGCCTGAGATGGTGTCACTTCTTCACCTCATTGCAGTTATGTGTGAAGGCTTATAACTTCCTCGAGATCACACTCTATATCTTCTACTATGGCAGAAGGTTCTGCAAATGCATGAAGTCAATAAATATCCAGACAGCTCTTTTATCAGTGACGAGAAGACATCTTTCTGGACTGTTGCGCATACATGACAGCTGGACTACATACATAGCACCAGCCAGTATACAATATACATAGCTCAGTTGGAGAGCCCCTGAACTGCAGCGTTCCTTACACATGTACAGGCCTTAAAAGTTACAGGAATATAAATCACAGCAGAAAAGCAAAAATACACATTTTTAAATAGAAATACTCTTTCATCTTTTTTTTTTATATCTTGTACGATTAGCCCCTTTACCTCCTGGACAGGTTCTTTTGATTTTGTGTATTCTTTCCCAGTAGACTGGCAGGACAACAGGAGACCACAAATGGTCAGAGGTGCCCCCTGCGACCTGCCAGCCCCTTGTGCTTACAAAGTGGACAATGATCTCCTAGATAGAACTTCATCTCTATTGTATGCCTGGTCGGTGGACTGTGAAATGATTGCAAGTAGCACTGTCCCCGCGGAGAGCTGACATTGACGGTGTCCTAGGAGCGGACTTCCCCACTGGTACTAGGGACCGTTCTAAACTTCCCACCACCCACACTGCCAGGAGGTAAAAGGGTTATTACGTTACCTTGTCATTAACCCCTTCAGGAGCGGACAGGGTTAAAGTCATTTTCTTTGTGGCGTTCAATGTGCGGTCACTTTTATATTTTGGTACAAAAGGCACAATTTGTCTTGTGAGCTATTTAGCAGCCATGTTGCCATTTTAGGGCTTGACTAAGGATCCTAAAGTAGCCACGCATGGGGTTATGTGGCTTCTAGGAGGAATCTGGAGGTTTGCCTCCTGTGAGATGAAGCCAATCATCTTCAGAAGGTTTCTACATGTTTATTTTTAAAGTGCATTCTGAATTTAAGAGAAAACAAAGCTATTTGTTGGATGTCATTCACCGTATGTGCAGTCTGCACACTCTCCATCCATGGAGCTTCATACATTCTATAGACGTTATGCATAAATACAAGGTTTGTTCACAATGGAAGCGTTTTTGGCCTCATCTATGAGTACAGTAATCTAAAGAGACCCGATACACATGTATCCATCCTCTCCAGACTCGTTTCCCACTGTACTTATTATATTGCAAAGAGGCCGAGCAGGTCTCTGGGTTCTCAAAGGAGCACAGACTTTATTTTTTACATATTCACCAATTAGCATTGCGCTCACTCCCACTCCCCACTAAAAGATAGGATGGCCGGAAAAAGAGCGCTAATTATAACAGACTTTTTACCTGTATCGCAGCTGATGCTGAGGGGGTTAATGACAACATTTTTCCATTAAAACACAATCCTCTTTTTACCAATAAACAAATACCAGTCATTTTGATAAATATCTCTGCATATTTATATATGTATATATATATATAGATTCTACTCGTAATAAAATTCATTTTATTTTCTTTGTTAAATTCATCTGCGAAAGCATCTTCATCTGTCTGGAGTCCTGGAATAAAGGCAGAGTGGGGCAGGGTCCAAATTCACATCACATTCTACATCGAACGTTACTGTATGGAAAAAGAACATGGTTACTCCCTCCTCCACACATTTTGGCTTTGCAAACCTTCTCTCTCACAAGTGTTTGTCCAAGCTAATAAATTCTTCTCTCTTCCACCAGTTCTGAAATGTTTTGTTCTTGTTATTTTGTGAGCAGTTTTTAATTGATTTTTTTATTTTTTGCATGCATTGCAGGAAGTCACAAAACCAGAACGCAAAAGAAAGTCTCTGACATTCTTCCCTTATTTGGAAGTTTTTTGAAAATATTTTTAATGCTCAAATTTCTTTTTCTTTTCTCCCTTTTCCGGCTCCTTTCCGGATGTTGTTTGGCTGTAACTGGACAGGACAGCGGCGTCCCTTTCACACTGGTGTGTTTAGCCTTGTGAGAGTTCTATATGACTAAAGACACAGGCCAGATCTCACAATAGACCCAACCCTTGTCAATCCTCCTTTTCGACAACAAGTTTTTTTTTTTTTGTTTTGTTCAATGTGTTTTAGATAAACGTACTGAAAACAATATGTTCTATAGACACCACAACCTGATATGAAGAGAGAACACGCTGTGGTTTCTCTATATGGCAACAATCTTCATCCACAGACATTCGACACACAGGCACACGCGCACACGGCTGCTGTTGTACATGAAGTTTACAGTTCCTTGGCTGTACATGGCTGTGTTTTGGCCATGTGGTGTTTTTGTTGGTTTTTTTTTTTTTTGTTTTTTTTTCTTTATAAATAAAGATGGGAGGACTTTCAAAAAATAAATTACAAGAAAATAAAAATAAATGAAGCTCCCAGAAACATAAAAATGAAATAAATAACATACAAGTCTTTTAAATTTTTTTTTTGTTCTTTTTTTCACTTTAGTATTTAAGGCTCTCTCAGAGTGTTGTTATGATAGATCACAGGGGCTCTGAGTTAGGTCCACACAGATTGAGAAGAGAGCCCTAGAACTGATAGCTGGAGGTCACTAGACTTTCTTGTTCGTTGGTTTGTGTACATGTTTTTCATGTTTTATTTTGCCATTCATGGCAAACAGAAGAGTTAAGTGTGCTTTATATTACAGTTGAGTAGAAAGTTAGCTCTGTTCAGCTTAGGGTAGAATGATAGCAGCTCTCTGTCGTAGGCTGATGCTTCTGCTCCAGCTTTCACTCCTGACATTTGCTGCTTCTACCCTTTACATAATTATATTTCTACATTTCAATGGCAATGTACATTTTGCCTTTGCTGATTTTGTTTAGTCAGTTCACATCTGTATTTGCTTTTATTACATAGATATGAATACTCGGTGTTATTTTACACATAATACTCCTTGTCCTTATTTTTCTGCTTCTTGTGGCCGCTCTTCGAGCTATGTTGTTTCTCCTTCACAAGGGCCCCATTGCTCTGAGCGGAGTTGCTGATGTAATTCCTTGTCTCGTCCACCTGGTAGGACCCCTCGTCCCTGTTTCTGTACTTGTACATGGCATACAGGAGAATCAGGATGCAGAGAGCAGCGGCTGCCACAATGCCGACGACCATTCCCGTCGTGCTGCTGGACTCCCGGACCACCTCAGAAGCCCCCGGGACCCGTCTGCTTCCCGGCATCGTAGGGTTTGCTGTGGGCACATTACGGAACATGGGGGATGTTATTAGCGGACTCCTGAGCTTTGTGCTGTCTAGCTCGTAGGCAGTGGGCAACGGTAGCAAGACTATATCGGGCTGGGGTTTGAGCTCATGGTTATTCATTTTGCCAGCTGGCACCATGGGCACCATCCCAGATGACGACGTGGAGCGTATCAGCTCAGGGGGCAAACTTGTGGTAGAAGTCCTACCAGGTTCGGAGGCTTTGTTAGGTCTAAAGTCCTTTGATCCCCATTTGGGCGCCTGTGATTTGAAGCCACCATCGAAGAATGATGTGGAAAGGCTCTTATCTGTTACCAAGGAGAGGGTGGTGTAAAAATCTTCGTCATCGGTAGGGGGCAGGTTAGAGTCAAAGGTTTCCCCTGAGCCATACCCCGATATCACCAAGCCATCATCATCATCACAACCATCGCTGCCTTGGTCCGACAAGCAAGGTAACCCCGCCTCAGGGGTCACAGACAGGGAATCTTTGGTGGTCTCAAATATGGTGAGGAGTGGTCGGAAGGTAGGGGGGAGAGTGATGGAAGGTGTACGTGTAGCTATTGAAGGGAAATCTAAGGGATCCTCTACTAAGACAGGTATAACTAATTCACCTCCTATAATCAGAAAGAAAAACACGACAAAGGGGAGGGGGAGATAGAAAACACATAATTAGTAATCATCATCACAAGTGTTTTTAAGCATGCATAGATGATTAATGGTCTGATGCCTTATCCCACCTACGTTCATTTGACCTATGCCCATTACTTAGCCTTTTATACAGTCTTGCCTAGCAGTTCAATTTACTCAAATAACCCTAGCCATTTGTTTTCAAGTTTCTTACTACCATTACCTGATCTTAATCTAAGCAAGTTTTATTTGAGAAGAGTTTTAGTTTTGATCCTGCAGTCTACACTGGGACAATAGGTCCTTTCCTTGAGTACTACAATGACCCAACAAACACAATGTATGTCAAATCAGGTGTACAGCATGGCAAAGATTGTGCTACATGCTTGTACAATTGGCCTAATCCTAAGCTGTAGTAATATACTGATCAGCTACCTACATTGTGCCCCATCCTTGCATTCTCTGAATAGTTTTCAGCTGTAGCTATAAATTGATCAGCTATCTTGTACCCTACCCTTGTAATCTCTGCCTCATCCTTTGCTGTAGTAGTACATTGATAACTACCCTGGGACATAACGTGTAAAAGCGGCACAAAAGTTGTGACGTCATCGCGCTCGCCGATTCGGCTCCGATGAGTGAGCAGCGGCCTACTGTGTTGTGAATGTGATCCCCAATTTCCACAACTGAGGATTTTAAAGGGATCTGCCACATTGATCAGCTACCCACATTGTGCCCTGCCCTTTTGTTATCTGCCCACACATTAGGTGTGGTAGTTCAATAATCTGCTACCTACATTGTACACTGACCTTGTATTGCTTCCTGTCCTCAACTGTAGAAATTAGACTGATCATCTACCTACATTGTACATCATCTTTGTGTTCTTTAGCTCATTCTCCAGGGTAGCAATACAACAATCAGCTACCTACATTGTGATCCCTCCTTGTGTTCTCTTCCTCATCCTCCAGTTTAATAATACCTTGATCATCTACTTTGTGTGCCTTTCTTCTTAGGCTTGTCCTTAACTGTAGTATTATAATGGAACAGGTACCTACATCGTACCCCATCCTTGTAATCTTTGCCTTGTCCTCACTCCTCAGCCTTAGTAATACATCCTCAGCTATAGTAATATATGTATTATCTGCGTAGTCTCAGCAATAGTAATACATCCAGTGTCGGCTGCTTCATTATGGGCGCTGCCCCCCTGATTCATGCGCCCGGCCCCATATCTACATGCAGGGTGAAGGGACGCATGGATTTTAAATTTTTTTTTTTTTTTTTTTTCAAGCACGTGATTAAAGCCTAAGGCTCTAATTGGCTTCAAAAAAAGGGTGGGCTCAGGGTGCAGTGAGCCCACCCAGTGGTGAGCGACAAAAGCAAATTTAATATTTTCTATTGTCTTCCTGATTGTCCTCCTGGAGAATCAGGAAGCGGGTCCTGAGACCCGATTGGCCGTGAGGAGAAGCGACCGTATTGGCCGCTAAGGGAGAAGACGCAGGGGGAAGCCGCCGAGGAGGAGGCGCAGGCCCGCAACCTAGATGGGGTAAGTGTGGGGTTTACCAATTAACCGAACGGGGGGGGTTTGATGGACGGATTGAATACATCAATTAGCTACCTACATTGTGCCTTTGTTGTGTCCTGTCCTTGTGATCTTTGCCTCATCTAAACTATCCCCAACATTGAATCTGTATTACTTGGCTAAAATGTAATTTGTTGGATCTACAATGACGATAAAATGATAAGAATGAAACAATGAAGAAAAGTCCCAGTCATCCCCTCCCCTAAAATGAAAATTTTAACAGAAAATAAAGAAATCTCAAATAAAAGCACAGCAAATGAAAATAAAATCACAAATTTGAATAACAAAATACCACAAAGAAATAATAATGCAAAAGCTCAGAAACAAAAGTGTAACTTAAGAAACAAAGTAGAAACGGAAAAGAAAGGAAATTTAAAGATCCCCAACCAAAGAATTTAAAAATGAGAACCAAAAATACCACGGGACAAAAAATAAAAAAAATTGAAGATCAGAAGTAAAAAAAAAAAAAAATACATTACTGTTCAGTTGACTTACATCCACATATTGCCCGCATGTTTTTTGGCATGTAAAAAAAAAAGTTTACAGAACAAAGTTGTATAAGAATGTCAAATCGATACATTCTTCTCATTTGTTTTCCTAATACTTTAACCAAAAATGAAATCAGATTTTTTTTTTTTTTTTTAATATTCTATAATCTGGAGTCATCATTTAGCTATACTTGTTTTTGTTTTAAAGACAAAATGACACAAGTAAGGTGACAGACACAGGACTCACAGCACGAAAACACAAAGAGAAAACTCCTGCACTGTAACTTGATCACACACGGCTCTTTTCTCTGTGGCTCCAATTTTCTGTGTAACAATTTTTTTTTTTTTTTCACTAATTTGATCTTGATAATATTTATTTAATATTAATGAAAATAATAAAATAAAAAATAGAGCAAAGTGAACTAAATCTCATTGTTACTTTTTTTGTTGGACATAAGGTTGAATGCTGGAATATTGCTCCAAACTGGGAGATTTTTGTGCCTAGTCATAACTAGATTTGTAAATTTTATTATTTTTTTTAACTGATTATAAAATTGTCGTATCTATAAGGAGTTGATCGTTTTGGGGGGGGAAAAAAATACAAACATCTAATGGATGGAATAAAGAGGGTGTGAGGAAGGGGAGGGGTGAAAAGTAAGGGTACTGGGAGAGGTCAAATCTATGAGGACACTAGACATTGGATGAGAATGAGTAGGCCGAGGGTGTGAGTCAGTTGCCATGTCCATGATAAGGCGTTACGTAGTGATCTAGCAGCTTTTGAGCTTCTGGCTGTAAGGAAGGGACAGGCAATATACAGAACAAAAAATAAAAGAAAAAAAAACAAAAAAACAAAATGAACATTTGCATGCCCATCTAGAAAAAGAAAAAGCAAGGTCTAAACACTGACAGATATTACAAACCCTAAACTGCAACTTGTTCGTCATGCAAATTTCCTTCACCTTTTTTTTTTTTTTTTTTTAATCACCCACCCGAAATGAGCAAGATCCACATCAAACAAAAGCAAGAAAAATATTAGACAGCATTATCTTGAAAAAAATAAAAATCAAAAACAACCCAAAAAGTTTTTTTTTTTTTTCTTCTACTAAAAAAATTATAGAAGTGAAAAATATGAGAGTGAGGTTAACATGAATAGCAGAGCGAAACCAGTTCACAGCAGACGGGGCTTTAGGTTCAAGACGTTGGCTCATCCTTGGAACAATTTTAGCTGCGGGTCAGAGAGAAAGGTGTGTGAAACGATGGAGGACTCTTATTGGATTGACGCCTGGCACACCCACTACGGTCCTAACACAGCACGGATCACTGAGTCGAGGCAGCTAAAGTTGTTCCTAAGTAGAATGTGTTAGAATTTTAAAAAAAAAAAAAAAATGACAGCATATTTTTTTTTGCAGCTCAATTTAAAAGCAGGGAAGGGTGGATTTTTTTTTTTTGGAAACAGACCAAGCATCAAATCAAGGACATTATATTGGAGAAGTTAACACCGACAGATTAAAACCACATGGGGAGGTAGGAAAACATTCTCATCTCACAAGGGAGAAAGTCCTTTGATGCCAGAACATAAGGAATGCTAACACAGTTTTCCAAATGATGCACACACAGACTGCGTAGGTGCGGAGCTTGTCCACCTGGATTTCCTGGTGTTGCTTATTATGGGCATGTTGCGTTCAGTGCAACCTGACTCTTGGACACGCCCTTGTGTGTGTCCATCTATTGGCTTATTGAATTGGGTTGTGCAATTTGCAGTTACTTATAGCAGCCAAAATGAATCCTTCATTGATATGAAACCCGATTGGCTACTGCATTTGCTGTTTAATTTGCACGGCTTTATTGAATTCACCTGTATATCCTGCAATAACCTTTAGCTGTACACCAACCAGTGGCTATTCCAATCAATCATAGTTAACGATCAGATGTGTGAATGTAGTTTGAAGCTGCACCTTTAAATGCATGATTTCTGGAATCCACACCAACGGGGGGGGGGGGGGGGGGGGGGGTTAAACTATGGATCACACAGAAGTGCTGTCTGTTTGTGCATGACAAATAAACAGGAGAAGAAAAAAAAACTGAAAATATATTGGATTATAAATCGACAGTGGGTCAGTTCTTGGCTGCAGGATGTCGATGCATGCTTAAAGTTGCATTTAGGGAAAGTATACAAGAAATAAAGAATAAAACTCCAGCAAGCTCGGGGAGGATTGGGGAGGGAGGTGGCGGGGAAAGAGAAGGGGAGGTAAGGTGAATGAAAGCAGCACCACATCGCTGGACGGTTTTTCGACAGTTCACACTTTGCTTAATAAGCTTAAGATGTGTTTAGTCACCCACGGCAAGCAATCGGTCATCATCTTGAAACATTTTGTGCCGTGGCTAGCTGCACATCGTTGATCTGTGCACTTATTAAGAAAGCCTTTTTTTTGTCTTGCTATTCATCAGCCGCAAAGTGGCTGTTTTTTTTTTTTTAATTGAGCCTCTTTCTTCGCTTCTAGTAGCCCATGTACTGCCTGCCGCCGGGTTCTGGGTGGGAAGGATTTTATCGTATGGTTTTAGTAGCTGCCACCTCTGCAGAGAATGTCTGATATACACTGTGGTGCTGACAGCTCATCTAATGCGCTGTAATCCTTTAATCCTGCTGCTTGATGGTCTGTTACGGAGCTGAGCTCATCAGACAAGCGGCCTGGCTCTGCAGTGCCAAAAAACTCTTCTGTTCTAAGATCTCACCTGCGATTTTCAGGGATCCCATGCACCACAATTATGATAGTGCTAACATGTTCCATTGTCTTATAGGGGATCTGAGTGATTCCCCAAATGCTGCAACTAAAAGGGTGTACTGAACCAGCTGGATGAGCATACACAATCTGCAAACTCCTTTTGGTGCAGACTGTCTGCTGCGACACCGGCAACTGTCAAAGACGATCCCACTCAGTGAAGCTGTAAATGGGTAGCTGAAATCAGAATTTTTCAGGGCGTGGCACTCGTGTGTTTATAGGGCTGGTACAGTTCCAGTAAAACTGGAAAGCCTGCCAGAAACGTTAGGGCTCATTCAATAAATCCACAATGTCAGCGTGGCAACCTGGGTCAGTTCACCCAACCATAACTTACTCTCATCAGACTAGTAAAAATATTAAATTCGCACATAGTGGTGCCATCTTTGGTTTGGATTTTTTTTTGGGAAAAACTATGTACGGCTTGTTCAGATAGGGGCAACGCTGTATCCTGGGCCAGGCCTAGGGCAGCACTTTGCAGGGGGGCAGCACTGAAAGAGTCCCCCCCAGTTTGTGCTACACTGTTAGTGTAGTGCCAGTCTTATGGGGCGGACTGGGCTGAGAGGCTAGCGCCCCCATAAAGTGGCCACACTGCTTCCGATATGTGGGCGGCCGGCATTCCGCAAATGTGGGAGGGGGGGGCGGGGCGCCGCTTCTAATTTTGCCTGTCCTCTCATCCTGGACCACAAACCTTCCTCACTGTGCTATACGTTTTCTGCTGCACCATTGGCATGGTTATATCTTCTTAGTCCTCTCCATAAAATTATCAGAAATTTGTACTTAAAGTAGAACTATAGGCAACACTTTTTTTTTTCCATTCTGGATAGAGTAAGGGAGGTTTATAGGGATAGAGTAAGGGAGGTTATTTTTTACCATCCCTGTCCCATTGCAGAGATTTCCCTTCACTTCCTGCCCCATAGCCAAACAGGAAGTGAGAGGAAATCTATGCGAATTAAGGGAATCCATTGACCCCCCCCCCCCGCAGGCCCTCAGAACTAGTGTCCCCACTCAAATTTCAGGGCGGGTCTTAAACAGTAAGGGGTGTGGCCTTGACAGGAAGGGGTGGGTTGTATTTAAATTAGGGTATGCACAAGTTTAGTCAGGCCTAGGGCAGCACAAAACCTAAATACACTACTGTATAGGGGCCCAAAAAAGATTTTGCAGTGGAGGATACGAATTCTTAGAGGATAGTGTCCGTTCTCTGCAAACGCTATTCTGGCGACCCACTGGCTTGCACCTCGCTGAAAACGCAGCAAACTGCAGCATGTCACAGGCTGTCAGCCAACCAGCGAACACAGTGCTGTGAACCAAAGCAGTCTAGATATTCTTTCTGGGGGTGCACGGAGATGTAAATAGGCCCTAAAAGTAAAACAACGATGCAGAAGGTAGGTAACAGGAGGCAGTAAATTGGCTAGTTTAATTTTGGCTAAATGCTGCTTTCATTCACTGGACGGAGGGGTCAGCCATGGACACAGGAGCGTTTAATCGAATGTACCCACCAGCTGCCATTACGGAGCACCAGAGAGATACTGAGATATTCCCCATCTCTATTAAAGCTTGAGCATCATTAACACATTCTCGGTAAAGTGCCAGCTCCTTTGTCACCAGGGGCCCCTGCCTTGAGATTCCACAAATAGTGAACAGAGGATTTACAGCCATAATCTGCAGACGTTTCCCTCCTCCACACAGTGTCAGTGAGCGCATTACCTGCGGCTTCTTCATCCAGAGATGTCCCCTCAGGGCTCCCTCATGCAATCTGGGTGAGTGGCTAATTTTAAACAATTGGATGCCACACACTGCACATTCCACAAATATTAAAACGTCACAACACTCAATCTGCCTGTTAACTATTCACAAGGCACCTACAGCCCAGATCTCAACCATGGCACACGGCACATACAGCCCAGATGTCAAAAAAGGTACAGAGCGCCTACAGCCCAGATATCAACAATGGCACAGGGCACATACAGCCCAGATCTCAAAAAAGGTACATGGTACCTACAGCCCAGATCTCAATGGCACATACAGCCCAGATCTCAAAAAAGGTACATGGCACATACACAGCCCAAATCTCAACAATGGCCTAGAATCCCTTAGAATACAGCAGAATCCCCACAAACACCAAACCTCCTGAAGGAGAGAAGTTCTCTATAGCTTATGGCAACCAATGAAATGTTTCCTTTACCTCCTTTTATTCAAAAAAATAATTAATATTAATAATGGTTGCTATGATCAGCATAGAGAATTTAAAATGATTGTAAAGTCTCGCTTTAAAAAAAATAAATAAATAAAATAACAAACATGTTATATACTTACCTCTGTGCAGTTGGTTTTGCACAGAGCGGCCCGGATCCTCCTCTTCTCGGGTCCATCTTTGCTGCTCCTGGCCCCTCCCTCCTTCCAAGTGCCCCCATAGACCAGCAGCTTGCCATGGGGGCACCCGAGCCAAGCTGCAGCCCTGTGTGTCCATTCAGACACGCAGCAGCTGTTCGGCCCCGCCCCCTCTCTCTCCTGATTGGCTAACTGACTGATTGACAGCCGTGGAAGCCAATGGCACAGCGGCTGTGCCGCAGCCAATCAGGAGGAGAGTCCCAGACGGCTGAGGGAATCGCTGGACAGAGAGAGGACTCAGGGTAAGTAGTGGGGGGCCTGCTACACACAATTTTTTTTTATCTTATGCATAAAATGCATTAAAAAAAAAAACTTGACTTTACAACTCCTTCAACTCTGTTTTTATTCTTGAGATTCTGATTTATATGGGATTTAGAGTTGAGGCTGCTAATAACTCTGAAAACACTTAATACAATATAATGCTGACTGTGACACAAGTCCATGGGCTCCCTATGTTATCCTGTCATTGGCTCTTTCTCACTGCATTCCCCAAGTGGATCCATAAAGAAAACATATATAGAACATTGTGGCGGGACTATGCAATGTTTGCATTGCATAATAAATGTCCATTAAGTCTTAGGCCACTCCAAACTCCTCTTAGTGGACCTATAGTTTTCATTTTGTATTGGCGCGTGCCAAAAATTACCAGTACAGGAAATGTATCGAATCGGAAGATATGCTTTGGTGCGAGTTGCAAATCTCGTTCCATAGGCAAGTCTTTTACAGGGTCTTTTAAAACAAATGTTCAGTTTACTTGGTGCCATAGGAAAACTGGACATATGGCATGCTAAATGTAGAGTTACACAGAATGTCATGGAATATAGTCATCCCATTTTAAATATTAAGAATAGAGTTAACCCAAGTTGAATGCCACAAATTGTAACCAAATTTAAATGTTATAAATATAGTTAACACTTTTTAAATACCATAAAGATACTAGTTACTCCAAGTAGAATGCCACAAATACACTTAAAGCCCAGCTCTGGGCAAATAACCAAAATGACCCCCTGTAGTGGGGCTGTGCCTGTACTGTGTGGGTTAATTGCTCATTTAAGGCTAAGGGAAAAATAAAGGGGGATTTACTTACCCGATCTTCCCCTAGACAACACGTGCAATTAGTTCTTGCAGTGTGGGTTGCAGAGTTTTGCTGGAGTTGGGCTTTAAGCAAATTGGAATGCCATAAATCTATTGAATATATTCATGGATTTCAAAATAGGAGTAACTATATTCATGGCATTTAAATTGGGGTGTGATTGGTGTCCCTTGCGCTGGTCAGGTGTGATAGTTGCGTGAGTATCGGGGTGTCTCAAAGTGGACGTAAAAATGACCGGTAATATTGCAGCGAAATTAGGTGTTTACACACAACACTTACAAAGATATAGGATAAAGAGATTTCGCGCAATATTAGATGAATAAAGTGAATAAAAACACATATAGGAAAACTGTGTCTCATAAGTGTGCAAATCGCATCGTGAAATAAATATGGCAATGGAGATGTGAATGGTGAGCTGATGGCTACTAAGGGATACGGATCTCAATAGTATGGCATCTAGCTATGTCCATAGCTAGATGCCATACTATTGAGATCCGTATCCCTTAGTAGCCATCAGCTCACCATTCACATCTCCATTGCCATATTTATTTCACGATGCGATTTGCACACTTATGAGACACAGTTTTCCTATATGTGTTTTTATTCACTTTATTCATCTAATATTGCGCGAAATCTCTTTATCCTATATTTAAATTGGGGTAACTGAACTGTAATCATGACTTCTAATTGGGGTAACTTTATTTGTGACATTCTAAAAGGAATAACTATTCTTGTGGAATTCAAACCGGGGTAACTACAGTACTGTGCAAAAGTTTTAGACAGGTGTGCAGAAAAGCTGTAAAGTAAGAATGCTTTCAAAAATATATATTGTAAATTTTTATCAATCTACAAAATGTAAAGTAAGCAAACAAAAAGAAAAATCTAAATCAAATCAAGATTTGTTCTGACTACCATTTGACTTTAAACCAGCATCAGTTCTTCTACTTGCACACAGTTTTTGAAGGAACTTGGCAGGTAGGTTGTTCCAAACATCTTGGAGAACTAACTGCAGATCTTCTGTGGATGTCGGCTGCCTCAAATCCTGCTGTCTCTTCTTGTGATCCCAGACAGACTTGATGCTTAAATCAGGGCTTTGTGGTGGCCAAATCATAATATCTAGCACTCCTCATTCTTCTTTTATGCTGAAAATAGTTCTTAATGACATTGGCTGCATGTATGGGATTGTTGTCCTACTGCAGAATAAATTTGGGGCCAATCACATGCCTCCCTGATGGTATGACATGATGGATAAGTATCTGCCTTTTATTTCGCAGCATTGAGGACACCGTTGATCGGGCAATGTTGATGACTGTACACACAGTGGCCGGCCAAGGAAACAATGCAGCAGATGAAAGACACATCATGCTTACTTCCTTTCAGAAGATGTCCAGCAGTGCCATCAGCGCAGAATTGGTGGGACCCAGATAAACCCAGGTACTGTCCAAAGAAGTCTGGCTAGAAGTGGTCTTCATGGAAGACTTGTGGCCAAAAAGCCATACCTCCGATGTGGAAACATTTGGTTATAGCAGGAGGCAGTTTGTTGGTGAAAGCCTGGAGAGTGGTACAATGAGTGTCCGCAGGCAACAGTGAAACATGGAAGTTCCTTGCAAGTTTGGGGCTGGATTTCTGCAAATGTAGTTGGAGATTTAGTCAGGATCAATGGTGTCCTTAATGCTGAAAAATACAGGCAGATACTTAACCATCATGCCATACCATCAGGAAGGTGTGTTATAGGCCCCGAATTTTATTCTGCAGCAGGACAACAACCCTAAACATACAACCAATGTCATTAAGAACTACCTTCAGCATACATAAGAACAAGGAATCCTGGAAGTGATGGTTTGGTCCCCACAGAACCCTGATCTCAACATCATGGAGTCTGTCTGGGGTTACATGAAGAGACAAAAGGATTTGAGGCAACCCATATCCACAGAAGAGCTGTGCCTAGGTTGTTACAAACATCTTGGCGAACTACCTGCCAAGTTCCTTCAAAAACTGTGTGCAAGTGTACCTAGAAGGTAGAAAAGGGTGGTCACACCAAATATTGGTTTGATTTGGATTTCTCTTCTGTTAGTTTATTTTTATCAATTAACAAAATGGAAAGTAAATGATTAGGCCTCATGCACACTGGTTTCTTGTAAACGCTGTTTATCCTGACCGGAGAAAATCTGTGTTATAAACTCGCCTAAGCTGCATTTTTTCAAAACAGTTTAGGTGGTTTTTTTTTGGTTTTTTTCATTGGACAGAATTTCAATTTTTCCTGGTCGTTGAAATAAAAAGTGCTAAATGTGCCCAGAGTTTATGTGTTTAACAGCGTTCAGCGGTTTTTGTGGTCAGAATTCCCACTCCTGAACGCAATATTAGGGCGTTCAGAAAACGGCTTATAAACTTTTTTTGCTGATAAACTGCTAAAAATGTCAATGATAACATAGAGGGAAATTTAAGGGCAAAAAAAAAGCCCAAACTCACAAAAACATGAGTTTAACAGCAGTGTGCATGAGACCTTAACACTTGTATTTTGAAAGCCTGCCTAAAACTTTTGCACAGTACTGTATATTTGTGGAAGTCAAATTAGGGTAATTATATTAAACCTGGGCAGTGGCGGCTAGTGCTCAATGTTTTTGTTTATTTTTTTTGGGGGGGGGCGCGGCGGCGGCAAAGAAACCTGTCCCTCTCACTCGCACGCAAACACACCCCCTGCCCACGTGCACAGGCTGGCCTCGGTATCAGGGCATTCTCTGCATCCGTCCACTCTCTTCCCTCCCAGGCAGGCTTCTGACCTGGGCTTCTGACTGGAAGGACCTGCTCATTTGAGCTATGGGCTCTGCTAGGAGGACAGTGCCCAGTGCAAGCTCTATGAATCTGGGAAGACCGGTGCTGCTCCTTGCTTCAACTTGCCGAGGGACCATTGCTTCTCCTCACGGCCGAACAGAAATAGGGTCCTGAGACCCGATTGGCAGGGAGTCCTAAGACTCAGAGGACCCGCTTCCTGATTGGCTGGGAGGAGAAGCAGGAAGACATTAGAGAATATTATTTCGCTAACATCACACAACTGGGTGGGCTCAGGGCGCAGTGCTCTGCACCCCGAACCCACCCTTTTTTTAAGCGAAGTAGAGTTTCGGGCTTTAATCCTGTGCTTCAAAAAAAAAAAAAAAAACCCATTGAAATCCGTGCGTCCGGCGCCCTGCATGTAGATTAGGGGCCTGGCGCATGGATTAGGGGGCGGCCCATACTGGAATTGGGGTATAATTACCCCAATTTGATTAGTCCTAGTTCAAAGTTGACAGTACCTCCATATATCTTTAGGCCCCTTTCACACGTGCTTTCTGATCAGGTCCGCCTGTTTTTCAGGCAGACCCGATCGGACGCTCAATGCATCTCTATGAAGCGGCGGATGTCAGCGATGACCTGTCCTCTGATATCTGCCGCTATCCGATCTCATCCTGTCCGTGAAATCCAGACGGATGGAAACCATATTTTCCCATCCGTCTGCAGAATCGGATCGGATGAAAACGGACCGTCTGTCCATAGAGGACAGCGGGGCTTTGACAGGTCCATCTCTGCACAGTGAGCGGAGACGGACCTGTCATCCGCCTGCTCAGCAGGGATCAGCGGAGTGATCGCTGCTTGGCAAAGCGGAGTCTGTACATGGACAAGCCCGTGTGAAAGGGGTCTTACAAGCCTAAATTAACTAAAATATGTAACAAAATGCGACCCTTCCTTACAAATCCCATTCCTCTGCTGTATTGGTGCGTTAGTTCAAAGAGAGTCTTCATAGACATTGAAGGTTGCTCTATAGATTGATGCACCTTGCAAAAGGGCTGCGGTAAATTCCTTGCCACAGCTGACTATGTCCAACACATGCAGGCCTAAGATTTCATGTTAAAAAAAGTTTTTGTATTTTGTATCGAAGAAAAAGGGAATTTTAGGTGAACATCAATAATACACAGAGCTTTTATAACATGTTCCTTGGCCAGTTTTTTTTTTTCTAAAAAGGAGCTTTGAATTGATTAATTACCCAGATTCCTAATGAGAAAAATCTATAAGTGCTTTGATTTAGATGTTGTCTGTAAAGAATGCATATTTAATAGCCGTACCGACCCACTCAGGACACAAAAAACTAGACTTTAGAAAGAAGAAAGGACCAGCGACGGTGGGTTTAGTGGAAGGCTTGAAAAGCCTAATTAACTTTCCGCCATTGCCTGAAATCTGGGCCATAACAAATGAAAGGATTTCAATGGTTTGAAGTCAACGTGAACTTTCTTCATGAGTAGCTTCTTGCCTCCTCCCCACCCGCCAGTTTCATTAAAAAAAAAAAATAACATCTCAATTAGCAGAACGGTCTTCCAAGCTGCTGTATGAAAATCTCTGCTCTTTATTTTTAGTGGTGCAGGCACGGGAACCACTTGCATTTCCATTTAACACTTGGGGCTGCTTTAATCTTCAAACAGCTGCCTGTTTAAGCCAGATGTGCTGCAGGCTCCGATTCTTCACAGTGTGTTTTACAAGCTGCTGAAGTCAAATGGAAGCAATTTCCCAACACTAAGTCCTGTCTTCCTTTCTAAATTAACTCGCTGAACTGGGTGTAAATTTCTTGTCACATGAAATACAGACTTTTCTCTCTGTTTGATGGGTCAGGCTCCTGTGGATTTTCGGGTTTGTTTTTAATGCAAGCTCTGTGTTTTTCTGGTCAGTGCCGATGCTTGGCTGTAGGGAAAAAGCTATCGTAAAATGTGGCGTCCACTGAGGCTGGACTTATAGCTGACATACACTATATTAACAAAAGTATGTGGACCCCCTCAAATGATTAAGTAAAATTGTATCCAGGAAAAAAAAGGTACTATTGTACTACACAATGTAATGTCATACATTTGGCAAAGATGTAGCGGAGGTTCCCACTAGGGGGTGTTCACAAGTGTTAGGGGTCTACACAAGTCAGTAGATCAATCTGTGCTTGTGGTTCATATATCTTATTACCTATACCTGGAAAACCAATTTACCCATAACCATGTATAGACCCATGGTTATTGTGATCCATCATACCCTTCAATTGATGCCTCTGCTACATCTTCTTTTCAAGAGATATTGAACTGCATTGTCTAGCACGCTGACCAGAACTCTTCCCCAAGACATGACCAGGTCTTGGAACATTTTTTATCAAAACATTTAAAGTGACTGTTTTCTCGCCAAGGTCTGGGCAGAGAAAAACAATTTGAGCTTCTAGTTCAGGGTTTCTCAACCAGGGTTCCTCCTAAAGGAACTGTCTAAAGAGGGTTCTAAACAGGGTTCCTCTAAAGGTTGCCAGGGGTTCCTTGAACAATGACCAATTTTTACCTGTCAGATAAGTTTCCACTGACACCAATTATCTTTTTAGCTATCTGTAAGGGGGATGTACTTCCCTCTTACCATCACACCAATGTATCATGAGTTGTGGATATAGTAAATTTTTAGCAGAGGTTCTCTGAGTGGTCTCAGAGAGAGTTTTCTTTTTTCTTTTTGAGGGTTCCTCTGTGTTGAAAAAGCCTGTGCTAGTTGGTAGGTTCCTCCAGGTATTTTGCAACCTCTCCAAATGTGATCACAACTCATCATTACTTTCTACTGCATTGTTTACTTTTCAAAGTAGTACACCACTGGAGACTCCTTGGTTTTTCTTCTTCCATATCTCCTCTTTTCCTCTCCACATGTGAGCCTAGCCAACCATTATTCTCCTCCAAGAGCACTACACTTCTAGATTATCTCCTGTTCTTCTACCTCCATGGCCTCTCTTTCTCTCTTTCTTTCATGCTTTCCATCTTAGAAAAAAAACATTTTAACGGAGCTCTGTATGTGGTTGAGGCCTTAGAAAATTGGCCCCTACCAGATCTTTCATTCCTAGAGCCTGCATCAGGCAGTATTTTGTTTACTGCATCACCGGTAAAACGATTGTTCAGTTTTCTATTAGGGAGCTGCAACAATAAGCAATTCTCCAGCAGGCAGTGCAGTTTTGTCATATCCAAGAGCTCATCACTTATTAGTTAATCATGCCATAGATGTTCCATAGCGGTCACATCGGATTCCTTTTAACATTACATCCCTGTAGACACCCAGCGTCAAAGCCTGACAGTTTCCCTGTCTGTTCTGTGAAGCCAAAACCCCACTGCTGTGTACACCTGCAGGCTTTATTGTCAATGCAGGCTTCCTTCTCCCACAGCACCTGACCAGCCCACAGGAGCCAAACGAGGACACGGCTGACACATGGCGACACATCTTCAAACGATGACAAATATGGGGAATTTGCTATGGTTCAGTAGACCCCACCAAGCTCCATGTTTCTGCCTCCAGGCTGTTTAAATATATTTTCTGATTCTGTGTTGCTTTATTTGGATGTTGACAGTCCGAATAATGCAAACTTTTGTTTACCAAATTACACTTTTTCTCCTGTTAATGTAGGCAGAGGGGTCATATCACTGCGTATTGTGAGCCACAGATATGGAACTGGTTCTGGCTTGACAAGTAGGTCTTTATTGGGCTGTCTGCAAATTAGAGAGACTAGGTGTGCAAAGAGAAAATGCCAATGGCAGAATATATAAAGTCCTGATTTAGTTTTATTTAGACACTTGTATCATAAAAAATGGGTAACAGATAACACAAAAGACTGATCAGTATACAGCAGGGTTCCTCAACCAGGGTTCCTCCAGAGGTTGCTAGGGGTTACCTGAACAATTTCTGCCTCTCAAATATGTTTCCACTGACACTATTGCTCTTTTTAGCCATCTGTAAGGGGGGAATTCTTCCCAATGATCACAAATGTAAGGAGCTATCTTCCCACTGCCCATCACACTAATGTATAGTTTAACTTTTAGTAGGGGTTCCCTGACACCGGAAAGTTTTTTCAAGGGTTCCTCCATGCTGAAAAAAGCTGGTATACACTACAGTATGGTGTGTGTAGATTGTATAGGATACAATTAAGCAATAATTATAGGGATATACCTTACAAAATTAGGACGTCAAGCATAGATAGAAAATGTACTTGACTTACTAATTTTGAATGATATATTCTTATGTTGCTTTGTTTTAGAAACCATTATGAATACATATGTATTTGCTCTCAGTCAATGATGTATACTAATCCTTTGAACCTCTGAAAAGTGCTGATTTTATTGATACAAGAGTCTAATTAAAATAAATCTGGACTTTATATGTTGTGCTTTTCCTATTGTCCACCCAGTGCCTACTTGGGCACCATTGCTGGAAGAGGTGCCTAATCATTCTCTCTACACTGCGTATCCGCTTCTGGACCGCCTTCCGCATATATACTGTGACAGGGCGGCCCGGCTGTGCAAAATCGCGTACCAGTACGTGATTTTGTGCACATGGTGTAGGGGGCGCGCGACACCCCCCCGCTGTGATTGGACACAGCAGGAACTAAATCAGTGGGTCAGTCGTGACCTGCTGATCGTTCTGTGTAAAAAAGGCAAGTCCCTGATCTGTCACGAAGCAAATGAGAGATCTTGTGCTTCAGCTAAGCTGAAACACGATCTCTCTTTTTTCTCCAGTGTATCTGTCCCAGAAACAGGAAGCAGGAGCCTCTTAGTTAAGTTGTATAGTTTTAATAGACAAAGTCCATTAAAAACACTCACATTTAGATTTCATTACTCAGGCACAGGTTAGTCTGGTTACACCAATCTCCGTCACAGCTTCCAGCAGAGGGGGTCATGTCCTGTGAATCCTTCTCATGGCTTGAGAGCTTGAGAAAGGAGAGCGCACTACAGACATCCCCCTAGTGCGCATAATCGGAAACGCGCTGCGATTTTGTCTGTGGCGCCATCACGCCGTGTTCCAGTGCTTCCCTGTAATCCACCAGCTGCTCTCCAAGCCTCGCTTTGGACTCTGCACACATGCTGGAAGATTCCTGCTGGTCAGGACGCCGGTGTCTTGCCGAGAAAGTTCCCCCGGCGGATAAGGACCCCCCTGTACTGCGCTTGCGCAATACAAACGACTACAGAGCCGCCGAAAGTCTCCGAAGATGAACAGCTGATCGTCGGGGCAGAATGTAGTGCGCAGACACCGTGTAGAGCTAGGTCCAGGTTCAAGCCCCACCATCCAAGTGGACATAGAGGTAGAATATTAATATGCCGAGCGAAGCGAGGCCGTGCCCCGAAGCGCGGCGAGCCCGCGAGGGGCCCTGTTGCAAAGTGTTTTTTTACAATAGTGTTGGCACGCAGGTGCTGTGTACAGCTGACTCACAGATGTTCAGCTTCGGCTATTTTCGGTGGCTCCGTTGTGGTTCCTACTGCGCAAGCGCTGCGCCTGCCCAGTGCAGGGGGGGGTCATTATCCACCAGGGGGAACTTTCTCGGCAGAACACCAGCCATGAGAAGGATTCACGGGACGTGACCCCCTCTGCTGGAACCTGTGACGGAGATCGGTGTAACAGGACTAACCTGTGCATGAGTAATGAAACCTAAATGTGAGAGTTTTTAATGCACTTTGTCTAATAAAACTATACAGTCTTAACTAAGAGGCGCCTGCTTCCTGTTTGTTTTCTATCTACATGTTTGGAGTCTGCTTTGGCTCCCCCTGCAAGGCTGCCCTGTCTGCATAGACTGTTTCCTCACACAGAGCTTAATAGCTCAAAGGACATTTGTGTGGACTCTAATCTCATGCTATATACTATAACCTGCACCAATATCCATTGTATTTATCTGTCCCCCACACAGTTAGAAAGCACCTCCCAGGGACACACTTAACCCTATGATTGCCCCTGGTGTTAATCCTTTCCCTGCCAGTTTCAAGTGATCAGTGCATTTTTTTTTTTAGCATTGATCACTGTATTGGTGTCACTGGTCCCCAAAAATTGTCCAATTTGTCTGTCGCAATGTCGCAGTCCCGCTAACAATTGCTGATCGCCGACATTACTAATAAAAAATGTAAATGCCATAAATACATCCCATATTTTGCAGACACAATAACTTTTGTGCAAACCAATCAATATACGCTTATTGGGATTTATTTATTTTTTTACCAAAAATATGTAGCAGAACACATATTGGCCTAAACTGATGAAGAAATTAGATTTTTTTAATTTTTTTTATTGGGAATGTTTTATAGTAGAAAGTAAAAAAATATTGTTTTTTATTCAAAATTGTCTATTTAAAGCGGAGCGCCACCGAAAATTTTTTTTTTAAAAGTCAGCAGCTACAAATACTGCAGCTGCTGACTTTTAAAACATGGACACTTACCTGTCCAGGGCGCCCGCGATGTCGGCACCCAAGGCCGAAGCGTCTCTCCGTCCTCGGGTGCTGCCGCCTCCATCTTCGGTAAGGGAATCAGGAAGTGAAGCCGTGCGGCTTCACTTCCCGGTTCCCTACTGCGCATGCGCGAGTCGCGCAGCGCAATACGGATGGTCCCTGCTGCCTCTGGGACCCGTGTGTTTCCCAGCAGGCAGCGGGGAGGGAGCAGGAAGTGGCGTAAATACCCGCAGATTCTGCGGCTATCTATGCCGGAAGTGGGTACAGATACCTGTAATATACAGGTATCTGTACCCTCCTCCCCCTGAAAGGTGCCAACTGTGTCACCGGAGGGGGGGAGGAATCTAATGAGTGAAAGTTCAACTTTTGGGTGGAGCTCCACTTTAAATTGTTTACAGCGCACAAAATAAAAACTGCAGAGGTGATCAATTATCACCAAAAGAAAGCTCTATTTGTGGGAAAATAAGAACATCAATTTTATTTGGATCGCCTGACCGCGCAATTTGTCAGCTAAAGCAGTGCCAAATCGCAAAAAATGGCCTCGTCAGGAAGTGGGTAAAACCTCCTGGAGCTGAAGTGGTTAAAAGGATAAGTTTGTGAGAACACGTTACATGTTACACCCGCATCTGCATCTGCCTACATTCCCCCGGATTCCCCCCCCCCTTCCTGTGACAGCAGGCCCGGGATTTTCTCCCCTCACTTGATGTCACAATTCATTTGAATGGGCTGCTGTGCCTGCATTTCACGCAGAAAAAAAAGGTCCCTGCAGCATTTTGTTAAACGCAACGGCCGGGAAATCACATGGTGCTTTTTCCCTACAGTTTCCGCACCCGCACTGCATTTTTGGATGCGTGGGGGGGGGGGGGGGGGGGTGCCATTATGGATGCAGCACGTTTTGACTACGGGAACAGCAATCATCCGCAATAGTGTGAACCTAGCCTTAGCCAGGAATTTTAGCCTACGTATGAAATATACCATACATAACGGCAACCATAGTTTATGTAGAAGCAAGGCTTATTAAATATAGTATGTCTATGTTGGGATGACTAGGTTTGAACATGCAACTACATTTTTAAAGCCTAAAATATCCCATTAAGCCCAGTTTCAGTAGGTTGCTGTTGGTGCTCAAAGTTTTTCTCCAGCCATAGGCATCTAAAACAGAGCATGCAGATGTGTCTGGAGAAAGGCACCGATCTCCGTAGGATGGTCTACAAATTGCTACTGGGAGATATAACGTAGGGACACTGAAAAGGAGAAAAGGCAGTGTTTCTGCCCATACACCAGTACACAATACGCTCAAAAGACACTTTATAAACAGGATTCATCAACATTCACCTTCTCTATAAAGCCATTCATAACAAAACCTGGAATTCCATCTCACCACACACAATCCATACATGAAATATCTGGTGTAAAGAGAATGGGGTGATTTAAATCTTGAAATCCAATATCTGCTCCCTCTAGAGAGGAGCGCTAGTGTCAGATCCATCGCTGCTGCCCCTATGGATGCTGGGAAGCCCAGTAGGGGACATTCAGTCCAGAAATACAACCAGGACAATTGCTATCGCACTTGTCAAAGTGACAGCGTACATATGTGTAGACACTGGGGCTGTTGTCTAAAAACTGGGGACAAGAAAAAATGGTTCGGCACGCAAAACCACCAATAAGATATTTCTTTTCAATCTAACATTCCTTAGAAATAACAATGCTTGAATATGACTGGTTGATGGGCTAGCTAGTTTTGTCTCCATTTCCATACATCAGACCCAGTGGCCGATTATGGCAGTAAAAGGCCACCACTTTGTGGAATCTCTGCTGGGACTAGGGTGAGGGATGGAGAGGAAGGTGGATGGATGGAACTTCTGAACAGAGAGGGAAATACAAGGCACACCTTCTATAAAGCTTTTCTGCTCAACGTAGGCAGTTTACTGAGACGACCAGACACGAGGACACAGAGACAGACGCATCATGCGGCACATGACACGGCATGCAAAGCTGATAACCTGCAGTGAGCCTGCAGCACTGAGCCTGACCTTGTGCTGCAGGCCCCGCTGACATCAAAAGGGTTAATTCCAGCTCACAACTGACACATGAACAGCATGCTCCAAACTGGGATGATCACTGGTCAGATAATGGACACACTAGTGGCAATAAAATTCTCTGTAATGCCATCTGCACGGTTTACTTTGAGGTGGGCAGAGCGGGCTGGAGTCTGGCATTCCTCAATGAACCCAGCATACCGACATACCTAAGCTGTTACTCCAGAGAAAGCTAGCTACTGGCCAACGCCTGCTTTATGGTGGCAAGCCTTTCTTTTCTCGATAATGGGAGGAGGTCTTGAGCCTAACTGATCGCACTTATACTGTAATTAGATATGTCATTTAATCTTGAGAACACGGTTGTCCTCAGCTGGGCAGCTGTCTTTCTTTGCATTCTTTTTGGTTGACCAACCCAAGGGCCAAGTTTACTTCAAAGGTAGACATGTTGGCCTCGAAGAGAAGTCCCCCGCTGTGATCCCTCTTCCTTCTTGGTCAAAAAGTTTAAGCAGCGCAGATATTAGACCACCTTCCTTCATGGAAGAAGGATCAAGGTGATTGCTTGTACCAATGTTTGACAAGCTAGAAAGAAAAAAAAAATGTTCTCCTTGATAGCAGGCTTGTCTGTTAACAGCAATCAGTACTGTTCCATAGGAAAGAATTTTGCAGTCAATTTCTTATTTGATCTCTGCAAGTAATGCCTGAATCAAAAGCATTGCCTGCAATGATTAGCCTGCATATCTCCTAGCTAAGCCACAGAAACCCAAACTGTGCCGCAGACAGCCACTTCCTAAAGGGCCTCAGGTCTACTCCGGATGACAACGGGGGAGTTGTCCCTGTGCTGTGAATTGTGAATTCTAGTATTCCAAGATAAGAGTTCACTTTGAGCATAATTTTACCTTTCATACATCTGACATTGTGCAGCAGGATGCAAAGATAAAAGATTTTGTATGGGATCTACATTACCAGATGGCTCTGCTGTTCACGTACAATGTTTTGTGCTTACTGTCTATTGTGGCACCTACCTTACAATATAGGACCTCTACGAAAAAAAGTGTAAAAAATATGCAAGCTGCAGGTGTCTCCTCTGCTGGGAAATGGGACTATTGGAAGAGAAAATACGTATAATGGTCTCTATTGTGCTAATCGTATATCTAAGCCACTATACAGCTAGTAGTAGTTAATCACATGCAACTGGACTTTGTTCTGTAATGCTGAAGACAGAACAGGCCCAGTTGAATGTCACTAACTTCTACTAAGAGTAATCTGTTGTCACCTGCATGCCAGTGAAATCACCCAGATGTTTAAATTGAGTGTGTGGTGGGTTCAGCAAATGGATGTGGTTTCCATTTTACTACTTTTAATCAATGGTTGGCTGTGAATGAAAAAAATAAAAAAACAAAAACAAAAAAGTAACTAATGAAGATAAGTTACTAGCAGCGATAGTAACTTATCTTCATTGGTTACCTTTTGTATTAGGGATTTATAGTGGTGGCAGTGGTGTTATAAATATTACTTTAAGGCTGGATTCACACCAGTCCGGTGAGAATTCCAGCTCCATTCTCTGTGCGATGAGAAAAAGCAGCAGTTCAGCGATTCCTCGCCGTTGTAGCTGCTGAGCAGGGAAAGGGGGAGGTGTAGTGAGGACTGGGAGAGAATGCCTGTTCACAACGGAACGCATCTGCGAATCAGATGCATTCCCATAGAGGATTATGTGCCTGCCCTGCCTAAAAAAACTTTTTTTGGGCAATGCGGAGTGTGAATACAATGTACATATGTGAACCAGACTGATTGAAACTAATAGTTTTTTCAAATGTTCTGCGAATTGGATGCGGTCCATAGGTGTGAACCCAGCCTAACACATGTATTGTGCTCTAAATAGATGCATTTACAAGTGTCTGCACACCGTAAAATTGTGTTTCCACAACCTAGATAACCTAGCTATAAAGAAGATAATCAATGTGACACTGCTGGCCTACCTAATTGGCAACTAATGTCCAAAAAAACACCAATAAGTGAACTTAAAGTGGGGTTCCACCCAAAAAAACAAATATACATAAAAAATCCTAAAAAAAAAACCAAAAAAACATTTGGATATATATATATTTTTTTAACTTACCTCTAAATGCCTGTTGCTAGGTGGTCCCTCGTAGTCTGCCCCTTCCTTTGCCTGGGCTGGTGACATCACTTCCCCCTCGGCACAGGAAGGGCTCCGCTCTGCTCCCTCCCTCCTGTCAATCATCTGGGACCCATTACAGGTCCCAGGTGACTGAGCGGCCAATCACGGCGAGCGGCGCCGCTCGCGCATGCGCAGTGGGTGCCAGGCTGTGAAGCCAGAGCCCGGCGCCCACAGTTGCAATGCCGGCGCCGCTGAATGGAGGGGGAGACAAGCGGGGCTTCCATCCCCCGCTTCGCTGGACTCCAGGACAGGTAAGTGTCCAATTAAAAGTCAGCAGCTGCAGTATTTGTAGCTGCTGACTTTTAATTTTTTTTTTTTAATGCCCCCCCTGGGTGGAACTCCTCTTTAATGTTACTAATCATCCAATATCTGATGCCAACTCTTTTTGTGAGTAGTAAATAAAAGACCCTATAAATATGATCAGTATACAAAAAAAACATATATTACATATACACCATGAACTACACTGGTGTAAGTGATAATTATTTTGCACATTGACACTGTTTATCGTGTACATGTGTGTGTATATATATATATCATTTTTTTTTTCTTTGTATACTGATCATATTTATAAGGTCTTTTATTTACTACTCACGATAAGCATTGGCATCACATATTGGACGGTTAGTAGTATTATTTTCACGTATTGGTGTTTATATTTTATTTGGATATTCATTGCCAATTAGGTAGGCACAGCAGCGTCACATTGATTATTATCTTTATATAACGGTTGGCTGTAAAGTGTGTGGTGGTTTCTTCAAAATTTGGTATAATTAGGGCACTGAATCAGATTGGCTAAAAAAACTTGTGTCTTATGTTTTTTTGTTTTTTTTAGGGCGGACTTTTCGACCAGGCTGGTCCGACTGAACAAATCCATTGTACAATCTGACTGTGTGTGGGCTTCAGCGGACATTTTCTGTCGAAAATTAGACAGACTTTAGATTTAGAACATGTTTCAAATCTTTCCAACGGATTTGAGTCTGATCGATCGTCTGTATGCTAGTCCGAGGGACAAAAAAACAACTCAAGGGTAGCTACTGGCTAGGAACTTCCTTATTCTAGTCCCTTCATGAGTCATCACGTTCAAACAAACGGACTTTCGAAACGGACTTTAGTCCGCTCGTGTGTGGGCAAATCCGGTCGTTCGAAAGTCCATCGTAACTACATCGAAAGTCCGTCGGCGGTTTGATGCTGAAAAGTCCGCCCGTGTGTACACGGCATAAAACACTAAAATCTGATCCCATGAGATAAAGGCAGGTGACACGAGGGGTGTTCTATCTGTGCATTCATCTTCTATTGTAAAGGCACTTGGCATGGAGTAACTTGTAAGGGGAAAGTCTAAGTCTTGATTTGTGGTTCTCGTAGAAAAGAAATGAGTTGTTTAACTTCTATCTGGTGGGTTGTGAGTAACTGTACACAAACTTTGAGTGCTTGTGGAGAATATATCGATCTTCACACAGGTAGGTTATGGGATAGTCATTCTCAATGCTCAAGCGAGCCCAGTCCTAGGTCCGCCTTACATCGAGATGGCTAGATGAACTTGGTACAGATGGATTAAGCCCAAAGGTTTTTACTGTTGCAGAGGTCCCATGAGTGGATTTATTACACAGCTGAAGGAACCATATACTATTCAGAAGTATTATTTGCTTGGTCAAAAGATATTTTTGTAGACATCAGTTGTTTTCTAAACAAATATCTCTTTACAAAGAAACTAATCTGTGACATTAGAAGCCCTTGAACTTTTTCCATCGGTACCGAGTTGTAAGGGGAAGAATTTGGAGCTCTATATTTGAAGAAAAGCATTTGCTAAGGAGGCTCCTGTCTGGGAGCTCCCTGGGCACTCTGGAAGATGATTGCTGTGCCTTCCACATGCCTCTCGGTATTGGATTTTGTCTTCTGTGGTCAGTTTTAAGTCTGGCTTCACACACATGGATTGTGGGATTTTTTTAGGATGGCACTCCAATGCATATGCAGAGTAGCTGACCTTGCATTTGCAGTAGAGTGCACTACAATGGACATCGTAGGTGTTGCTGCATTGCTAAAAACGCTGTAGGTGAGTCATTTCATGCGCTAAGGTGCACTGCTATTCCATTAAAAATGACTGTGCTACCATACGACAGTGTTAAAGCGGAGTTCCACCCAAAAATGAAACTTCCGCTTTAAGGGCGCACCCGCAGTACTGGAAGGAAGATCACCTCTCCCCCCCTCCCTCTCGGCAATCATCTGGGACACGTCACAGGTCCCTGATGATTGCCCGGCCAGTCGCAGCGTGGCTCACGCATGCGCACTGCGTGCCCGGCTGTGAAGCCACAGCCGGGCGCCCACAGTGACAATGCCGGCACCGCAGAGAGGAGGAGACAAGCGGGGCTTTGTTCCCCCGCTGGACCCTGGGACAGGTAAGTGTCTGATTATTAAAAGTCAGCAGCTGCAGTATTTGTAGCTGCTGACTTTTTTTTTTTTAATTGGAACTCCGCTTTAATGAACAAAAAACACATGCACAAGTGTTTTGGGGGGCCCTGTTGGGTTTTTAATTCTATTTGAGGTTCAGTTTAGGAAAATTCCTCTCACTCAGTGTCCTGGTGGCAAAGTTTTGATGGAACATACAGTTTAGGGTATAGTTTGCATAGCTGTACCTCCATGGAAACTGCATGTAGGACCCTCTTAAACCTCTTGTATTTTACTGTATTATAACTGCATTGTCTCACTTTTAGATTGTAAAGCGCTGCATAAACTGTTGGTGCTATATAAATCCTGTATAATAATAATAATGTATACACATGTATATATATATATACACACACACACACACACGCACACAATATTACCAAAAGTATTGGGATACCAGCCTTTACACGCACATGAACTTTAATTGCATCCCAGTCTAAGACCCCATAAACACTATCAGATTTTATTCAGATTTACCAAAATCATGTAGTGCAAGGGCCTGCCTGATTGCATACAAATTGAAGCGCCTAAGGTTTGACCTCATATTATATGGTTTTGGTAAATCTGAAGAGAAAAATCTGCAGAAAATATAATAGTGTGTATAGGGTCTTAGTCTGTAATGTTCAATATTGAGTTGGCCCACCCTTTGCAGCTATAACAGCTTCAACTCTTCTGGGAAGGCTGTCTACAAGGTTTAGGAGTGTGTCTATGGGAATGTTTAACCATTCTTCCAGGAGCACATTTGTGAGGTCAGGCACTGATGTGGCCGAGAAGGCCTGGCTCGCAGTCTCTGCTATAATTCATCCCAAAAGTGTTCTGTCGGGTTGAGGTCAGAACTTGGTGCAGGCCAGTCAAGTTCCTCCAGCCCAAACTCACACATCCATGTCTTTATGGACCTTGCTTTGTGCACTGGTGCGCAGTCATGTTGGAACAGGAAGGGGCCGTCCCCAAACTGTTCCCACAAAGTTGGGAGCATGAAATTGTCCAAAATGTCTTGGTATGCTGATGCCTTAGGAGTTCCCTTCACTGGAACTAAGGGGCCAAGCCCAAGCCCTGAAAAACAACTCCACACCATAATCCCCCCTCCACCAAATCATTTGCACCAGTGCACAAAGCAAGGTCCATAAAGACATGGATGAGCGAGTTTGGGGTGGAGAAATATTCTGGAAGAATGGTCAAACATTCCCATAGACACACTCCTAAACCTTGTGGACGGCCTTCCCAGAAGAGTTGAAGCTGTTATAGCTGCAAAGGTTGGGCCAACTTAATATTGAACCCTACAGACTTATGTTGGCCATACACTATACAGAAAATCGGCCGAACCCATTTTCGAAAAACGAACGTTCGACCGTGACCGCAAACGATCGTGCCATCATATAATGACCGATAAATTGTTCAGTGGACATGAATAAATACATTTTTGTTCGTTTTTTTACATATACCTAGTGCAGACAGTTCGGACGGGAAACACATTAACCTTGCAATTTATCGTACGTTCGGCAGAAATTTACCAAACTTCCCGTTCGTTTTTTTACCACAAAAACGTCATAAACGATTATCAATTTGTGCCCATTAACTTGCCGAAGTGTCTATACGAACGTTTTTTCGGCCGATTTTTCGTATAGTGTATGGCCAGCATAAGACTGAGATGCCATTAAATTTCATGTGCGTGTAAAGGTAGGCGTCCCAAATATTTTTGTTAATAGTGTGTGTGTGTGAAGAGTAGAAGAAACGAAAACGGAGCCGGCCGGCCTCCGGACACACTCCCGTCCTCAATTGCGCAATGTGGTGACGTCAGCACGCCCCTCCCTGAGGACGGGAGTGTGTCCGGAGGCCGGCCGGCTCCGTTTTCGTTTCTTCTACTCTTCAGCCTGTTATATTCGACCATTGTAAGTGTCTTTCTGTTTTTAATAAATGTGATATAGTCAGTATTACACTATCTGGCTCTCCATTATTTATATGCCGCTGAGCTTGGACGGAGAGGATAAGACGGGGCATACCATTTCGGTTGGAAGTGATGTTGAGACCATAATACATCTGCCTTATGTGTCCTTTTTGTCTGGTAAGGGGACAACCCTGAAGGTTTGCCTTATTTATCCTTTGGTGGTGGTTCTTGTGTTTCCACATATCTGCATATGAGGGTCAGCCCTCTGGTAAGCAGCCTGCATCACTATTGTGTCTATTACTGGATATAAGCTTTCTTCTATTTTTTATATATTTACACTTTTTTCTTCATCTGGAGTGTTCTGTATATGCCGACTTTCCATCCCTTATCTGGTCAGCAGATTTGGAAGCCGTTGCAGCTTTCACAAATTTTTTTAATATTTTTTATTTATTTACTATTTTTCTTTTTTTCACCTGTGTGTGCATGATTGCATGACACTCACTTCACTGTCCTAGCTACTCAGCGTAGGATTTTATGAATACACGTGATTTATGGATTTTTTGGGTGGTCACCCTTTTCTGTTTGGTGTGGTATATGTCAAAACAATATTACACTATATACTTTTTTATATATTTTTTGCACTATATCTGTGGATACACGGGATGAGGGCGCCCTTCCTGTTCCATCTGGAGTATACATCTGAAGGCCCAGGCTGGGTTTAAGCCACTCGCCCTTATAAACTTACTTCTGGTAAGCACAACTGATGTTGGAGTGTTCTGCTGATTGTGTTTATTCATCACTATCTTCTTTGGAGAAAATTTTGACCCGGATCAACATTGGGACTATTCATTTATGATTATAGGACTGTAACGTGGACTCCTTTATCATTTCTTAGCGCGGTTTTCTTATTGTTTGATTTTTATATGGTGGGCTACACTTGTAACCGCAGCTGGTGTTTACTCTTTTTTAGCTTCTGAGCGCAGTTTTTTTCTTTATTTTATATATATATATATATATATTTTTTTTTTATATATTTTTTTCAATGTTGTTATTATAAGGAACCTAAAATCCTTAACTGGGTGGAGTGGGAGGAAAGCAGCGGACAGAAGTGGGAGGCAGAGCACTACATATACACACACATATCTATCTTCATAAGGGATTTCTAGAGCCTGTTCAGTGTCCTTTTCTAGCTGCATTTGGTGTGATGGCAAGACAAAATTTTGTTGCCTCTGTTCAGAAAAAGACTCAATATATATTGTATTTGATTATGGCTGACTAGGTAAAGCAATCAAAATGAAAATCAAGCAATGGATTGTAAAGGAAAACAAAACTTTCAGATGTGAACAGTTTGACATCCACAGACATGGATAATAAAAACTGGAATGGAAAAAAAAAATGACCAAAAAAGTCATGCGGTACAATGTGAAGTGGATCAACATGAAAATGTGTAAATATATACAGAGCTTGTATATATTTAATCCATACAGGTAAATATTTACCTATGTACAGGTACAATTACTTTAGACTTTTAGCGGTATTGGCAGGGGTGGACAGACAGAGAGAGGTTAGCACCGGCTTAACCTGCCCATTCGCAGCATGCTCTGTACGCCTGCTAGTCCCCGATCCCCCGCAGACTGTGCCTGGACCGCCAACTGCTGGAGGCCACTCTGACCTGACTCTCCCTCATTGTCAAGGTTGATTACCTATAAAAATTCCTGGTATGTGTAGAGGAGGCCCTAGAAGCACGGAGCTCTGTTCACTACAGTTCTGCAAATAAAATTCCTTTTTAAACCCATAAAATAAACTTCCAAAAAAGTATAACTGTGATAGCTACATTTTCCTGCAATTCTGTCCTACCTGATCATATCTCTTTCAGATTCATCCAACCATCCCACAATGGAGGGGACTTTCTCCAGAGTACTATATATCAGTATCTTCCAGAACGGTGAGATTGCCCCACAAAAGTTTGTGTGTCCACCTTTCCCACAATGGTGACATTTTCCAGTAGAAGTGTGTCTGCCCCTCCTACAAAGGTGACATTTCCCTGCAATTCTCTTTGTCTCTGCCTTTCCTGCAATGATGAAATTTCCCCAGGTCAGTTTGCGTCTATGTCTCTCCTGTAATGGTGAGACTTTCAAACGGCAGTTTACGCCTCTACCTCTCCTTTATTGGGGAGATCGCCTTGTGGTAGTTTGTGTTTCTGCCCCCTCCCGCAATGGTGGAATCCCCCCGCCCACCCATAGTTTGGGTCTCCACCCCTGCAATGGTGAAATTCCTCTGAAATGGTCTGTGTCTCTACCTCTTCTGCAATGGTGAAATTCCCTAATGGCTGTTTGTGTCCCCATCCCTCCTGTAATGGTCAGATTTAGCAATGATAATTTGTGTCTCTGCCCCCTCCCGCAACGGTGAAATTTCCCTGCGAAAGTTTGTGTCTCGGTCTCTTGCAATGGTAAAAAAGCCCCATGGCAGTTTGTGTCTCCACTTCACCTGTAATGGTAGATCAACTCATGTTAGCTATGTGTCTGCCCTCTTCCGCAATGGTTGGATTGCGCCTCTTGCATTGGTGAAATGTCCCCCGCCACATTTGGTGTCCCCCACCACTCCCTCCATAGTTTTTCTCCACCTCTCCCGCAATGGTGCAATCTCCCTGCAATATATAGTATGCGTCTCCACCTCTCTTGCTATGCTGAAGTTTCTCCACCCCTCCTGTAATGGTGAGATTTCCCTGTAGTAGTGCCTCTGCCCCTCACTCAATGGTGAGCTTTCCCCACAATTGCAAAGTTTTCAATGAAATCTGTAAAATAACCCCCCCAAAAAAGTTGTCGGTGGATAACCCTAATGATGACTATTCAAAACTAAAAGCTTTTGGTGGTGTTTATCTTTAAATGTTGACCCTTAAGAAATCTGGTCCTTCCTGAGAGAAGGTACAGAATGTGTGGTGTATCAGATGTGATTATGTTGTACCGATTCGTCCTTCCTGCCCTGTATGGATGCATACTAATCTGTGCACATTTCCCTGGGTACACGTCTCGCAGTGGCCCCCAACACTTGTCGGTCGTTGCAGGAACAGTAGTGCTGAGCTCCCTATACAATGCTATTGCAGGCCGTCCAGCTAATTGCACTGTTTTTTGTTTTGTTTTGTTTTTTTAGAAGAAGAAAAAAAAAAGTGTTCGGACCCTCTCCTCGCATACACGTTCCAGCATTTATGGCGTGTTAATGTCTGTGTCCCGTTCATACAGACATTACGACACATATATATATGTTGCACATACACAGATCTGTACGGCCAAAGCCCCCAGAATAGAGACGAGTTTCAGTAAGGAAAGCAGAGAATAAAATGTGTTCACAGCAGCTCCAAAAAAAAAAAAAATAATTAACTGTTCCCACAATCCCCAGGGAGGAGCGAGCCACGTCCTGCTATTCCCACATAGGTGATTGATACTGCTCCACTTGGGCGGAGCACACCTTTCCTGATCCAGATATTCCCTACTCATATCATAGACTTCTATATAAATATAAAAGGCAACTGCATGCACCTTAGGAAAAACAAAACTCTATTATTGTAAAAAAAAAAGGATCAAGCAGAAAGTACACTGACCTGACGTACCTGTGCCAGTATCGCATTCTGCAGCATCTTCGTCATCACTACCGAGGGAACATTCTGCCGATGACACGATATCATCTGTTGGCTGTGGAGACAAGACAATGCTTAAAGTAGATGTAAACTCCAACTCAAGGACATTTAGATTTCTCTGTTGTCGTAAGCAATAGATTTTTTATTTTTTTAAAGCAGACCATTATTCAGAATGGGAAGTCAACCTCATTCTCCTCCATACTTGCACCTTTTTTTTTTTTTCTTTTTTTTTTTAAATTGAACAGTACCTGTTCCCACCTCATTAATTCTCGTCTGGTGTGCTTGGCCCATACCCTGCAGCCACCTGAGATTCATCCCAGAAGGCTGCAGGACCAAAGCACTGCTATGTCTTGTGCACACATGAGGAATCGGCTCTGAGACATCAGGAAGTCACTATCGACTCACAAATTTAAGATGTGGGCTCCAGAGAGTCTGAACCCCATGAACTATTGGCTGCGGGAAAGACAGCACTGGACTCTTATCGACTGTTAAGTGTTTATTTTTGGTTTCAATACTGCATTATTATATTGCAGCTTGGATTTGGTGGCTGAATTTGTTTTTATTTTTTCTGACTTTTTTTTGTTTTTGTGTTGCTAGTCAGATCATTAGGTGAAAATAAAAAAAATAAAAACTCTAAAGAAGCCTCCACATGTAAGAATTGGTAAAAGGCAACATATTACCACTGATCTACTGCAGCCCCTTGCTGTCTACATGCACCCAGCATAGGCTGTGTGGAATTTCTCAGGCTGGGTTTCCTGATGGCAACGGCAGCTGATCATGTCTGTGTGACGTGTGTTGCAACAGCCCCTTGTGGTCTCCATCTGAAGCCCAGGTGACAATGCAGGTGCACAGTTGGGAAACCAGAACAGAGCATGGTCATCCTAAAACAGAAAGTGCCTAAACAAGGAGCTTCAAGGCATGAACACCAGGAATTATTTTTGAAGTGTTTTTTCAGGCACTTTTTAAAACATAAAAAGTCAGCAGCCTTAAGTATTGTAGCTGTTGACTTTTAATAAGACACCTACCTGCCCAGGGATCCAGCGCTGTACTCCCCCGGGCCGGTCCTTCTCTTTAGGTCCCTGAGCCGCCATGTTGAGCGTGGGAAGCAAAGCTTCACAATGGACTCCCTACTTCACGTGCACGAGCCACTCTGTGTTGTGTGAATGGTCCCGGGCAGTGTTAATTTTGGCAGCAAATTTTGATTTCGTTTTATTCTTATGCCCTGTACACACAGTCGGATTTTCCGACGGAAAATGTGTGTTAGGACCTTGTTGTCGGAAATTCCGACCCTGTGTAGGCTCCATCACACATTTTCCATCGGAATTTCCGACACACAAAGTTTGAGAGCTTGCTATAAAATTTTCCGACAACAAAATCCGTTGTCGGAAATTCCGATCGTGTGTACACAATTCCGACGGACAAAGTGCCAACGAGCCAACATCCGTCGGAAAAAATCCATGGATTTTGTTGTCGGAATGTCCGACCGTGTGTACAGGGCATTAGTCTTAGGACTAAAATGGCATTTTAATTTTAGTCCCATTTTAGTCTACCGTGTGTAGGCTCCATCACACATTTTCCATCTGATTTTCCGACACACAAAGTTTGAGAGCAGGCTATAAAATTTTTCCACAACAAAATCCGTTGTCGGAAATTCCGATCGTGTGTACTCAAATCGGACGGACAAAGTGCCACGCATGCTCAGAATAAATAAAGAGATGAAAGCTATTGGCCACTGCCCCGTTTATAGTCCCGATGTACGTGTTTTACGTCACCGCGTTCAGAAAGATCTGATTTTCCAACAACTTTGTGTGACCGTGTGTATGCAAGACAAGTTTAAGCCAACATCCGTCGGAAAAAATCCTAGGATTTTGTTGTCAGAATGTCCGAACAAAGTCCAACCGTGTGTATGGGGCATTATTTTTTTGACTAAAATGGCATTTGAGTTTTAGTCGTATTTTAGTCATCTCAGTTGTTTTAGTTTTAGTCGTATTTTAGTCGACTAAAATAGTATTCATTTAGTCGACTAAAATGTTGTAGTCGACAAAATTAACAATGGTCCCTAGTACATGTCAAAACTAGATACCCGCTACCCAAAAGAGGGGGGAGTAAAGTTTTGCTTTATTGAAAGCTGCAGGATTTAAAAATATATATAGAATGAACATGTTAAAAGCTTATAAGAGAATTTATTGATTGGATTTAGTATATAATTTATTCCTATTAAAAGGTTAAACATACGATCCCCCCCCCAATGTTTTACTATTTCCTCCAGGGAATAGCTTAGCATTGTATCTTGGCATGCTGAATTACTTTTAATATACCCATTTAGACAGACCAGCCTGATTATTCCAGCCCCCCCCCCCCCCCCCCAATTTTTTTCACTCCTTTAACCCCCCCCCCCTTTCCTTCCTCAACTGATTCAGTTTGTCACGATCAGACAGCCGGGTGATTCATTGCGGTTGCCGATTTGGCTGGTGGTGTAGAAAAGTGCTCTGTTCTGACCTGCCTCCTCCCAGGCTTGAAGTATGTTCTTGTAGGACAAGCATTTACCCTGAAGGTAATCGCTTTATATAAATGTGCATTAACGAGGCCTGCTGCAATTACCATTTTAGTGGCTTCTTGTAATATAAGAAGAAAAACATCTCTTTTACTATTCACATTATGGCATTAAACGCTCCTCCGGCTTCGGCGTTATTAGTCTGCATTCACTGTTAATTCCCTAGAAGAATATCACAGCGATACCCCGGCCGCTTTTTATCTGAGCACATAGCCAACTGCAAGCTGTGTTAATCAGTCACCCGCTGCAAGAATGGCCGTGCAGAGTACTAATCAGTCAGCCTCTGCAAAATATGAACCAAATGTACCCTGCAATAACCAAGCAGACGCAAAATTAACCAGCCACACTCTTCAATAACCCGCCACACCTTGGAACAACCAACTGCAATCTGTGACAAACCAACAATCCTCTAGAACCAACTGCAAGAAACCTGCCACCCTGTGATAACCAGTCACACTCCACAATACAGTAACCCACTACCCTATAGGACAATCAACTGCACACTGTGATAACCCCCACCTTCGAGAACAACACTTTGGGATAACTGCACCCTTACACCTTCTACTACGACTAACCACACTCTCCAAAACAAGTCACCTTCTACAACAACTAACCAGTTTCCACAACGCCAGTCACCTTCTACAACAACTAACCACACTCTAAAATAACACATCATCCTCTAAAACAGTGGTCTCCAAACTGCTCCCCTTTCCTTGCTTTTATCCGGCCCTTGAGGGACTATTCCTGCCACTGACACCAACAATGGGGCATAATTTCTTCTACTGACAACAAAAATGTGGCACTATTCCTCCCACTGACACCAACTATTGCTCCCTCTAATACTAAAGATCGGGCATGGTTTACTCCCACTGGGCACAGTCCGGCTCTTCTAAAGTCTCCTGTTCTAGAACAACCAACTGTGCTCTACAATATCCTGCCATGTTCTAGAAGAGCCAACTATACTCTACAATAATCTGTCACCCAACGGGACAACCAACTGCGCACAACAAAAACCCACTACTCACTGAAACAACCAACTGCACCCTATAATAACCCACCCCCCTGTAATAAGCTGCCGATCTCTACAATAACCCATCACCCTCTGGAACAACCAACCACCTACTACAATAACCTGACACCTTCTAGAATAGCCCACCACATGCTACAATAACCCACCACCTCTAGAACAACCCACAGCATTCTACAAAAACCTGTCACCCACTGGAACAACACTCCGCGATAACCCATCACTCTGCAATAACAAACGGCACTCTACAATAGCCCATCACCCCCTGGCACAACCAACCGCACTCTGCTGTAACCCGCCAGTCTGCTATAACCAACTAACATGCTACAATAACTCATCACCCTCTAGAACAGGGGTGTCCAACCTGTGGCCCAAGACAGCTATGACTGTGGCCCAACACAAAATTGTGAACTTACTGAAAAATTTAGATTTTTGGGGTTTCTCCTGTAAAAATGTATTTACACTTAGCGAATACATGAGGCCAAAGAAAAATTTGACAGTGTCAAATTGACATGTTTGTTATTTTTTTTAATTAAAAAAACTTAGACTTTAGTAGCACTTTCAGCAATAGTACAGGGTTGATCAGGGTTAAGGGACAAGTTCAGAATTCTATAATGCAGTGCTATCCAACTCCCTACATCACCAGTGGTGAGACAATGCTGCCTTGCAATCCAATCTTTAGCACTAGCAAAAACAAACTGTTTTGCTATCTTCTCAAAAGAAAAATGTCCCAATCTTCACAATCACACCTTATTCATGTCATCAGTTTTCAGCAGCACCTATAATTGTAAGCAACTATTTTAAGGTTTAAACACATGAAGGGCCAAAATTAGAACCAAAATATCAGATGAGCACATTGAGAATTGCTACTACATCATCGAAACAGATATTGTTGCATTCGTTTATCAAAGACAGTGTCAAATATCACATAAGTTATATGTTGACCTCTTTTACTTTTATAATTTTATTACTCAGATAGGTGCATTATCCTTTATCAATGATCATTACCTTTTGATCTGCCCAACTTTTACTGCTCATCAGCTGTCCTTGTTGTTAATGTATTTTATGTGTGGCCCAAGACAATTCCTTGTCTTCCAATGTGGCCCAGGAGGTCAAAAGCTTGGACACCCCTGATCTAGAACATCCAATCATTTTTTTTAAAATAAATTCTTTATTGTTCAAAGAATTCAAGAATATATTATAGAACAGAAAGGAAAGAACATACAACAGCTCCACGTAAGACCAGGCATTATAAAACACAACCAATAATGCAGAGTATACACAAATAAAAGGGCAGGCAATGAAGCCTGTATAAAAAGCGCTAATAATGAGCAGGAGGAACATTCAGCAATAAAACTCAAATTCCGAGATCATTTTTGTATTTTACATTTCTGTAGATAGATCATACAGCAGGTAAATTACAGAAAAGCCTAACCCAAAGGGGGGTTATAGAAAGAAAGAAAAAAAAAAATTAAAAAAAAAAAGGGGGGCGAAGGGAATGAAGAGGGTAAGAAACGTTCTCCCTCTTGGACCATGCCATGTACCAGATTAAGGAATGCAGACACTTGCCACAAGAGCAAGTCATGGTTGAGAAGCAAGAGAAGTCTGATAGCTGAAGTAAATAATATCTGAAAGAAATAGGGAGTCCAAACTTTCCAGTAGTTGTCCTCCCTTTCCTTCAGAATCATAGTGAGGTTCTAATCTCTTAAATCCTCGCCTTCCACTGGGCTATGGTCAGGGGACTTGAGCTTTTCCCCAGTGTTGGAATACAAGCCTTTGTGGTTGTTAGTAGATGTTTAAGTAGAACATTTTTAAACTTATTGGATAAAGGAGTATCATCCAGCTGGGTTTTTGTTAAGGGTCACTCCCATTAGGGCCTTGATCGTATTTTCTACTTCATCCAAGAAGGCATTACGTTTTGGGCAGTTCCAGAAGATATGGAGGAGTGTCCCCTCAGACTCCCAATTACATTCTGATATAACTGCCACCTTTGACGATCAACTGCACTCTAAAATATCCCGCCACAATCTAGAATGATCATCCGCTTTTCTGTTGGTCTATGTGGTATATGATCCATGGCGTTGTATGGTTGGGTCTTAATGACTTGCTCTTACTTGTCAATTATGTACGGCACTGTATTTCATTTAGGTTACTATTTACTCTGTAATGTTTTGTTCTTCAATAAAGCACTCTTGATTTGTAAAAAAAAAAAAAAAAAAGAAGGATCATCCGCACTCAATGATAACACAGAAAACAAACATATTCAGGACTAACCAACAGCACTTTAGATAACCTGCTATACTCCTGATTGACAACTTTACATTGGCACACTCTGGGGTACCCACCACACTCAGGAATTGAGAAACGTCAGATACATGTGTAGTGTGTTAAACCTAGTCAATGAGAATCCAATGCACAAAATGAGTATTTGCTGGTAGTAAGAGGCAAACGGCTTCAGGAAACGAGGTGACCTCCAGGCCCCTAGCCCTTCATTTTGCTCTGGCAGTTATTACACACAATCTAAATGACACATATGATGTATAGCCTGCAATAGAGCTAGATAATATACTTATCATGAGAGTAGAGACATCCCAGAGGTCTGTCACTGCTGTAAATAAACAAGAATCCCGATTAACCCTGAACGTCCAGCATCTAAAGCACAGTACACAAACTCTGTGGCGACCTGAGGGTGTTCTAAATCACTGAGCCAGCACTCCAGTGCTATGTACTTACCGGAACAAATTTTATATCTTCCTCAGTGACACGAAGGACACAACAATCATATTTGCTGCTGAATCTTTTCTGTGCAGACCTGCCATATGCCGCTCTAATACCCACACCAGATTCTATCCCTCCGCTTCACAACAAAACAATCCCGCGTACCCGTTTATGTCTACAAATATTTACCAAGCACCACCTGCTGTGCATTGAATTTTTTTTCTTTTTTTTTTTTTTCTTTTTTATCACCTGTTCCCAAAGAAGATTTCCAAGCAGTCACTTACTGAAGTGAACCAGTATGTTCTAGTAAATCTGGAACCTTAGCAACAAAAATAAAATGATTTGAGGTTTTAGTCACTTGTGCCTCTCAGAAGCATCTCCAAGCATGGATTACTGCTCTGTACATCTGCAGAAATGGGAAGGCAACTGGTACTCCCTGCAGTCATCATTTTTCCTCCTGACCCAGCTAGGGGAACCACTTTTCTCCTTTTTTCCTTCATTTTTAAGGTAAAGAAAAGCCAAAACGCCAAGTAATCCATCTGGTCTGTCCATGTGTTTGGGGTCCACATGCTCAAAGGAAAGGTCAGAAATGGCACCCCTCATACTTTAACTCTTCAGCGTCCCCCAGATATGAATATGCTGGTTTTGGGTAAAATGGCCCATCAATATATCAACCACCCTGATCTTAATAGATAACCATTTATCTCAGGCATGTCTTACTGCTAATTTCTTCTGCAGGCAGTCTGACTCCAGCCATCTCCTACTCAATATTATTTATCGCTTTAAAGAAAAGGTCCCCCTATTGAGGAGTTCTGCTTCATTTAGAAATACTTTGGTATTTGAAAATGTTACGCATTTTACGTTTTCAGTACTATCCACTCTTTTACGTCATATCTGCCTACTGAATACACCTGAGTGAATACATAAAACTCCACGAGCCTGCCCTACTACATTACAACTTCCACCTTCTTTGGACAAAGTCTAATCAATCATTATATTGGTAATATATTTATTGAGCCCTCCTAAACTGGAGCACAATATTCCAAGAGCAATTTGACTACAGTTTTACACAGATGACCTATTTCTACTTTCTGGTATTTACTCTCAACTATGTCATCCAGAATTCTGTCTGATTAGACAAATTCACCTGAAAGTGATCAGAAAGGTAAAACCAGGACTCCTGAAGTGATAGAAGATTCTCACTGAATCAGTGTCCAGCAGGGTGAAATTACATCCAAGTTACACATTCTGTCTAGGATTACTGGGTCTATTTTATAGGGGCATGATTGGCATTTGCCCCAGGGTCTCTGTGGGCTTACCAACAGTTTTGCTAAAGACTGGATTACAAGGCAGCATTGTCTCACCACTGGTGATATAGGGAGTTGGATAGCACTGCATTATAGCATTCCGAACTTGTCCCTTAACCCTGATCAATCCTGTACTATTCCTTGAAGCGATACTAAAAGTAGAGCTGCACGATTAATCGTTATCACAATTTTTTCCCCGTTGTGATCTTGACAAAGTATTTCTCGATTCTTTCTATGCAGAGAATTCTCTCTGCTCTGCTAAAGCCAAAAGCCGTCAAAAGAAAAAAAAAAAAAAAAAAACAGGCAGTCTGCCAAGAATCAAAACATTCTTTGGCCCCTTTCACATGTGCGGATCCGTATTCAGCCATCCGCTTGCTCAGCAGGGATCGCTCCGTTGATCCCCGCTGAGCCGGCAGATGACAAGTCCGTCTCTGCACACTGTGCAAGGACGGACCTGTCAGATCTCCGCTCTCCTCTATGGGGGGGGGGGGGGTCGGATAAAAACGGACCGCCTGTCCGTCCGTTTTCATCCAATCCGCCAGACGGATGGAAAATAGGACATCCATCCGTCTGGATTTAGCGGATCGGGTGTCAGCGGACATGTCACCACTGACATCCGTTGCTCCATAGAGATGTATGGAGCGACTGTTCAGGTCTGCCTGTAAAAACTGACAAGCGGATTTGAACGGTCCTCACGTGTGAAAGGGCCCTTTAGCAGTGGAAATGAGGGATGGTAAACCACTTAAACACCAAACCTTTTTGTGACATTTGTTTGTTTCAAGTTAAAATCATTTTTTTTTGCTAGAAAATTACTTAGAACCCCCCAAACACACATTATATATATATATATGGTGGTTCTTGCAATATTTTATGTCACACTGTATTTGTGCGGCAGTCATTCAAATGCAATTTTTTGGGAAAAAATTACACTTTTTAATGAATTTAAAAAAAAACTAACCCCTAAAGTTAGCCCAATTTTTTTTTGTATAATGTGAAAAATTTTATGCCGTGAGAATCGTGATCTTTTTATTCTAAGCAAAAAAAATTGTGATTCTCATTTTGGCCAGAATTATGCAGCTCTATACTAAAGTCTAAGTTTTTTTCCATTCAAAAATAACAAACATTACACACTTACCTGCTCTGTGTAATGGCTTTGCACAGAGCAGCCCAGATCCTCCCTTTCTCGTGTGCCTCACCAGCACTCTTGGCCCCTCCCTCCTGCCACACCAGCAAGCACCTTTTTATGGGGACACCGAGTCTACCCGCTGCTTTGAGTGTCCATTTAGACACGGAGACACGGTTCAGCCCTGCCCACTCTTTCTCCTCATTGGCTCACTGACTTTGACAGCAATGGGAGCCAATGGCACCGTGCTGCTGTCTCAGTCAATGGGGAGGAAGAGTCACTGACAGCAGAGTCTCTCGTGTTCAACATCGCTGGGTTGAGTTTGGCTCAGGTAAATATGAGGGGGGATGCTGCACAGAAATGTTTTTTTTATCTTAAAGTGGATGTAAACCCTCACATACACCCAGTGAAGTGAACAGCCTCAGATGATACACAGGGATGAAACAAATCCCCCTACATAAGTTTTACTTGTATATCTGCTTGCTATAGCTTGCTATATTCCTTAGAATTCTTACGTTATGTAAGAGCCCTTGCACACTGGGGCGGGGGCGGCGTCGGCGGTAAAACGCCGCTATTATTAGCGGCGTTTTACCGCCGGTATGCGGCCGCTAGCGGGGCGGTTTTACCCCCCGCTAGCGGCCGAGAAGGGGTTAAATACCACCGCAAAGCGCCTCTGCAGAGGCGCATTGCCGGCGGTATAGCCGCGCCGTCCCATTGATTTCAATGGGCAGGAGCGGTATACACTCCGCTCCTTCACCGCTCCGAAGATGCTGCTAGCAGGACTTTTTTTACCGTCCTGCCAGCGCATCGCTCCAGTGTGCAAGCCCTCGGGGCTTTCACACTGGAATGCAAGGAGCGGCACTTTCGGGTCGGTTTGCAGGAGCTATTATTAGCGCAATAGCGCCTGCAAACCGCCCCAGTGTGCAAGGGCTCTTAGAATTGTTACTTCCTCATTCAGCAGTAGGAGGGTAGCCTTTGCATACACTGTGTGATTGCTGATTGGAGGAAAGGCACACACCCCCACACCACATAGGCAGAAGAAGAAAGATACTTTCAGAGCTTTGCTGTGACAAGACAAGCTCTCTGCTAATCTATTTATAGCATCCACCCCAACACAAATCTCAGGCTGCTTTCATCTCCCCTCTCTGAGAACTTGTCAGAAGTTATCATGCTGATAATAGAGAAACGAAACAGCAGAAAGACATGGGACTCAGGGCTTTGGAGAGAGATAGGTAAACACCACAGATATATGTGCCTAGGTCAAATTTCATGAATCGGGTTTACATCCACTGTAATGCATAGAATGCATTAAGATAAAAAACCTTCTGACTTTGCAATCACTTTAGCTTAGACATACACTAAAACTTTTTCCAGTCCTATAAGAGATGCAAAAGTTCTTCTAAAACGTCTAAACCATTGGATATATATTTCCTTTGTGTTCCTTCCCCGATCCTGTTCTCCATCCCTTTGTTGCGCCTTCTTTCTCTTTCCTCCCTGTTCCTCCCAATTTCAGGCTACTAGAGAAGTGGAACCCCCTTGATCACTCAAGGTCTTCCACCTGCTGGCACACATGAGTGCCTTTTCCTGTTTCCATGCCAATGTTTTGATGTTTGGTCCCCCTCTAGGATTGTTGTCTTAGTGCTCTTTGTCAGCCATTCATATGTTGGCGTTTCTATTGATGTACTTAACAGCATATCTCTAATGTCTGTGTTTTTCTACGACTTCTTTATATGAAGGAATTATAAAAAAAAGGGGGCAGTCAGAAAACTGCTCCTACAAGAAGGTTTCTATCTACACAGTGTGTGTTTGTGGGGTGGGGTGCAGGGGACAGAGGACACTACAGTGGGGGGGTGCAGGGGACAGAGTAGAGCTGCGTGACTAATCGTCAAGAAACGTTAACGCGATTTTTTCCCCCGTTGCGATCTTGACAAAGGGTTTCCTGATCTTTCCGATCTTTGGTATGCAGAGAATTTTCTCTCTGCCATCAAAAGTCAAAGTCTGGGCAGTCTGCCAAGTTTTAAAACATTCTATAGTGGAATGTTAAGTCTAAACATTGTATCAATTTGTCTTTTACATCAAAGGAAAAGACTTCTGTATGTAAATTAGGAACATTTACCCACTTAAACACTAAACCTTTTTTCTGTTGTTGTTTTCAAGTTAAAATCATTTTTACTAGAAATTGCTAGACGGTACTTAGAACCCCCAAACATTATATATATATTTTTTTAGTAGAGACCCTAGAGAATAAAATGGTGGTTGTTGCAATATTTTATGTCACACTGTATTTGTGCAGCAGTCTTTCAAATGCAATTTTTTTGGAAAAAATCACTTTAATGAATAAAAAACAAAACTAACCAGTAAAGTTAGCCCAAATTTTTTTTGTATAATGTGATAAGATTTTACGCCCTTAAAATCGTGAGAGAATAGTGATCTTTATTCCAAGCAAGGGGACAGAGGACACTGTTATAGGGGTACAGAGGACATTGCAATAGGGGGGGGCATATTAGGGACCCCATCTCCCCTGGGGACAGAGACCCATCTCCCCTAAGGGCAGGAACGCTTTTTTCCCCCCTAAGGACAGGAACCTCAACTCCAGACCATGCTGGCTGGTAGGGCTGGCGCCAGCCACCCTTGGGTGCCAGGATGGGGGCAGTAAAATCCAAATTCCCATCTCCAGACCACGCTGGCTGGTAGGGGTGGCGCCAGCCACCCTTGGGTGCCAGGATGGCGGCAGTAAAATCCAAATCCCCAGCTAAGGGCAGGAATGCTTTTTTCCCCCCCAAGGACAGGAACCCCATCTCCAGACCACGCTGGCTGGTAGGGCTGGCGCCAGCCACCCTTGGGTGCCAGGATGGGGGCAGTAAAATCTCCAGCTACATACTCCCTCAGGGTGAACTGGCTTTGTATTAGTGAAGCACCTTAAAGTAAGGTAAACCTGTACTGTTATTATTACTATGTTAGGATTTGTATTATCTTCATTTATTAGCAGGTGAATGTGGCCCTCCATGCATTCACATACATTGGATCCAGCCCTTAAGTGGAAAAAGGTTGCTGACCCCTGCTTTAAGATGTACTTTATATGAGCAAATGTATAAAGGGTTGAATTTCAAATTCACTTCCTAATTTGCATCAAAGTAAAAAACAAACATTTACCCACAGCAAGAAGACCACAAAATGTCGTCTAGATTTTACCATTCTACATGGAACATTCACCTCACTTTTTAAAAACGGCCAATGTTTGTCGATTTTACTTTATCTGAATTTGTAGATTCAAAGCTTTTCTCTTTTCCCAATGATCCCCCACAGGGACTCATACAGCCACACCACATTTGCCATACATTTCTTAAATTCCTCTATTTGCATCTGCCCTCTGCAACAGTTATGGGTGACTTTTAGGGTGTATTCACAACTTTGTGGCATAATTGTGCCATTCATTTTGAATGGTGGGGCAGCAGACCTGTATTTAAGCACACCAAGATGAACCCTCTGTTTGTGGGGGGGGGGGGGGGGGGGAGTGCGGGCCTATGTGGCCCAATAGTATGCCACATACTGCATGCTATTGTTCGTATGGCAGCACACCACAAAGGTCTGCTTGGATTCTCCATCCTTTTCACAGCCAGGCTTCTAAATATGATGCTTCACGTGTTTTTTGTTTTTCTGAAATGAATATTGGCCCAATTTTCCTCCAGACATTATAAGCCTTCCCCATGCAGTTGCCTCTGTTTGCAGTATTGATAGGAATATACGAAATGTTTATCATGTTGCGGGTTAAAGTTAAGCATCTGGGATCGGGGACGAATTAGCTGCATTAGGAGAGGCTCATAATGTGTCCTGGGCTCTGGCAGAAGGAGCCATCTCTCATTTTAATGCAGCGTGCGAGCCGCCAGAAGTTATCAGCAGCCCTCCTGAAAGCGGCAGATAAATCTGAACCTCCCAAGCCTGGTGTCAGGGGCTGATTTGTGTTCTGCCAGCGGTGACTTATGTCTTCTTTAATTCACTCTCTCGCCATTCACTCCTTCGTTAAGTTTTATCCTCCTCGTTTTTTTATAGAGAATACACAAAGGAGGCTCGATTAGCCGTAACTCACACAGGGTGCGGAGAAAAGCGCTCATTATATTCTAGGTGGAACAGCACAGGCATTGAATGAATGAGACATTCTGCCTGTTATACTTGTCTACATTACAGCATTTTATCCTCATTATTGGGATGTGTCAGCCCATAATACGTCCACTGCACCTTTGTTATTCAGAGCAACCTAGAATCCCGCTGGCTTTTACCTGCTGCAAGTCCAGAAACAAATTTTTGGTACTCAATATGGTTTTCCATTCACCAAAGGTACATGAATAGAGCGCCATACCGAAACTGTGATTCTAAAGCTGGCCATACACCAGTACATTTTTTGCAAAAAGGTTTGCTTTCAGGAACTTCGATTTTATAATGGTTAATAGGGTCAAATCAGCATTCGTTTTCAATCGTAGTGATAACAAAATTTAAATGAACAGGATAGAAATGTTTTCTTGAATGTATAAAGTTCTAACTGCGAACGTGATTTACATTCAAGAAAAATTGTACATATTGTAATGAAAGCGGTTTCGATAAATTGATATTCAAAAGGTTTGTATACATACAGTGCCTTGCAAAAGTATTCACCCCCTTGGAATTTTTCATGTTTTGTTGCCTCACAACCTGGAATTAACATGGATTGTTTGAGGATTTGCATCATTTAATTTACAGAACATGCCCATAACTTTGAAGATTTTTTTCTTTATTATTGTGAAGCAAACAACAAATAGGACGAAATAATAGAAAAAGTCAATGTGCATAACTATTCACCCCCCTAAAGTCAATACTTTGTAGCGCCACCTTTTGTGGCTATAACAGCTCCAAGTCGCTTTGGATAAGTCTCTATGAGCTTGCCTCATCTTACCACTGGGATTTTTGCCCATTCCCCCTTGCAAAACTGCTCCAGCTCCTTCAAGTTGGATGGTTTGCGCTTGTGAACTGCAATCTTTAAGTCTGACCACAGATTTTCTATTGGATTGAGGTCTGGGCTTTAACTAGGCCATTCCAGCACATTTACATGTTTCCCCTTAAACCACTCAAGTGTTGCTTTAGCAGTGTGTTTGGGGTCATTGTCCTGCTGGAAGGTGAACCTCCGTCCTAGCCTCAAATCACACACAGAGTGGTACAGGTTTTGCTCAAGAATATCCCTGTATTTAGCACCATCCATCTTTCTCAACACTGACCAGTTTCCCAGTCCCGGCTGCTGAAAAACATCCCCACAGCATGATGCTGCCACCACCATGTTTCACTGTGGGGATGGTGTTCTTTGGGTGATGTGATGTGTTGGGTTTGCACCAGACACAGCATTTTCTTTGATGGCCACAAAGTTAAATTTCATAGTGTCATCAGACCAGAGCACCTTCCTCCATACATTTTGGAAGTCTCCTACATGCCTTTTTGCAAACTCAAAACGTGCCATTTTGTTTTTTGCTGAAAGTAATGGCTTTCTTCTGGCCACTCTGCCATAAAGCCCAACTCTATGGAGCGTACGGCTTTTTGTCGTCCTATGTACAGATACTCCAATCTCTGCTGTGGAACTCTGCAGCTCCTCCAGGGTTACCTTAGGTCTCTGTGCTGCCTCTCTGATTAATGCCCTCCTTGGCTGGTCCGTGAGTTTTGTGTGCGCCCATCTCTTGGCAGGTTTGCTGTTGTGCCATGTTCTTTTCATTTGGTTATGATAGATTTGACGGTGCTCCTACGGATCATCAAAGATTTGGATATTTTTTTTATAACCTAACCCTGACTTGTACTTAACAACATTGTCCCTTACTTGTTTGGAGAGTTCCTTGGTCTTCATGGCAGTGTTTGGTTAGTGGTGCTTCATTCTTAGGTGTTGCAGCCTCTGGGGCCTTTCAAAAAGCTGTGTATATGTAATGACTGATCATGTGACACTTAGATTGCAAACAGGTGGACATCATTTAACTAATTATGCAACTTCTGAAGGTAAGTGGTTGCACCAGAGCTTTTTATGGGCTTCATAACAAAGGGGGTGAATACATACACACATGGCAATTATCATTTTTTCTATTTCTGCAAAATAGTTTTATGTATATATTTTTCTAATTTTACTTCACCAACTTAGACTATTGTGTTCGGATCCATCACATATAATTCAGATTTAAAAAAACCTTTGAACTAAATAGGTAAAAGGCCAAGGGGGGTGAATACTTTTGCAAGGCACTGTACCTGACAACAAGAAAAATTTCAATAAAGGAAAGTATTTGCACTGGTTGACATATTATACAATCTCTTTAAAAATACTCCACGCCTGTATTCAATGTTTACATTACTCTCCAGTAAAGAATTTCCTGTATTGATTTAACCCTTTCGCTGCCAGGACCTGTGCTCCACTTTAAAATTTAGTTGGCCAGGCCATTATTGCAACTTTTCCATCTCTCTCCCCCCCCCTTGTTTTTTTACCTTTTTCTTTACAACTTTTAATGTTTGTGAAAGACCCCCACAAACCATACATTTTCTGAAAGCATAGGACCAGTAGAATAAAAGGAAGGTACTACTGATTATTTTAGGTCCTGTGATATTTGCGCAAATGTTTATCAAAACAATATTTTCTCTAAAAATACACTAAAATAATTTTTTGTAAATACATGGCAAAATTTACAAAATTCCCACTAAATATAAAAGTTAACTGTATTAAGTTAAAAACTGACAAATATTTGTACATTTTTAAATTGTGCTTTTTTTGTGAAATGGTGAAAACTGAAGGTGTGCTAAACTGTAAAAAAAAAAAAAAACGTACTCTTACAATCTGGAGGTTATCATTTTTCCTGTACAGTTTTCAGAGTTAGTAAAAGACACAAACCATACATTTTCTGAACGCACATGACCTGCAGAATAAAAAAAAAAGTGCTACAAATTTTTTTAGGCCTCTGCAATAGTTGCGCAAATGTTCATCTAATCTCTATTTTCACTAAAAATACACTAAAATCATTATTAGTTTACACAAAAACACATCATACCATAAAAAATTCCTGCTAAATTGCTGTTAAGGCCTCATTTACATGGGTCATACTAAAAAGTGTATGCCCGTGGAGGGCTGTGTTTACCCACATGGGGAGGGACAGGTGTTCTGTGCATCCCCACACAGGTAGTCCTATTCATGTCAATTGGGATGCAGCGGCTGCGTGGGCACGGGCACAACCGCTGCTCCCAATCGGACCTCTGTGTGGGTGCACAACCCTAAACACAGACAGTTTGAGCTCAGGGACATGCACCTGGACTCACGTGGATGTCAAATTGGGAGCAACAGCTGTGTTGATACAGAGGAGAGAGGAATAGAGCTGAGGCTGGCAATCTGCTGAAGATCCCTGCCCTGTTACCATTGTTCTCTTGGTGTCAGGAAAACTTGTCAGAAGTGATTCATGCAGATAGAGGAAAGAAGCAGCAGACAGAAATGACACTTAGTGCTCTTAATTAAGACAAGTACACACTATAGAGTGATATGCTTTCTTCAAATTTCATGTCTAAGGTTTAAAACTACTTTAACCTCTTCAAGCCCGTGCTATAGCCGAAAGATGGCTACAGCGCGGGCCTAAATTGCCGGGAGGGCGTCCATGTATGTCCTCCTGAGCATGCATCACCTGCGGGGTGCAGGCCGCGTGCTCTGTGATCAGTGAGTCCACGAGACTCACAGATCGGGGTAGGGGCCCGATCCTGACCCCTTACAACGTGATAAGCTATCAGCCAATGACAGCTGACAACGTGATATAAAACAGAGCCAGTAATCTACAATTTTTTTGTAAAAAAAGCAGATTCTGTCAGAAGGACATCAGTCCCGAACACGGAGGGCCATCGCCGCCTCAGTTGTGCACACCAGTGCCCACCTACCAGTACCTGTCAGTGCTGCCAATCAGTACCTCATCATCAGTGCTGCTTATCAGTGCCTCATCATCAGTGCAGCCTCGTCAGCGCACACCGATGAAGGAGAAAAATTATCGGTTTGCAAAATTTTATAACATGAAAACAGTTTTTCTTTTTTTTTTTTTTCAAAATTGGTCTTTTTTTGTTTGTTTAGCAAAAAATAAAAACCCAAAAGAAAGCTCTATTTGTGTGAAAGAAATGATAAAAATGTAATTTGGGTACTGTGTAGCATGACCGCACTATTGTCATTCAAAGTGCGACAGTGCTGAAAGGTGAAAATTGGCCAGAGCAGGAAGGGGGTTTAAGTGCTCAGTATTGAAGTGGTTAGGTATAAATGTTTATTCCAATAAAACAGTTCACTATGTTCTGCACATAGAGCCAACACATTTAGGATGGAACGAGGGCTGCCCCCTTCATCAGGGCTTAAAACATCCTGCAGACTTGTGGTGGAGAAAAGAATTAGAGGGAGTAAGCATGCTCCACAACAGCTGGTTACAGATAATTTTCCTTTCACGTCCCATGCGATGCAGCCTTACAGGCTGTCATTCTCCTAAATATATATAATGATGCCCATGCATCACCCGACTTCTTTAAAGCGACAGTGGAAGATTGAGTGTCCCTTGCAGCAAGGATGGTAGTTATAGAAATCCTTTATCATGCTGGAAGGTTTCTGCCGACCCAGTGCACAAGAAATGTGGAGAATTCACAGGCATTCTGGCAAGAACTGGACAAGTTTATCTTTTCTCTGCACCTGTACACTGGAAAAGAGAAAGGACAACTGCCAGAGCTCAACAATTGTCAAGAAAATAGGACATGACTGGATAATATTCTGATCAGTGCTCATGGAAGATCATACAAGAATTCAGATTTTACTGGACAAAAGTGACATAACCTGTGTCATTCGCTGGCCAAGGTGTGTATATAGTACATAACAATGGTTCATCTGCCTGTACGTGTTCAGTAAAGTCATATATAGAGAACTCCACTCTGAATGATATCATGTAATAAATATACATGGAGCTGTCAAACAGCTCAATATTTTCAGATCAAGGCATGTATAATGATGAGGAAATACCATTAGGAATCTTGTTGAGTTGCTCAGTTAAGCAGAGGCCTCTGTGAGATGTAATGCTAATTATGTTTTACTCTGCAGCTCTAATACCAGGGGAACTTCTTCTCTATTACTAAAATGTGGCTGCTGCAAGATGAGATATATTTCATTATTTGGGCTGCAGAGTTTGTTCTGCGATAGCCAAAGAATTATCCATATCCTGCAGGACTTCGGAACGTTTGGGGAAATGGAAGACATGACAATACACACCAGGAATGCGCAACAAAACGCTAATATAATGTGATTCAGTAACATAGACCGGTCTGTTGATTCAAGTGTGGTATGAATAGGAGAGTTAAAAACTTTGGTGCATGAAGAGAAGTACGATTTGATTGGTATTGCTGAATCTTGGCTTCATTCTTCACATGACTGGGCTATTAATATTCCTGACTATGCTCTCTTTCGGAGAGACGGGGTAAAACGGAAAGGTGGTGGTGTCTGTCTCTATGTAAGAAGTGATCTCAAAGCGAGTGTGACAGGGGACCTAGTTGATGGAGAGTGTGATGAGTGTGATGGGTGAACATCAGGGGTGATAAAGGGGTTAATTGTGTTCCCTCAGTGTGTTTCTAACTGTGTGGGGGATGGGCTGCCTGGGACAACACACAGATCTGCATAGCAGAAAGACAGGATCTCTGTGTCATCCCCTGACAGAACAGAGATCCACCTTGTTTACTATGGCAGATGCCCGTTCTGTCTCTGCGGGGAACGATCGCGGGCGGCCCACGGATATAGAGTCTGCCAGACCTGCTGATTGGCTCCCCCCGCTGACCAATGGGCATGTGCTGCACGCCCACAGAGCCTCCTACACTAACCGACATACACCTACGGCGATTCGCGCAGCCAAGCCAGTGTAACTGCGGCAGGTGGTCGGTGAGAGGTTAAATTACTTCTTCAGGTCTGTGTATACAAAGGAGCATGGGGGAGCTCATGTCCATAATGGGGGTGGCATTGACACAGCCCAAAATGATCCACAATGGCTCAAAATTAATATGGTTCAGAAATATTTAGACAGAATAAAGGTGAAAGCACCTGGACCAGAAGGCATCCACCCACAGGTCCTACAAGAATTGAGCTCTGTCATTTTAAAGTCACTGTTTCTAATTTTTGGGGACTCTTAAGGACTGGAGTAGTACCACTGGCATTAGGTCAATGTGGTGCCTATATTTAAAAAGGGATCAAAGTCTTTACTATGCAACTATGTTTACTAAGTAACTATAGACTTGTTAACTTCTATAGTTGGGAAGATAGTGGAGAGTTTAATAAAAGATCACATAGATGAGTTCTTGCTAGAAAAAAATATTATTATTTTAAGTAACAGACAGCATGGATTTATGAAAGACAGAAGTTGTCAGACAAATCTGATTTCTTTTTATGAGGTGGTAAGTAAAACCTTGGACAGAGGAGGGTGGCTGTGGACGTGGTATATTTGGATTTTTCCAAAGCGTTTGACACAGTTCCCATGTGTAAGATAAAGTCTACAGGCCTGGAAAAATCAGTTTGTAAATGGATAGAAAACTGGCTAAGAGACAGAATTCAGAGAGTATTGGTTAATGATTCTTACTCTGAATGGTCCAAGGTTATCGGTGGTGTACCCCAAGGTTCAGTGTTGGGGTCCTAACAGTGCCTTGCAAAAGTAGTCACCCCCCCCCCCCCTTGACTTTTTACCTATTGTGTTATATTACAGTCTTTAGTTCAATGTTTGTTTTTTTATCTGAATTATATGTGATGGATCAGAACACAATAGTCTAAATTGGTGACCTAAAATTAGAAAAAATTATATACATAAAACTATTTTTCAGAAATAAAAAAAAACTGATAATTGGCATGTGCATATGTATTCACCCCCTTTGTTATGAAGCCCATAAAAAGCTCTGGTGCAACCAAATACCTTCAGAAGTCATATAATTAGTGAAATGATGTCCACCTGTGTGCAATCTAAGTGTCACATGATCTGTCATTACATATACACACCCTTTTGAAAGCCCCCAGAGGCTGCAACACCTAAGCAAGAGACACCACTAACCAAACACTGCCATGAAGACCAAGGAACTCTCCAAACAAGTAAGGGACAATGTTGTTGAGAAGTACAAGTCATGGTTAGGTTATAAAAAAAATATCCAAATCTTTGATGATCCCTAGGAGCACCATCAAATTTATCATAACCAAATGGGAAGAACATGGCACAACAGCAAACCTGCCAAGAGACGTCCGCACACCAATACTCACGGACCGGGCAAGGAGGGCATTAATCAGAGAGGCAGCACAGAGACCTAAGGTAACCCTGGAGGAGCTGCAGAGTTTACTGGAGTATCTGTACATAGGACGACAATAAGCCATACGCTCCATAGAGTTGGGCTTTATGGCAGAGTGGCCAGAAGAAAGCCATTACTTTCAGCAAAAGACAAAATGGCACATTTTGAGTTTGCGAAAAGGCATGTGGGAGACTCCCAAAATGTATGGAGGAAGGTGCTCTGGTCTGATGAGACTAAAATGGAACTTTTTGGCCATCAAAGAAAACGCTGTGTCTGGCGCAAACCCAACACATCACCCAAAGAACACCATGTTTTTCAACAGTCGGGGCTGGGAAACTGGTCAGAGTTGAGGGAAAGATGGATGGTGCTAAATACAGGGATATTCTTGAGCAAAACCTGTACCACTCTGTGAATAATTTGAGGCTAGGATGCAGGTTCACCTTCCAGCAGGACAATGATACCAAACACACTGATGCAAATCCTCAATCAATGTTAATTCCAGGTTGTGAGGCAACAAAACTTGAAAAATGCCATGGGGCGTGAATACTTTTGCAAGGCACTGTACTTTTTAATATCTTTATAAATGATATAGTGTCTGGGATTAAAAGTGTTTGCAGATGACTCCAAACTATGCAATGGAATAACACGATACGCTAAGAAGCTCCTGCACCTTTTTAAGCGACAAACTTTGCACGTTGCGATTTTGCTATGATTGCAGCGAGATTTATCCCCCGTCAATCGCGGCAAAACTGCACTGCGCTTGGGGGGCCATTAAGTAATGGCATTGCAATCACGTCCCGCCTTTTTCCGTGATTCTGGATTCGCAGGCAGAATCACAGCAATTCCAAATGCCTAGGTGTGAAGGGAACTTTAAAGTTTGGCACATTTGGTACCCTATTACTCAACTCAACATTGTCTATTATATTTTCCAAAAAAAAAGACAATATGTCGTGCTTGCATGCGCTAAAATGAACTTAAAGCGGGATTCCGGCCAGAAAAAAAAAATTTAAAGTCCGCAGCTACAAACACTGTAGCTGCTGACTTTAAATAAGCACACTTACCTGTCCTGGGTGCCCGGAATGTCGGCCGCCCGAGGCCGACCCGTCCCTCGGCTCTCGGGTCCCGGCACTACCATCCTGACTAAGGGAAACAGGCAGTGGAGCCTTACGGCTTCACTGGCAGTTTCCTACTGCGCATGCGCGAGTCACGCAGCGCTTTGTGAATGGGACGCGATGTGTTGAGGGACACACACACAGTTCCCATAACACACCGTGCCCCATTCCCCAGAAGACAACGCGGGGAGGAGAAGACTGAAGATCACTGCGGCGTAGGAAGAGGCAGATTAGGAAGACTGCCTAGCAACAGCCATTTCAAGTAAGTTAAAACATTTTTTTTTTTTCCTCCATTTTTTTAGGTATTTTTTTATGCAATTTTTTTTTCAGGGTGGAACGTTAACAGAAAATATGGGTTTGATAGACAGTCACGCTAATTTTCTCTGACATAAAAATTGTAACTACCAACATTTTATTCTCCAGGGTCTCTACTTTCAAAAAATCTGTAATTCTTGGGCCTGAAATGTGTATTTTATTACATGTACAAAAAAATGAAAATACAGCTCTGCCAGCAATAGGGGTAATTGAGCTTTAAAACAAACCCTTAGACCTTTCTTGCTGCGTGTACTCTGCAGCAATTCATCTCCAAATTCCCCAGCTGAAGCACCAAAGAACTCCTAGTCCTTCTGTTAGCTCACCCAGCTTGTATCTCCAGGGAAAAATTGTTTTACTTACCTAATCTCCACTACTCTGGGGTTCTCCCCAACACTCAGGGGGACTGTCACTTGACGTCCTTAGATCCAATGCAGGGCTATAGACCATGCACTTTACTTGATGATCTCAGAGGCGTTTTGTAATTTTTTTTTTTCTCCCTTTACCTACGAAGCCTGAGACATTGTCTACTCCCACTGATGCTAGGGCATTTTCTACTACCGCTGGCCACAGTCTGTCCCTCCAAAGGACTTTGTTTAGAAAGTATGGAGACCCCTGACTTTGGAAATGGTTACTAAACATCTGCAACAGCGTTTCTCAACTAGGGTTCCTCCAGAGGTTGCTAGGGTTTCCTTGAACACTGAGCAGTTTCTGCCTCTAAAGAGGGCAGCCACTGGCAACAGTGGCCTTTTTAGCCATCTGTTAAGGGGGATTCTTCCTAATGACTACCAATGTAAGGTTTTTTTTCCCAGTGACCATCACACTAATATACCATGAGCTGTATATGTAGTAATCACAAACAGGGGCTCCCTGAGGCCAGAAAGTTATTTCACTTGTTCCGCCATATTAAAAAGGCAAAGAGAGGCTGATCTGGAAATTGCTTGAAATGTCTAACAAAAGCTAATTTAAATGTGCAATCAGCCATGTGCAGGAAGGATAAAACTGTGACATGCTGCAGTATTGAGTATTATATGTATAAAAGTGAGATAACACTGCAGCAGCCCAAGCAGGGATATATTACGGGAAGAGGTGGCACACTGCGTACAGTGAGTTGATGGGCCCGGTGACAAGTGCACCGTGTTCTATCTCCCTGTCCATCTCCCAGTTCACAGAGAACCTCCGACAGATAAGGAGTGTTATTACAATGCCAGAAATTGCGCCGTTATTTATCCCCTGACATGCTGCTGCTTCCAGCACTCGGCCAGTCAGTTCCCCTAAGAGAATTCCGCATTCACCGATAACGGCAAAATCAGCAAACTCCCAGAGAGATGGTAATGGCCCCGCAGTACACGCTCAGACACACCACAATTGTCACTGCAATCGTGATTTTCGTACAAATGTCTCTTCTCGCAGTGCTGCCACACAGGCGCCTTGTGGGTTTTCAATTCAGTTTTATTTTTTTTTAAAAAACAATGTTATTTAAAATTATTTGCCTATAGAAAAATATTGTTCAAAAATTATGTTTTTGTTATATTTAAGACTTGTTCACACCTTAGCGTTTCCCTAATGTGTGGCATGTTTAGAGCATACTACAACACCGTGTGCTAGGTGCATTGCCATCCTCAATGCCCCCCCCCCAATTGCACCTGCCGGCAGTAGTGCATTGCAGCACAATGTGTGGTATTGCAGTGATACCAGCGGCTCCAAAAAAAGCACACGTGGTATTTTTTATTCAGTGCACATTATTGCACAGGGCCATAGCATTGCCACAATTCTATGGGTGTAAAAGGGCACTTACGGTTTCCAATAAACATATTCCCATATTGACAGCAATTGACCCAAACTGTCCAGCTCCAACCCTCAATATTCCAATTAGATCTGACCAGACACCAGCAGTGAAGTCTGACAAAGTGTGGAATATGAAGCAAACTTCTCTAACAATCTGATAAAAAGAACAGCTGGAGGTAAAAATGGTAGAGGGCACTGCTAACACTATCCAGCAAATACTCTATTTCACTTTATTTTGAGGTCCATGCATTCCTCTGCAGCCAGATTCTGGAGAGCTCCTCACATGTGGGATATGAGGCTCTGCTTCCTGTACTTCTAACTTTTTCTCTCTCTCTCTGTTGTACCACCAATAATAGTCAAAACTTCCACAGCAGGCTTGGATCTGACTGGTTGCTGTGGACCACTGGGCCCTCTGCATAGGAGAGATCACTGGGGGTGTCTGGGAATAGCTCATCTGTATTGCAAACCAGCAAGAAAAAATGGGGTTCCGGATTACTAACAAAAGGGAGTGCAGTGTGCTGGAGCGCTATGGCAATGTCTGGATCAAATGTTGAAGAATGAGTAGCTCGCTGGACCAGGGGTCAGCAGCCTCTTCCAGATTAAGTGTAAATTTAAAAGCTTTGGACAACCAGCATGAAAATGGAAGAAGAACATTGTAGTAGACTTCAGATCAGCCTCATTTTTTGCACCTTGAGACCCTCCTGTCACCCTCAATTCCTGCGCCATCACACCTCAGATCATCTCCATTTTCTGCACCTCCAGACCTTAGATTACCCCAATTCCTATTCCTTCAGACCATAGATTACCCCAATTCCTATTCCTTCCGACCATAGATTACCCCAATTCCTATTCCTTCAGAACTTAGATGACCCCAATTCCTATTCCTTCAGACCATAGATTACCCCAATTCCTGTAACTCTACAGTCCCAAGTCCTGCACCATCAAAAATGCAGGGGTTTACAATGTTAACTTTCTTCATTTAACAAGGTCTTGAGTTTCTGGTGAGCCCACACATGTACTTGGAGGAGAGATGACACCTGAACATCAGTGATGTCAGACGAGTCTCCCTGAAATATCATTGAGGTGGGTGGGCAACAGGCACAGAAGGGCAGGCTAGGCTTTTTAATAGACAGCCTAATAAGCGGTCAACTAGTGCCTGTGGCTGTGGTGCTGTATTTGTAGGGGGCAGGGGGTAGTCCGAGCCTGTAAACATTCCACATAATTATCTTCCGGGTGCAACTAAAAATGACGCTGTGTTACCCTTCCACGCATGTTAGGTTGCCTATACCCAAGCCAGACTGTGCTTCCTATATTCAGTACATGCCAAACTTATTTTCAGCTTTTTGGATTTTTTTTTTTTTTAATGGATGTTGTTATGATATGAAAATAAGCCAGCATCATTATGGGATACTTTAACAGTTTTCTATTGCCCATAAAACAAAGTATTGATCTTTTTTCTTTTTTTTTCCAATTGCCTATCTGTAGATTGCACCCATCCATATACAATGCAATAAAGGCATATTCAGCACTCCCAGAATCTAAAGTGTATGTAAAGCCACAACTTTTTTTGTTTCAGATTTGTATTGTGTAGGGAAGCTTTAAAAGGAGAAGTATGGCCAAAGCTTTTCATTCTGCACTCCTGTTACCCGTCTTCAGCCGACGGCGAGCTAAAGCCCGCTGTCGGCTGACGTCACTCAGCTGCCAAAAGATCCTGACTTTACAGTTGGGATCCGCCCAGATGCCTGGACTGGCAGCTGGCTCAGCATCTCAGCTGCACTACTGGGAGAATGAGCCAGATGCTCCCTCCCCAGTCCAGTGTTCCCAGTGAGCGCTGGAGGGGCACAGCAGAGAGCCAGTGACTGGCAGTCACCACTCTCTGCTCAGAGCGGAGAACAGAACTGAGTGATCAGCAGTGTTTGATCGCTCAGCTCTCAGTGCAGAGGCAGCGGGGGATCGATGCTGCATTCACCTAGGTGAGTATAAGGTATTTTGTTTACCCCATACTTCTCTTTTAAAACCCGTTAGTTTATTTTATGCTGTGTCTCATTGGGGAGATTTCCAATCACTTTCTGTCTTTGAAATGCAACAGGAAGTCAAAAGGAAATCTTTATTGCTGTATGAAGTGCTCTTCAGTCTGCCATTTACACACTACGGCCTGAGTTAATGAGTCTTCGTTACAGAGAGCCATGCCTCCCCAGCATCAGATCATAGCACAACCTTCATTTTCTCCTCCAGGCTGGCGGCGGGAGAGCACAGCTATAATACCAATCCATATCAGTGTGGGCTCTTCCTGCACCAACTCCACCAACATTATCTGTAGGATTTAACCAACTGGGTAAATCAAGGTCACCTCTGCAACTATGGATAGTGCTGAGGCCTGGAAACTGGCACAGTAGCCAAAATTTGTCCTAACTGGTATCTGATATACGAGGTAAGAATTTAATTCCCAGAATGGACTGTAAAAAAAAAAAAAAATGTTTGGCAGGAGCATTGGTGGAGAATCCACTTGTCAGGCTAGAGTTACGATCTTCTCCTCTGAACGAACAAATTCCTGTAACCTTTTCGGAATTTCCAAGTAATAATTTTGGTTGACCGTTGTACCACATTCTGAGAACTCATAGTGATTAAAAAAAAAACAAAAAAAAAACACCAGCATGAGCAAACAAGGGATTGCACTCTGTCCATATTTGTATCTGTCCTTTGTGTTTTTGGCTGCCCACTTTTTGCCTCATCGGTGATGACCTTTCGTCAGCATTCCAGGCTCTCATACAAACTTGTAACCCAATATGCACAACGGTTATTTAGTGCATATTGGCTAAAGTCTCAATTAGGCCTCATCTCCACTGCTAGAAAATATCAAGTACTTCACACATTTTTTTAGACCCATGCCCACTAACTGGCTCAAACAAATGTGACGATGCTAGGTTATATAAGATATCTATGAAAGCAGCAGTGTTGCGTCTAAAAATAAAATCAAGTAAGGAATCACAGAAAACCGCTTAAAAAGGAACTGCAGTCTGCTCACATAATTTGTAATAAAAACATCTTTGCCATTCTGAAGCTTCCCTCTAACCACTTTTGCATATTATTTTATATATACTGTGATTCTGTACTTGCCAAATATGCTGCAGAAATCTCCCTCCACGGAGTCTGGCTGCATCCATTTTAACTGTGGGCAGCTGAAGCTGCTGCCTGTTCACTTCCTAGATTTACACAGAGGCACAACTCCAGCTCTGCAGCTCCGATTGGCCCTCTTATGACTCATCCCTCCTCCCTTCCTAGCAAACTCTCACAAAAGTGAGAGAGAGAGACCTGTGCATGATGTCATAAGCCATAAGGCTTTTTAACAGACAAGAAACAGGAAGTGGGCTGTATAAGGTATTTACTGGCAGAAAAAAAGAGTTTTGCTATCCAAAGTTAAAACAACAAGGGCAGAAGATTTAATAGATGTAAAGATGAAAAAAATGACTGAAGTTCCACTTTAGCAGCACTTTTACTAAGAATGCATTAAGTGCCTCCACAGTCAGGCTGACGAGGAAAGCGTTAGATGATTCTGGACAGGGGAGGCAGGCTTTATCTGCAGATTCTAATTCACATCGTGAGAAGCTCACAGTGTGCAGTGAAATCGGATTATGCAATTTCAGGGGGGGCCTTTACAACTGTGCAAGACTGAAGGGAAGAGATAGGTGTCAGATTTAGGTAAGCAGCAACCCAAGCCATGGCTATGTTCCTCTAATGTCTCATACCACATCTAGACCACTACATGATAAACCCATTACAACAACTTTGGTCTTCATTGCAACGTTCTACCAAACTGGGTGTTAGCAAAAGTACGTTTCAAACTATTACTGAAAAAATCAGGATCTACTTTGTACAATGCTATTTCCTGTGCATAAGATTTTTCCAGCTCATAAGATGTGATTTTGGGCTCCTTTGCAGACATTTATAGAGAGTGTCACCTTGTAAAATCAGCCTGTTTAGGGTCTGCAGATAGAAGTGTTTTCATGCAGTGGTGCAGAGAGAGAGAAGACCCAGTCTGGAATTACGAAAAGGATAAGTTTGAGGTCACACACATGCATGCAATAGATGTCTCTTCAAATATTACAAGCAAACCATAAATTTCTGCTAAATATATCATTCAGACTTTCCTCTTAAGAAGCTCTAGTGGTTTCCCCAACTGGGCCCTCCTGGGTATTAGAGGCACACAGTGGCTCTTTAGATCCATGATCCATGATCCATTAACTGAATACATACTTCTACAGGTACCCCAATTCATTAAGGCCTCATGCGCATTGGCTGTTTAGCTCTTGTGCAGGAGGCTCCGACATTAATCTGCAGCTAAAAGGTGCAGCGTCCAGCCCTGCTGCTGGCAGCCTGTCAGACTCTATGAGAGTCTGGCAGCTGCCATGCCTGGATGGTGCACGTAGCGGTATGAACCTTTATGGAAGTATGTACTCAGGCAAATGCCCAGAATGCATGTCAAACAAAACCAAAGAAGATTCCCAGCTCAACTTGCTGACCAGTTTGCAACTGACTGAATTATCCTAAGAGTATGCGTTAAAGACAGGGGTTTCGTTTGCGCACATTTTGAAATACATACGTAAGCACGGCACCCCAATATTATCTGCAGTCCTAACTTTAAATATTGAGAGCCTCCACAGTGGAAGCACAGCCATTATAAAGGATAGGCAGAGGGCAGGTGAGCCTACCCCTCCTTAAGGGCACAGGGGTACACTGAACACCAAGCATATAGCACAATGGAAGCGAAGGTGTCCAGTGTGTCCCCTCACCAGTCCAAACAAATGGCCACTGCCCCACCTATAATTGGCCTCTGCAATAAGGGGCACATAGTAGAGTGACGCATGTCAAACGAAACCAAAAGAAAATTCCCAGCTCAACTTACCGACCAACCTGCATTCAACCAAAATTATCCTAACAGTATGCATTAAAAACAGGGGTTTAGTTTGCACACATTTGCAGTCTGCCTTCCTGGCATTTGTCCCTGAGCACATACGGCCCTCCAGCCACAACAAAATGCCAAGTGTGCATGAGCTCTAACATGTAT